>JANAVB010005796.1:12761269-12863769 GCA_029216955.1 Iris pallida | reverse complement strand
TAAAACCTTCTTCGGGGGGAGTAAACCGCCAGAATGTAGATTTGGATGGAAGAAAGCACATGCTTGATCAGAATCATCTTATCCCCCCGGGACAGAGTAGCGTTGTGCCATCCTTCAATTTTAATTCTGAACTTTCTGACAAGACCTTCGAAAATACCCACATTAGATTTGCCGTAAACCAGCGAGCATCCGAGGTATGTGAATGGAGGATAAGCGGTGGCGAAAGATGTTAGATTGGTGAGAGTCGTAGAGTGGTTTCTATCGGCTTTATGATGGGTGTAGATGACACTTTTGTAGGGGTTCACGCGTTGCCCTGAGCATCTGGTGTATTTTTCAATCATATTATGAACCGCCTCTACCGACCCGATATCCCCTGCCGAGAATATGAGGATGTCATCGCATAAGCCAGATGCGTGATCAAGGGGAAGCTAGTGGTGGTGTGGAAGTGATGGAATCTGGAGGTATTGGCTAGGCTGTTCAGATTTTGGCTAAGGGCCTCGGCCGCAATGATGAAGATGGTAGCGAAAAGAGGGTCCTCCTGCCTAACCCCTCGGCTCGATCTGAAGAAACTGGCCGCTTGCCCGTTGATGATGGTTGAGAACCATGAATTGTTAATGGATCTGAAGATGATGTTAATCCACGATTCGGAGAAACAGAAGACCTTGAGCACCCAAATCAGAAACTACCAGTCCAGGCGATCGTATGCTTTCTCCATGTCCAGCTTGATAGCCACATTACCTCCCCTGGAAGGGAATTTCATACACGTGATCATCTCTTGTGCTAGGAGGATGTTGTCTGTGATGTTGCGCCCTTGGACGAAGCTACTTTGCTCTTCTGAGATAATCTTGGGAAGGAGGGTGGACATGCGAGTCGCGATGATCTTGGATATTATTTTACTGGCGAAGGTACAGAGGCTGATGGGGCAAAAATCTTTGAAAGTCTCTGGGTTGTCTTTCTTGGGAATGAGAATGAGGATGGCACACGAGATAGATTTTGGGTATCTCGCTCCCTGAAAGAAGGCAATAGCCGTTTCTAGGAAATCTGCAGCGATGATGTCCCAGCAGGTATGGAAGAAAACCCCGGAGAAATCGTTGGGGCTGGGGGTGCTGTGCTCATTCAGAGCCCATACCGCCACTTTGACTTCTTCTGCGGTCGGGTTGGCCTGAAGCTGTTCGTTCTCTCTCTTGCTGATCATTTGAGGAATCTTGGACAGGAGATCGTTGTCTTTGAGGATAGGATCTTTGGTGAATAATCTGGTGTAGTAGTTAGCGACAGCTTCCTGAATGCTCCTTTGATCTTTCAGGATACGGCCATCGTCATCTGAGATTTGATGCAGAATCATTTTTTGTCTCCGACCTTTAACACAGGAGTAGAAGAATGTCGAATTTCTGTCTCCCTCAGCGTCCCATACCATCCTGGCTTTCTGCTTCCAGAATTCTGTCTCGACCTTTAGTCGGGATTTAAGGATCGCCCTGGTTAGGTTAAGCGTGGCGCGATACTACTGCGATCTGTTCGAGGCGAGCAGAACCTCTGCTCTGATCACATTGCCCTCCGCCTTCTTAATTTCCTGGAAAATGTTTCCGAAAGCGTTCTTGCTCCAGGTCGTCAGCGCTCTTTTGGTGGCTTTGAGTTTAGCTGCAATACGAAATAGGGGGTCTGGATCGGTGACTGTTTCCCATACGATCGCTACGATATTCCGGAATTGATGATGAGAGCTCCAGAAGTCCTGGAATTAGAACACTTTTTTAATAGGATTTGGATTGCTGCTACTATGAAAAGGGAGGAGTGATCCGATTCTGTGGTGTTGAGGTGGGATAAGTTGGAGATGAGGCCCGTGTCTGACCAGCTGTTGTTGATCAGAGATCTGTCAGGACGAGAGTACTGTCGCCGTTCCCCCTCTTGCATGTTGCACCAAGTGAACTCGTTGCCTGTAAAAGGCAGGGAGGTCATATGGGCGTTGAAGATGAAGTCATTCATGGCCGTCTGGCGGGGAGGCCGGCCCCCTGACTTCTTCTCTCTGGAAGGAATAGTGTTGAAGTCTCCGACACACAACCACGGGAGATTGTTATGTAGGTGGCTCGTGTCCGTCGGAGTGGCCCAGAGCTCTTTCTCTCGTGAAGGTCACGACTACCGTGAACTGCGGATATGAGGGATCGGCTCTGAAGTGTCGGGTGCTCTACCCAGCAAGAGAGCGCTTGCCTAGAGTCGTGGATGGCGCCGAAATTGATGCCTGAGCCGAAGAAGATCCAGATGTCGTTGCATCCAGCCACCGCGGCTGGAAACCCGAGCGTGAGTTTGAGAGCTTTGAGTTTTTTTATTGGGATTTTGGGTTCTATGATGATTAATATGTCAATGCGGTGGATTTTCTTGAGGCAGGTGAGTCTGTTTATGGTTGGTTTGTTTGCAAGCCCACGGACATTCCACGTGAGGATGTTAAGCATTGAGAGGGGGGAGGGGTTATGTTGCTTTGCAGCTGATCTTGTAGTCATGGCCATGAGTTTTTTGACCTGTTTTTTCTTTTGTTGTTGTATTTTCTCGATCCTTTTTGGGAAGCTGTAGAATAGTCTGATGTGACCTCGTACTGTCCGTACGGAGTCTGCTCTGATTTGGTCCCCGAGATGTCGGCCTCTGACTCGATCTCCCTCAATGCGCTGAGGGGGTTTGCGGGGTCAAGGAATCCTGCTTCCGAAGCAAGGTGAATTCCGTGAGCTGCTTCAACTCCTAATATGGCGAGGATGTCCTCTGAAGGTAGAGGACGGTTCGTTACCGATGGATCCGGGGGAGGTGACTCGTGCTCCTCACTAGCTAACCTCTCTGCTGCTGGGAGGTTATTTGAACTCTAGACTTCATCCCCTACGGGAGTGTCTTCTGTAAGTGAAAGAATGCCGAAGGAGTTGTGGAGTTGGATATCCTCTGGCGCGGATGATGCTTTCTCCCGAGGGGGTTGGGAGTGGCGGGGCACAATTTCCTGAGTATAATGAGAGGGTATGCCAGGATTGGTGGGAGCCACTGTGTTAGCAGACTGGATCTGGGAGTTAGGTAGTGGAATGCTCGGCGCAGAAGGTTGGAAGATCGGCTGCTTACTGGACGGTGCCTTGCGGGCGTCTTGCTTTCTTAGTTCCGGGTGTGCTTTATGGCATTCCTGGGTAGGTGACCTCTCAAGTGACAGTGCTTGCAAAAAATAATATTGCTGTCATATACCGGCGCCTGAGTGTGAGTTCTGTCCCCGAGTAGGAGCTCTATGTGATCTGGGGGGTCGGAGGACAGATCCAGTTCAACGCATATCTTAGCGAAGTTACCTTTGGAGAGGTTTCGGGTTTCTTCTGCTACAGCCACCAGGGATCCGAAGGGCAAACATATGTAT
This sequence comes from Iris pallida, assembly GCA_029216955.1. Classification (NCBI taxonomy): domain Eukaryota; kingdom Viridiplantae; phylum Streptophyta; class Magnoliopsida; order Asparagales; family Iridaceae; genus Iris; species Iris pallida. The sequence continues at coordinate 12,860,405 of JANAVB010005796.1, read as the reverse complement.
ATATATATATATATATATATATATATATATATATATATATATATATATATATATATATATATATATTTTTTTTTTTCAAACATATATATATATATATATATATATATATATATATATATATATATATTTTTTTTTTTTGTAATGTATATATATATATATATATATATATATATATATATATATATATATATATATATATATATATATATATTTGTGTAAAAAAAAAAAAATATTTCTGTGTGTGTGTGTGTGTGTATATATATATATATATATATATATATATATATATATATATATATATATATATATATATATATATATATATATATATATATATATATATATATATATATTGCATTGAATGGATGGATATATAAGTATATCTATGTGTCTGCTATTGAGAGTAACCTAGGGAGTAATGAGTCAGTTTAGTATTGACCCAATGAGCCTAATTTGTTCGACTTGACTAGCAAGTTGACCAAGTTGACAAAAGTCAACTTTGAGTCAAACTTGATCCAAATTGACTCAAACGGACTTAGAATGACTATATATATATATATATATATATATATATATATATATATATATATATGTATATATATATATATATATGTAGCTCCCCTTCCCGAAAATTCTGAAATATTTATTATTATTTATCTTGTTTAAATAGTGATTTTAAATTTTATAAATAATTAATTATTATAGTTAATTGTTATATATATACCATTATTGGTTTACTAAATTTCGTTGTTATTATTATTATTATTTTATCGGGATTGCTATTTAATAATATTGTTTTTATATTATTCTATTGTCAAATAAATATTATATATGTGTGAATGTGAATGTATGTATAAATAAATATTATATATGTAATTGTATGTATATGTAATTGTATGTATATATATATATTTTTTTTTTTTTTTTTTTTTTTTTTTTTTTTTTTTGTATGTATATATATATATATATATATATATATATATATATATATATATATATATATATATATATATATATATATATATATATATATATCTATATATTATAGGTGTATGTGTGTATACATGTATACAGATAAATAGATATATATATATATATATATATATATATATATATATATATATATATATATATATATATATATATAAAAAATATATATATATATACATGTATACATGTCTATTTATCTGTATACATGTATACACACATACACCTATAATATATATATATATATATATATATATATATATATATATATATATATATATATATATATAAATATATATATATATATATATATATTTTATATATATATATATATATATATATATATATATATATATATCTATTTATCTGTATACATGTATACACACATACACCTATAATATATATATATATATATATATATATATATATATATATATATATATATATATATATATATATATATATATATATATATATATATATATATATAAGTGAATTGTGTATGTGTAAATTCTAAATATATAAAATGTATGTGTGTATATATAAATATACATAGTATATGTATACATATAGGAAAATATAGGAATATATATTTTTGTGTAAATATTTGTACATGTGTATATAAACATAGATATATATATGTGTGTATAAATATATATATGCGTGTATATGTATATATAAATATATATGCGTGTATATAGATATTATTTGGTTATTATATATATACGTATACGTATATATACTAAATAGAAATAAAAGGAAAAAGAAAAAGAAAGGAATAACTAAGGAAGAGAATAGGAAGCAGTAGCATGAGCATCCCCAGAGTAATCAAAAGCTCGGCCTAGCTGGCCCCGGCCGAACAAAACCATACTGGGAGACCCGGCCAGAACAATTCCCCAAACAAAGCCCGAGTCTTAAGTTTTAGCAACAGTGGGTTTATATATATATATCGTGTATATATATAGAGAGGAAGAGAACCGAGAGTCGACGAAAACCCTAACGCCACCACCCCAGGCTGCACCCCCCTACGTGCGCGCCGCCCCACGTGGCCGACGGCTGGCCATGAGTCGCCGGCGGCAGGCCGGACGACCGCGCGCGCGCGCGTGCTTGTGAGAGACAACAGCAGTAACGGCAGCAACCGCGCCAACTTTGCGACGCACAATGGATCGTTTGTCGATCTGCAAACTCTGGTATGAACCCAATATAACCCTTTTTAAACTTGTCCAATTAGTTTGTAGGTAACTGCCATAGATTGGTCAAGAAATCGTCACAAAAATCCCGAAAAACTGTTCGGAATCGAAACCGTAAAACAGTCCAATCACACAAGTTTGACGATCGATTCTGATCGATCCAGTACCATATTAGAAAAACTATTTAAAGACACTTTTAGACAACATATAGAGCTTCACAACCCTTTTTGTGGATTTGAAAATCATCGACCATGCGTCGAGAAATCGAATCCCAAAGTTTTCCAAAAATCTGTTTTCAAAACTAGAAAATTGTTCCACACGACGTGCGTCCCGCCAAACCGGGCGACGTGGTCGCGAACCGAAGGCATCGAAAGCTGTGTAACGGCTTCGTGGTCATGTGGGCTTTGACGGAATTCAAACTGGTCGCGTGTGCGCGACGAATTTGATGCGTATCCGTCGAAATTCACCGTATCGACCTCTGTGTAAATTTCCCAATTACTTTGTGCACGCTCGTCAGATCGAGACAAAACTTGCGCCAACAGGACCGTATCGTTTTTCTGGTCCTATATGCCAAGTTTGGTCCAATTCTGAGACAGTTGAATCGTACGTCGTTTTGCGGGCCCACGGTCCCACTCAACGGGCGATTTTGTGCACGGCCCGCCGGAATACAACTTTGGACATACGGTTGGGTTCGTATCAGAAAACCGGATCCGTAGACATGTAGTTTGACGACTTTAGAGACCATTGACTCTGGCACGCTTTTCGGTGCAAAGCAGGTCAAACGACGGACATCATTTTTGCCCAAAATTACCGTTTTGTCCCTATGTCCAGAATTGGACTTAAGGACAGGCAATTCTAGCTATTTTGACTATTCTGAGAACATTGGTAATATTTATTTCAGCTTTCGGGGACTGTTGTACGAGTTTTGACTATTGTGGCATTCTGAGTGGTTCAGATTATCGGTTACACCAGCACAGGACCACAGGCGAGTACATTCTCTGATCTTTTCATACTTCTTTGGATATGTTCTCTTGTTATAGAATAGTATACTTGATGCTGACACGATGTTCACACGGATTAGTACCCTCTGGATCTTTTCATGCGATGTTATCCTCTCGGATACATCGAGTATGTCATGTTCATATACTTTATCATGGCCATCATGTACTCCATGTATTCATATTTATCTATGTGCACTCATGTGTTATTCATGTACACTCATGACCATATGAGCTCCATTTATACAGTAGTTGTTATCCATGTGCAATAACATAACATGCATTGATCCTTGTGTATTGATTGGGGGGCAGGGAGAGTGTAGTTGGTTATGTGATCATTATCTCCAGTAGTTGTTATCCATGTGCACTCCTTAGCTGTATCCATGTGCAACCCAAGCTGTTTACATAACCAATTCATGCTCTGAATCACGTAGAAGGTTATATTTCTCTATTTATCATATTATATCTCAGTTTATATTCTCTCTCTTGTTGATTTCCTTTATAGCGATTCATGTATAGTTTTCTATAGCTTGCTTATATGTCCATTCCTGCTATGAACTGTTGTGAGAGATATGTGCTCGTTCCATTCCTGACTGGAAACTAATATTTTTCAGGGTTAGCCGCGATCACTCTTAGCACTGGGAAGACATGGTTATGCTGAGGCCGACCTAGATAGTGGAACTAGTTGTCATTTTCCTTAATTATGAGATCTTTGTATTCTCCTTTAAATATAAATCTTGTAAATGTTGTAATAAACTTAGAAATGTGAATGAGCAGCAAATAGTATATTTTGTGAGTTTTGAGCATTTATTTCTTGCGGGCTTGACAGCGTTCTACCGCCGACTCTGCGGCGTAGGCTGGCTTGGACACGTCTCGTATCCGGAAAAGCGGGTGCGGGTCGTGACAAGTTTTTATGGTGGCCCATGAAGGTCAGTTTTCGCAAGAGATTGCGAACTCGTGATGGTACGTTAGTCGTAATATTGCGAGCCTGCGACTAGGAAATGCTCATTCACAATAGGATTACAATAATTTAAGAGAATAACTAGGACTAGGAGTCCCTTGTTCAAATTGACCATTGGGTAGTTAAGGTTATTAGATAGGCCATGCAATTCAGATGGCTTGCTAGATCCCTATAAGTACACTGTTACTTTTAGTATGACCATGTGATCCAATGAGGATCCACTATTCGCTTGGTATGATAGGCTTGCCTAGAATTATGGCGTTAATTTTGATACACTGTTTAATTTTCTGCTGCTTTATTAGATATAAACCTTACGTCATAAATTAGAATTGCCTACTTAAATTCATTTTTGCTGTAATGAATTGATTTATAATTACTGATTCTTTTATTCGTATAAAATCTCGAGGTAGATTGATTCGAGACTTCCCTCAACCAGTAAAATGCATAGCAAATAGATATAGAATGTTTGTATTTCTTTCGTATTTAGTTATATTCTCCATATTAAATCTTTTAATTTAAGTGTTGTGACTGATAGGACAAATACCTACGCTTCATTCTTAGTCAACTTGTTTGGATCTCTAGAAGCTCATGAATTTTTATGGATATAGTTAAAGGAGTATTAGTTAACTAATAATAGTTAGACAGCAGCACACTGTCATTAATTAGCTGAGAGTGGAGATGTGGGTTCACTGCAGCCAGCAGCGCACTGGCGAGGCACAACCCATAGAATTGAAATCCTTTCAAAGAATTGTAGGTTATGGATCATTGCTAAAACTATGTCCTAGTTGACCTCTTTAGATCTTAAGATACCCTCGTGTCAATGTAAGGTAGAGTACCGATAGCCTATCACAATTGAATCATGGAACCAAGGGTTTGCCACAGCCAGATTATATGGGCGAGGCATAATTCTCGGTAAAATGATTTTGACGTGATCACAAGATTAGGATACTATAGAGAATAAAAATGCCCTGTATGACCCTAAGATCCAAAATCAATGCTAGTGGAAGTTCTGTAAGTTGAGTAGCATGTCTCCCATCCTAACATCCCGTGGTCCTTGTGATCTATTAACAAGGTAACTGACTGACACTAATAGGTTCACCTAGAGTATAGAATTTAGAGTTCCATAACCCATTAGTCGACCACGGCCTTAAGGATAAGAGATAGTAGGATGACTGTATAAGCAAGAACACCAGGTAAGGTTTTGATTTTTCCAAAACTCAAACTACTTGTGCCTCCTTTCCAAAAATCTCGCCTACTTATATTTTGACTATCTTGACAAATACTGCTGTTACAGCCTAGTTTTTGCAAGCTTAGTCTTTCATCGAGCTTGATTCTAGACATATGTTTGCTGGAGACGGCCGCTAACATATTGTCTAATCAGAATTATTGTATTACGGTCTGATCAACCATGATGCATTTGGTTCGCTTTTCATCTAATTACACCACGTGGATTGAGGTGTGGATATATCTAGGATCTCATCCGCGATTGCTTGACAATTCCCTTTGAATTATATATTCGCCTTCGAATCACGTAATCGTATTCAGTGACATATCTCTTGAGCTCTTTATTGTTTTTGTCTTCCACTAATTGGAAAGACGAATGTTCGTATCTGATAGGTAGAGACAACATATTCCCATAGCTATGATAGTAGTATACGCAAGTGTAGCTACCATCAGCCAGCCCTGTGACTGGAACCTTGCCTTGAGTTACACGTCCTCCCTTCGACCCTAAAAACTACTATCTTGATCTTCTAGTCATTGGAGTCCGAGAATGATTAGGATCCTTCCCTTGACCAAATGCCAACCTAGGAGACTACCTATTCTCAAGAGACCAAGTGTGGTGAGCCTCTAATCAATTGTTTGAAGCTTGGTTTAACTAGAACCCTTGTGACAATAGTCTGGCAGGTTTGACACCAATAGAAATGTACGACTCAGTTATTAGAAATCTCTTCATATGATGTGCCTTAGAGTTGGTTACCCCGTCAATAACTCTCGTATACTATGAATGAGTAGGTCATTCTATTTTACCGACCATGTGTCATTATACACACTCGTTCTCCATTTATTGAGAACCAACCCTTGACTTGACTTGTAACTACCGTATTCTGTTACGCTGTGCCTTATTCTTCATTAACGAGAGTCGAGGTACAGTATCCGGACTTTGGAAGTCTTCTAGCCCCAAAATTCCTAAAACCATATCCTAGCTTCTAAGGTGGGTAGACTGTAAGCTTTCTAAAATTTTAGGATATACGAGAATAACAGATTGATTAGAATAATTTTTCCTATTAGAATGATAGTTAGTGTCCCTTGGGCTTCCACTTTCCATTTAGAACATTTTGTGTCCCCGGTCGTGTCATTAATATTCGGAGCACGAGGCCAGTTGTTACCTTCCAACAAAATTCACATGCGAAATTTAGACGAGTCCACCTTCATCTAGGTATATCATGTCCCACTCAAACCCGTCTCCTTGTACTCTATTTTTACGTTACGACTTTTAGGATAAAAAGACTAACTATAACCCTTACCATAGCACCAGTACACTTTCCGACTTCCATTAGAACCTTAACTTCGACTCAATTCCTGTGACCCGATATACGGTTGAAACCTATTCTAGGTTACCCTAATCTCGTAAAAATAGTTTATCTTGGGATCTTGTTCAGCCCATATAGATTGAGATCCAAGTTTCATCCAACCAACGACTGATGTCCAAATAGAGAACCCATTAAGATCACAATCTTGATTTCTTAAATTCCGTTCTATTATATAACCTTGTTTATATTAATTTTGCGAACAGAATTTTTGTATTGCATGGATTGCAGGCCCCTCCAAGAAACAAGTGTTCTTCGAGTTAGCAAGTGACTAGACTAGAGTAGCCCAATTTAGCAAATAAAGTGGTGGTTCATAAACTCCCTTCTATCTGCAACATTGGATACTCTCCACTGCTCTTGGAACTTCACCGTTACTCCTGATTATTCTGCCTTATCTTCCTGTCCTCCATACTTCGGAGCGACGAATAGTCATGCTTATTAGAATTTATCAATATTTCTTAGCTACTTGTGTAAATCTGTTGCATGTTAAATTTTGGGTTGCTGATAGATAGAAGAGGGTTGTAGATGCCTTATGCTATAGATATCCGTCGGTAGTTACTTTTCACAATTAGCTGGAGGGTTACAATGTTATGACGTCAGGTGTTTGGAGTGGGTAGTGTGACCAAAGGTAGGTAGAAGTCCTCGAGAATTCGATGTTACGAAATTGCTAGGAGGAGGTATAAATATTTCTGAGAAATTAAATTTAAGGAGATTGTGGTAATAGTGGATTTATTTATTTATTATTATTTTCTTATTTTAGACATGTGTATGAGTTAAAATTTCGAGGACGAAATTATTTTTAAGGTGGGTCGATTTGTAGCTCTCCTTCCCGAAAATTCTGAAATATTTATTATTATTTATCTTGTTTAAATAGTGATTTTAAATTTTATAAATAATTAATTATTATAGTTAATTGTTATATATATACCATTAATGGTTTATTAAATTTCGTTATTATTATTATTATTTTATTGGGATTGCTATTTAATAATATTGTTTTTATATTATTCTATTGTCAAATAAATATTATATATGTGTGAATGTGAATGTATGTATAAATAAATATTATATATGTAATTGTATGTATATATAAAATATATATATATTATAGGTGTACGTGTGTATACATGTATACAGATAAATAGATGTGTATGCGTGTGTGTATATATATATATATATATATATATATATATATATATATATATATATATATATATATATATATATATATATATATATATATATATATATATATATATATATATATATATAATATATATATATAAGTGAATTGTGTATGTGTAAATTCTAAATATATAAAATGTATGTGTGTATATATAAATATACATAGTATATGTATACATATAGGAAAATATAGGAATATATATTTTTGTGTAAATATTTGTACATGCATATATAAACATAGATATATATATGTGTGTATAAATATATATGCGTGTATATGTATATATAAATATATATGCGTGTATATAGATATTATTTGGTGATTATATATATACGTATACGTATATATACTAAATAGAAATAAAAGGAAAAAGAAAAAGAAAAAGAAAGGAATAACTAAGGAAGAGAATAGGAAGCAAAAGCATGAGCATCCCCAGAGTAATAAAAAGCTCGGCCTAGCTGGGCCCGGCCGAACAAAACCATACAGGGAGACCCGGCCAGAGCAATTCCCCAAACAAAGCCCGAGTCTTAAGTTTTAGCAACAGTGGGTTTATATATATATATATATCGTGTATATATATAGAGAGGGAGAGAACCGAGAGTCGACGAAAACCCTAACGCCACCACCCCAGGCTGCGCGCCCCCTGCGTGCGCGCCGCCCCACGTGGCCGACGGCTGGCCACGAGTCGCCGGCGGCAGGCCGGACGACCGCGCACGCGCGCGTGCTTGTGAGAGACAACAGCAGTAACGGCAGCAACCGCGCCAACTTCGTAACGCGTTTTTGCGACGTACAATGGATCGTTTGTCGATCTGCAAACTCTGGTATGAACCCAATATAACCCTTTTTAAACTTGTCCAATTAGTTTGTAGGTAACTGCCATAGATTGGTCAAGAAATCGTCACAAAAATCCCGAAAAACTGTTCGGAATCGAAACCGTAAAATAGTCCAATCACACAAGTTTGACGATCGATTCTGATCGATCCAGTACCATATTAGAAAAACTATTTGAAGACACTTTTAGACAACATATAGAGCTTCACAACCCTTTTTGTGGATTTGAAAATCATCGACCACGCGTCGAGAAATCGAATCCCAAAGTTTTCCAAAAATTTGTTTTCAAAACTAGAAAATTGTTCCACACGACGTGCGTCACGCCAAACCGGGCGACGTGGTCGCGAACCGAAGGTATCGAAAGCTGCGTAACGGCTTCATGGTCATGTGGGCTTTGACGGAATTCAAATTGGTCGCGTGTGCGCGACGAATTTGATGCGTATCCGTCAAAATTCACCGTATCGGCCTCTGTACAAAATTTTCAATTATTTTGTGCACGCTCGTCAGATCGAGACAAAACTTGCCCCAATAGGACCATATCATTTTTCTGGTCTTGTATGCCAAGTTTGGTCCAATTCTGAGACAGTTGAATCGAACGTCGTTTTGCGGGCCTACGGTCCCACTCAACGAGCGATTTTGTGCACGGCCCGCCGGAATCCAACTTTGGACATACGGTTGGGTTCGTATCGGAAAACCGGATCCGTAGACATGTAGTTTGACGACTTTAGAAACATTGACTCTGGCACGCATTTCGGTGCAAAGCGGGTCCAACGGCGGACATCGTTTTTGCCCAAAATTACCGTTTTGCCCCTATGTCTAGAGTTGGACTTAAGGACAGCCGATCCTAGCTATTTTGACTATTCTGAGAATATTGGTAATATTTATTTCAGCTTTCGGGGACTGTTGTACGAGTTTTGACTATTGTGGCATTCTGAGTGGTTCAGATTATCGGTTACACCAGCACAGGACCACAGGCGAGTACATTCTCTAATCTTTTCATACTTCTTTGGATATTTTCTCTTGTTATAGACTAGTATACTTGATGCTGACACGATGTTCACACGGATTAGTACCATCTGGATCTTGTCATGCGATGTTATCCTCTCGGATACATCGAGTATGTCTTGTTCATGTACTTTATCATGGCCATCATGTACTCCATGTATTCATATTCATCCATGTGCACTCATGTGTTATTCATGTACACTCATGACCATATGAGCTCCATGTATACAGTAGTTGTTATCCATGTGCAATAACATAACATACATTGATCCTTGTGTATTGATTGGGGGCAGGGAGAGTGTAGTTGGTTATGTGATCATTATCCCCAGTAGTTGTTATCCATGTGCACTCCTTAGCTGTATCCATGTGAAACCCAAGCTGTTCACATAACCAATTCATGCTCTGAATCACGTAGAAGGTTATATTTCTCTATTTATCATATTATATCTCAGTTTATATTCTCTCTCTTGTTGATTTCCTTTACAGCGATTCATGTATAGTTTTCTATAGCTTGCTTATATGTCCATTTCTGCTATGAACTGTTATGAGAGATATGTGCTCGTTCTATTCCTGACTGGAAACCAATATTTTTCAGGGTTAGCCGCGATCACTCTTAGCACTGGGAAGACATGGGTATGCTGAGGCCGACCTAGATAGTGGAACTAGTTGTCATTTCCTTAATTGTGAGATCTTTGTATTCTTCTTTAAATATAAATCTTGTAAATGTTGTAATAAACTTAGAAATGTGAATGAGCAGCAAATAGTATATTTTGTGAGTTTTGAGCATTTATTTCTTGTGAGCTTGACAGCGTTCTACCGCCGACTCTGCGGCGTAGACTGGCTTGGACACGTCTCGTATCCGAAAAAACGGGTGCGGGTCGTGACAATATATATATATATATATATATATATATATATATATATATATATATATATATATATATATATATATATATGTGTGTGTGTGTGTGTGTGTGTGTGTGTGTATTGCATTGAATGAATGGATATATAAGTATATTTATGTGTCTGCTATTGGGAGTCACCTAGGGAGTAATGAGTCAGTTTAGGATTGACCCAATGAGCCTAATTTGGTCGAGTTGACTAGTAAGTTGACCAAGTTGACAAAAGTCAACTTTGAGTTAAACTTGATCCAAATTGACTCAAATGGACTTAGAATGACTCGATAACTTGTGTTTGACCTAAAATTTGGTAGATGGACTAATTGACTTATAGTTGACCAGGTTTGACCAGGGTTGACCAGAGTTGATCAAAATTGACCAAGGGTTGACCTTGACCTAAAATGACCTAGAATCATTTAGAATGCATTGTAGGCTATTCTTATTTCATATTAGATACTTTGTAACCTATGGTTGTTCTAAATAGGACTTTGTGACTCCAGTTTGGACTCATATTCTCATCAGGCATTCGGAATACCAGGCGAGTACATTCTCTGATAGTTCTTTCATTTACTTGTCAATTTCTATATTTTAGTTTTAGCCAGTTCTATTTGATTCTCGATTACAAACACGGATTGATATTGTTCTGCAGTACAAATTTTTCTAAGTTGAAAATTTTGCTTTATAATTTTTCTATTTGATTCTTGATTACAAACACGGATTGATATAGTTCTTTCATGATGATTCACATGTTTGGGATAGGAGTTGAAAATTTGAAAATAAAGAGAGGGTATAACCGTCCAAACAAAATAGTCAAACATCATTCCTAGGAAAGCAAATCTATTCCCAAAGGGGGCTTGGGAATAGCTTTTCCACATCCATGTGAATAGCTTTCCCACATAACCCTCTCATATTCCTTCCTCATTCCCAATCCTAAGCATACCAAACATGGGTAAGGAATTCAAATCCCATTCCCAAGCGTCAAAAACTTGAACCAAACGCCCCCTAGAGAGACTGTAAATGAAAATATTGACTCCCCTTGAAATTGGTAGTCACCTTCAGTGCACAGACTCCAAACTATAAATCATCTTTGTGTTCTTGTAAGAAAAGATGAGAAGTGAGTCAGTTATTATTAGGTTAAGGCGAAACTTTGTCAAGGGCCCTGACCTATCACCTGCTATGTAGAAAGAATCCTATGTTAAAAAGGGAAGTTACACCACATGTAGGGACAGAGAACAAAAGGATGAGGCCTTCTCCTTAGGTTAGCTTAATTATTAGAGTTTTGGCGTGACATTTTGAAGATTCTGTGGGTGATTAAAGTAAAGGGAAGGGGTCCCCTGACATTTTCACTCTGTCCTAGAATGTATGTCTGTCTTCTTTCTGCAGTAGAGAGGCTTTTGTTTGAACCCCTCAAGTGGTTATACTCTCGTTATGGTTCTTTTGGATAAGAAAGAACTCCTCAAGTGGCTACTATTACTACCGTCACATAATTTTATAAAGCAAAGATTACAACTAGCAAGCAACTACAACCAAGGCCTTTCATCTACGTTCAAAGGCAAAAAAATAGCCAATGGTAAGTATTCAATATGTTACTTGTGCACCTTGACGAACCTGGTTGTCGGTATCTGTACTGTCTGTTGAAACAAAAAGCCACATCGTCTCTCTGTCTTCTTTGTTGATAAGATTTCTCTTAATGGCTTTGAGAACAAAGAGTTGAGTTCCTGACATGATAATCTCAACATTGTGTCAACACTTAAGGGCATAGTAAAAGCTTCGTTATAATCAAAAGAATGATAGCGACGACTACGACTATACGACAAAGGCTGGCTACCATAGGATGAAGAGGGGAGGAGAATTTTAGCGGGCTACTTCGTGCAGAGGAAATGAAGACAATTTACCTCCAAATTAGGCTCCCCGCCATCAACGACAATCTTATCATGTTGAAGTGCCTCATATTCCTTTTGAAATCAATCCAAGCAACAGTGCCAAACCCTTCAATGAAATATATGTCACTGGAGACCATATATGTAAACATCAATGAAATTCATGTGTAGTGTGTAATATACCGGAGTCACAAAAACATTATTGCAACTAAACAAATGATACTTCACTTGCAATGATAACTAATCACTTTATTAAGACATGGATGTTTTATGGGATTTTTCTCACCAAATATAGCATATTGTAAACACCTTGCAATATCACTTGCAAAAAGTAAGCATCTCTGAATATGCTAGCCTATTGAAGGAAAAATAAGAGATATCAGCTTTCAGGAAGTGTAACATCTCTCACCAAATATAGTATAGTATAAAAACCTCACATTTTTAAGAAGAAGAACACCGCCTTCAGGAAGTGCAGCAACCATTTCTTCAACCTTAGGGCCAATACGGTTATCAGCTTTCACAACCTATTTGGTGCCCATAGAGAAATAACATTGATAGCCAAATGTAGGTGGTCAGAAATATAACATCATTATGTATCGTATTTACATGAATGATAAAAGCATACCGTGGTGCCCAGAAGCTCAGATAACCTAGGCATAAGAGGACTCAAACTGAATTTTGGTGTAACACCCTTTGGGTGTCACTGAAAATCCAGAAAGTAATGGAAATTTAGATTATATAACTCCATGAATCAAAATGCAGATATAACATATGTACTATATATAATAGGAGAGAATAAAAATGACATCATAGACGCATGACAATAGGTTGAAACATCGAGAAATAATATACGTAAGAATCTACGGTATATCGTCTCTAATCTTTGTTACATGTGCAATTCAGATTGAGCAATCTATAGACATATAAAATACAAACAAAGTTTTATAGCTGAATTGAACCAAAACATAAAACAACTATCAAATTTTGCTATAGGATCGTTTCGAAGATACAAACTAAATGTTTGTCAGGAACCAGAGAAGACAATTAAGAACTAAATACATTTAGATGATTTAACTCGCCAGTTCAGGACTAGATCATTACTATACTAATGGAATATAAAGGAAGGTTCTAAGTGTCGGCCAAATGGCCCAAACCGATACCAAAGCTGCCAAAACTACAAAAACCAACCAATTCAAAACCACTGAAACTGATACTCATGGAAGGGTCCAAACCCGATACAATGAACCTTGATATAAACTTTAGAAACAGGTGTAAGCACTTCGACTTTACTATATTAATAGCACACCAAGAAATTCAAACTTATGTTGGTGTTTTTGCCTTTGGACTAGGAAAGATAGTCCCACATCGGCTACACTAAATGGTGAGTATCTCAATATAATGCATTGCTTGTATTGAGGTGTGCACATAAGGTGTGGTGGGGGCACAAGTGTGTGTCATGTGGGAGTATTTTCCTAGAAGGAAAAAGGATTAACTCCAACAAAGATGTAAGTTAATTTTTTTTGTGCGGACTCGGACTAGGACACGGACTCCAGGATGTCTCGTGCATGCACGGGAGTGTTCGGAGGGTAGGCGTGGACTGGCACACTTCTATGCTGATTGTAGGATGATCTAAAATATTAAACTCAAATTTTAAGTATTGGTATTTTAGTCCTACATCGGATAGGACAAGAGGTGAAGTCCCACTCCACTCAATAAATAGAGCCCCTTGGCCTCCTTTGAAAGATGCACCAAGAAGAGAGTTAAAGGAGTCCGTAAAGTCCAGAAAGCCCGTTCAAGTCTCAAATATTGACTGACGAGCATTCCAGAAGTTCTCTAGAACTTGCTGGTTCCTGAAAGAGGATCGTATATAGGCGAATCTTGCTTTAAGCAATGGTGATCTGATCACCCCAGTAAAGTTGCCTTTCTCTTTCTTTTTTCCTTCTCTTCTTCTCTGATCTAATCAGAAACTTCTTATGGGCTTTCGTCGCTGCTGCTGCTAGCAACTCGATTTGTATCGTCCTAAAAGAAGCTCTACATTTGTTTGCTGTTGTAACAAAATCTCTTTTGATTTTCGTTATCCAGAATCCTCCAAGGATCTCTGTAGTGCACCTTCTTTGAAGTGTTGCTAAGAAACGTTGTTGCTATTTTGATAACTATTTCGATTATCTATTTTCCATCAAAAATTATGCCTCGAGAATAACATGCTTGTATGTAAATATTCAGCATCAACAAATGCATGCTCATACTGTCATATTATCAAACAGGAAAACCAACATAAAAATTGAAATGAATAACTATAACTAGGAAAAATATAAAAAATTGTTACCTATTTTGCACTATGACATTATACAAAAAAGACGACACATATATGATGCTATTTTAGTGTATCCTAGCATATTTTGGGGTGTCTATGTAGTGTTCGACTTGACGCAACATGAACCCATGCTCTGATTTTGGAGTGTCTGCACTCCTTAGACAGACACCAAGTTGCTATCAGCCCCAGAATTGACAATTAAGTATGTATCAAATTACTAGCTTCCATGAACCATTCAGGAAAAAATAAAGCACAGTGCATATCAGATTCCCAATATCAGAAGGAAAAAAACGAGGGACAAAAGGTAAGCATCACATGCAAAATAATATATAGTTCATTTAAAAATTTTAAGTTGATGATTTGACCTGGTTCTTGACTCGTTCAATTATCATGGGATACACTTTCAAAATCTACAGTAGAATTTGCTTTCGCTAAATTAATTAATTGGCTAGAAATACTTCATGCTTAAATTATATCCAAATAATTGTACTAATAATTCAAAAATGCAATGTCATCGTAACTACTTGTACTTTCCCCTTTAACAATTATTTATAAGTTCCAGATGCTAAATGAATAATATCCATTGTGCAAACAAGCATTCCATTGAAACTAATTGGTTCAATGAATTTTTTGCATCAAAAATAAACTAAAAAAAATATACATTTCCCTATTATAGGTTGGTGACAATCACATAGCTTTACTGGGAAAATAGAGGGGGAAGACCTATTTTTTTATTCAGTGGTTCAACTTTGGTAGTGAAATTAAGCTGCCCAATGTTTGTGTGACTATAACAAAGATGATAACATTAAACCCACAGAAACCCTAGAAGTTGATCGAATCGACCAAGGAACCCTAATAGAATCAAGGAGATTTGAATCATTGCAAAGGCTTCAGTTGCCTTTGTCACTACCACATTTTAGCTTGAGGGTATTTTGGTCATTATGAATTTTTTTAAAACTATTTTATTATTGTTTGATTGTTGGTTATAATTTTTGACTTTTGCTAGTTGAGACCATAGAGACTAGCCTAGTGTTTGACTTTAACTTTGGTGACTTAGTTAGCATGGTAGGATAGTGTGGGACCCTAATCTAACTTAAGTTGACTCAAGTTGACTTGAGTGTGGCTAGGTTTCATAAGAAGATTGGGTGCTATGTGTTATTGGGCTTTTAGCTAGAAGGTTGAGACAACTAGCTAGTGCATTAGGCCCATGGCCCATTTTCCAAGAAACCCTAACACTAATCTCATGTGGTCGGCCCCTATAGCAGCCATGTGGAGACCTAGATTTCCCTATATAATATCTCTTATTAGTCACTTGCCTCTTTAGAAATCTCCCTTTTGGAAACCCTAATATTTCTTCCCCAAATTGTCAAAACTCACCATTCCTCCACCAAATTGATCCCACTCACTTGCATTTGAAGTCATTTCTGGAGTAGAGGTTGAAGGGAGCTTGCTTGCTAGGATTGGAGCTATTTTGGCCAATGCTATTAGAAGAGGACTTCTCATGTTGGGGCTTTTGATTGAGTTTTGCTCCCAATAGGTAAATGCCCCCAAATCCTATTAAATTCCTATTTTCTTTTCATGTTAGCATGCATCTAGGCACTATGGACCTGTAGATGTAGTTTGGTAGGAATTGGGGTCCATTTGATACGTGTATCGAACACGTATCAGAGTATTGTTCTAGGTGTTTGATGAAATGCCTCAAAGGATCTGTTTTTGATTATTTTAAATTCTATTTGAATAGGTTTGTAGCCATATATGTTAAGATCACCATTCTTTAGCTCTGAGCATGTTTCACCCCGTGTCCGTGTCCAAATCTGGACACGAACCTCAGCACGAGACAATATCTCAGTCCCCTGCTACCCGACTGTGTTTTTTCTACACATTGGACATGTGGATATGAACCACTTGACACAGAGGTGGGGCAACCACTGAAAAGTCCCCCCTTTAAGTTTTGTATCGACTGGATTCGTGTTGGACACGAAATCACACGTGTACTGGGTTTGTACAGACGATGTACGCGCGTTCAGTCGTGTCTGATATGCATATCGTACAGTATATGGACACTTTGTGGGCACCTCGTATTGTGTCCATCATGTAGCCCTATGTGTGGACTACATGTGGACACGCGCATGAGATGTGTCGTGGCTCGTATCGTGTCCACGAGCTCTCGAACCCACCGTACGAGGCTGTCTATGTGCAGTTTGGGTTTCAGTGTTTAATTTGTGTTTGGACACCTCGTGTCCAATTTTGTGGACACGATATGAACCCCCATGACACGTGTAATATGTACCATATGTCTGCACACACTAATTTGACACTTTCTTGGGTTTTCATATGTGTATTTAGGGTTTTCCTAAGTTGGGTTTTCAATGTTCTGATACAGAGTTTTTATTTGAAATGAAATGTTAAATTGATGATTAATATAATGTATTTTTACTTTAAATGTAAACTGGAATGCCATGTTATATCTGGGTTACATTTGAGCTTTTAAATTGGGTTTCTTCAAAATCATATTTGGGTTTACAATTATCGGGTTCATATGCATTCTGAGTTCCTAAAACCGGGGTTCGATTATATATGTTGAACTGGATTGAAGTTTGAATATGTATGTAATTTACTCACTGGTTTTGATATTGAGTTTCGATTGATACTTTCAAATGAGTACTGATACCTCGTTAACTGTTTGTTACTAATGTACTGTAGACTGAGAATGAGCGTGTTTAACTGAAGTTTAGATTTAATATAGAATTGTTTGGGTTTGATAAAAACATGAGATTGGTTAACTTGAGAACTGAGTTGAGTTTTTAAAACCTGAGAACTAAATGTAAAACCTGAGAATGCAATTGTATAAACCCGTGTTCTTATATCCCCTCCATATGCTACTGTCCACATTACACTAGGCTTTGACACAATTGCCATACACATTGATACATCATGCACACTGCCACCATTTACATATTCACCTTGACACACAACAGAACACACAACTCCTCTTTTGACACTACTGCTACACTATATTTCACTCTATCTACTTGACACACACTATACTATGCCTTGACACTCTAAATTGTTCACACACACCCACCTATATATATAAGTCACCCTATATATATATATATATATATATATATATATATATATATATATATATATGATATATGAATGATGATAATGTGAATGATGTATGAGTATATGATAATGCATATATGTATATATACTTTGCTACTGGTGTTATGGCAATAGCCTATAGGTGAGATGTATATATAGTTTAAATATATGCCTCGTGTGATATGGTATTTGTGCTTAATTGCTAGACTAGCTTGGTTAGGTCTAGTTAGACTTGTTAAACTAGGTTTAGATCTAGTATGACTAGTATAATTGACTAGAGTTGACCAAGAGTTGACTTTAGTCTAGAATGACTTGTTAGACTAGGTTTAGACCTAGAATAGCTTGGTTGACATTGTTTGACTTTATAAGTTGACCAGAGTTGATCAAGAGTTGACTTTAGTCTAGAATGACCTAGAATCATGTAGAATGCATTGTAATCTATTGTTTTACCTTTATAGACATGTCGTGTAACACCCAGTTTTCCAGATGAGGGTAATTTTTAAATTTTGTAATTATAATTATTATTTATTGATATTTAAATAATGATATGATTTTTTGGTAATTTTTAATCATTTTAAAACTATTTTAAATTATGACTTATGATTTTGGTGTTTTGATAGTGTAACCGTAGAGACTGTCTACCCTAGAGCCTAGCCATGTGATTAGGGTACTTCATTATTTTTAGCTTGAGGGTATTTTGGCCTTTTTGAATTAATTGAATTTATTATATATTTATTTGGAATTTAATATAATTAACGGGGTGGTGTGATTTTAATATCATTTAATTGATTGTCTTGTGTTGTGTTAGCCTAACCTAGATTGACCTAACCTAGATTAGTCATACCTAGACTTAGCTAGCCATGGTTAGTGATGGTTAGTATTGATTAGTTTTGATTTAGTCATGATAGTTAGAGATTAACTAGGTTGCATTTAAGTCATGTGTGAAACCTAGATTCTAGACCATTGAATAGGCTAGATGGAATGAGAGCCATTAGATTCATCCCAAAACCCTAACCCTAGCATTTATGACCAGCCTAGGGATCCCCCCCCAACACTATAAAATCCCTCTCAAGCTTGTGCCTCCTCTTTATTCATTCCCCCCATTTTCTAAGGAAAGGTTTGTTCTCCATTGAAAATTCTTCATAGTTTATTCAATATTAGTCCATTTTCATTGAAACTTCTTCCATTGTAACCTAATTAGTGTTCCCCTACTGTTGGTGGAGGCTATTCTCAGGTTGATACAATTTGGAGCCATTGGCTAGCTTAAGGAGATCTCACTTTTGGAGCTTTTCTTTGTGAAGGAACACACATAGGTAACTTTCTATTCCCTCCACCAAATCTCAATTTCTTTGCATGGATAGGAAGCCCTAGGTGTCCTCTCTTTGTAGGAATAGGATTCGTGCCATTTCGTATCCTGTACGTGTCCGTATCGGGCACGTATCAGTATAGGGTCGTAGGTGTTCGACGAAATGCCACACTGGGCATTTCGATTCTGTTTTTGATTTGTGTTTGAATGGAAATTCGTATTTTTGTGTCACTTACATGTTTTTAATGGACTGAACATGTTTTGTGTCGTGTCGGGGTCGTACTGGACCCGCGGACACGCTTCCGCGCGCACGTGGTTGGCTGCCCTGCTACCCGTGTGTCCGTGCGGCTATTATAGGACTCGTGGACACTTGATTTTGGATACGAAGCTAGGGGCAGTGTCTGACACGACACTCCCAAAGTTTCGTGTCTATTGGTTTTGTGTCGGGTGAGTTAGGACACGCGCACAGGTTCATAGCTGTGCAGTGTCCTATGCAGTCTTGTGTTCGTGCATATTTTGGACACGTTTGTGTCGTGTAGTAGACACGATATTATGTATACATCACGTGCACGTATTGTATGTTATTTAGCAACTCATAGTTTATCATATTAATGTGTTTTAATATTCGATTTCGAATTTTCTAATGAAGGACTGATACGCTGTGTACAGTTCTTAACATCCTGAGTTCATTTCTATTTTTCAACTGTTTAAATGAATGATTTTTGCCATATTGATTGATCCTACATGTCTAATAGTTCTTGTTAGATTTGTTGTATATATTAGATTAGGCTTTAATTTCTGAAATGGGATTTCGAACATGGGATTGGACTGTTTATGTATTTACTGATACTTGTTTTTCTTTCTGAATTTAATTCCATTTAAACTGAATTGATTCCCTGTCTTACACTGTTTGATAATTAAATTACTGTGTTTAATTCATGGCCATATGTGTTAACTACTGCTGGATAGAAATTTGCAGTTAGATTAGGCTTTGTGTTGAAGAAGGAGGATTTCGAAAATGGACTGAAACAGTCCTGGGACTTGAGTTATAAACTGTCATTTCCTTCTTGAAACTGAGTTGATTTTCCTTTTAAAACAAACTTGAATGTTGTTGGCCAATGGTTTCAATAGGATGTTAAATTCGAATTAAGGTTGCTAACTGTCAAGTCAATTTTTGTATGACTGAACTGTCAAGTTGTTTAGGTTTACAAATTGCTTTTGAACTGTCAACTGATATGATCACAGTTCTTTAAAATCCTGGGGTTATGGACTGATACTTCAACCTATGTGAATGCTCTTTTTAAACTGAAATCTGAACTGTCAATTAGTTGTTTAATCCAGAGAATTTCTTGTATGCACTGATATTAAAATTCTGGAACATGACTGAACCTGGATTTACATTGTGTACACTGCTTTAGATTCCTGGGAGTAACTGGAAACTGATGTTCCTATTACACTCACACACACAAGACCCATTGATTCCTGTCACACATCTACACATTTTACTCACTGTTTTATGCACTATTTTCTTCCTCACACTCTCATAAACCCACACACTCAGCTCACACCAGAGCACACACAAGTTCATACATTGCAGTCCTAATTACACACCATAACTGCCATTCTTTTAACTGAGTTATTTACTGTAATTCCAGTTTTTAACCAAATTCCTGTATATGTGAATGGTTGCTGTCAGTTGGGTTTTGATTTGGTATGTGAAGGAAATGCTTGGATTGTTTTTCTCTAAAATCTGTGTCATGCTACCTAAGTTTGATTACGGTATAATCTGAATTGGGTTATGAATTGATTTCCTTTTCTTTTCTCACTAAATAATGTTAAAATATGTGATATGCTAAAAACCTGAACTGAATTCTCTTCCCACTTGATCGAATGGAATGGCTTAATTTCCTAAAACCTGATGGGATTTTCTGTTTCCCTGAGCAGTCGAACACCACTGCAACACACTCACTGCACTCCTTGCATTTTACCCTCTACAAATTAACTCTCCACACTCACTGTACTTCACACAGCATGCTACTCACATATTTACATGTTACTATATTTGACACTCACTCTCGTTTCCTGCATTTGACACACACATTCACTGTACTGCACACTCTTCACAAGTGTCACTCCACATTGCATTCATCTGCATACATTCGTTTCATTTCATTCATGGCTACTGCATGATTAGTTGTCCTGCACTCCTAATTGGTCGCTGCACATGATGCATACCCTTGCACCTTCATTCAAATTGCATAACCTGCAATTCTCTTTTTCTACTGCATGCTTTACCTGAGTTTTAAAAACTGAGAATTGGTTCCCTGATGACACTGTCATATCACTGTTAAACCAAACTGTCAATGCACTGATTTTTGGCTGATACTACACACACATGTATCACTCACCCACATTTCAACTTCTTTACACATGTAACCCTTTAACATTGATTTCAATGTTAGCTTGAATTACAGTTTTTAATGTGTACTATTAAACTGAAATCTGGAACACATGTAGCTTAATACCCACACACAGGCCTCTCATTTGTACTATGAACCTGAGAATTAGTTCTCTTTTAGCTAATTTGGTTTGATGAATCTGAGTTCATTTGTATGGTGAACTGAACCTCATGTTGATGACTCCGAGTTCCCCTTAAATTGACAAACTGAGAACTTATAGTTTGTGTACATTCAAGTATATAGATGATGATGATAGATAGCCTGAATTGTTTTCCCTTCCTAAATGAGCTGTCAAATACTTCTTAATAACCTGAGAATTGATTCCTTAGAACTGTAAATTGATTTCCATGTTAATGTAGATCACTGTAAGACTTGTGATGGGATTATTTGGATGTTAATTCCACATACATTACATTGGTTGTTTGTTTGATTTAATGATTTGCAATGACTGTTATCACATATTTGAATGACTGATTTGTGTTGGTAATGTTAGCTCACTGCTTCTTTTCCAGATTTCCCACACCCTCATTCACAAGAACCATACCACACTGTTTTGTGTTTTCACACACATTGCCTAACACACACATGCTCATGTGACACCCTCTTATCTCTCACAACACACACATATATACACACAATCATAGCAATGCAATATAATGAATGGAAATGCCATGATTGATTAGAAATGCCATGTAATGTATATAACATATTCATGGTATCTATAGATTTGTATATTGTAGTATGGTATGTAGGTATAACTTGTATATGTTAAACCTATGTAATGTGTGTTTTGATAGCTTAGTTGGCATTGTGTTGTGGTTGTGTGCTAGCCTAGGTTTAGTTAGGGTTGGCTAGACTTGGTTGACTGGTTTAGACTAGGGTTAGACCTAGAATGACTTGTTAGTCTAGGTTTAGACTTGGAATGGTTTAGTTGACCTAGTTTGACTAGTGTAGTTGACCATGGTTGACCAAGAGTTGACTTTGGCCTAGTTCGTCCTAGACAGCATGCAGATGCATTATAGATTACATTTATCATCCCATGTATACATCTTGACTTGTGTTGCTCTAAATAGGAGTCAGGTATCTCATCTCGGACAGTACATTTACTTCAGACATTCAGATACGAGGCGAGTATATTTTTTGATCATTTCATATCCTGCTTAGAATTATTTCCTGTATTAAATTACTTTACTTGATACTGTCACGTTGGTCACACGGATTAGTACTATACGGATCCGTTCTTGAGATGTTATCCCTTCAGGGAGCATCGGGTACTCTATGTTCTGTGCATTTCACTTATATAGCGTATCATATGCTTCTTTGGTTCTTTGATCACTTGTGACATATACTCATATGATCACAGAGTCTTTTTTGAATCCTTATCCCATTTATTGGGTCTATCAGAATCCCCATTTTTGGGACTACTATGTATCACCTTTCGGAGGCTTATCACCTTTCGGAGGCTTATCACCCTTCGGGGGCTGTTACATAGAAGCATGTACGTAACATAACTTATTTGGATCCTTATGTATTAGTTGGGGGTACGGGGGAGTATAAATAGCCATGTGAACAATTTCCAAAGTAGAATAGCCATGTACGCCTCTTTAGTATAGCCATGTACAAATCAAGCCGTTCACATGTCGACTTTGTACTCTAAATCACTAGTCACTGGTAGCTCTCTACTTATAGTAGATATTTCTATTACAGTTCTCTCTCTGTTTACATACTGCATTTTCTTCAGTATCTATATCTTACTTTACTGCATGATTATATTTTCTAACCTGCTATGAACTGTTGAGATGTACTGTGCTCACTCCCGTCCTGACTGGACCTGTTGAAAATTTTACAGAGGATGATGAGGAACCCTGCACCCCTTACTTGGAGCTTGCCTAGATGACACTCGCGACCTGGACCCTTGGAGAGGTTCAGGCAGCTGCTGAGGACGATACCCTGCTTAGTATAGATAGCTTAGACTATTTTCCATTTTATGTTTAGTTGTTGTACTTGATTCAGAGTTGTATATTTCTTAGAGATGATTAGCCTTGTTATTTCTTTCTGCTGTACCTCAGTTGAGGATTTCTTATCTATTTCCATCATGCTACATTCTACCTTAGATTGTGATTGAGTTGTACCTCTATGTTGGCCTCCTTATGGAGAGTATTCATATTATGTTAGTTATAGTTCATGACCTTGAACAACGTTCTACCGCCAACACTGCGGCGTAGGCTGGGCGTTGTTACGCTCTCGTACCCTCACAGTGGATGCGGGTTGTGACACATTTTTAGTGGTGGCCCATGCAGGTCGAGTTTATGTAGTAGTATTCGAACTAGAGTATCACTACAGCCTGCAGTAGGATTAGGATATTTTGGAGGTACTCAATTACATTAGGAAAAACTCTTAATCAGATTCCTTTTTGTCAAAAATTGTTGCTTATTGACTTCCCTTGAATATAAACTGTCCTCCTTTGAATTTTTCTGCTTCATTCTCAGAAATTGCTTCTTGTTTGATCAGTTTTCATGATGGTTATGAAGACACGATCTCATCGCTTCGGTTCGGGGAATACTATCGAGAGGCTGGCCACCTCTCGTCCTGTTCATCAGGGCCTCGAGACCGCAGCTCCTATTGTGCTAACGCGGGTTGGCATTTCTGCTACATTGGAGGTGCACCTCTGTCTGTACAGAGACCTTCCCGTCATTTCTGATTTCTTTCAGTAGCGGTGATTTATGCAGCATCAGCAGCAGACCAGGAGAAACCAGCAGGGACGAGCTATCGTCAGGACAGTCGAGGATGCACACACCATTGGATATCTTGCTGCAAGTTCCGTTCTTCTTGATTCCATTCCCAAAATTGTCTTTTATAACTACCTTGAAATCCGATTCCATCTGTTCCTTGCTGATTGATTAATTTTGTCATGTTGCCCTTTTGTTATGTTTGTTTTCTTATTCTTCTGAGAAAATCATATGGGCTAGGTCACCTCAGTTATGGAATCTAGAATCTTCGATGGTCGTGTTAGTTGGCATAGTGAGGACATGTAGTCGGATTTTGGATGTATTTTTCGGGTATGGGAATTTAAGGTTTTCGCCGTCGCATGCGGCAATGCGAAAATTTTAAATACCATGAACCTAGGGGTACGTACCCTAGTCGAGGACTCTGTGATTATCGTAGCCTTGCTCACCAACACGACAAAGATTCTGAGTATCATAATTTTGGACAGACGCATATGATTATCTGACAGTATGTTTGAGACTTTGATTGTGGATGGTTGACCTAGAAGGACTACTACCATTTTAATTTCGAGGACGAAATTTTTATAAGGTGGGTAGGATTGTAACACCCAGTTTTCCAGATGAGGGTAATTTTTAAATTTTGTAATTATAATTATTATTTATTGATATTTAAATAATGATATGATTTTTTGGTAATTTTTAATTATTTTAAAACTATTTTAAATCATGACTTATGATTTTGGTGTTTTGATAGTGTAACCGTAGAGACTGTCTACCCTAGAGCCTAGCCATGTGATTAGGGTACTTCATTATTTTTAGCTTGAGGGTATTTTGGCCTTTTTGAATTAATTGAATTTATTATATATTTATTTGGAATTTAATATAATTAATGGGGTGGTGTGATTTTAATATCATTTAATTGATTGTCTTGTGTTGTGTTAGCCTAACCTAGATTGACCTAACCTAGATTAGTCATACCTAGACTTAGCTAGCCATGGTTAGTGATGGTTAGTATTGATTAGTTTTGATTTAGTCATGATAGTTAGAGATTAACTAGGTTGCATTTAAGTCATGTGTGAAACCTAGATTCTAGACCATTGAATAGGCTAGATGGAATGAGAGCCATTAGATTCATCCTAAAACCCTAACCCTAGCATTTATGACCAGCCTAGGGATCCCCCCCAACACTATAAAATCCCTCTCAAGCTTGTGCCTCCTCTTTATTCATTTCCCCCATTTTTTAAGGAAAGGTTTGTTCTCCATTGAAAATTCTTCATAGTTTATTCAATATTAGTCCATTTTTATTGAAACTTCTTCCATTGTAACCTAATTAGTGTTCCCCTACTGTTGGTGGAGGCTATTCTCAGGTTGATATAATTTGGAGCCATTGGCTAGCTTGAGGAGATCTTACTTTTGGAGCTTTTCTTTGTGAAGGAACACACATAGGTAACTTTCTATTCCCTCCACCAAATCTTGATTTCTTTGCATGGATAGGAAGCCCTAGGTGTCCTCTCTCTGTAGGAATAGGATTCGTGCCATTTCGTGTCCTGTACATGTCAATATCGGGCACGTATCAGTATAGGGTCGTAGGTGTTTGACGAAATGCCACAGTGGGCATTTCGATTCTGTTTTTGATTTGTGTTTGAATGGAAATTCGTATTTTTGTGTCGTTTACACGTTTTTAATGGACTGAACATGTTTTGTGTCGTGTCGGGGTCGTACTGGACCCGCGGACACGCTCCCGTGCGCACGTGGTTGGCTGCCCTGCTACCCGTGTGTCCGTACGGCTATTATAGGACTCGTGGACACTTGATTTTGGATACGAAGCTAGGGGCAGTGTCTGACACGACACTCCCAAAGTTTCGTGTCTATTGGTTTTGTGTCGGGTGAGTTAGGACATGCGCACAGGTTCATAGCTGTGCAGTGTCCTATGCAGTCTTGTGTTCGTGCATATTTTGGACACGTTTGTGTCATGTAGTGGACACGATATTATGTATACATCACGTGCACGTATTGTATGTTATTTAGCAACTCATAGTTTATCATATTAATGTGTTTTAATATTCGATTTCGAATTTCCTAATGAAGGACTGATACGCTGTGTACAGTTCTTAACATCCTGAGTTCATTTCTATTTTTTAACTGTTTAAATTAATGATTTTTGCCATATTGATTGATCCTACATGTCTAATAGTTCCTGTTAGATTTGTTGTACATATTAGATTAGGCTTTAATTTCTGAAATGGGATTTCGAACATGGGGTTGGACTGTTTATGTATTTACCGATACTTGTTCTTCTTTCTGAATTTAATTCTATTTAAACTGAATTGATTCCCTGTCTTACACTATTTGATAATTAAATTACTGTGTTTAATTCATGGCCATATGTGTTAACTACTGCTGGATAGGAATTTGCAGTTAGATTAGACTTTGTGTTGAAGAAGGAGGATTTCGAAAATGGACTGAAACAGTCCTGGGACTTGAGTTATAAACTGTCATTTCCTTCTTGAAACTGAGTTGATTTTCCTTTTAAAACAAACTTGAATGTTGTTGGCCAATGGTTTCAATAGGATGTTAAATTCGAATTAAGGTTGCTAACTGTCAAGTCGATTTTTGAATGATTGAACTGTCAAGTTGTTTAGGTTTACTAATTACTTTTGAACTGTCAACTGATATGATCACAGTTCTTTAAAATCCTGGGGTTATGGACTGATACTTCTACCTATGTAAATGCTCTTTTTAAACTGAAATCTGAACTGTCAATTAGTTGTTAAATCCAGAGAATTTCTTGTATGCACTGATATTAAAATTCTGGGACATGACTGAACCTGGATTTACATTGTGTACACTGCTTTGGATTCCTGGGAGTAACTGGAAACTGATGTTCCTATTACACTCACACACACAAGACCCATTGATTCCTGTCACACATCTACACATTTCACTCACTATTTTACGCACTGTTTTCTTCTTCACACTCTCATAAACCCACACACTCAGCTCACACCTGAGCACACACAGGTTCATACATTGCAGTCCTAGTTACACACCACAACTGCCATTCTTTTAACTGAGTTGTTTACTGTAATTCCAGTTTTTAACCAAATTCCTGTATATGTGAATGGTTGCTGTCAGTTGGGTTTTGATTTGGTATGTGAAGGAAATGCTTGGATTGTTTTTCTCTAAAATCTGTGCTATGCTACCTAAGTTTGATTACGGTATAATCTGAATTGGGTTATGAATTGATTTCCTTTTCTTTTCTCACTGAATAATGTTAAAATATGTGATATGCTAAAAACCTGAACTGAATTCTCTTCCCACTTGATCGAATGGAATGGCTTAATTTCCTAAAACCAGATGTGATTTCCTGTTTTCCTGAGCAGTCGAACACCACTGCAACACACTCACTGCACTCCTTGCATTTCACCCTCTGTAAATTAACTCTCCACACTCACTGTACTTCATATAGCATACTACTCACATATTTACATGTTACTATATTTGACACTCACTCTCGTTCCCTGCATTTGACACACACATTCACTGTACTGCACACTCTTCACAAGTGTCACTCCATATTGCATTCATCTGCATACATTCGTTTCATTTCATTCATGGCCACTGCATGATTAGTTGTCCTGCACGCCTAATTGGTCGCTGCACATGATGCATACCCTTGCACCTTCATTCAAATTGCATATCCTGCAATTCCCTTTTTCTACTGCATGTTTTACCTGAGTTTTAAAAACTGAGAATTGGTTCCCTGATGACACTGTCATATCATTGTTAAACCAAACTGTCAATGCACTGATTTTTGGCTGATAATACACACACATGTATCACTCACCCACATTTCAACTTCTTAACACATGTAACCCTTTAACATTGATTTCAATGTTAGCTTGAATTACAGTTTTTAATGTGTACTGTTAAACTAAAATCTGGAACACATGTAGCTTAATACCCACACACAGTCCTCTCATTTGTACTATGAACCTGAGAATTAGTTCTCTTTTAGCTAATTTGTTTTGATGAATCTGAGTTCATTTGTATGGTGAACTGAACCTCATGTTGATGACTCCGAGTTCCCCTTAAATTGACAAACTGAGAACTTATAGTTTGTGTACATTCAAGTATATATGATGATGATGATAGATAGCCTGAATTGTTTTCCCTTCCTAAATGAGCTGTCAAATACTTCTTAATAACCTGAGAATTGATTCCTTAGAACTGTAAATTGATTTCCATGTTAATGTAGATCACTGTAAGACTTGTGATGGGATTATTTGGATGTTAATTCCACATACATTACATTGGTTGTTTGTTTGATTTAATGATTTGCAATGACTGTTATCACATATTTGAATGACTGATTTGTGTTGGTAATGTTAGCTCACTGCTTCTTTTCCAGATTTCCCACACCCTCATTCACAAGAACCATACCACACTGTTTTGTGTTTTCACACACATTGCCTAACACACACATGCTCATGTGACACCCTCTTATCTCTCACAACACACACATATATACACACACTCATAGCAATGCAATGTAATGAATGGAAATACCATGATTGATTAGAAATGCCATGTAATGTATATAACATATTCATGGTATCTATAGATTTGTATATTGTAGTATGGTATGTAGGTATAACTTGTATATGTTAAACCTATGTAATGTGTGTTTTGATAGCTTAGTTGGCATTGTGTTGTGGTTGTGTGCTAGCCTAGGTTTAGTTAGGGTTGGCTTGACTTGGTTGACTGGTTTAGACTATGGTTAGACCTAGAATGACTTATTTGTCTAGGTTTAGACTTGGAATGGTTTAGTTGACCTAGTTTGACTAGTGTAGTTGACCATGGTTGACCAAGAGTTGACTTTGGCCTAGTTCGACCTAGACAGCATGCAGATGCATTATAGATTATATTTATCATCCCATGTATACATCTTGACTTGTGTTGCTCTAAATAGGAGTCAGGTATCTCATCTCGGACAGTATATTTACTTCAGACATTCAGATACGAGGCGAGTACATTTTCTGATCATTTCATATCCTGCTTAGAATTATTTCCTGCATTAAATTACTTTACTTGATACTGTCACGTTGGTCACACGGATTAGTACTATACGGATCCCTTCTTGAGATGTTATCCCTTCAGGGAGCATCGGGTACTCTATGTTCTGTGTGTTTCACTTACATAGCGTATCATATGCTTCTTTGGTTCTTTGATCACTTGTGACAAATACTCATATGATCACAGAGTCTTCTTTAAGTCCTTATCCCATTTATTGGGTCTATCAGAATCCCCATTTTTGGGACTACTATGTATCACCTTTCGGAGGCTTATCACCTTTCGGAGGCTTATCACCCTTCGGGGGCTGTTACATAGAAGCATGTACGTAACATAACTTGTTTGGATCCTTGTGTATTAGTTGGGGGTACGGAGGAGTATAAATAGCCATGTGAACAATTTCCAAAGTAGAATAGCCATGTACGCCTCTTTAGTATAGCCATGTACAAATCAAGCCGTTCACATGTTGACTTTGTACTCTAAATCACTAGTCACTGGTAGCTCTCTACTTATAGTAGATATTTCTATTACAGTTCTCTCTCTGTTTACATACTGCATTTCCTTCAGTATCTATATCTTACTTTACTGCATGATTATATTTTCTAACCTGCTATGAACTGTTGAGATGTACTGTGCTCGCTTCCGTCCTGACTGGACCTGTTGAAAATTTTACAGAGGATGATGAGGAACCCTGCACCCCTTACTTGGAGCTTGCCTAGATGACACTCGCAACCTGGACCCCTGGGGAGGTTCAGACAGCTGCTGAGGACGATACCCTGCTTAGTATAGATAGCTTAGACTGTTTTCCATTTTATGTTTAGTTGTTGTATTTAATTCAGAGTTGTATATTTCTTAGAGATGATTAGCCTTGTTATTTCTTTCTGCTGTACCTCAGTTGAGGATTTCTTATCTATTTCCATCATGCTATATTCTACCTTAGATTGTGATTGAGTTGTACCTCTGTGTTGGCCTCCTTATGGAGAGTATTCATATTATGTTAGTTATAGTTCATGACCTAGAACAGCGTTCTACCGCCGACACTGCGGCGTAGGCTGGGCGTTGTTACGCTCTCGTACCCTCACAGTGGGTGCGGATCGTAACATGTTGTGACCTGTGTTGCTCTAAATAGGACTCATCTACTCTGTCTGGACATCTATACTCATCAAATACTCAGGATATCAGGAGAGTACATTCTCTAATTATTTTATACTTGCTAGGACTTATATTCTTTCTCTAGATTACTTTACTTGATGTTGTCAAGTTGGTAACACAGATTTGTACTATATGGATATTTCCATGAGATGTTATCCCCCTCGGGAGCATCGGGCACATCATGTCATGTGCGTTTCACTTTCATTATGTACTCATGTGCTTTCACTATTCATGTATACTCTTGTGATTCATGTACTCTCATGTTCATAGAGCCCTCATGTATAACT
The DNA here is from genome assembly GCA_029216955.1 of Iris pallida. NCBI lineage: Eukaryota > Viridiplantae > Streptophyta > Magnoliopsida > Asparagales > Iridaceae > Iris > Iris pallida. The sequence goes on along the minus strand of JANAVB010005796.1, from coordinate 12,829,455 downwards.
TCATGTGCACTCATTTATGAGCCCCCATGTGAAGTCATGTACAATAACATAACCTGTCTAGATCCTTGTGTATTGATTGGGGTACGGGGGAGTAGAAATAGTCATGTGAACAATTCTAAGTAGTGTAATCATGTACAACTCATTAGTGTAATCATGTATTGATCAAGCCGTTCACATGCCTATCTTGTACTCTAAACCACTAGTCACTTGTAGTTCTTTACTTATAGTAGATATTTCCAGTACAGTTATCTCCCTCTTTTTTATGTATATTTCTTTCAGCAATTCATGTATCTTACTCTATTGTATGCTTTATATTCCTGTCATGATATGAACTGTTGAGATTTTGTGCTTGTTTCTGTCCTGACTAGACGTGTTGAAATATTACAGATGACACTAAGAAGTTCTGTCCTACATACTATGGAGCAGCCCTAGATGACACCTACGATCTGGACTCCCAGGAGGACCCAGTCCTTGCAGAGGATATTACCCAGTAGTCTAGGCTAGATAGCCTGACTAGTTATCTTACTTTATTGTCTTGTCTTTGCTTTGAGACTTTTAGATGTATATATTCTGGATGTTGTTTTGTGGAGATGTTATCTTAGTCACTTAGACTTCTTCTCATGTTTGTATTTTATTTGGTGATTTTCATATCTATCTATCTTATCGTACTTTTATCTTAGTTTTGATTGAGCTGTACATTTCTGTATTATCCTCCGTTTGGATAGTATATACTGTACAGTACCTTATAATTGTTAGATGCATGTGACCTAGGACACCGTTCTACTGTCGACACTGCGGCGTAGGCTGGACGTACCTACTTCTCGTACCCCTACACTGGATGTGGGTCGTGACATGTTTTTATTGGTGGCCCATGCAGGACTAGATTTTATAGTGGTATTCGAACTAGAGTATCACTACAGCCTGTAGTAGGATGTAGAATATAGTTTTGAGGTACTCAATCACATTAGGAAAACTCTTGTCAAATTTCTACCATCTAAATTCTTGTTGATTAATTACTTTCTTTGAAATAAACTATCCTCCTTTGATTATATCGCTTCAATCTCAGTAATTGATTTCTTGTTTGATCTGTCTTCAGGATGGTGCAGACACGATCCCATCACTCCGGCCAGAGCGATATTGCTGAGAGGTCTTCCACCTCTCGTTCGGTTCAGCCCGGTCAGGCAGTTCTCGTGGTACCTTCTCATGTCGGAGCTTCTGCCGCATTCAGGGGTGCACCTCCGTCTGTTCCGAGGCCTTTCCCGATTATTTTGGTGATGTTGCACCAGTCGCCTTCGGGATCGGTCGACGCCGCCCAGCTTTTTACCTTCTTCCAGCGGATGATGGAGGCCCAGTAGCTCCAGGCTACCGATTTCAGGCAGGGCATTGATAATACCCATTAGTTGGCTATGACGACTGTGGAGAGAGTTACTGCACAGCCGCAGGGTGGCCAGATCCAGCTGTATCAGCAGAGGATGCCATGCATCCAGAAGTTTCAGAAGATGCATTCGAGGGACTTTCGAGGCGCAGAAGGGATCATATATGCTGGCGATTGGATCGAGCATATCGAGGAGATCTTCAGGCTGGCGGAGATACCAGCTGGACTGCAGATTGAGGCGACAGATAGCCAGATGCAGGACCTGGCCCGCACATGGTACCAGACGGACCCGAGGGTCGGTATAGAGGGACAAACTTGGGCAACCTTCAAGAAGCTATTTAAGGAGAAGTTTTTCCCTGACACAGCTCTTGGCACCCTGAAGATGCAGTTTGAGAGCTTAGTTCAGGGCAGTCAGACTGTCAAAGAGTACGCTGGGGAGTTCTGCCGTCTGGGCAGATTTATTGAGGGACTCAGTAAGACAGCAAAGGCCCAGAGGTTTCAGAAGGGGTTAGTCAAGGAGGTCAAGTCCTTGACCAAGAGTGACCGGAGTGCCACTTTTGAGGAGATTCTGGTGGATGCCCTAGCAGCAGAGGATGATCTTGAGCTGAAGCTCAAGAGAGAACGGGACACCCATGGAGCCAGCAGCAGCGAAGGCCAGGCTAAGAGGCCTCACTTTCAGCAGCAGCACCAGCAGAGGCAGTAGCACCAGCAGAGGCAGTTCCAGCCACAGTATTTCCAGGGATAGGGCCATACACCTTTCCAGCAGGTGTAGCAATAGTCGAGACTTCAGCAGCAGGCTTCGAGACAGCAGCCCATTAGTTGTGCTTTCTGCAAGAAGCCAGGTCACGGATGGAATAACTGCAGGAAGAAGCTTAGTAGATACCTACTCTGTGGTTTAGCGGAGCACCAGCTGAAAGAGTGTCCCCTGTTTTCGGGATGAGCAGTTCAGGGCTAAGGCTCCGGTAGGGTAGCGAAGGGACCGCTGCAGACTCAGCAACATAGGTTCATCCAGCACCAGCAGCAAGCCAGGGGACGTCAGCAGGGGTGAGCATTCGCCATGGCAGCTGAGGATGCAGAGGTTATTAGAGAGCTGATCGTAGGTTGTATTATTCTCGATTCTATTCCAGCTTTTGTATTGTTCGATTCTGGGGCTTCCCACAGCTTTGTGTCTGTATATTTTGCTATTAGACACCACCTTGTTTCTGAATCATTGCCTAGGTCTTGCAAGATCACGACCGAGGGTGGCATCATCCTCGTTAGTGATATTTGCAAGGGTCAAAGAGTTGATTTGGGAGGCCGAGAACTAGATATGAGTCTGCTCGTGATGCCACTACCGAACTACGATATCGTGCTCGGTATGGATTGGTTGAGCAGACACCATGCCAGTAAATATTGCCACGGGGGTAGAGTTCTTTTTAGAGCACCAGGAGAGCCAGAGTTCGAGTTCACCCGACGGCTGGCGGAGCAGAGCAGCAATTTTCCATGGACTATCAGTTGAGGAGCAGGCAGTGCCATACCATTTGATAGCGGAGTTCATGGACGTCTTTCCGGAGGATTTGCCAGGTCTACTACCGGACAGAGACGTGGAGTTCTCTATAGACTTAGTGCCCGATGTAGAACCGATATCCCAGCACGTCTATAGGGTAAACAACAATGAGCTGGTAGAGTTGAAGAAGCAGGTGGATGAGCTGCAGGACAAGGACTTCATCCGATCGAGTTCTTCACCATGGGGTGCACCGGTACTCTTCGTGCCGAAGAAGGATGGGTCGGTGAGGATGTGTGTCGACTATATGGCATTCAACAACCTTACGATCAAGAACAAGTACCCACTGCCACGGATCGCTGATCTCTTTGATCAGTTGAGTGGAGCTAGGGTATTTTCTAAGATTGATCTGAGGTCAGGCTACCATCAGATGAAGGTAAAGAAGGAGGATATCCCAAAGACAGCATTCTGGACACGGTATGGCCAGTTTGAGTTCTTGGTGATGTCGTTTGGGTTGATTAACGCCCCGGCGGTATTCATGAACCTGATGAACAAGGTATTCCACCAGTACTTGGACAAGTTCGTGGTGGTGTTCATCGATGATATCTTGGTGTACTCGAAGACCGAAGAGGAGCATGAGGAGTACTTGAGAGTGGTTCTGGAGACTCTTAGGAGGGAGGAGCTTTATGGCAAGCTCTCGAAGTATGAGTTCTTTGGACCGAGTTGACTTCTTGGGTCATGTTGTGAATGGAGATGGGATCTCAGTTGACCCGAAGAAGATCATGACAGTTGAGGCTTGGGAAGCACCAAGTTCAGTCACAGAGATCAGGAGCTTCTCAGGATTTGCAGGCTACTACAGGAGGTTCGTGCAGGATTTCTTCCGGGTTGCAGAGCCATTGACCAGGCTGACCCGGAATGACGTAGAGTTTATCTGGTCAGACGAGTGTCAGGTCGCTTTTGATGAGTTGAAGAAGCGACTAACGACAGCTCCGATTCTGACATTACTATCAGGATCAGGAGGGTTCACTATCTATAGTGACGCCTCGGGGAAGGGTTTGGGTTGTGTCTTACAGCAGCATGGAAAGGTGATTGCCTATGCTTCCAAGTAGTTACGTCCCTATGAGAAGAACTATCCTACCCATGACTTAGAGTTGGCGGCAGTCATCTTTACTCTGAAGTTGCGAAAATACTATTTATACGGAGAGCAGGTGGAGATCTTTACAGATCATAAGAGCTTGAAGTATGTGTTTACACAGAAGGAGCTCAATATGAGGCAGCACAGATGGTTAGAGTTGATGAAGGACTTCGACATTTTCTTGCAGTATTGTGGACACACACAAAAAAGAAGAAGAAAATGCTGTCTTTTTTTTATTGGCATAAGGCACCATAAATCGAGTACGCCTGAGAGATCCTGCGCTGAGGTTCCCCGAGTACAAAAAAGAAATCTGGGGAATGGGATGATGGAGATCGAGCAGCAGTTGCTCCTTTACTCCTTTGACACTCCGATTACAAAAGTAGGAGAAAACCTAAGAAAATGGCTAACTTTCGGCTCACTGGCAAGAAGTGCAGCAATTTGGCTCTTGAAAATGCTCTTCATTCTGTGTTTTGAAGAGGGATGAGGCCCACCTTTTAGTCGTTCTTGAGCTGGAATGATGTTATGCGCCCACATAAGGAAATACGTTGGTTTTTATGTAGGCGTATAGTCCTGCTTTGGGTGCATAGGATGTAGGCACATACAGGCTGCGAGATCATAGGTTGGTCGTGGTGTTGACGTTGCTGCATGCTTCGGTGCACGACTGCTCATGGAGACTGACGTGGTCGTGCGCTTCGGTGCACGCTTTCATCATAGCTTTGACCGAGTCAGGCTTGGGCGCATAGCCAAGTCTCAGGCTATGCGCCCTCCTTTTGGAAGAGCTAGTCTTGGGCCAATGAAACTTCACTGGCTGGGCGCAGGGAGCTTCACTAACTGGGCGCATGGAGCTTCACTAACTAGGCACAAGGAGTTTCACTGGCTTGGGCGCATGGAGCTTCATTGGCTTGGGAGCATGGAACTTCATTTGCTAAAATTTTCTATGCTTCTACAAGATCCCCTTCAAAGTTTTCGATTCTTGAATAAGTTCGAAATACTGTGAAAGAAGCATGGATCGTCTTCTCGTGATGCAATGGGCGAATAACACGGCTCTCTCCTTGGGCGCATAGTATTTGGCCAGCCTGTCAGGAAGATACGACTGTTGAGATCTTCTTCAAAATCTGAACTGACAGATTCATCATAGCGGAATTTGAAGCGGTCCATCCTTCATACGTCATCCACGTCAGCAAGGGATAGTCGCATAGTGTACAGGAAGCTGATTCTTCACGTGGGCGCATAGGCTATTGTGGGCGCATACAACGTAATGGGCGCATGGGTGCATACAGCAAGTGGGCGCATAGGAAGTGGGTCTTGCCTATAAATAGGCCCTGAAGGATAGAGAAAGCTCATTATTCCTTTCTCTTTGAATTTTTCAGAAAACTCTTCGTCTTCTTTCTTTAAGAACCATGCCTCCCAAGGTCGCCAAGAGATCCGCAAAGGGCAAGGGGCTGCACCGAGTGGCTCTCCTCCTGCGGCAGTGTCCTCAGCAGTCCAGGACCGATTTTGGGTGAGGGCATGCTTCAAAAACAAAGTCTCCAGCGTTAATTTGCGACGTTCGAACTTTTCTTCTGCCTGGGCGCTTGCGCCTAAGGCAACATACTTCTGTGGGCATCATTATGTGCCCACAGAAGTCATGCACCAATACTGTGGTGTGCTATGCGTCCATGTGTTGTCATGTTATGCGCCCTCTGACTGTGGCATGGTTATGCGCCCACGTATTGTTCGTGTGTTATGCACCTGTATGTCTTATTTTGGGAGCATATCCCTTTGGGCGCATAGCCCTTTGGACGCATAGAAGCCCTTCGGAACTTAGTTTTTCCTGTAGATTTCTAAGTCTGACTTTCTTTCTGCCCCTTTTCATGTTCTGTAGGGATCTGGCTAGCAAATTTCTCTAGGACCGATATCGGCGATTCTGGGCATGGTGAAGATGCAACATTTGACACACACATCAGAGAGCTCAGGACTCTTCGTGTTTTGGAAGGGTTTTTCTCAGATGATAGGAAGAACCTTTATACATCGAAGAGTTGGACGGTAATTGGGCGTCATCGTGAAAGTTCTGCTTTCACGGTTCTTCAACCAGGCAAAAGCAACACTAGAGATGTTGTTTTGAAGGTATGGACTCTTGGAGAAATGGGCCCACGACGTCCGTAATATGGAGGAGAGGAGATCACCATTTGTAGATATTTTAGCAAGCTATATTTGCCCTCCTCCGTGTAGCTTCTCGAAGGTTCAAAAGCCGTGTTTGCTTGCTCAACAGTAAAACATGACCTCCTTCGAAGGCCACGAAACTACTTCGACGAAAGCGTGGTACTGCCAAGCTGACCAAACTGTGTTGCTGATGTGTAGCAAAATTTTCCTTCTTTTGGACATCAATGTAATCTTTTACTTTTTATCCAGATGAAGAGATGAAGAACCTTTTGTTTTACACACGAGATGTTGTCCTGTGAATGTAACTAATTTTGAATAAACAGAGTACATTCGCTCTATTCTTTGCTTGTGGTATCTGTGGTGCTTGTATTAGAGAGCCAAATACCGTATTTGTGTAAAGGGTATCCTGCTGGGGGACCCCTCACTTTTTTTTGGGACCTATTGCGCTTTTGTGCATCGGGTAATGCGAACAAATAGATTGGAATAATACTTTCATGGACCTATTACCTTTTGACACACCTGTGGTGCGGGTGATTGATTTGAAATAAAACCTAAAAGAGGTAACATGGTCATGATAGGTTTTGCGGTCTTGACACCGTGTCTTTTATCCCGGGTTGGGTACAGGCGTCAAGTCGGAAGACTATCGGTATCAGAGGTAATATGGACGTGACACATGATAATCATGAGTGATTTTTGGTCGAATGGATTTTCTTGTCAAGTTTGGCTTCTTATCAGGTACTCCTTTCAGGAGCGGAAGAGACTTTCTAAGCTTCTTCTTCGACGACCTCCACCGAAGATGAGGAGATGGCCCAGGAATTCGTCAGAGCTTTCTACTCTGTACTGAAAGTGAAGCTTCCTGGAGTCCTGAATCGAAATGCTGCCTTCGGCCCTATGAAGGCTGTTGCCGAATGTTAGGTAGCGGACATCGAGAGCATAGTCGGTTTATGAAGAGCGGGCTAACGCTCTGAGGAAAGTTCTGAACGACCTGGAGGGTCAGGAGGCTAGGTTCCGGGATGCCAAACAGCGGAGCCCGACGTCGCTGTTCCGCACAAAGGATGAGGCTTTGATGACAGCTCTTGCGGAGGAGAAAGCTACCTTCCAGGTAAGGAAGGATGCCCTTGTTCGAGAGATCGACGTGCTGGCTGACCAGTATGGCCAGTTCAATGCTGCAAGTGAGGCACGTGCTGCCTCGAAGAACAGGCTGGCTGTGCAGATCACTGAGAAGCACAATCATATTGCGCAGATCAGGAACGAGATCGCCCAGCTGGAAGCCGACTTGAGGGCGGCGACATCTGAATAGGAGGATTATTTGTCCCAGGCTGGTATGACTACCACCACTTCTGCCCGTTTAGAAGAGCAGCTAGCGAAGTTGGAGGGGGATCATCAAAGTCTGATCCTTTTTTAAGATGAAGCCGCTCGTCAAGAAGAGGCACATCGCCGAGATGCTATGAAATCTGAAGCCGAGATTGCAACTCTGAGGGACAACATAAACTGCCAGTGTATCTTGTAGATTTTTTGTAACTCATTTTTTTGCCGTCAAGGCTCTTGTACCTTTTTCTCGTCTTTTGATAGACGTTCAAGTACAAAATAAAAAATCTTTTCAGGAGTGAATGTGGTTTTGTGAAATATCGATGCTAGAGGTAATATGGACGTAGCATAGATATTTCTGGTGGGTATTCCGCTGGAGAATTTTTATGTGGACCTATTATCCATTTTATATTCAAGTTATTCGAATATAGATAATAAGTTGAATGAAGCTGCTAGTAGAGGTAATATGGGCGTAATAACAAAGGATGTTCTATATCTAACCAGAGGTAATATGGATGTGAAAAGATATATAACGTTAGGTGGAAGTGGATAATTCAGAGGTAATATGGACATGACTATCCTTGATGAATGCTTTGCTCAGAGGTTATGTAGACGTGGCAAAACATTTGATCATTCCACTGGAGAAATAATTATCGTGAAACAATTCAGAGGTAATAGGGAAGTGATTTGTTTTTGTCAAACCGAGTTCGGACGGAGTCAAAAACAGAAATGATTCCACTGGAGAAATATTTTAGAGGACCTATTATCCAGGACGTATTCAAGGCTCTTGAAATATAGATAATAGTTAGATATTTTTTTGAATCATATAAACATCGCACTGTACATTTACATGATTGAACTATGTGAATATTATATAAAAGAGGTTACACATAGTATTTCTTCAGGAACTTGCCATTGATAGGCATCATGAGCAAGTCACCATCGGGCTTGGTTAGCCGATATGTACCGTTAGAATACACCGATTCTATGACGAAAGGACCTTCCCATTTAGGTTAGAATTTTCCTTTTGCTTTATGCGTCATGACCATCGGTCTTCTTACTGCTAGGACCAGATCGTCGACTTGGAAGATCCTTTCCTTCACTTTTTTATTGAAGGCTCTAGAAAGGCGTGCTTGGTATAGCTCAATGCACTGCTGAGCTAACAAGTATTTTTTGTCTAGCGCTTCGAGCTCCTGTAGTCGCAGACAGTAGCTTTCTTCAGTAGTCAGCTCGCTGGCTAGGGCTACCCGAAGAAAAGGAATCTGGATTTCTAGGAGAAGAACTGCTTCGTTCCCATAAATCAGAGAGAATGGCGTACTGCCTGTTGGAGTCTGGACTGTTGTACAATAGGTCCATAGACATTCACCGAGCTTCTCGTACCAATCGCACTTGTTTGAAGATACAAACTTCTTAAAAAGTTTTATGATGGTTTTGTTGAAGGCTTATGCTAGCCCGTTAGCCGCTGGATTGTAGGCAGTAGAGGATACATTATGGATTTGATTCTTATCGCAGAACCGATAGAATGCATGGCTTACGAACTGTGGACCATTATCATGGATGATCCTGCGAGGTAGGCCGAAGCAGTAGATGACGTGATGTTTGATGAAACTGATCACGTTTGACGTCTTCACTTCGATGAGCGGTATAGCTTTCGCCTATTTGGAGAAGTAATCGGTTACAGCTAAGATGAACCGATGTCCTTTGGAGGATGGCGGGCTGATTGGTCCTATGACGTCCATGCCCCAGGCTTCAAACGGCCAAGATGCTGCCTTCGGGTGTAGAAACTTCGAAGGTTGATGAATGAAGTCAGCGTAGAACTGATAAGCTCTACACTTTTTTGCATATTCAACAGCATCTGCTATCATTGTGGGCTAGTAATAACCCATTCATTTGAGGCGATCTTATAATTTGGGGCCTGGTTGATGTGCACCACAAACTCCATCGTGAGCCTCCCGGAGTGCATATTTGGCTTCTGTGTCTGATAAGCATCATAATAGTAGCCATCATAAAAGCGACGGTACAATATCTTGGTAGCTGTGTCGTAGTAAAATCTGAAGGATCGCCTTTGGATGGATACTGCTTCCTTCGGGTCCTCGGGGAGGATTCCATAGACAACGTAGTCTATGAAAAGAAATCTCCAGTCTTTGACATCGACGTTTATTTTCGTTGTGTAACTGTGATGAATATGTAGGACATCTTTCACACAGAATAGTTCTCGACCGTATAATATGATCGACTGCTGTGTATTGGTTGGAATGGTCAAGGAAGCAGCGAGACCGGCAAGAGCATCTGCTTCTATATTCTGTAATTGAGGCACGTGCTCAATAAAGAATCCAGCGAAAGTAGACGCCATCTCGATTGTTGCTCTGTGGTAGGAGATAAGATCTTCGTGACGAACTTCATAATCCCCTTGGACCTGACTAACTATTAGCTTAGAATTACCGTAAGCTTCTAGATAGTCAACTCTCAGTTGCTTTGCCAGTTGTAGGTCGATTAATAGAGCATTATATTCGGCCACGTTGTTGGTGCATGGTTTCATGAGAGAATATGCACGGTGTATAACCAGATAATCAGGTGACACGAGCACGACACCTACTCCAGCCACGATATTTCCTTTAGGTCCTGTTCTTGATGCGCCGTCAAAGAACATTCGCCAAATAATAATTTCTTCAGTTACAGTGTTAGACTCCACCACTTCGTCGGAGATTTCGTTGTAGAGTTTGGATGATTCTGGCACCGGATGAGCTGCTAGGAAATCAGCTAATGCTTGGCCTTTTACTGCCTTCTGAGGAACGAAGATCATATCATATGGAGTCAACAGCATTGCCCATGTTGCTAAACGGGAATTGAGAGAGCCCGGTTTAGTCATGAGTATTCTGAGAGGGTTGACTTTAGATGTAATATGGATAGTCTGCCCAGTCACATAGTGGCGTGTTTTCTGGATGGCAAATACTAGTACAAGACATTCCTTCTCCACCGGTGTGTATCTGTGTTCGGCACCCACCATCGTGCGGCTGAGATAGTAGATTGCCTGTTCATGGCCGCCTTCGTTCTTTTGAGCTAATAGGGCGCCAAAAGAATGGTCCATAGTACGGACATATAGTAAGAAGGGCTTCCCCATTATTGGAGCTACCAATACTGGAGGGCTTGTGAGATACGCCTTGATGTCGTCGAATACGCGTTAACATTGTTCAGTCCAGACGAAAGATACGCCTTTCTTCATGAGCTGAGTGAATGGTTGACACCTTCCAGAGAGGTTCGAAATGAATCGTCTGATATAGGCTAGCCTTCCTTGTAGTCCATGTAGCTCTTTGAGGTTCCTTGGAGGATGCATGTCGAGGATAGCCTTCACTTTCTTCGGGTCCAGATGTATACCCTTTGAAGTGATGACAAAACCAAGGAACTTGCCGCTGGAGACTCCTAAAAAAGACTTGGTTGGATTCATCTTGAGTTGGTGTGCACGCATTAGTTCGAACATCGTTCTCAAGTCTTGGAGGTGGTTGCCCTTGAGACGACTTTTGACTACGATATCGTCAAAGTAGCACTCTACAGTTTTGCACAAATGATCGCAAAAAATTATGTTCATGGCTCGATGGTATGTCGCCCCTGAATTCTTCAATCCGAAGGGCATCACCGTATAGCAGTATACCCCCAACGATATTTGAAAAGATGTGTGCTTCTCGTCGTCGGGAAACATCTCGATCTGGTTGTAGCTTGAGAACCCATCCATGAAGGACATCCGCTCGAAGCCACAAGTATTATCGATCATTACGTCAGTGATCGGTAGAGGGAACTCGTCTTTCGGGCATGCAGAGTTCAAATCACGGTAGTCGATACAGACTCGAACTTTACCATTCTTTTTCATGACTGGAACGATGTTGGCAACCCAGTCTGGGTGTTGTTCCTCGCGAATGAATCTACAGGCAATGAGCTTCTTGACTTCATTCTCGATGGCTTCCATGACGTCTGGTCGGAATCGTCGTTGCTGCTTCTTTACTGGCTTAGCTTTAGACGCAATATTCAGGCAGTGCATGGCGACTTTAGGGTCCAAGCCTCGCATGTCTTCATAGCTCCATGTGAAGACGTCGATGTATTCTCTTATAAGCTGTATAAGAGATTGGCGTTCATCGCCAGATAGACTTTTGCTGATGAAGATTGGTTTGAAAGATGCTTCATCTCCTAGATTGACTTGGATGACTTCATCTTTGGTAGGTGGTTCTCGTTGTTCGAAGCACAGCTCCCACCTGGTGTCCATCTTTTGAGCCTATTGTTCGAGTTCAATTGATTGGACATCGTCTGTAATTTGGTCCGCAGAAACCAAGTTGACGGACAGAGTTGCTTTGAATATATTACCGATACTGGAGTCTGAGTCCCAGAGGGAGGAATTAGAAGATTAGAACAACGATCTGCTTCATCATCTGATCTTTCGGGAGTTGTTGGAGGAGAGACATAGCCCAAACCAACACCGCTTCGTTAATTGTAGTTCTCGGGTTTGTCGGGAGGAGCAAAGTGTCGTATTGGCAACTGTCGTCCTCGGCCGTAATTTAGCCCTTTGTCGCTCTTGATGTCATATCCCATGTTCTGGATGATATTCTTGGCCTGCCAACTATACCGAAAAAGTTGCATTAATCCAGAGTCATAGTCAGCTTCTGTGTTGTGCTTGAGAGAAGTAGAGTGTGGAACGAACTTTTTCGTGCCAATTATACGACCGAAGATGATTAGTTATCCATCCTTCTTTCTGACTGGAACGATGAAGTAGAAGATATCTTTAGGGTAAACTTTTTCTCGTAGGTGAGACGTTGTGACCGGCATACAGAGGTATGGTCCTACCACATTCTCTAGAGCATAATTTACAAGTTCTAAGGAAATACATAAGTTTTTCTTCAGGGATAACATTATCCGCTGAAGGTACATTATTATGAGTATTGATATACTTATTGAGAGGATCATCATCTGGAAGAGGAGCCACAGTCTTGGCTGAGTTCATCACGTAGGGTAATTCTTCAGGATTAGTAGGACGGGCATCAGTAGGTTCCTCCCGGGGTGTCTTGCTGAGATTGATGGTCAATGGTTTGACCTTATCGGGGTTTTTCTTTTTTATCCAGATTGTGAGAGGCTTTGGAGTACTTTTTGGAGTAGTACGTCCTTTAACTCGGATAATCAGGGGACCATCATTGGAGGATGGACTTGCTTCAGCTTCATTGTCAACTTCGTTGCCGTCATCCTTGGGGGGCTGAGATTGGTAAAGTACTGAATCTCCGTAGTAAGCTTCGATGACCCTAAAAGGATCGACATCGGCAAACTCCGTCTTCACGATACCGTCGCTATTGACGTACTTAAAGCACTGGCGAAGTGTGGAGGGAACGATCATGTTCTCGTGTGTCCATGGACGTCCTAACAAGACGTTGTAGGATGCATTGGCATTGATTATATAACAAGAAACCTCCGTTCGGAGATAACCGATCTGACATTTGAGATGGATCTTGCCCAGCGGATGGCTTCGACCAGTATTGAAAGCCATGATAGTTGTGTTGGTTGCAGATAGCTTGTGTAGAGGGATTCCCAGAATTTGAAACAAACTTCTAGAAATGATGCTGAAGGAGGATCCTGGATCGATGTGCACGCGGTCCACCTTGATCGCCCCGATATACCCTGTATAATACAGGGGTCTATCATGACGATTATTTTTTAGTAGCATATCTTCCTGTGAGAAGGTGATGTTGGGCACCACTTCCATAGTACTGTGGCAGCGGGGACAGAAGACAGGATCTTCAGCGGGGGCTTTGACTTCAGCGATGTAAGAGTCGGCATGTAGTAATACCTCACTTAAGGCCTTTCGTATTTCTTTGGAGAGTCGCAATAGATCGAACAGAGACAACCTGGCAGGTGTATTGGCTAGCTGTGCCAGTATGTCAAAGTTGTAGGGCCGATCCATACCTTCGGGAGCTGGTGCCTTCGGGAGCTGGCGCCTTCAGAGACTTGTCAAACCGTGTCTCCTTCTGCTTGGCTTTGTCCGTAGTTAGAGGCTTAGACGGTCCTGCTTCTGAGCTTGTGGGGGCAGCAGAAGCTTGAGGAGGTACTGCTTCTTCTTGTGTGGGATCGTACGTCCGAAGATAAGTCTTCCCAGATCGCGTCTCGCCAGATAGAACCGCGTAGATGTGAGAGGATACCATATGGCATAGCTTGTACTTCTTGCCCCATTTTGCTTTAGGAGGTACTACCCCCTGCGTCACTTCTTACACAAGGTCTAGATAGACCCACATGATCTCACCACGTTCCGTTGTGAGCGGGTCCAAGGTTGAGTTGCGAGCTGGCGGTAGGTTGACGACTTCTATTATTGCTTTGGAAATCGGGACAACGCCGTATGGTACTTCTGTAGGAGAAAAATTGCCAAACTGAAGAGAGATCATGTTAGAAGATACGACCTTGTCTTCAGCTTCGAGGTTGATCACTTGGCTGTCGATAAGCTGTTGTATCTTCTTCTTCAGGACGATGCAGTCCTTGGTGGAGTGATGCACGTACTGATGATAGAGACAGTACTTGGGATCGTTGAGTTAGCTCGCCTCTACAGGACATCGTAGTGGAGGCAATGTCAGCTTATTATCCTTCATCAATGTGTGAAAGATGGTAATGACATCATTTTCGTCGAAGGAGAAGGTCTCCTTAGGCTTGTTGAAGGTGCCCTGAGAACTGGAAGCTCCTTTGGATGTGTCGACATTCAGGACTCCTTTTCCTTTACACCCATGGACAGGAATAGTTTGAGGATGCTTTCCCTTGTCTTTGAATTTGGGTGTCTTCAACCCCAGTAGTTCCAAGTTAGGAACGTCATTTTCAGCAGCTTCAGCGGCCCCAATGAAAGCGGGCCATGTATCATACTTATGTATACCCAGACAAAACTTTACTATAGAAAGGAAGTTATGTCGACAAGTATCCATAAGTTCTGAGTTGGTATGCCGAAGGGCATCTTCAGTGCTAGCCGCCTGAAGCGTTCGATGAAGGCGATGACAGACTCAGTCCTCCTTTGCTTGGTCTCGATGAGGGTGGACATACTAATGTGCATACCACTCTCGTAAAACCTGTTGACGAACAACCTCTCCAAGTCTTTGAATGAATTGATACATCCGTCAGGCAGACTACAGAACCATTCGAAGGCTACCCCCCTACAAGATGCTAATAAATAGCTTTGACAGAAACGGATCATCTCTGGACAAGTGCAGAGTCTGTGTGTTGAAGTACGTCATGTGCTGACGAAAAGAAGTCAACCCATCAAATGAATTTAGCGTCAGCGGCTTATAGTTAGAAGGGCAAGTAGCATTCTTCCACTCAGGGGGATACGGTTGAGATATCCCCATCTTCTGAAGCTCGTCTTTGTGTGAGATGGTGTCGAGACGAGCGACCAGGAAATCAATTGCATCCTGTTGATTGAGCAGGTGTTAGGAAATGGCTGCTGAACGATTGTCAGGCGTCATTGGCGAAGGACCATCCCCAGCATTTATAAGATTTTGAGGAGGCACAACGGAATGATAATCCTTTTGTAGTTAAGAAGGGTTGTTGCTGTGAGCCAGACTAGCATGGGTCGAGACATTTGGTTGAGGTGGAGGAACAGCCCCAGCAGCTTGAACTGCCATGATACTGGTAAGCATATCAGTGATCTTGGCAAATGCTGTTTCAAGACCCTCCAGCCGTTTGCTGGTCTGATCACTGGCTTCTTCAGGTCTTTCTCCGTCCGCCATGTATGTAGATAACATGCAAGGATGAACAGATGAAATAGTATAACTGGTGCTGATACTGTCTGTCTTTGAGTAGACAAGTCCTTCATCTTCAGGTAGAGAAGGTAGATAGTCGCCATCAGATTCGGAGGGATCGTCGTCCTCTGGAATGCTACCCCCAGTGTGAGGGTCATCCGCTTCGGACTCTGAGGGAATACTACCCCAGCTTGGAAGTTTTTATCGTCTATACGGAACCTTGCCTTTGACCGAGTACCCATATAGACTCCTTTGGATGTGACAGCCTGCTGGCCATCTGTTGGTAGACTTCTTCTTCTTCTCGCGGAGCTGAGAGAGAAAGTTGGGTTCATAGTCCACCATCTTTGATTGGGACTTCCGTAATGGGGACCCCATGAAGCCATATTGGATGAAAACACAATGGCTTCTCGTCGTCAGAGAAGTGCAGCCGTCGAAACACGTACTTTCTCTGAGGCACTCTCATTGCTTTGGAGCAACAACAGTTGATAACAATACTGGTGCACGGATGTACACTATGAATTGTTATGTCCTTCCTCGCTTTACGCTTATGGTTTCTCATGTCGTGTAAGTCAGCGGAATAGAGTTTTGCCTTACAATCTATGTTGCATGCATCGCCGAGCTTTGCATACGGGTTCGTAAGGAGAGTAGATAAATCTAGACTTAGTTCACGTGCAGGGGCAACCCCCACACCTAAGTTCTATGATATCCTTGAAGACAGCCCCGTGCTATACGCGTTGGGGTCTGTCTTTTTATTGTAGGCGCATAGGCCTTGGAGACTGGCCTTGGGAGCATTCTCCTTGACAGCACGCCTGAGCCTCCTTGATGTGGGCATATAGTATGGATGCAGAGAGCCTGGGCGCATAGTCTTGGGCGTATGGCTTTGGATGCCCAGCCTGCCGAAACACTCCCTTGGGCGCATGGCTTTAGGCGTATGCTTGGTGGAGCAGTGTTGTTTTCTTCCAGTTTTGTCTTCTACATTTGTGAGCCTCGCCGGGTTTGGCCAGAGTGTCGCATACCCCGATTCTTGGCATCATAGTGTTTTCCTTTGTCAAGTCTCGGGTATTGAACACCCTGTTGTTGGTTGTGCAGAGAAGAAGTCACTGGGCTGGTAGAGCCCAGAACGGTGTGAGCCTTCTCCATTTAGGGAACTTTTATGGCAGAGTCATGCGCCCACGTGACAGAGTCCTCCAGTTGCATATCTGCTATGACACTAGCAGGATATGCACAGCGAGCCTTCGGAAGCCAAGTCTTACGAGACTTGTTTGGCTTCGCTGATTTTGAGAGGGAGTAGAGCCATCCCTCGAGAGCATCTCTTCGAACGCCTGCTGATCAAACTTTACGGCCAGCATCTTCTGAGTGCTCCCCACTTTGTCAATATAGGATTGCATCACCACCTTATCATCAGAGGAAAAGGTAGTCCCTAGCAGAGTCACCATTTTTGTGGACACAAAAAAAAAAGAAGAAAATGTTGTCTTTTCTTTATTGGTGCAAGGCACCAGAAATCGAGTACGCCTGAGAGATCCTGCGCTGAGGATCCCCGAGTACAAAAAAAAATTCTGGGGAATGGGATGATGGAGATCGAGCGACAGTTGCTCCTTTACTCCGTTGACACTTCGATTAAAAAAGTGGGAAAAAACCTAAGAAAATTGCTAACTTTCGACCCACTGGCAAGAAGTGCAGCAATTTGGCTCTTAAAAATGCTCTCCGTTCTGTGTTTTGAAGAGGGATGAGGCCCCCATTTTATAGTCGTTCTTGAGCTGAAATGATGTTATGCGCCCACATGAGGAAACACGCTAGTTTTTATGTGGGCACATAGTCCTACTTTGGGCTCATAGGATGTAGGCGCATACAGGCTGCGAGATCGCGGGTTGGTCGTAGTGTTGACGTGGCCGCATACTTCGGTGCACGACTGCTGGTAGAGACTGACGTGGTCGTCCGCTTCGGTACACATTTTGATCATGGCTTTGACCGAGTCAGGCTTGAGCGCATAGCCATGTCTCAGGCTATGCTCCCTCCTTTTGGAAGAGCTTGTCTTGGGCGCATGAAGCTTCACTGGCTGGGCGCATGGAGCTTCACTAACTGGGCGCATGGAGCTTCACTGACTGGGCGCATGGAGTTTCACTGGCTTGGGCGCATGGAGCTTCACTGGCTTAGGCGCATGGGGCTTCATTTGCTAAAATTTTTTCATGCTTCTACAAGTATCACTTAGGAAAGGCCAATGTGGTTGCCGAAGCCTTGAGTAGGTATCCGACAACCATGTGGTTGACAGTGGATCGTCATTTGCTAGCAGATTTAGAGAGCCTGGGGATCGAGGTGATTGTACCAGGAGTTGAGATGCAGATGTGGGGCCTTCTGATTTAGTCAGACTTAATGGATAGGATCAAGTCGACTCAGTTCGACGATGTTGCTTTACGGTGTATCCGAGAGCAGGTTCGAGCGGGACTGGTATATGATGAGTTTGTTCTTGCAGAGGATGGCACATTGAGATACGGTTCCAGAATGTGTGTGCCCAATGGAGAGCTTCGGGAGCAGGTCATGCAGGAGGCCCACCATTCTCAGTACTCTATACATCCAGGTGCCAACAAGATGTATAGGGATCTGAGGGAGCATGTTTGGTGGTATAGGATGAAGCGGGAGGTAGCACACTTTGTAGTCAGATGTTTGGTCTGTCAGCAGATAAAGGCAGAGAGGTAAAGGCTAGGAGGTTTGTTGCAGCTATTGCCTATTTCAGAGTGAAAGTGAGAGCATATCACGATGGACTTTGTTTCTGGATTGTCGCGTCCACCAGGAGGGAAAGGCGCGATTTGGGTCATCGTAGATAGGTTGACCAAATCGGCTCACCTTTTGCCATTTAAAGTGGGTATGTCTACTGAGAGGCTAGCAGAGATGTATATACAGCAGATTATCAGGATACACAGAGTTCTGATGTGCATTGCCTTGGATCGGGATAGTCGCTTTACTTCCCATTTCTAGAGGAGTCTGCAGCTTAGCTTGGGCACTCAGCTCAGTTCAGTACTGCATACCACCCTCAGACGGATGGACAGTCAGAGAGGGCTATTCAGACACTCGAGGACATGCTGCAGACTTGTGTCTTGGATTTTGGAGGATCCTGGGAGGATCATTTGCACTTAGTGGAGTTTAAATAAAATAACAGTTTTCAGGACAGCATTCAGATATCACCATTTGAGGCATTGTACAAGTGTAGATGTCGTACACCCTTGTCTTGGGATGGCGTTGGAGAGTGAGCTTTATTGGGACCTGAGATGGTTGTTGACGCAGCCGAGAAGGTGAAGCTCATCAGAGATCGACTTTGCGTGGCGCAGGACAGACATCGGCATTGGGCCGATAGCCACCGCAGAACTTTAGAGTTTGAGGTACAGGTTAGAGATAGGATTAGAATTAGAAGTTGTTTGTTGTGATTTTGTTTGATCATGTTTGATTATGTAGTAATTTGAGACCTTGATTTTGCTAGGTTGGAGACTTGGTTTTCTTAAGGATCTCTCCGACACGTGGTACTATACGCTTCAGTGGAGGTGGAAAGCTTAGCACGCGCTTCATCAGACCTTTCGTTATCAGCGGGAGAGTCGGTGATGTATCATACAGGCTAGACTTGCCACCTGTATTAGAGGGAGTCCACAACGTATTTTACGTGTCGCGGTTGAGACGGTATGTGGTACATCCTAGCTATCCAGAACAACCTGTGGAGATTATGGATAGACGAGAGAATGTGCTGAGGAATCAGTCGATACCCTTGGTTCGCGTCGTATGGAGGCATCATTCTCTAGGAGAATCCACCTGGGAACGGGAGGATGAGATGCGCGAGCGATACCCTTATCTATTTGGACCTTGAGGTATGATTCTCTATCATTCTCATCAGTTTAGTTTCGTCTTTAATTTCGAGGACGAAATTCTTTTAGGGAGGGTAGATTTGTCACTACCACATTTTAGCTTGAAGGTATTTTGGTCATTATGATTTTTTAAAACTATTTTGTTATTGTTTGATTGTTGGTTGTGATTTTTGACTTTTGCTAGTTGAGACCATAGAGACTAGCCTAGTGTTTGACTTTGACTTTGGTGACTCAGTTAGTATGGTAGAATAGTATGGGACCCTAATCTAACTTAAGTTGACTCCAGTTGACTTGAGTGTGGCTAGGTTTCATAAGAAGATTGGGTGCTATGTGTTATTGGGCTTTTAGCTAGAAGGTTGAGACAACTAGCTAGTGCATTATGCCCATGGCCCATTTCCCAAGAAACCCTAACCCTAATCTCATATGGCCGGCCCCTATAGCAGTTATATGAAAACCTAAACTTCCCTATATAATATCTTTTATTAGTCACTCGCCTCTTTAGAAATCCCTCCTTTGGAAACCCTAATATTTCTTCCCCAAATTGTCAAATCTCACTATTCCTCCACCAAATTGATCCCACTGACTTGCATTTGAAGTCATTTCTGGAGTAGAGGTTGAAGGGAGCTTGCTTGCTAGGATTGGAGATCTTTTGGCCATTGCTATTGGAAGAGGACTTCTCATTTTGGGGCTTTTGATTGAGTTTTGCTCCCAATAGGTAAATGCCCACAAATTCTATTAAATTTATGTTTTCTCTTCATGTTAGCATGCATCTAGGCACCATGGACCTGTAGATGTAGTTTGGTAGGAATTAGTGTCCATTTGATACGTGTATCAGAACCGGTACATGATGGTCTGATCAACCTAGTGTACTTTGGTTCGCTTTTATCTATCGTTCTACA
The DNA here is from genome assembly GCA_029216955.1 of Iris pallida. Classification (NCBI taxonomy): domain Eukaryota; kingdom Viridiplantae; phylum Streptophyta; class Magnoliopsida; order Asparagales; family Iridaceae; genus Iris; species Iris pallida. Next base: position 12,809,520 of record JANAVB010005796.1, on the reverse strand, counting down.
TGGAAGGGGATATAACTAAACTTGCCATCTAGAGTCCTATCCGAGACAGCCTTGGCAATTCTTTTGAATTACTCACTCGTCTTTGAACCACAAATTGGTATTCGAAAACAACATCTTTGGACTCATATTGGTTTTCATCTTTCACCTATTTAGACGAAGACTCGTACTTGATAGATAGACCCAAAGTATCTCCTTTAGTTGTCCCACATCTATTGCCAAGATAGTTAGCCATGGACCAACTAAGGTGACTATCCTCGCTTTGAACTACTCGTCGATTCCATATCTATTATCGCGGCCTTCTAATCATTCTTGAACTTGAGAATGATTCAAATCATTTCCTTAACCATACCCTAAAACTAGATTATTCTCCTTGATCTACCTGGTTCCTTACTATTCTCTAGTTCATGTTACCATGATCTTATTGCCTTAAACTAGCGACCCTCGTTCAACTCCATATCCATGATTTTTGTCATTATAGAAATCACGATTTTCTAATGCATGGTTGCATTGAACGTCGTTTCTTTGCCTCGTCTAATGATTTAAACATATTCCCTTATCAACATACTCTTGTACCCTCCATACCCTTGTTACTTCTTAATTTCGGGGACGAAATTCTTGTAAGTTGGGTAGGATGTAAACCCCCTAAAATTTCACTACATTTTTTTGTTCTATGTGGATATTTATACGACAAGTGCGAGTACGTACATACGTGATATTTATTTATCTAGTTATTTTACATAAAGAGTTTATTTTAGGTTTCGTAAATATAGTGAATAGTTTTATTTTTGAAATACATAAAGAGTAAATAATTTGTATATAAATATTTTTCCGCAAATATTTAGTCGAATGTTTTATTTTTCTTATTATAAAAATGGAAGTTAGTTGAAATGTTGAAATGTTTTTTTATTATATACAAGTATGGGTAATGATTTAAGAAATGATACTTTTCTCTTTTTAGGTACTATATTAGAAAAACATGTTTTATATAAAATACTAATTGCATGCGAGTGCATGAAATTCAATTCATGGATATATTTCGAATTTTTGAAATTATTTTAGTAATTATTTTAATTTATTAAAAAGGTATTCAAATATTTATTGTAATTTTCAAAATTATTTATTATTATTTTTATATTATTTATAAAAATTTATTTTGAATTTTTTCTATTTAATTAAACTTATTATGGGTTTTAAATTTGAAATTTTCTTATTACTTTTTAAATGCTTAATTTAAATATGGAAGTTATCTATATTGAATTTGGATTTGAATATATATAGATTTAATTCGAAATTGGGTTTGGATTTGGATTGAATCGGTTTTAAATTGATTTAAATTTAAAAGTGAGATATCAAAAGGGGTTTTAAATATTCTAAGTCCATAACCATTTAGGAGACTCCACCTCTTATATAAGGAGTCTCCATATGCTCCTCTTCCCAAATTGTCTCCATAAAGTTTTACCCGCCAAATTCCATCAACAGCCAAACATCTCATTGTGCGTGCATTGTGTCCGTGTCCCTATTTTTTCCTTTCCATCATTTTATTTACATATACATTTCATCTTTTCGTGTCCACATGCCGGATACGATTTCTACACAGAAGACCCATTCCTCTAATCCAAATCCTAAACTAATCCTAAACCTGACTCTAATCCTGGAGCGCCTCCTCGCCACGACCGTACGCCGCCCCGGCCTAGCCCAGCCATCGTCGCCACCCTTGCACCCACCTCCCTGGTGTTGTACCTCAACTCGACTACCACCAGGGTTCACCATCGAACCCGTCCGACTAGTGGCCGCCATCCTGGCCACTATTCCTCTCCCTGCTTCCAGGCCACTCCGGCCACACCTGCCACAGACCGTCCCCAACTTCACCACCTCTGCTCCCTCCTTTCGACCATCGCATACACCAACACAGCGATCCTCCCTAGCCAGTCCAACCCCTCGCCAAACCGTCAATACGACCACCAATGGCAGCACTGCCACCGCGGCCACCCTCCTTTGACTGCCAGCCCCATCACCAACATCATCATTCCCAAACCACAAATAAACCGAAAACCAAAATCGCCCCTACCACTTACCCAGCCCCGTCGCGCCTCCGCCTCGCCATGCGCCATGGCCGCAAGAGCTCCGGAGAAGCCCTGTCTCCGCCGCCATACCGACCACCACAGTGCCGGCTTGGACCTCCCGCTGCCCCGTTCTTTCATCACCTCCTGTTCGAGACCCCGGCGTATCCACCGTCGCATCGTACGACTACCAGCATCTGTCGACCCCGACATCCGATGTGCTTTCCGCCCCAGCCGAGAAAGCTGCCGTCGCTCTCCTCCGAGGGCGAGTCCCCGCCGTAGCCCTTCCCCTCCGCCGCGGCAGCCCGGCCGCCGACTCCACCCAACCCCCCACAGTTCGTCGCCGCCACCACCACACCCAAATTAAAATAAAACACCACCGCCCATACCACGACGATGAGCTCCCTCCGCCGTCGACCATCCCCTACGCCTGGTCGACCAGCGAGCCCGCCCTAGCGTCCAGATCCGCAGCTGCCTGTGCCTTCCCAGCCGCGTCGAACTCCTGCCGTACCACTCTCGTGCCAGCCGCCTCCAGGCTGCGGCCACCGCCGTCTCTGGCTGGTAAGCCTCTCTTTCCAGTCCTCCCCCGCTCAAACCCCTACTCCGCCTGTTCTCCCTCCCTCTCTTTCGTCTATATGTAAACAATTTTTTCTTTTTTTTAACTCTCTCTCTCTCTCTCTGACTCTTCTTCACTCGTTGATTTATTTATTTATTTATTTTTCTTTTTTATATTTGTTTGTGTGAATACTTAGGCTTTTTGTGGTTTTATTGTGTACTGTGAGGAAATACTTTTGATATTAACATTATTATTATTATTATTATTATTATTATTATTATTATTATTATATTATTATTATTATTATTATTATTATTATTATTATTATTATTATTATTATTATTATTATTATGTACTGTGAGATAATACTTTTGATGTTAAAATTTTTATTTTTATTATTAGTATTATCTAAAAGGTTTTATCTTTCTTTAGTAATAATCAATGCAAGCCATATATTAGCAGTATTACAATATATCCGATATTGTATTGTGATACTTTGTATTTATTATTTGTATTGATAACCAATAGTTTTAAACATTTTTATAACAAAAAGTTGTTGGCCATATAACTATATTTTTATTTAAAGGAGAGATTAGTAGAAAACCCTAAAATTATTTCTATACTATTATTTTTTTTCTTCTACCAATTTATATATAATTTTGATCTAAATGAGTTATTAATGTTTTCAAAGATTTATTTAAAATACTTTTATGAAGTATAGTTATTATTTATAAGCGTATTTATACAGACTTTGGCTTATAGTCCAAATCGTATTATTTCTCTATTTTTTTGAAATATTATTTTGCGAGTAAATATAACTTCTCGTATTAGAAATACTTTCCTAAAATGTATATATATTATTTCCTCTATTTCATCATTACCAATTCTTGACCACCATATTCCTACTATCTTTCGAATCTAGACTTCTTTATGTCATTGCTAGCTAAATTGGTTCTTCTGGACCCGATGTAACAGCTCGTGCCACCTTGAACATCGCAGCCCACCAGGTGTCCTACCAGGCAAGTATACCTTGCTAATTAACTGTCATATTATTTATTTCGCATTATTTACTTTGTTTCATATTTGTTATTTTTAATTGTTATAAATTGTGCGTCCAAGCCACACTTGGGTGCAAGCGACTCTATTAGTCGTTTTACTTTACTATATGCATGTTAACTTAGTTTTAGCGGATTACCTTCTTGTTGGAGGATATCCTTATATCTCCTTTGGCCATGACACACACTACACGCTTTAAGACATTTTGCTAGGGGTACGACTTACGGACTGGCCATCTCTATTGTCGTGTGACGGATAGATCGTAACTGCTACGATTAAGGTATAGAGACTCGAGCAGTTACAAAACTGGGTGGGTCATGGACATGACTTGGTCAGTAGGGGAAATATTGGGGAAGGACAGTCGCTAGTGCGTATGGGAATCCAAACAGGTAAACCACAGTCTCCAGATTGAACTGTGGCAATTTATATTTGCAGATGCCCTCTGACGTCTTGGACGTTACGGACGGAGACAGATGACTGGATGCCAGTTACGTACATGTAGCCTATATCCCACCCATACGCATGAAAGTTGTCCTCTAAATTGCACAATAGATGGTTAGCATTCCCTTTTGCATATTGGTGTCTAGGAGAGTCTTGCAAATTATTATTATTATGACAGTTCATATTAGCATGTTCTTCCTGTATCTTGTTACGTCCCTCTGAGGACCTGGTTATTTCCCAGGTGTGTGTTTATGTCTTCCGCAGGTATCATAGCCGGGATCGTGGTCTTCTCCATTTATTCGAAGATGACGTGACATAGTTCCTCCTTGCTACATCCACTTAGCCCTTTTATATATCATGTACTTCTTCCTTTTTATTTTGGTTGGTAGTGGATGTGTCTTCACCCACCATATTGTACCAAGACAATCCATTATATGATATCTTTTATTCCTTTATTTTGTTGATGAGATTAGCTAGTTGTGGTTTACTGCATTTTATAGCTTATGTATACATACAAGGCCCATGTACTTCGTATGTATACAACTGGCATGTCTACGTACTTAGTCCTACGTATTTTGGGGACTGGGGCGTGACATATTTTTGTGGTGGCCCATGCAGGTCAAGATAAATTGTTTGGTTACTTTACCGTACCAAGCAAGCCTGCATATAGGATTAGAGTCTAGGATCTCATCCACACACTTGACCTCCTACCTCGACTCTATTTTCGAACTCTCGCTTGACTCATTGATTTGCATCTTGCTTGATCCCTTCTATCATGATTCTTATCTTCCCTTCGTGCTTGCTAGAGGATAGGAAGATAACCCCTACTAGTTAGATGTCCAAAAACACCCTTATCTTAACTCTTGTAAGTTAGGTAGAAGGCCTCACGACCTAACCTCCCTTGTGCCATTAACCAAGTCTTAGACCATAAAACAGTAGGATGATTGTATAGGCACAAACAAGACCTAGATCCTTATGGCCCTCGGACTATTCATATTTTTCTTATTTCATCTACTCTCATGCTCATAGTTTTAACTAGTATCCTAGCTAATGCCGCTAATATAGCTTAGTTTTGCAAGCTTAGCATTTATCGAGCTTGTTCAAGACATATGATAGTGGGGGCACCCACTAATATATTGTCTACTCAGAACCGGTACATGATGGTCTGATCAACCTAGTGCACTTTGGTTCGCTTTTATCTATCGTTCTACATGGATGGGGACATAACTAAACTTGCCATCTAGAGTCACATCCGCGACATCCTTGGAAATTCTTTTGAATTACTCATTCGCCTTTGAACCATATATTGGTATTCGAAAACATCATATTTGGACTCATATTGGTTTTCGTCTTTCACCTATTTAAACGAAGACTCGTACTTGATAGATAGACCCAGAGTATCACCTTTAGTTGTCCCACCATCTATTGCCAAGATAGTTAGACATGGACCAACCAAGGTGACTATATCCTCGCTTTGAACTACCTGTCGATTCTATATCTATTATCGCGACCTTCAAATCATTCTTGAACTTGAGAATGATTCAAATCATTTCCTTAACCATACCCTAAAACTAGATTATTCTCCTTGATCTACCTGATTCCTTACTATTCTCTAGTTCGTGTTACCATGATCTTATTGCCTTAAACTAGCGACCCTCGTTCAACTACATATCCACGATTTTTGTCATTATAAAAATCACGATTTTCAAATACATGGTTGCATTGAACGTCGTTTTTTTTGCCTCGCCTAATGATTTAAACATATTCCCTTATCAACATACTCTTGTACCCTCCATACCCTTGTTACTTCTTAATTTCGAGGACAAAATTCTTGTAAGTTGGGTAGGATGTAAACCTCCTAAAATTTTACTACATTTTTTTTGTTTTATGCGAATATTTATACGACAAGTGCGAGTACATACATACGTGATATTTATTTATCTAGTTATTTTACAAAAAGAGTTTATTTTAGGTTTCGTAAATATAGTAAACAGTTTTATTTTCGAAATACATAAAGAGTAAATAATTTGTATATAAATATTTTTCCGCAAAAATTTAGTCGAATGTTTTATTTTTATTACTATAAAAATGTTTTTTTATTATATACAAGTATGGGTAATGATTTAAGAAATGATACTTTTCTCTTTTTATGTACTATACTAGAAAAACATGTTTTATATAAAATACTAATTGCATGCGAGTACATGAAATTCAATTCATGGGTATATTTTGAATTTTTGAAATTATTTTAGTAACTATTTTAATTTATTAAAAAGGTATTCAAATATTTATTATAATTTTCAAAATTCTTTATTATTATTTTTATATTATTTATGAAAATTTATTTTGAATTTCTTCTATTTAATTAAACTTATTATGGGTATTTAAATTTGAAATTTTCTTATTACTTTTAAAATGCTTAATTTAAATATGGAAGATATCGATATTGAATTTGGATTTGAATATATATAGATTTAATTCGAAATTGGGTTTGGATTTGGATTGAATCGGTTTTAAATTGATTTAAATTTAAAAGTGAGATATCAAAAGGGGTTTTAAATATTCTAAGTCCATATCCATTTAGGAGACTCCACCTCCTATATAAGGAGTCTCCATATGCTCCCCTTCCCAAATTGTCTCCACAAATTTTTACCTACCAAATTCCAATAGTAGCCAAATATCTCATCATGCGTGCACTGTGTCCGTGTCCCTATTTTTTTTCTTTCCACCATTTTATTTATATATACATTTCACCTTTTCGTGTCCACATGTCGAACACGATTTCGACACAGAATACCCAATCCTCTAATCAAAACCCTAAACTAATTATCCTAAACCTGACTCTAATCCTGGAGAGCCTCCTCGCCACGACCGTGCGCCGTCCCGGCCTAGCCCAGCCATCGTCGCCACCCTTGCACCCACCTCCCTGGCGCCGTACCTCAACTCAACCACCACCAGGGTTCACCATCGAACCCGTCCGACTAGTGGCCGCCATCCTGGCCACTATTCCTTTCCCTGCTTCCAGGCCCCTCCGGCCATACCTGCCACAGACCGTCCCTAACTTCACCACCTCTGCTCCCTCCTTTCGACCATCGCATACACCAACACAGCGATCCCCCCCGCCCAATACGGCCCCTCGCCCAACCGTCAACACCACCACTAATGGCAGTACTGCCATCGCGGCTACCCTCCTTTGGATGCCAGCCCCATCATCAACATCATCATTCCTAAACCACAAATAAATCGGAAACCAAAATCGCACCTACCACTAACCCAGTCCCGCCGTGCCTCCGCCTCGCCATGCGCCATGGCCGCAAGAGCTCCGGAGAAGCCCTGTCTCCGCCGCCATATCGAACACCACAGTGCCGGCTTGGACCTCTCGCTAGGCCGTTCTTCCTTCACCTCCTGTTCGAGACCCCGACGCATCCGTCGTCGCATCGCGCGGCTACCAGCATCTGTCAACCCCGACATCCGCTATGCTTCCCGCCCCAGCCGAAAAAGCTGCCGTCGCTCTCCTCCGAGGGTGAGTCCCCGCCGTAGCCCTTTCCCTCCACCGTGGCAGTCTGGCCGTCGACTCCACCCAAACCCCCCACAGTTCATCGCCGCCACCACCACACCTAAATTAAAATAAAATACTACCGCCCTTACCACGACGATGAGCTCCCTCCACCGCCGACCAGCACCCGCGCCTGGTCGACCAGCGAGCCCGCCCTAGCGTCCAGATCCGCAGCCGCGTGTGCCTTCCCGGCCGCGTCGAACTCCTGCCGCACCACTCTCGCGCCAGCCGCCTCCGGGCTGCGGCCACCACCGTCTCTGGCTGGAAAGCCTCTTTTTCTAGTCCTCCTCCGCTCAAACCCCTACTCCGCCTGTTCTCCCTCCCTCACTTTCCTCTATATGTAAACAAATTTTTTTCTTTTTTTTTGTAACACTCTCTGAATCTTCTTCACTCATTGATTTCTTTATTTATTTATTTATTTTTCTTCTTTTTATTTGTTTGTGTGAATACTTTGGCATTTTATGGTTTTATTATGTACTGTGAGGAAATACTTTTGATAGTAACATTATAATAATAATAATAATTATTATTATTATTATATTATTATTATTATTATGTACTGTGAGATAATACTTTTGATGTTAAAATTTTTATTTTTATTTTTAGTATTATCTAAAAGGTTTTCTCTTTCTTTAGTAATAATCAATACAAGCCATATGTTAGCAGTATTACAATATATCCGATATTGTATTGTGATACTTTGTATTTATTATTTGTATTGATAACCAATAGTTTTAAACATTTTTATAACAAAAAGTTGTTGGCCATATAACTATATTTTTATTTAAAGGAGAGATTAGTTGAAAACCCTAAAATTATTTCTATATTATTATTATTTTTCTTCTACCAATTTATATATAATTTTGATCTAAATGAGTTATTAATGTTTTCAAAGATTTATTTAAAATACTTTTATGGAGTATAGTTATTATTTATAAGCGTATTTATACAGACTTTGGCTTATAGTCCAAATCGAGTTATTTCTCTATTTTTTCAAATATTATTTTGCGAGTAAATATAACTTCTCATATTAGAAATAATTTCATAAAATATATATATATTATTTTCTCCATTCCATCATTACCAATTCTTGACCACCATATTCCTACTATCTCCGAATCTAGACTTCTTTATGTTATTGCTACTTAAATTGATTCTTCTGGACCCGATGTAACAGCCCGTGCCACCTTGAACATCGCAGCCCACCAGCCGTCCTACCAGGAAAGTATACCTTGCTAATTAACTGACATATTATTTATTTTTGCATTATTTACATTGTTTCATATTTGTTATTTTTATTTGTTATAAACTGCGCGTCCAAGCCACACTTGGGTGTAAGCGACTCTATTAGTCATTTTACTTTACTATATGCATCTTAACTTAGTTTTAGCGGACTACCTTCTTGTTGGGGGATATCCTTATATCTACTTTGGCCATGACATACACTACACGGTTTGAGACATTTTGCTAGGACACGACTTATGGACTGGCCATCTCTATTGTCGTGTGACAGATAGATCGTAACTGCTACGATTAAGGTATAGAAACTCGAGCAGCAACAAAACTGGGCGGGTCATGGACATGACTTGGTTAGTGGAGGAAATATTGGGGGAGGACAGTCCCTAGTGCGTATGGGAATCCAAACAGGTAAACCACTGTCTCCGGATGGAACTATTACGATTTATATTTGCAGATGCCCTCTGACGTCTTGGACGTTACGGACAGATACAGATGACTGGATGCCAGTTACGTACATGTAGCCTAAATCCCACCCATGTACATGAAGTTGTCATCTAAATTGCACAATAGATGGTTTGCATTCCCTTTTGCATATTGGTGTCTAGGAGAGTCTTACAAATTATTATTATTATGACAGTTCATATTAGCATGTTCCTCATGTATCTTGTTACGTCCCTTTGAGGACCTGGTTATTCCCCAGGTGTATGTTCATGTCTTCCGCAGGTATCCTAGCCAGGATCGTAGTCTTCTCCATTTATTCGAAGATGACGTGACATGGTTCCTCCTTGCAACATCCACTTAGCCCTTTTATATATCATGTACTTCTACCTTTTTATTTTGGTTGGTAGTGGATGTATCTCCACCGAACATATTGTACCAAGACAATTCATTACATGATATATTTTATTCCTTTATTTTGTGGATGAGATTAGTTAGTTGTGGTTTACTGTATTTTATAGCTTATGTATACATACAAGGCCCATGTACTTCGTATGTATACAGCTGACATGTCTTTAGTCCTACGTATTTTGGGGACTGGGGCATGACAGACACCTCGTTTTGTGTCTGTCGTGTAGCCCTATGTGTGGATTACATGTGGACACGAGCACGAGATGTGTCGTGGCTCGTATCGTGTCCACGAGCTCTCGAACCCATCGCACGAGGCTGTCTGTGTGTAGTTTGGGTTTCAGTGTTTAATTTGTGTTTGGACACCTAGTGTCCAGTTTTATAGACACAAGATGAACCGCCATGACACGTGTAATATGTACCACATGTCTGCACACACTAATTTGATATTTCCTTGGGGTTTCACATGTGTATTTAGGTTTTTCCTAAGTCGGTTTTGCAATATTCTAATACTGAGTTTTCATTTGATATAAAATATTAAATTGATGATTAATATAATGTATTTTTACTGCAAATGTAAACTGAAATGCCATGTTATATATGGGTTACATTTGTGCTTTCAAATTGGGTTTCTTCGAAATCATATTTTGGTTTGCAATTATCGGGTTCATATGTATTCTGAGTTCCTAAAACCTGGGTTCGATTGTATATGTTGAACTGGATTTAAGTTTAAATATGTATGTAATTTACTCACTGATTTTGATATTGAGTTTCGATTGATACTTTCAAATGAGTAATGATACCTCGTTAACTTTTTGTTACTAATGTACTGTAAACTGAGAATGAGCATGTTTAACTGAAGTTTAGATTTAATGTAGAATTGTTTGGGTTTGATAAAACCTTAGATTGGTTAACTTGAGAACTGAGTTGAGTTTTTCAAACCTGAGAACTAAATGTGAAACCTGATTATGCAATTGTATAAACCAGAGTTCTTATATCACCTCCATATGCTACTGTCCATATTACACTAGGCTTTGGCACAATTGCCATACACATTGATACGTCATGCACACTGCCACCCTTTACATGTTCACCTTGACACACAACAGAATACACAACTCCCATTTTGATACTACTCTACACTATATTTCACTCTATCTACTTGACGCACACTACACTATGCCTTGACACTCTAAATTGTTCACACACACACCCACCTATATATATAAGTCACCCTATATATATATATATATTTTTTTTCACGCTATATATATATATATATATATATATATATATATATATATATATATAATATATTTATATATATATATTTAATAATGTGAATACATTATATGTGAATGATGTATGAGTATATGATAATGCATATATGTATATATACTTTACTACTTGTGTTATGGCAATAGCCTATGGGTGAGATGTATATATAGTATAAATATATGTCTTGTGTGATATGGTATTTATGCTTGATTGCTAGATTAGCTTGGTTAGACCTAGTTAGACTAGGTTTAGACCTAGAATGGCTTAGTTGACCTACTATGACTAGTATAGTTGACTAGAGTTGACCAAGAGTTGACTTTAGTCTAGAATGACTTTTTAGACTAGGTTTAGACCTAGAATAGCTTGGTTGACCTAGTTTGACTTTATAAGTTGACCAGAGTTGACCAAGAGGTAACTTTAGTCTAGAATGACCTAGAATCATATAGAATGTATTGTAATCTATAGTTTTACCTTTATAGACATGTTGTGACCTGTGTTGCTCTAAACAGGACTTATCTACTCTGTCTGGACATCTATACTCATCAGATACTCAGGATATCAGGCGAGTACATTCTCTGATAATTTCATACTTGTTAGAACTTATATTCTTGCTCTAGATTACTTTACTTGATGCTTTCACGTTGGTAACACGGATTGGTACTATATGGATCTTTTTATGAGATATTATCCCCCTCGGGAGCATTGGGTACATCATGTCATGTGCGTTTCACTTTCATCATGTACTCATGTGCTTTCACTATTCATGTATACTCTTGTGATTCATGTACTCTCATGTTCACATAGCCCTCATGTATAACTTCATGTTCACTCATTTATGAGCCCTATGTGAAGTCATGTACAATAACGTAACCTGTCAAGATCCTTGTGTATTGATTGTGGTACGGGGGAGTAGAAATAGTCATGTGAACAATTTCAAGTAGTGTAATCATGTACAACTCAGTAATGTAATCATGTATTGATCAAGCCGTTCACATGCCTATCTTGTACTCTAAACCACTAGTCACTTGTTGTTCTTTACTTATAGTAGATATTTTCAGTACAGTTATCTCTCTCTTTTACATATACATTTCTTTCAGCGATTCATGTATCTTACTCTATTATATGCTTTATATTCCTGTCATAATATGAACTGTTGAGATTTTGTGCTCGTTCATGTCCTGACTGGACCTGTTGAAATATTAGAGATGATACTAAGGAGTTCTATCCTACATACTATGGAGCAGCCCTAGATGACACTTGCGAGCTGGACTCCCAGGAGGACCCAGTCCTTGCAGAGGACATTACCCCAGTAGTCTAGGCTAGATAGCTAGACTAGTTATCTTACCTTATTGTCTTGTCTTTGTATTGAGACTTTGAGATATATATATTCTGGATGTTGTTTTGTAGAGATGTTATCTTAGACTATTAGACTTCTTCTCCTGTTTGTATTTCATTTGGTGATTTTCATATCTATCTATCTTATCGTACTTCTACCTTAGTTGTGATTGAGCTGTACAATTCTGTATTATCCTCCGTTTGGAGAGTATATATTGTACATGTACCTTATAATTGTTAGATGCATGAAACCTAGGACAGCGTTCTGCCGTCGATACAGCGGCGTAGGCTGGACGTACCCACTTCTTGTGTTCCTACACTGGGTGCAGGTCATGACAGCCTTTCCGAAATCTTCGGAGCATATGACTTGTATAGACGCCAAAAAATTATTTTTAAACAAACACAAGCAGAAAAAGAAGAAATAAAGAAATTTTACCATTTACTTAGGATGTATAGATCAATAAAAATGTCCTCTTCGTCCTGCCTCCGTCAAATAAAAACCGATGCATATGACAAAAATAGATCACAACAACAAAACTAAATAAACAAAAATAGAATTATGAATCATTCATAAATTTAATTCAAAGGTTTAGACCTGCGTTGTATTAATTCCTTTAAAATCTGCTTCGAAGCCAACGATCACAAACCTACAAACATCAATAAATAAGAAGAGAATGTTTTGATCACTGAAACCCTAGAAGTCGATAGAATCGACCAAGACCTAATGAAATCGAGGAAAAAAAGAAATTTTGGCAGATTTGAGAGAGATTTTGTACCACACGTCCGACTGCTTCTCCTCCATAACAGTGGTGTTGATGGTGTGACAGTAGTGATGGCGCCAGTGAGGGTGGTGGTAGCAAATGCCTGGCTTGAGATGGCTGAAGGGTGGTTGTAGGAATGAAAGGAAAGTATCCCTAACTCTGGCTCGTGATGACTACATAGTTTTGTAACATTTTATTAGATGAAGGGGAAAAAGAGGGGATATAAAATTAAAGGAGGGAATTTGAAATGTTTGGAACACATTTTTTTACTTTCTATATCACACTTATAACCGTGACAAAAAATAAAATAAATAAAAAATAAAAAAATATTTTTCTAATGGCTATTTAACTATTGTTACGGTAATTACCGTTACTAAGTTGCAACAGTATTAAGCGTTACGAGTTGGAAAAAAGGTGTTACAAATTGCTTACTTTGGTGTAGTGCGCATAGCAATTTGTTGCATACTGCAAATAACAACTTTTCTTTGAGTCACTACGGATCAGTCAACACTGAATGCATAGCTTATCTTAATTGTTTTCTGCAAAAATACTTATCTGGAAGTAGACGTATACAACAACATCCTTTACAGCTGTCCAAGTATAATGATGAGGATGATGAAATTACTGAAATCTTCTTCGTAATCTGAATACTGCACACTACTCGAGAATCGTCTCTTCACACAAGAGACAAAAGTACATCATGCGTCTAAAATGGACCATGCGTCTATCTGGTGTGCTTCTTGAATCATGTATCTTTCTTCTCTAGCAACTTCCAACTTAACATTTTATGCATCGGACGCATAGAGCCTATACGTCTTTTTTTGATATTTTTCATGCTTCTACAAATATGTTAGGAGGAAAACTAAATTTAGATAGGTCGGTTAGCGTTGCTCCTTCGTTAGGTACTTAAAGGATCGCCGCTAAGTCTTTCGCGTCAAATTTAATATCTATTCTCCCAACACGGGAAAAGATAACTCTAGAGTTAAAAGTCATGTTGTAATAAAATAACCTAATAGCATTAAGAGCGACAGGAAAAGATGTAGCTAATAAGTCTTTAAGTTGTACAAGCTGGAAAGCTCCGAGATGGGCCGGAAAGATATTTAAATTAATTGGGGCTCCAGTACAGACGATGCGGTAACAAAAATTACAAAACTACTCTATGGATTTTTTGCAAAAATAAAAGTTTTTCGAGTAAACTAAGTTACAAACTAAGAAAAAAAGAGTACAAGAGTATAATTTGATTCTAGGAAGTACAACTGTAGGAAACTGATCAGAAGACGATCACTTTATCCCATAAACGATGCGATGTCAAAGAAGAGAAGCTCTGAAACGTGCTGCAGCAACTTGGTCAGGAGATTATGATCATTAGTGATGCTTAAGGAATGATTTTGAACTCTATTTATAGAATTTTGTGATAACCATTAAGTAGTTATCCTGATTGGCGCACCGTCACCCATATGCGCGAACGGCTGGCCTAACTGCATGTGATACGTGGCATTCTATGAGGGAGATGTGCTTGGTCGTAGGAAGTATCGCGTACACGTTCTTAGAGATTAGCGGCATATGCACCACATCATCTTTAACGACTTCTGGATGATAGTTGATCAATTGGCGCATGTTGATAAATATCGCAGTACTATCCAGGAAAAAGCACTAAGTACTTCATAACTAGGAATAGTTGAATGTTTTGTGCCAACTCTGCATGGCGCATAGTAAACGACAAGCCTCATAATGCCGACTCTGACAATTCTTCTCAAGTGCTGCACACTCAGGATTCGAAGAGATATTCTTCGACTTATGTGTTGTCAGTCATGATGACAGTCATTTGGCTTCTCAAGGAAAATTGCCACGTAGCTACCAGCGCCATTTGATGCTCGACGCTGTCTGATGGGATGCGCTATCTGATCTCAAGCACCATTTCATATTTAACTTTTGGCGCTATTTGTGAATGGCGCATCGTAATGTTTTGATATATTATGAGCTTCTACAAGACCCCCTTCAAAGTTTTTAAATTTCAAAAATTTTAAAATTTGAAATACTTTGAATAAGAAGTGGCCTTGCGCGTATGGCGCACAGAGTCCCAACCGACCGACTGTTCTGTACACGATTTACGCGGACGTTACACATAGGCTTAGTATATAAATAGCCCTTGGAGAAGGAAGAAAGAGAGAGTTCTTTACTTAGAATTTTTCTCCCTCGAGCTCTCATCTTCTTCTTCTTTTCCTTTCGAGTTCACGAAGCTTTGCTCACTGTCGTCAATGGCACCAAGGAGATCCACTGCAGGGAAGCGCAAGGGCATCGTTAGAGCTCCGTCGCGAGCGTCGCCACTGAGGGCGCCACAGCACGCACCGCTGTCGGCGAGAGCCGAGGAGGCCAACCCCGCTCTTGAAGGAGAATGAACGGTCGGGGAAGACGAACAGTAGAGTCGGCACCATTCACTGATAGCGCGAACTAAAGCCAACGTCGACCGCCTCTTTCAGAGTGTTGGTTGGCGCTGCACAATTTCCAAAATGTGCCACCTCTTTCAGAGTGTTGGCCAAAATCATATCGTGCAACCTTTGTTCATTCAAAGTGCGTTGCATGCTATGTGTAAAAATCTTGTCAATAGCGCACTGTCTTGATGCATGCGCTAAACAAGAACTTGTCAACCTCATACGCCAATTAAGAACTGCCATGTTGCACGCGCCATTTATGATTTATGCAGAGTTAAAATTACTTAGATTTTGTAAAAATAATATTTCATGATTTTAACTCTTGTTTCCTTTTTCTACAACACCAAAAGCTGAAGTCGCCGTTAAGGAGGAAGTATTGTCTCCTTTTATCAAAGAGGAACAGATGACTATTAAGGAAGAAATAATTCCAAAAATCGAAGTCATTGTTAAGAAGGAACCGGCCTCAGAAGGTAGTGGCACCGGGAGTTCCAATCACCCAGCTTCTGTAGAGGACCTCGACCAGTTGGGGCCTTCATATGCGCGATGGTTGAAGGAGTGGTACCTGTCCCAATACGGCCATCCTCGGACAAAAGAATAAAAGCAATTCTCTTTTCTTATCTCATTGTTTTCTGCTTAATGTTGTTTTTGAAGATGTAGTTTGCTTTGTCTTTTTGCAAATGTAATCCTTTACTCCTTTATGGAGAGAAAATAAAGAACTTTTTTGTTTGCTCATTTATCATGAACTTATTTACTCAGAAGTAATGTAGATATGACAGAATATAATTTTGACACATTGTTATTTCTGGGATGACATTATGACAAGTCGTTTGATATAGATAGTAGAATTCAGAGGTGATATAGACGTAAATTCGTATATTTGTTGATTGTCCTTAAACCAACTGGGGCTCAAGAAAAGGATGATGTTTTAAAACGACTGGATTTCAAAGGATGATGTAGTGATGTTGTGATAGATATTTATGGTTTAATCTTTTGAGGATGCGCCATAAAATCTGGTTAAGGCTCTGCTGGGAATTTTTGGAGACTTATTATCAATGGGTTTATTCACGAAAAGAGTGAATAAAAGATAATAATTCGAAGATTTGCGTATATACAATATTTGTAAGAAATATAATTTAAACTTTAAAACATGATATTTCTTTAGAAATTTGTTGTTGATATGCATCATAGCAATTCGGCCGTCCATCCCAGTCAGCTGGTAAGCTCCGTTAGAGAAAACTTTGCTTACAACATAGGGACCTTCCCATTTTGGCTCGAACTTGCCCCTGCCAATGTGCGTCATAGTCATAGGACGTCTAACAGTAAGGACCAGCTTGCCTTTTTAAATGTTCTTACTTTGACCTTACGATTGAAGGCTTTCAAGATACAGGCTTGATATAGCTCAATTTGTTGCTGAACTAGTAGCCGCTTCTCGTCAAGTGCTTCAAGCTCCTGAAGTCGAAGACGGTCATTGTTTTCCGCTATGAGTTTATTGGTGATAGCTATCATCGAAGATGGAATTTGGATTTCCAATGGTAAAATAGCTTCTTATCCGTACACCAGAGAGAAGGGTGTACAGCCAGTCGGGGTACATATAGTGGTACGATATGCCAATAGACATTCTCCAAGATTTTCTCTCCAGTTTCATTTATTAGCAGAAACGAACTTCTTGAGAAGCTTGATGATTATTTTGTTAAAAGCTTCTGCTAGACCATTATCTGCGGGATTATAAGCCATGGAAGCGATATTGTTGATCCGATTATCATCACAAAATCGAGTAAATATTTGACTAATGAACTGAGGTCCGCTGTCTAAATGATCCATCAAGGAACGCCGAATCGATAGATCACATGATGCTTGATGAAGCTGATGACACTACTTGTCTTGACTTCTGTTAAGGGAATAGCATCTGCCCATTTTGATAAAAAATTGGTTATAGCTAAGATAAACCGATGTCCTCGAGATGAGGGCAGATTGATAGGATCGATGACATCCATACCCCAGGCTTCAAAGGGCCAAGATGCTGCAGTGGGATGTAAGAACTCGAACGGTTGGTGGATGAAATCCACATGGATTTCATATGCTCATTTTTTTTATATTCAATTACATCTGCCACCATAGTGGGCCAATAGTATCCCATGCGTCTGATACGATCATGTAGCTTAGGACCAGGCTGATGTGCATCGTAGACACCGTCAAAAGCTTCTCGTAGTATCTGTTTGGCTTCGTCTCCCACAAGACAACGTAGAAGCATACCGTTAAAAGATCGTCGGTCGAGAATTTTGGAGGAGTGATTGTAATAGAATCGAAGCGACCGACGATGGATTGTTGTTGCTTCTTTAGGGTCTTCTGGTAAAATGTCATGTACCGAAAAGTCGATGAAATGAACCCTTCAGTCTTCATTAGTAGTACAAATTTTAACTGAATTGCTGAATTCAATATTCAAATTATTCTAGATGCAAAATAATTCCCGATTAGTGATGATGATTAACTGTTGTCGTTTTACAGGAATTGCTAATACTGCTGCTAGGTTAGCAAGTGCATCAGCCTCTGTATTGTATGCTCGACGTATATGTTCAATAAAAAAACCTTTGAATGATGTAGCCAGTTTGACTGTTGCTTCTTGGTATGGGATGATATCTTGATGTCGGACTTCATACGTGCCTCTAACCTGGTTGACAATCAGCTTAGAGTCTCCATATACTTCAAGATAGTCGATATCCAGCTGTTTAGCTAACTGGAGATCGATAAGTAAAGTATTGTACTCAGCAACATTTTTGGAACATGGCTCATCTAGAGAATAGGCTATTTGAATAGTTAGCCCTCCTGGGGATACAATGACAATTCCTACTCCAGTGATGATGATACCGTTAGGTCCGATTCTAGATGCACTATCAAAGAATAGATGCCAAGCAAGTATTCCTTCGGAGATCATGTTGGACTATAGAGTTTCATCAGGAATTTTGTCATAGAGTTTTGAAGTTTTAGGAATTAGATGTGCGGCCAAGAAGTCGGCTAAGGCTTGACCCTTAACAAACTTTTACGGGACATAGACCATATCATAATGTACTAGTAGTATCGCCCATGTAGTGAGTCTGGAGTTGAGTGTACTAGGCTTTTTTATCAGAATTCGTAGAGGATTGACTCTGGAAATAACGTGAATGGTCTGGCCCGTGATGTAATGACGCATTTCTGGACGACGAACATTAAGGCTAACATTCTTTTTCTACCGGGCTGTATCGATGTTCAGTACCAATCATTGTGCGACTGTGATAGTAAATTGCTTGCTTATGACCTTCATTATTCTTCTGGGCTAGGAGGGCACCCAGAGAGCGATCCATGGCATGAACATACATCAGGAAGGGTATTCCTGTGATTGGAGGAACTAGGACATGAGGATTCATCAGGTACCACTTTATGTCTTCAAATGCTTGTTGATATTCATCAGTCCAAACGAAAGACATACCTTTATTCATTAATTGAGTGAATGGTCTGCAACGTCCAGAGAGATTTGAGATGAATCTCCTGATGTACGCAAGTCGTCCCTGGAATCCTCGTAGCTCTTTTAGGTTGCGTGGAGGATGCATCTCTTGAATGGCTTTGATTTTTTCGGGGTCAGCATGTATCAGTTAGTTAGTGTTTATTGTATCCGTTAAATAAGGAAAAGTGATAGGGTGTCATGTGTGTTAGGAGAGAGGGTAGAGAGTGTCATAGTAATGCGTTGTGTGTGTGTTTTAAATTGAAGCAGTTAGTATACATAAGGAGTTACCTGTGGGGGAGGGTACATTCATATTTGAGAGATGAGAACTGTCAAGTAGTAGAAGGCGGAGTGTGTTGTGTGTCACATATACAATGTATATATATATATATATATATATATATATATATATATATATATATATATATAAATATATATATATATATATATATATATATATATATATATATATAAGTGTGTGTCCTATATACCAATAAATATATTGTTTATACAAGTGTGTGTTTGTGTGTGTGTGTGTCAGGAATGTGAGTGTCAAGTGAAGAATAGGGGTTGTGAGTGTGTTGCATATGTGAATAAAGTAACATAGGAAGAAAAGGGTAAGGCAATACCTAACCTAGATAATAGGATATCACCTATAGGAAGATAATGTAGGATATAGGATTACCTATGTATATATAGGGTATTACCAATAGGTTTGAGGGTAGGTAACCCAAGTATAGGTAATTAATTACGTATGGGTTTAGCATAAGGAAAATTAGTAAAGGGTATTTGAATAGGGTATCTCAAGGTACCCTATAGTCGGTAAATTACCCAAGTAAAGACTATGATAGCCTAGTATAGGTTGGGTTACCTTGGAATGACAAGGTAATAACCTAGAAACCTAGGTTTGACTCAATTTGACCAAGGTTGACTAGTTTGACCCTAAAAGTCAACCTTTAAGCCAAATTGACCCAGTTTGACCTAGAAATTATTATTTCCACTTATTTTAACTTGTTTTTCCTCACACTACGCCAAGTAACCTGTGAATTCATATATAGGTTTGTGTGACATTAGTTTTGGTCTCGATTCACACTCGTTGCTCAGGACCACAGGCAAGTACATATACTGATTGCTTTTATTTTCTGATAGTTTTTCTATTACATATTATAAATATGCATCTCTTGTCTTGCTGACGCGCTTGATACACGAAGTTAGTATTATGGATTCCTTGCCTGTTATATTTCGTGACTAATGTGATTATCGTGTCTGTGACCTATATGAATCCATAAGTACTAGTCGGGCAGATAAATATCTCAGTAGACGTGTGAACTACCTTTCCATCCTATTGGTCTTACGTGGAGAATAGTAGCCGCACACGACGCATGTGGTTGGCCGGATTAACCCCTTAGTCGTTCATATGTCGAATACAATATTTTAACACACATAGATAGGTGTTGTTTCACTTAATTCATCTTGTTTTCTTCACTTCGTACCATGTCATCATATTTACATATTTTTCTTCTAGTTACTATATCTTGTTATAGAGTTTGTCTGTTCCTTTTTCCTGATATGCCATGATATTAGTTATACCTGCTAGTTTACGTCACATATGCTATTTTCATGTTTTATAACTTCTATCATATTTTGAATAGCCTGTCATATGTGTACTTGTTTCAGTCCTGACTGGAAACTATTTTTTAGATTAGTCACTGCTACTCTATGCTTTGGACTATTGGGGGGGGGAGACATGAGTATATGTAGAGGTCATCAACCCTAGAAGACTAGTTAGATGTGTTGATAGTCGCTTTGAATTTTTGTAAGATATTGTATTATCTTGAAATGTAATGATGGAATATTGTAAATAATTTAGTTGTTGTGAATGAGAAAATAAAGATATATTTTATGAGCACTTGTTTATTACGGGCTAGACAGCGTTCTACATCGACATTGTGGCGTAGGCTGGACTTGCGCACGCACTCACATCCAGAAATGTGGGTGCGGGTCGTGACAGTCCCTTCTTGAATGATTTGTTTTATTGAACTTGACGAACTTTCCGAAGTGTCTAGCGGTGAGAGCAATTTCTTCGTCATCTGAATCATCATCATCGGAGTCATCTTTTGAGGAGAGCTTGATGTCCTTGAAAATAAGAGATTTTTCTTTTTCTTTCATCTTTGCTTTCTCATTTTCTTGTATGGAGGCTTCTGTTGACCCAAACTGGATCACAGCCAACCTGATTTAGATAATTAACAATTGATATTTGATATGATCCAATACGACACATACAGTTCAAGATAGAATATCACCCGATATCCGATGTGATCCAATACGACACATCAAGTTCAAGACAGACGTTGTCTATAAGCAGTTGTATTGCAAATGTAATTTGTTATCGGTGTGAAATTTTTGATTTATTGAGTCTAGGAGAATATGTACGTTGAGTCGCACTATGTTATTTCAACCCTAAACATATTTCTCCAAGCTCCACCATACAAACATACCAATTCCTGAACCAAACCAAACCACCCTCACCCATATAAGGCTTCTGGTCTGAGGCCGACCGAACTCAGGTCGAACTCGATCTAAGACCAAACTCGGGCCAAACTCTGCCTCCTTAAAATTAGCAACCTAATTTTTAGGGCCACCCTGCTGCGAGCTGTCCAACGTTCAAATTTTTGAATATTTTGGGACAGAACTCTGGCCAAACTTTTCCTCCCCTGCCTAGTATAAATAGAGCTTGATTCTTCTCATTTCAAACCATCTCTCACTCTTGAGCATTCAATCTTCTAAGCCTTATATGCTCTAAGCCTTACTCTTCCAAATCCCCTAGCCACAAAACTTCCTAAGCCCCAAGGTGCTCAGTGCGATTCAGCTAGAGGTTTTGTGCAAGAGTTGAAAATAAGTTACTTCAAAAATTCCAAGTTTTGCATCTGCGAAGTTGAAGTATTCGAGCGCTTTGGATTAAAGGCTCGTGTCTGTAAGATGTTGACGTGCTCTTCGGACTAAAGGCATGTGTACCCTACTTCATAAATAGTGGATTTTAACTCCGAGCAAGAGTTTTCGGGCCTAGACTAGTCCTCCACGAGGGAAACCAAGATATATCGCAGTTTTTGCGTTTGTTCTTCTAAACACTTTTACTTTTCGTACTATTACTCTTTGATTATATATTCTCTTAGTAGTTGTTTTCTGGACTTAGCATAGAGTTATTTTTTGGTCATTATAGACACAAACTCTATTCACCCCCCTCTAGAGTTGCCTACACGCTACTTCTATTGGTATCAGAGCACTGGTCTCTTGATAAAGGATTAACACCCTAGAGCTGATCTATGGCAACCACCCAACCCATTTACTCCAACCACGATGAAGGACAGTCCACTCATAGGCCGCCCCTATTTGATGTAACCAACTATACTTACTGGAAGACATGAATGAGTTTTTATCTGAAATCTCTAGACTTTGACTTATGGACCATAGTTACAGATGGTTATAAGAAGCCTGCTAGAATTGTAGTTGATAGGAACCTCATAGAAAAACCTCATGACAAATACACTGATCCAGAAAAGAAACCGGCTAGTCTAGATGCTAGGGCTATTAATGCTCTCTTTTGTGCTATAGACAGGACTGAATTCAACAGGGTATCTACATGTAGCACTTCACACGAAATATGGAAGCTTCTAGAAGTAACTCATGAAGGAACCACTCAAGTAAAGGAATCAAAAATCAGTCGGCTAACACAAGAGTATGAGGCATTCAATATGAAGCCTAACGAAACGATCACACAGATGTTCACCAAACTTCTCGACATCGTCAACCCTCTATCTTCCCTTGGAAATAACTACTCCAACCATGAGAAGATACGCAAGGTGCTAGGGGGACTAACAAAGAATTGAAACCCCGAAGCCACTACAATCATCGAAGGCAACGATCTCACTACCATGTCTCTGGAGACTCTGATGGGCAAACTAATGATGCATGAGCTTAACGTTAAGGACTTTGAAGAATTTGCTCCAAAGGAAAAAGAAATCGCTTTGAGAGTTCATCGCGAAAGACTGCTCCAGATGAAACAGACGATGATGACTCCGAAGGTGATGATCAAGCGCTCATGGTTCACAAATTCAAGAAGTTCCTACGATTCAACCGAAGGAAGAAGGAACAACAAAAAGACGATGACGAAGAGCCTACCTGCTACGGTAGTAAGAAGACGGGGCACGTCAAGAAAGATAGCCCTACAACAAAGAAAGGTAGCCGATATAAAAAGTCATATAAGAAGCCATCCACTTGAAAGTATGCCAACACAAGCATCTGGTACGAAAGTGAAGCCAGTGACTCGGAAGAAGATGAGGACACTCCCCAAGATACTGCAAACATCTGCCTAATGGCAACTTTCGACAAGGTAACAAATGATCCACTTGATGACTTTACTTTTGATGAACTTGAATATGCTTTTAGTGATTTACTTGAAGATCATAAGAAATTACTTAGTAAATACAAACATGTAAAGGATGAGATTAAGGCTCATAAAGCTGAGATTCATAGACTATCATGCTTACTTGATCATATTAGAGACACACCACCCACAGAGAACACTGAGGAGTTATCTAAACTTAAATTAAGCTTACACGATGCTGAATCACGTACTGAGAAACAAACACATGATCTTACCTTACTCAATAAAGAACTTACAGAAGAGAAGAAGAAATACAATATTGCAGCTGTAAGAATTAGTGCTTTGACTGCCAAATATGATAAAATGTATACTGCCTCTAAAAGATTAGAGACCAGGCTGGGCAAACAGGTTATTCAACCTCAAAATCAGTCTCACGGTCATAGCACATATACGAGACACAAGACTGCTCAACATAAGAGTATACGACATAAGAAAAACATACATACACATGTTGCACACAAACATGCTTTTATGTACATATATTCTCATGTAGCACGACAATCACCCATACATAGACATCACTATCATCCTACTCCTAACACCAATATGCATGCTACATGTCACTACTATGGTAAATATGGACACACTTCACCATAATGTAGAATCAGAAGATTAGTTAATTTAAACATATATGCATGGGTACTGAAGACTAACATTTCAGGACCCTCAAGGATTTGGATACCAAAGGTCATATCTACTCATGGTGTAGATGGACCTTCTTTCATCTTCTAGAAGCAAATAGATTCTCGATAGTGGGTGCTCGCGACATATGACTGGAAATGCAAATATTTTTGCAACACTATCGATGAAAAATGAAGGACATGTATCCTTCGACAATAATCTAAAAGATTATATTATAGGTAACGGTACTATTGGTAATCCTCCCTCTCATGTCATTAAAGATGTCTGTTTAGTAACAGAGTTAAAGGATAACTTGCTTAGCATTAGTCATCTTACTGACAATGGAGATGATATTAACTTTGGGAAAAATAAATGCTCTATATATGATAGATCATCTGGAGACATCGCTTTTGAAAGGATAAGGGAAGATAACATATATATATATTCTATCTCTCGAAAGATACTAATAATGCAAGAAGATACCTCTACGCCCACAAGGATGAAAGGTTACTATGGCATATCGTCTTGGACAAGCAAACATGGATACCATATCAAGACTTTCAACCAAAAAGCTAGTAAGAGGACTACCGGATATCACATTCAAAAAGGATACGATATGTGCCGAATGTGAGAAAAATAAGGCGACAAAATCTTCATTTAAATCCATCAACTCTGTAAGTAGACCCTTGCAACTTCTTCATATGGATTTATTTGGTCCTAGTATAGTAGCCAGTCTTGGTGGAAAACTCTACGCCTTTATGATTGTTGATGATTTTTTTCGAGTTTTCTTCTTTTCAAACAAAAGTGATACTATTTTTGTTTTCGAAATTTTTGCTAAAAAGGTACAAAACAAAAAAGGCTTCATGATTACTCGAATCTGAAGTGATCATGACAGCGAATTCGAAAACTTTAATTTTAAAACATTTTGTGATTTAAATGGATTTAATCATGAATTTTCTTGTCCTAGAAATCGCCAGCAAAATGGTGTTGTGGAGCAGAAGAATAGAACTCTTGGCGATATCTAGAGTCATGTTGAATTAGTTTTCACTTCCAAAATATTTTTGGGCAAAAGCTGTAAGTACAACATGCCATGTCTTGAATAAGATTTTGATTCGACCTATTTCGAAGAAGACTCCCTATGAACTTTGGTTTGGTGGAACCCTAACTATTTTTTATTTTAGAGTGTTCGGTTGTCGCTGCTTTATCCTAAATACCAAAGACGACTTAGGCAAGTTTGATGCCAAAGCCGACGAAGGTATTTTTCTTGGATATGCTTCTAAGAGTAAAGGATACAGAGTGTTCAACAAGCGCTCCATGATTGTTGAAGAATCTGCTAATGTTACTTTTGATGAGAATAATAGTACAGCAGCTATTTTTAATGACGACGATGACGTATATATCAAACCAGTAACTTCTACCCCTGAGGATACAACATCTGGAACCAGTTCTCTGGAAAGCTTACTAAAGAAGTTCTGCTTCACACTAGAACATCCAAAAAACTTGGTAATAGGTGAGGTATCAAGAGGAGTAAGTACTCGTTCATCTGTTAAAGATTCTATAGCTAGCACTACTTTTATATCTCAAATAGAACACAAAAATATTTTAGAAGCCTTTTCTGATGAATTTTGGATATTTGCAATGCAATAAGAACTCAAACAATTCGAAAGAAATCAGGTTTGGAAACTTGTTCCTAAACCTGCTGACCATTCGATTATTGCTACTCGATGGGTCTTTCGTAACAAAGTTAATGAGGACGGTTCAGTCACACGTAATAAAGCACGTCTCGTAGCTCAAGGATACAACCAAGAGAAAGGTATCGACTACGATGAGACTTACGCTCTGTTGCACGGCTTGAATCAATCTGCATGCTTTATGCCTTTGCAAATTTCCAAAACTTCAAACTCTTTCAAATGGAGTCAAAAGTGCTTTTCTCAATGGTTTTATTAAAGAAGAAGTTTTCATAAAACAACCACCTGGTTTTGAAAACTATAAATTTCCTGATCATGTTTTCAAGCTTAAGAAAGGTTTTTATGGCCTCAAACAAGCCCCTCGCGTTTGGTATGAACGCCTAAGCACTTTCTTACTTGAAAAAGGTTTTTCAAAAGGAAAGATTGACACGACACTTTTTATAAAATCAATTGATGATACAATTATATTAGTGCAAATTTATGTAGATGATATTATCTTTGGATCTACTAATGAGACATTATGCCAAGAATTTGCTAAGTATATGCAGAATGAGTTCGAGATGAGCATGATGGGGGAACTTAACTACTTCCTTGGATTGCAAGTCAAACAAAACTCACAAGGGCTTTTCATCAGTCAATCAAAGTATGCAAAGGACATGGTAAAGAAATTTGATCTTGACAACATCAAACCAATTAGCACTCTGATGGCTACAGCAACGAATTAGAACTTGATGAAAGCGGCAAACCAGTCGACCAACATAAGTATCGACGTATGATTGGTAGTTTACTCTATCTAACTTCTAGTCACCCTGATATAATGTTTAGTGTTTGCCTATATGCTCGTTATAAAGCCAATCCTAAGGAATCACACATGAGCGTAGTTAAGCGTATCTTTTGATACCTTAAAGGCACTGTTACAGTGGGCTTGTGATATCCCAAAACCATATCCTTTGACCTAATTGGTTATTCGGATGCTGATTTTGCTGGATGCAAAGTCGACCGTAAAAGTACCAGCAGCATGTGTCATTTATTAGGCAAAGTTTTAGTCTCTTGGTTTAGCAAGAAGCAAAACTCTGCCGTATTATCTACAACAAAAGCTAAATACAAAGCTGCAGGACGTTGTTCTGCTCAGATTTTGTGGATGAAGCAAACCCTAGCAGACTATAATTTATCTTTTCAGAACATTCCTATATCCTGTGATAATACTAGTGCCATTAACTTGACTAAGAACCCAGTATGTCACTCACGCACTAAGCATATAGAAATACGACACCACTTTTTAAGAGATCATCAATTGCAATACTATAAGAAAAATGACGATTCTTGACGGTTTATAAGTTGATGGTCGTAAAAAATCGTCAAAAAATGGGTTATCTTGACGGATTTAGCCTTACGTCAAGAAATGTCTTATTTTATGCTAATTTAGCGACCTTACAGCATAATATTTGACGGTTTTAGAGGATCCGTCAAGAAATGCTATTTTTTTTGACAGATTGTTGATAACCGTCAACTAATATACGTGCAAAAAAATTGGTGGGATTTTTTCGAATGCCATTATAGTAATTTTTTTAACTTTTTATATTTTTTGACGGTTGATGGTTCTTTTTAATCTACTAACCCAGTAGACTTTCCTCCGATCTAAAAATCTTCTCTCAGAGCAAGCCTTAATTAACAACTCTGCTCTGCTTTCTACTATTCTCTCTCTCCTCCTCCTCCTCTTCATCTATCTCTCTCGAGAAATCCATCCCTAAATTTCCTTTCCATTCGAAATTAGGATTAGGGTTTCGATCTAAAAAAGTTTAGGGTTTCAATTCGAGGAGAATGGTTAAGGTCGTGGACGAGTGGTACAAGAAGATGCCGATCATCACCAGGTCATACCTATCCGCGGTCGTCATCACCACCATCGACTGCTCCCTCAAGGTTAGGGTTCCCTTTTTCGATTGGAGGAGGATGGTTAAGTCCAGTTCGGTCCTTCGCTCCTTCATCGACCTCCGCATTCTGCTCCTTCAACACCAATGCCCAGATGATGGAGACCGACGATGAGAGTGCCGTCGACGTTGACCGTCGCCGATCTCGCCGTTGCGACGACGACTATCCCTACTTCTCTGGTAGTTCGTCTTCTCACTCCTCTGTGAAATCACTCACATTAGATTGATATTCTTTTACGTCTTTCATGTAATTTATTATTAAATAGAAATCATAGCCGTGTCCTGTCTGGCTCGACACGCTCTTTGATTTAGTTATTAATAATAATTTGGGACTGTGTCCTTGTCTTGTGTTCGATTTTTGTCTAATACGCATTTAGATTAAGCTAGTAGGTATAATGCCCCACTCCGCACGAGGTATTTGGTTGGCTTGTTGGATAGGATCAGAATATTGGACCGTGACTTATGTTGGGAATCGGAAGAATTGAGACTGATGCAGTCTTTCTTAGCTGGCTAGACGAATGGGTATTGGAACGTGGCTCGCTGGTGGAGCTATGCATAGTGGAATTGTGTGTGATCAGAACAGGAAGACCCTTTATTGCAAGTGAGTGGAACTGTGCTTCCTCCTCCTTACTCCTTCATGTTTAATAAATGAAGTATTGAAATGCTATGAATTGTCCCTAAATGTCCTATGTTTTAGTTGCTGAATAATAGAGTTGCCTATGTTGAGAATTATTGAAATGTACAACACATTGAACTGCTAATGTGATTTGATGCTTGAAATGAATTGATAACGTCCCTTCGGTTAATATTGCTTAAGCAATGAATACTTGAGTAATGAGATGCTATGAGAATGATACATGAGTAATGAACTGGCTATGCTATTAACACAAAGAATTGGTATCAGAGCACGACTTTACGTCCTTGGTCTCTTCTTTGATTCGTTTCAAATCAAAGTGGCATCGACGATTGACCAAAGTTGCTTCCGCGATTAAATCAAAGATTGCTTCCGCGATTATGCTGTTGTTGTTCGGTAATCATCCTATGTTGTTGATGTCTGAAAGTTCGTTAACCCTCTAGGCTGCTCACTGGATGTTCCATACAATAAGTCTATATACATTGTGATGCCCCTAAATGAATGATTGTTGTTGGTGTGGACACAAATAACCCAACAATGACTCGATGCCATATTATGCTATAGTATGAATGCTGCTTGGAATCATGAAAATAAAGAAAAGTGGCTATGTATGCTGTAACAAGTTGAGATTGCATGTGATGTTGGAAAAGATTTGGGAATGAATAATTGATGGATGAGTTCAGCAGAACTAGTGAGTTGACTCATATGTGCTCGCTAGTGCTTTTGAGACCCTAAGAATATTTGCTTGTGATATTGAGACCCCGAGATGTTGGTTAAGTATTGTGATCATTATAGATCACGAATGTCCGGAATAGAATTGGGTTGGTGTTGTTTAAGGATGGCTTCGTTTCTGAGTAGTATATTACCTCTACCACCTCAGATTGAGATGTATGTTGACCCTTTACATAGGATAGCAGGAGACTATCTATGGGTACTGGGTAGTGCCGAGATTTAGCTAGGAGTCATGTATTGTGGCTAGACGACTCGAGTGTCCCTTGACGGTGATGTTATATTGAGTAGCGAGATTGTCGAAATTTGTAACGGGTGGCTTGGTTAGAAAATTGTTTAGTCGAGTGATGACTCAGACTAGTAAGACCGTTAGTATGCTATGGGTGAATGGATTTGGCTAGAGAATGTTGTGGCTTAGAACATCTGAATGTTGACTTCGATTGGTTGGATGTAAATCAAATGTGGCTAATACAGAGTTGGTTGCGTAGCTGAAAGTTTTAGAAATATTGGCGGTAAACCAAAGGAATATTAGAGATTTGTGCCTTGACCCTAAGGTGTAATAGATGTTAATCTATCTTGATCACCAAAGGATTGTCATTGCACCTGTGCATGAATGCTGAGGAATTGAATTGTACTAGAAAGTAACAAGTAGCAACCCTAAATAATTGTGTTGCATAGAGAATGGTTAGTTGATACATAAATTGTCGGATTGAATGGAATAAACTACCCGACCCTTGAGGTAGGGAATTTTAAGAATGTCCGTATGAGATTTCGACGACTAGGAAAAGAATGAGATTTAAGAATGCCCATAAGATAGTTTGATGATTGAGAAACAAATGGGATTGAGAAATTACAAACGTGTTGGATAATGTCGGTATATGTAACTGTTGGTTGGGATATAGATTGCTGGCTTATGACTTAGTGGTGTGACTTCGTCATACAAACCGACTAGTATGATTCCATAGTTATGATAAGACTATCAGAATCGATGACCCTTGAATAGTTAGCCTTGGCTTATGTGTTCGTGTGAGTACAAAGGATTTGAAATAGAAATTGAATCATTGAAAATTTACTTGATGGATTATTAGAACGATGAGAATCGTATGTCGGGTTAGGATTTGACCGTAACGTTGATAGATCGATCATAGTCGATCATTGGATAAGTCTAGAATGAGCCTCTCTGGGAATTATTCCTTGAGGAAGACCCTGGATAGATAGACTTGACCCTAGCGACCTGTTGAGGACTTACCAATTATTGGCATAGCCGACAATGGCGATTAGTTATTCAGACTAAGTGGATACCCATAGGTTTGTGTAGAACTCCATAGAACTGTCGGTTGCTTGTTGGCCCTAAGAAAAAGAAACTAGTATAACCCTAGTAGCCGTCCACTCTAGGGAAGTCACCTGAATGATTAGGTATAGCTGTCAGTATAGCTAACCATTGAGACTGGACCGAATAATAGATGGCCGTGGCGAACCATAGAATGACCTTGCGGCATTGAACGAGAGATGGTGATGAGTACGACCTAAGAATGATATGTTGTATGTATATGCTTCAGTATGAACCTTAGAGATGTTTGACCCTTGGGGATTATGTGTCGGCCTATAGCGGGAATAGAATCGTGGGATGAGACTTGAGTTGTATGTATCGAGTAATGAATTATTCCATTAGATGGAATTGACTGCTCATGACGGGAATGCTTGATAGATATCTATAGTCGGGTAGTTGGGTTAACCTTGACTGTTGCATAGAATAATACCCTGACTCGGGTAATCGATAGTTGGTGATGTCGGATTGTATCTTTTAGAAAAGATGAATTACCTCGGTGAAAAATATTGTTGGATTTGGGAGGAATATGATTGAATGTTGTGGACGCTTGATATGATTGGATCTAAGTTAGACCCTTGATCGAATGTTAGAAATATTATGCTTGGATAGAGAGCTGTCCCTGATGTTAAGTGTTATGGCCTGGAAGATAGTGATTGTGGCAAAGTGAATTAAGTAATAAGTCAATTGAAAGGATGCTAAGTCGGATTTGGAAAAGAGAGTTATATCGTGGCTGATCGAATCGCACTAACATAGAAGTTGGCTGAAGTACATATGTTTTGGAGACGCCTAAAATATGTGTATGGATCCAGCCGAAATGATAGGTTGCGACTGAGATAACATTGTGGGAAGAATTTATTGTACTGGCACGGACTTTAGTTGAGATACATATGTTTTGGGGACACCTGAAATATGTGTATGGATCCTAATGAAGTGATGTGTTGCGACCAAGATAGAAATACAAGGAAAATGTTGGTGAATCAATGAGAAGTTGTAAGTATTTAGAAAAAGAGAAAGATGGATTGAATCGTTGATGGATTAAAATGATACAGTTGGATAGCTATTTTAAGATGACCGAGTGGACTGAAATGAATATTGAATTGAAGCTGAATGGGTAACTCATTGGGATTAAGTGAATCTAGTAGATGAGTTGTTTTCTTAAGTTTTGAGGACGAAACTTTTTCTGAGTGGTATATTATGTAATGCCCCGCTCCGCACGAGGTATTTGGTTGGCTTGTTGGATGGGATCAGAATGTTGGACCGTGACTTATGTTGGGAATCGAAAGAATTGAGACTGATGCAGTCTTTCTTAGCTGGCTAGACAGAATGGGTATTGGAACGTGGCTCGCTGGTGGAGCTACGTATAGTGGAATTATGTGTGATAGGAACAGGAAGACCCTTTATTGCAAGTGAGTGGAACTGTCCTTCCTCCTCCTTACTCCTTCATGTTTAATAAATAAAGTATTGAAATGCTATGAATTGTCCCTAAATGTCCCATGTTTTAGTTGCTGAATAATAGAGTTGCCTATGTTGAGAATTATTGAAATATACAACACATTGAACTGCTAGTGTGATTTGATGCTTGAAATGAATTGATAACGTCCCTTCGATTAATATTGCTTAAGCAATGAATACTTGAGTAATGAGATGCTACGAGAATGATACATGAGTAATGAACTGGCTATGCTATTAACACAAAGAATTGAATGAAACACTACAATCATGTACCTTCTGTATAACTATTGCTGTTGTCTGTTTCCTTATAAGCAATGAAAGAAAGAATACTGTCCTTATGATATGAATGAAATGATACAGGTCCTATCGATATGAATGAAATATTATTTGTTCTTCTTAGAAAGGAATGATATGAGAAATGTTGCAATGATTGATGCAATGAGAAATGATGAGGCTTGGGATCATTGAGATCACCAAGTGAACAAGTGGAAATGTTGGAAAGATGAGATGATGAACTGTTGCCTTTTCTTATCTTATTATTGTATCATACGACTTCGAACACGATCGGGTCAGACACGCAATCGCATGACCATAAACGTACTTGTATACAAGGATTTCCTCGAACGGTACCCGCGACGGTGGGATCGAGTCGGCCTAGGAGGAATTGGTGCTTTGGTAGCACGGTATTGGGATCCTCATTCGGGCTCGCAACCTGGTAAAGGGCGCATCCCATACCCTATGAAGTCCTATATGGCACGTCGATATGGTGCACAACCACCAGTGGTCATGTAGTCAGGATGCATGCTAATGAATGTTTTGTGCAGACGGAGTAAGTATATCATATTATCCTGTATTTTTATGCAGGTACGAGGGAGTTGGCTATCGGTAAGAAATCACTTAAATGTGATGCATGCGGTATATGTTGGTTGAATGGTCTGCTTAATTATGCTAAACAAGTCAATGATATAATGTTGCCTTTTTATATGAGATCCTGCTTAACATGTTAAATTCAGTATGCTAGAAAGATGCCTTGCGATACCATTGCTCAAACATAACATACATACTAAGTGATGCTTGAAGTGAGAATTGTCATAACATGTTTAAGATGTTAATGTTAACGATGCCTCAATGATGCCTTTTCATGATAACACCTAGTATGCCTCAATGATGCCTTTGTATGATAACACCAAGAATGCTAAAATGATATGTCCACATGAATGCTACTAAGAATATATTTACATGCTTCACTCTGATTATTACCCATGAACTGTAAACTGATGTTAGGCCCAAGTAGAAAGATCATTATATTAAATGCTTGCTAAAATCGACCAGTTAGTGTTGGTTTAGGCGAGTAGGTTAGATTCTGCTCGCCAGTACATAGATGATGTGCTGACCCACGTTTTGTGGGCAGGTGCTCGTGCTTGGGATATTCTACACACGAAGATTGGCTTGATTGGTCCCGCAGCATCGAAGATTTGTTGGGCATACAGAAGCTCTTCTTGTACAAGATGATGTCTTCTGTTTATAAAGGGCATAATGTATGGAACATTGTAATCAGTTGTACCAGTGAGATTGTAAGCCAAGTCAATATATCGAGTTGTAATCCAACGTATCCAAGTATCAAATATAGACTGTGTAGCATTGCTCAGTTGGCTCTCAATGTAAAGTGAGATGTGTTGTAAGCATTGTACTTCAATACAAGTCTTGTACTCTTCTTCAATTATCAATAAAAGAGAATAAAGTTTTGTATATCTTTGTGAGACTTCAAGTTATCCTTTTATCTTCGCTGCTATAAAGATAGTGATGTGTTTCTATTCGATAAGAAAGATTATCCTTATTAACTTCAATTTGTCTGCTTCTGCCGCTGCGATGTGTTCCTATTTGAAGATAATCAATTATGTACCATCTTTGCCTTGTACAAGTGCAATACCAGACTTGTACGGCATCACGCCCAAGCGAGGATGATCGATTCCAAGAGATAAAATTAGGTGAATAAATGACTCTACGAATCGGGGCGCGACAGTAGGTGCGGATCTTAATTATAAATCATGCTGATACACTTTTCAGTAATTTAGCAAGTAGGAAGCAGAGTCGTGTTCTTGTTTTACACGACGTCTGATTGAATATGATGTCCCTAATGTGTCATGTCTGGGTTTCGACCAATTTTTAAGTACAAATCAGGGCCATGTCATCGATGTGCTACGCTGGTTCGTGTCAGACTAGGGATACGTACTGTGTTGTCCTTGTTGTCTCGTGTCCGGCATACATAACAGAAGTTACTGATGATATTTTTGAATTATTGTTTGGTTGCAGACGTGTTCAGTCCATTTAATTCGACCCGTAGCAACCTGAGCCAGCTGCTGAACCTGATGGATCAGTTCACAGGCACCAACAAGTTAACACTGTCTCTATATCTCAGAAGTGGACGATAGGAGTATGAAGCAAGGTTTTTGGTTTTTGCCATAAAGAATGGAAAGGTAATCTTGTTTGAAACTGTTTCATGTGTGGCCTTCGTGATGGCAGTCCAGATTTTGATTGAATATATTTGTTTGAAGATAACAATCTTTTACCTTGTATGAATGCTTTTGGATATCGTAAGTTTCATTGAATTGATATAATTAGACATCTAAATCAAAGAATTTAGACGACTCAACATGTCACGCCCCAGAACCAGAATACTGGAGAGCGGGGGCAGACATAGCCAGCTACGTATATTGAAATAGAATACATCTCAACTATACGGTCACGGCTGTCTAGATATGAGGGTTTACTACAAGCCAGCAGTCTCTTAAGGTCAAGCCTATTGTCGCAATCTCAAGCAATTAACAGAGTTACAAGATGTTAGAGCATCAAATATATATATATAAGGCGTCCCAAATATTACATATTGGATGATCATGAAGCTAGTCGTACAAAATGATAGGACAAGCAAGAGTTCAGTCATACATGATCAACCCTAGAATTTGTTAATCATGTTTACAGCCCGTAGGCAGACAGTAAGTAAATGTGCATCGAGCTAACAGGTGCTCGTCGGCTAAACGCCTCAAAAGAATAAATTTACATATAAGTGGGTGAAACAAAAAGGAAAACCCACTCTTGGCCCGGGTTCCGTCTAGTTGTCACCATTGGGCTGGAAGCTCGGTAGATCCTCGGGAGCTGCTCCGAAATCTGGCCACACAAAACCAGCTGGGTCAAACCCCAGAAAGAGCAAGTGCCACAAAGGAGGCCACAAATAAGAACAAAAGCCAGCATATCAGAACATAAGGAATAAAAGAAGGTACAAGTATGTAAGGTACACAGGGCGATAAACGACTAGGGACGTGGAACCATTCCGGGAGCCAGGTTACAATCCTTAAACCAAACAAGGACCGGGATTGTACCCCTTCGCCTGAATAGCTCACTGTCTCTACCCATTTATCGTTAGAGATAAGTAAAACAATCATGATCAAGAGTTCCAGGTACAGGGGCTAGACAAGACTTAGACAAGGCTGGACATCATGCATTCACAAGCGGCCAAGCAATTACTACGGCTTACTACTTTAACTAACTAGGGTTATCACAAGCCTTAATTACTAACAAGATGCAAGTGAGAAACTCCCAGTCCCAAGCCCTGCAGACTATCCAGTTATCCTTCCGCGGGTTGAAAGTTATAGGTGGGTACATTGCCCGGAAGACAAATGTACCCTTAGGTGACTTAGAGGGTGCAACACATGACAGTGTACTGGAAATATGCTCTACTCGTCGGCAAGCTACAAGTCCATTAAAGCACCCAGATAACGAGATTGCCTGTGACTGGGAATTCTCCATGTTCTAGTTTGGTCTAATCATTAGCCTAATCCAATTTAGCGCGAGTCCCTGGCCGTGGTACCCAGGAAGTCACGTCCTAGACATGATGCAAGACAAGACAAGTGGATTATACAAGCAGGCAAGCAGGAACACCTACGGTGTCAAGTTGATTATACGAGTCAAGTTACAAGTTACAAGTCAAGTCAGGAGTGCGCCGCCACGGGCCACTATCAAGTCAAGTTGGTCATGTCAGGAGTGCACCACTACGGGTCACTGTCATGTTATGCTAGTTCCTTGTCATACCAGGCCATGTACAATAGTCATTCCAAGTATATTAAGTAAAATCAAGTTCATGACAAAAGGCGTAAGGATATAAAATGGACGTAAAATACCTAATAAAATACTAATATAAAATAGGACTATAGAAGAGCCAAGATCAAGAAATAACAAATTCATCATAGACAGTAGGTTGTGTAGGGTATGTACTGCGCAGGGTGCCAAGTGCGCAGGGTGAGCTGCGCAGGGTACCAACTGCGTAGGGTGAGCTGCGCAGCAGATGGATTGCGCTGGATCAGGTTGCGCAGGAATGGATGGCGCAGGGTCAGATTGCGCAGAGGTGGATTGCGCATGGCTGGATTGCGCGAGGATGGATTGCGCGAGGGTGGATTGCGCAGGGGCTAACTGCGCAGGGGTTAGTGCGCCAAGGGAGATGCGCGGTCCAGCCCAAGAGGTCGGGCACAATCGGCTATGCGCAATGAAGGTGCTGGCCGAGAAGGAAGGTGCGCAGTTCACCAAAGGGTGAGCTGCGCAATCGGCCTTGCGCTATAGAGCGCAGGCCGAGAGGGCTGCTTCTCCAACCCGAGAAGAACTCCAAGAACTTCAAAACTTCAATTCTTCATAACTTGACCAAATCAAAACCAAATCTAGATTTTCAAAGTTCTATCTTGAGTAAAATCGAATTCTCTTCCACATGGAAGCATCAAAACATACAAAAATCGAAGTTTAATAGATCAAAACCAAGGATTTTCGAAAATGGTTAAAACCTAGATCTAGAAAAATGAAAGCTCCAAATCATAAAATGTCAAGTTCTAAAGTTATTCTCCATGGCCTAATCTAGCTAATGGACAATTAAAAAGTGGTGCTTATTTGATGGCAAGGTGCACTTGCCTAATGGGTTGGGGAGTTGTGTGGAAGAAGGAAGAAGAAGAAGAAGAAAATTAATGGAGAGTAAAGAGGAGAGAGAAAGTTTGGTGGAGATATAATGAGGGTGGTTGTGTTGTGTTGAGGGTAGAGTGTAGGTTAAAGTGTTCCACTCATGATGAACCAAACCAAACCAACTTCCACAAAATAAAACCAAGCCATGGTCCAAAACCCATTTACGAGAAACCAAAATCCGCAAGTCGAGAAAATTAAAATACGTGCCAAAATCAAATACGAGCATAAATACGTAATACAGGAAATAGGGGTGACAACTCTACCCACCTTCAAAGAGCTTGAAGTCCTAAAATGAGGGAGCAAACCTAGGGAAAAAAGGGAAGAAGGATGTTTGCCACTGAAATAGCATTCACCGGGAATGCACAATATAAACATAGGGCTAAATAACTTGTTCAGACATGATCATGGATTAGTTAAGAAGGGACTTTTAATGCCCCAAGAACTTATATTGTGATAAACATGCCAAAGAATATAGAAAAAAAGAGGCCAAATTGTGTGAAACATGTTAATTTTCTGATTCTTTTATCGACCGAAAGTTTGACATGCAAGGAAATATATGTGTAGCAGTTGCCAACAAGTCTGAGGAACTTTCAAATGTTGAACTAAAAACACCAAGTTTTCTGATATGGCTACTAACACGACCTTAAAGGACATGCAACTAGTTTACCTCAGTTGAATTGCTTTGTTGAAATAGTTGTGCAAAAGAAATCTTCCATTTGTAAGTAGGAAGGAAATGTCACAGAGATAATAATTACCCACAACATAAGATAATATTCATTATATAAAATATGGAAGTTCTTTTGGTCAAGAAAGTTTGGAGTAGCATGATTTCTTACATGTGTGAGAGGTAACACAATAATCTAAACAAAACCTATATAGTTTGCCTTATAACTTCTTGCATTTTAAGTTTGGCTCCTAAATAACTGTCTGCATGCCCAAATGACATGAATTACAAATTTAAGTCATTTTAAAAGCACTTCCATGTAAATTGGATGAAATGCACACATTCAAACTGTTATCGAGTTCTTGTGTGTGCAGCAATAAAGTCAAACTGTATTGATAATTCTTTAATAGTGAATTGAATATCTATATAAGAACATGTAGGGAAGTATATTGATAATTTGTGTTCTTGTTCTCTCAGGAACTTGCTGAAAATGAAGGTGCATGCATATTGTGAATAGGAGAATAATGTGGATATGGGAGGAATGTGTTCCGGTCTGGTTTGCTACTTTTTTGTTTCATTTGTACGATTATCAAATGTGGTTGGATTATGTTTTGTGGTTTGGACGTTTAAGTGGTATGGAAACTACAGATATGGGATATGTGTACTGGTTGGATTATGTTGTGGTTGGACAAGTGATGGATGTTTGTGGTGGGATGTGTATTGAAAGTTTTTTGGTGTATGAACAATACATTTTATTAATATAAAAATTGGGTTTTATAGTAATTTGATGTATGTGTAACTTCTGGATTGATATTATATGTGTTTGATTAATATTATATAATTCTTGACAGATTTTTTGCAAGCTTCTCTTGACTGCATTTTGGCAAGCTTCTCTTGACGGTTGTCAAACATCAATTTTAATTCAAATCATGTTGAATAATCGCCTGTGAATAAATGCTTTTCTTGACGGCTAATAGCCGTCATCTAGGCCAGAGTCAAGAAAAGTTTTTGCCTATGTTGACGGTTTCTAAAAACTGCTATCTTGACGGCTAAAAACATTCAAGAAAACTACTTAATATGACGGTCAAAAATTGTCAAGTAAAGCCCTGTCAGCGACCGTCAAGAAAAGGGGGGTCTTTTCTTGACTCCGGCCTAGTTGATGGATCTGCAACCATCAAGATACTCATTTCTTGACGGGGAATCACCGTCAAGAAAAGCCCTTATTCTTGTAGTGCAAGGAGATATTAATCTAGAATTCATTGACACTGATCATCCGCTAGCAGACTTTTTTACTAAACCACTTGCCGAAAAGCGTTTTAACTTTATTCGTCGAGAATTGGAAATCTTGGATGAAAATGCCATACAATAAATCTTTCATGCGCAAATAATTGTTAGATCAAAATTTGCATATGTTGCATTGTTTTGGGTACAAGCCGAAAGGGTCCTTCTGTCAATAAGGCGTAAAAGCCTAAGCGACACGGTGCCAAGTGTCTTCGGACTACCGCTAGCTGGGATCCGACCCCTACAGCTAACCTGAGACGATTCACATATACTGAATAATGATTCACAAGTATGTCGTATGTTCTACTTATTTTGTGGCCAATAAAATCTACTATTTTTTCAATTCTGAACTATCTTTCTGTCACACCCCAGAACTAGAATACTGGCAGGTAGGGATGGACAAGGCCAGCTACGTGAAACCAAAGTACGCCAGTACTCTAAAATCACGTATAAGCTATCAAGACATTGGGGTTACTTCTACAAGCCAACAGTCGATCCTAGGTCAAGCAATCCTAGGTATCTCAATCACAGGCAATTATACAAGTTCAAGAAGTATGATCATCAGACATACAATAGTAAATCGTCCCAAACCATTTATACATGGATGATCATGAAGCTAGTCATACCAAAATAGAGAACTTGCAAGAGTAATAGTCATACGTGATAAGCTCTAGCTATATATAGTCTAGATACGCACATCATGTTTTGGCCTGTAGGCTAAATGTCAAGATCCAAAAATATGAGCTAAACACGTGCTCAGGGGCTAAATGCCACAAAAGAATAATGTACATATCAAATGGGAGAATGATAAGAAATCCACTCAGGTACTCTGGTGCTTCGGATGGTCACTGTCGAGTAGATGGTACAGAAGATCCCTTGGGCTCCTCTATCAGATCTGGCTAAACAAAACAAGTGGGGTCTGACCCCAAATAGCAAGTACCACAAAGGAAGCTAAACTATGGACTAAAACCAGCAATAGCTAACATAACAATGGTTAGGAAAAGCAATAAGTAGATGTGAATCGGGACTCGTGCACTACCAATGCACTTATCCCGAGAAAAGAAAAAACAATAAGTAAGGCATCATGTGACGTAAGTAATTAACATGTGACATAATGTACAATGTAGTCATGTTAAGTGAATGAAAGCTTGAGAATAGGTAAAATCAATTGATCATGTAAGCATGTTAGCATATGGGAACCATATAGAACGACAATGATAGGATGACTTAAGAACTATCCCGAAAGTCAAGTTACAACTCGTAAACCAAACAAGGACCGAGGTTGTAATCCTTCTCCTGAACAGAACTCAGCCTCCGATCATTTATCGACAAAAGTAAGGAGTAAACAATAATATACTGAAATAAACATACAGACACTGCCTAGATAAAACTAGACTAAACTGGACTGACTCCATCCATCATACACGACCAAGCAATGAGTACGGCTTAATATATTAGCTAACTAGGGTTATCACAAACCTAGTTACTAACAAGATGCAACGAGATATTCCCACAGTCACAAGCCCTGCGGCTATCAGTTATCCTTTCGCAGGTTGAAAGTTGTACTAGATGGATACATCGTCCAGGTGACAAATGTATTCCATGGTGACTTGGGGTACAAAATGCGCCCTACTCGTCGGCAGGCTACAAGTCTAATTAAAGCACCCAGATAACGGGATTGCTTGTGACTGGAAAATCTCTTTATGAGCTACTTGATCAATCTAGTCGTTATCCTAGTCAAATTCAGTATGAATCCCTTACCGTAGTAATCAAGAATCCATATCCTAGACATGATGCAAGATGAGATATGTAGCTTGTGCACGCATACACAAAGAAGTCAACCACGGTTTCCAAAAGAGTTATATTAGCAAGAGAAAATAGCCGTCGCAACAGTCTCTTGATTAAGCATATCATATTTAGGT
Source organism: Iris pallida (assembly GCA_029216955.1). Classification (NCBI taxonomy): domain Eukaryota; kingdom Viridiplantae; phylum Streptophyta; class Magnoliopsida; order Asparagales; family Iridaceae; genus Iris; species Iris pallida. Next base: position 12,768,791 of record JANAVB010005796.1, on the reverse strand, counting down.
TTACTTGTCATGTGAAGAGTACTTGTCAAGAGTGCGCCTCTACGGGCCACTATCATGTAAGCAAAGAAGGGACGTGTTTTAGAGTGCACCACGGCGGGTCACTATCATGTAAAGCAAAGAAAGACATGTTCAAGAGTGCACCACAACGAGTCACTATCATGTAAAGCAAAGAAAAGACATAAATCATGAGTGTGCCACAATGGGTCACTATAAAGAAATTCTAAATGTGGCATAGATTGTAAAGTATAATAAATTCAGAAAAGCATGGAAACACATATCATATCACATAAGAAATATTCGAAAGGAAGGACATATCCTGACATATGAGAGGGGATAAGTAAAAGTAATTAATTGGCATAAAACAATAATTGAATCTAGGCTAGTATTAGGTATAAAAAGGGTGTACAATCATTCTCTAACTGTACCAGATCATCAAATCATGTTAAGAAATTTATTACAGTCGAAGAAACCTCAAAAACGTTAAGTACAGAAAACTGCCAAAAAGATCAAAACTATGATTGAAATTATCAAACGCATATGAACTCCAATTAAAGTGAAACAAGAAGATTCTTGAAGCCAAGACAAAAATCTACAACTTTTATGTTTTACGTTTTTTTTCAAGATTAACAGCTGAATATCTCAAATAGGCAAAACAGTCAAAACAGTCATTCGTGCTAGGGCCAGCCAGCACGGGCCAAGGTGGCACCATGGCCAAGAAGGCGCCTAAGCCAGGAAGGGTGCCAAGGTCAGAATGGTGCCTAGGTGCACATGGGCCAAGGTGGCGTCAGCCAGCATGTGCCAGCATGAAAGGGCGTCTGGGCTAAGAGGCTCCAGGGCCAAGATGTGTCGGGATGTGTGCAACCTAGGTGGTGTAGAAGCATGGAAATATCCATACTACGCCCCTGAAGCCATGCGCCCACATAAAGGAGTGGTTATGCACCCACTGGGATACTATGCACCCAAAGGAAACACTATGTGCCCAAAGGAAACTATGCGTCCAAAGGAGCATTATGCGCCCAAAGAAAACTATGCGTCCAAAGGAAACAATGTGCCCAAAGGGAACTATGCGCCCAAAGGCTATGCGTCCAAAGACTGGCGCATGCATAGTGTTATGCGCCTACAGGCTATGCACCCAAAGACTGGCGCACGCAATGTTCTTCTTCCCCGAACAGCCTCTAAGTTCATGTAAAAACCATGAACTTAGAAAGGCCATAACTCCCTCGATTTAAGTCAAAATTGGGACTTTCAAGGGTCTAAATTGGGTAGAACAAAATTTCCCACAACATAGGACAATTAGTTTTCAAAAATATCAAGGTTTAATAGATCAAAACCAAGAAAGCCGAAAATGTTACAAACTTGGATCTACAAGAATCCACCCATAAAAATTAAAACTCTAAGTTCTAAAGAGGCTTATAATCATGTAAGAAAGAGTTTAGAACAAATAAAATAATATTTGTCCAACATTTGGCAAGATGTACTTGCCTTAGGTTGGAGAAAAAAATGAAAATGAAGAAGATGAAGAGAAATGAAATAATAGAGGAGAGAGAGAAGTTTGGGTTTTATACAAAACCATCTCATCTCAAATCAACTAAACCAAACCAATTCAAGTTGAACTAAACCAAATTAAACCAAGCCAAAATTAAATCAAAGCAAGGTTAAGAAAGACAAGTAAAAATATGGGTCACCTGGCAAAGGCCAGAATTCCGTATACGTACACTAAAAATACGTATAATAGAAAACGAGAGTGATAGGCATGCCGCCGGCATACAATGGTACACTGGCGATATGCCGATCAAGAGAAAGTCTGTAAGTTGGGAAAAAATTTAAAGTGTTCTAAAAATCAAGAAAATACAAAAGACAGTACAAAATACGTATCCGAATATAAATACCGATACGGTGAGACGAGTCTCACACTTTCTTACTGTTATTATACCTGTTTCCTTCTGGCTTAAACTGTTTGGAGTTCTAGATCCACATGGACCAAACTCGGACCGAATTCGGTCTATGACCGAATTCGGGCCGAACTCGATCTTGTCGGTTCCAGAACCTTCAACCAATATAGGCCGTCCGATCTGCTTGATCACCACCCTCTGTTCTTCTTAGTGCAGCCGGCCCTACTTGATATAAACCCAAATTTTGAACCTCTCTCTTTATCTTCCGCCATTCTTCATCCACTTCTCTGAAAACCCTAACCCTAGATCTCTCATATTTAGTGATCTTTTCCTTTCAAACTCAATATTTGAAGCTTTTTGAGGATTCTCTTTCATCTCCATTACTTTTCTTTGAGGTTTATTTATTATAGCTTCCCTCTCTACTTTCATTATTTTTTATGGCACCTAGACTCTTCTCTAGAGGAAACAGGAGTAGAAGTGAAGCCTCTTCATCAAATCCTCCTCCTATTATATGGCCCCCTCACCCTTTATTTAACCCACCTCCTCCTCCCAATACCGACACCTACAATGCACACATACTTGTTTCGTCAGAAGCTTCTAACGAATGGTATACTGAATTTTGTGCATGTAGTGTGGAGCCACGTCATCCTATTAATTTTACCATCTTTGATGAATTTGACTCTAATTTTAAAAACCTTTGTCTCGATGAACTAGTATCTACCTCTTCAAGAGTTTATCTTAATGCCATAAAAATGTTTTATTACAATCTCACTCATGATGACCTTAAGATTTATTCTAGGATAGCTGGTATCGACATTGAGTTTGATGATTTCGACTTGGCTGAGTATTTGTAACTCCCTGAACCCAATACTTGGGAAAGCCTTGTCGATGCTCATGACTTCAAGTTTGTTGACGGTATCACCTTAGAAGGTTTTAAAGACATGATGTGTGAACCCAACCCTCATCCTCGAAAACTTTGTGCTAAATTGTCACCCCAGTTTTCAGAAACAGGGGTATTTTTGTCATTTTACATTTTTGAATATTTTTAAAATTTATTTTATTATTTATGATATTATTTTGGGGTTGAAATTTATTTTATTATTTATGATATTATTTTGGGGTTATTTGAGCCGGGTTCGAATTTCAACTCAATCCGACTTGAAACGGGGACCCGGGGGGTAGTTTGACTCTAGTGGGACCCACACACTAGTTAGGCATGGCCCACATGATATTAATTTTAGTCCACATGATATTAATTTTAGTTAGTAGTTAGACTAATTATTTATGGATAGGTTTTGTTTAATTAGAGACTTAAAACTAGACTAAATTGACCTCAACCTTTAACCCATTCCTAATTTAAATCAAATAGATTAGTGGAGGGTATTTTGGACATTCAAATAGGGGATAGCTCACCATTTTTGGGCAGCCACCTATGGGGGGGATAAGGAGTGAGTCACTCCTTCATTCATTTGTTTTCATCCACTTTCTCTCTCTTGTTCTTCCCTAAATTAATTTAGAGATGAACCTCCATTAATTTTATCTCCAAATCAACCCCTTCTTCCACCAAATCTTCTTTATTTCTTCTCTACTCCATGGTTAGAGGGTACTAGCTAAGTTTGGGATGATTCGGAGCTCGTTCGTTTCCTTTTAGAATCTCTACGTGTCGGTGTCGTGTCGGAAGGATTTTCCTTTGAATCTCTCTTTCGGAAGGTATAATCTCTCCTCTAATCCATCCCTACATGCATATAGAAATATTTTGAATCCATAGAAATGACCCCCATGGTTGTATCTCCATTTATGTCCATTTCGTGTCCATTTGGAGGTCATAGGAGTGTCCTTTGTGTTGTGGTTGTGTTCATGTGGGAAAACCCCAAATTTGGACACACTACGTGTTGTTGTTATGTATGAATAAATTATTACATGTTTAATCTCATATTTTTGTATTGGAGATGTGTTCTATAGTGTCTTATATATATATATTAGTGTAGAGAGTGAGTTCTTGATATATTATGTTATATACTTGTGTTTCTTTTGTCTCAAACTACCTAAATTCGTTATAATATTTATCTACGTTTTTAGTAGCAATAGCAACTTAGAAATGTCATAATTTTTAGCTTAAAACTTTGATTTATCTTCCGTTTTTTTAAAAGAACCGTATCAAAGTTAGCTTTCCAAATATATATTTTAATAAGCCAAATTCGTTCTAAAACTTTCTGTAAAATTATTTGAGTGTCAGCTGTACGAAAGACGAACGCATTTCGGTGTTTTTGGGATTCCGGGAGCTTCCGGACACGAAAATGCGATCCTTTTAAAGTTTTGAAAAGCTAACACAAAGATCTATAACATACTTTAATTTAATGAATGATTAATTTGTACAGTATTGATTTTAAGTAGAAGATTACTATACGACATATGCATTTTGTATATCCTTGTATGTACAAATATGTATGTATGCATGTGTATATATATATATATATATATATATATATATATATATATATATATATGTGTGTGTGTGTGTGTGTGTGTGTGTTTAGAGAATGTAATATAATATAGAGTATACATAAATGATATAATGTATGAAAGTATATAATGTATTCAAATATGTATGTATAGGTGCATGAATGAATGAATGAATAAATAAATGAATGAATGCAATGCAATGCATGAATGAATGGATGAGATACAAGCATATGGGTAATACAAGGTATTGAAACATGTATGCAAGTATCCATATGTAAGTAAGTAACATAATCAAGTATGAATGTATGCTATATATGAATGCCAACATGATAGGAATGTATGATACCATATTAGCACTTAGCACCATGTTCATATGTTAAAACCCCCTTCTACATGTTGACAGTAACCCCAAGCATGAATACACATAAAACCTGTTTACTGTTATGAGTAAACCCTTTAATGTATAAATAAACCCTTTTGTTATGATTAACACCCACACACACACATGCTAAACCTATGCTTTACATGTTATTTCTTCTATGTGACACAATGAACCCTTGCTAAATGTTATCCTTCTAACATAACCCCCTCATACTTGAACACATTGTACTGCTATGTACATATTGCCATATCCATATTCATGTATCACTCACTCCTTGTCTTTATGCACCTTGCTTGTAATAAAAATATATATGAATATATATGTAATGTGTGTTTGATAACTTGTGTAGCTTTGTGATTTTGTGTGAGTGTTAGTCTAGGCTTGGTTAGGCCTAATGAGACTTGTTAGTCTAGATTTAGACCTAGTACTGCCTAGTTAACCTAGTTTGACTAGTACAGTTGACCAGAGTTGACCAAGAGTTGACTTTGACCTAGAATGACCTAGAATCATGTAGAATGCATAGTAGAGCTTTATTTTACCATTTTTGACTTGTTGTGACTTGTGCTAGTCTAAATAGGAGCCAGACACCTCTCATCGGACAGTACATTTCCTTTGGACATTCAGATTGCAGGCGAGTACATTCTCTGATCTTTTCATACTTGTCTGGACTATACTCTTGCTCTAGATTACTTTACTTGATGCTGACACGTATCTTCACGGATTAGTACTATATGGATCCTTTCCTGAGATGTTATCCCTCTACGGGTGCATCGGGTATTTCATGTTCATGTACTTTATCATGTGCATCAGGTACTCCTTGTACTCGTACTAGTTCATGTATTTACATGTTCTCATGTGCTTTCATGTGCTATCATGTGCGTTCATGTGCTATCATGTGCCTCATGTACTACTCATTGCATGAGTTCACGTACCTTTAGCTGTATTCATGTGCCAATAACGTAACTTGAATGGATCCTTGTGTATTGATTGGGGCGGGGTGAGTAGAATTGGTTATGTGATCATTATCCCCAGTAGGTATTTATGTGCCTCTTAGTGTATTCATGTGCTTCTTAGTTGTATTCATGTGCTCCTAAGCCGTTTACATAACCATATTGTACTCTAAATCTACGTAGCCACTTACAGTCTCTACTATCATGTATTTACTTTCAGTTACAAAAATATTTCCTGTTTACTCGTACTTCCTTTTCAGCACTTCCTGTATTTTACTCTTTTGCATGCTTTATACTCCTAACCTGTTATGAACTGTTTTGAGAGATATGTGCTCGCTCCCGTCCTGACTGGACCTGTTGATAAATTTTACAGATAGCTTGGAGGTTATTGCTAGCCTAGAGGAGACACAGTAGAGGTCGGAGTAGATAGCTAGAGTTTCTCCTTTTATTTTCAGTTGTCTTGAGTTGTATTATGGATTACTGTATTTGAGCTTTGAGATGTATTTCTGGGTTTGTGTATCTTTGACACTTAGACTTCTATCTGTTGTATCTCTTTTGGATTTCATGTTTTGTCTATTTTCCATTATGCTCTACCTTAGATGTGATTGAGTTTACATTCTGCTATGTCACCCCCATTCGGGAAGTATAAACTGTTTAGCCTTATACTGTTAGATGCATGAGACCTAGGACAGTGTTCTACCGTCGACACTGCGGCGTAGGCTGGACGTACCCACTTCTCGTGCCCTTATTCTAGGGTACGGGTCGTGACATAAATATCTTAACCAACACTTTTATGAACTTTATCGTATTATATTTTCTTCTATCCTGCCAAAAGTCAGATCTACTGATGAAGTAACCTATCTAGAGATTTCTGTACTATTTTATCTGCATTTCACCATCCCATTCAACTTTCCATGAACGATGATGTACTGGATGATTCGTGCTAGAAAGAAGCCTAGAGCACTTGTGTATGCTATGTACCTACCTATGATATTTTTTTCCCATAGACGATTGTCAGTTCATAGCAGCTCCTATTTACCTCTCTAAGGCTCATAGGACTGCTCCTGAACCTTTACCTCTTGCTCTTGCTGAGGAAGCATCATCTGATTCTGATGCTCCTCAACCTGAACCACCTGCCACCCTGGATTCTATCAGAGACATGTTGTGCGACCACTTCCGGTTGGAAGGCGATCATTATACTCAGCTGGATTATCGGACCACCCTTCAGATGAATGCCATTAGCAATACTATTCATAATATCCAATACAACATGGCAAGGCATCCCACTATGCCTTTTCCAACGGGTCGGGACCCTTCTCGCGAAGGCTACCGGATTGATGACCCTTGGGACATGAGGTATCTGGATCCTGATGCTGCGTTTATCGACCCTCGTCGCTCTGTCAGCGATCCGTCAGATTCTGTCGGTCCATCCCGTCCTCCTGCTCCATGATGGCTGTGGTTTACTACTTTGTGATGTTGCTGATGCAGTCTAGTTATGTTTCTGTTGTTTAGTTTCATTTTATGCACTATGTAGTTTAAAAGATTGCAAGTTTCACCTGCTAGATTATCAAGCTACTAGTTTCACTGTTAAGTTTAGTTATGGTTATGTTGTGTGTTTGATCTTTCACTTTGTCTATTTCTATATCCCTTTACGGTGGAGCTATGCACTATTTTGCTAAATGACAAAGGGGAAGAAAAATAGCATATTATGTGATATTTTATGTGATATTGTATTGAGATATGATATTGTATATGCATTATATCTATCTGTTGTGCTTGGATAAGTCTTGTCAGACTCACTTTTCAATTTCAAGGGTATTTTATTAAATTTTATT
>JANAVB010005796.1:12256269-12756269 GCA_029216955.1 Iris pallida | reverse complement strand
CCGCCTCAGCCGCGCCATCCTGGCAGCGGTCATCCACCCTCCGATTCCCTTGCTCCCGGCGAAGCGGGTGAGCCCCCGGTGGCTCTCTCGTGGCCGCACTCCGCTCATTCCCGGCTGGGCCTCCCTCCCCAGGCCGCTCCCCCGGCCACCTCCGGTGGTGCAGCTCCCTCCTCTTCCCCTTTGGCCGCCCCCACTCAGAGTGCGTCTCCCGGCGCCCCCTTGGTCCGTCCTCTGCTGGGTCCGACCTCAGTTCCCCCGGTGGCTCTCCCGGACTCTTCCCTGGCGCAAGCCATCTTATCCCCGGCCGCTGCAGCCCCCTCAATAGGTTTAGGCACCCCCTCTGGCCTGGCCCCATCGGCATCCAGAACCACCATTCCCCTCTCCTTTGCGGACGCCCTGCGGCCTGATCAGATTCGGTCCGGCCCTCTTTCGGTCGCAGAAGTGGTCCTGCCTGACGTCCATCTGACGCCCCAGCCTGACGGATACCCTATCCGGGTCCCTTTCTCCAACGAAGAGATCCGCTCCCTCTCTTCCCCCTTCATCAGAACTCTGGTTCTCAAGTTCGGATCCGGATGTCCCAAACTAACTGTTGTCCGGGAGGCAATCTCCAGATGGGGCCTCTCGGCGACCTACCGGATAGCTCCTCTTGATCCCAAACACCTGTTCCTCCATCTTTCTTCAGATCAGGACTACAGCCAAGTGTGGTCGAAAGGCACGACCAAAATTGACAAGCAGTTAGCCAAAATTGTCAAATGGTCTCCGAATTTTAATCCTAAGATTGATTCGACCATTATCACCTCCTGGATCATCCTCCCCAATCTTCTCCTTGTGTGCTTTCCAGCAGCGGCCCTCAAGAGGATCGCCAGCTCTTTCGGGGTCCTTGTCGCCGTTGCAGATGAAACGAGAAACCTCTCCAAATGTAATTATGCAAAAATTTGCGTAGAGCTGGACCTTGCTAACGAGCCACCCGCAGAGATAGAGATAGAACTCGGCAATAAATTATTCAGGCAAGCGTTGGTTTACGATAACAGCATTATTTTCTGTCAGCATTGCCAGATGAGCGGTCACTCTCTCCAACACTGCTTTCGTGCACACCCTGAACTCAAGAAACCTGCCCCAAGGAGAGCGGGTAGCATTGTTGCGGCTCCATCATCCCGCCAAGCAACGCGGATCCTCCCCAACCCCGCTCTCCCCGCTCAGACCTCCCAACCATAATCCGCTGATATCACCGCATCTTCTTCCTCCCTCGCCATCACCATACTCAATTCCTGCGGAGTATTGGCCTCAGACTCTGCAGTTGTCGTTCCGGAGCTGCAGGACTCTGATCGCCCCTCTAACCCCCAATCCCCCTCACTCGCCATCACTCTTCATAACTCCTTCGAAGCTCTTGACTTCGATTCGGAAGACAGTTCTCCGGAGTCGCCCATCCCCGCTGGCCTCCCTAGCAATCCATCTGACATCGTCCTCCTCCAAAACTCTCCCAGCACCCCTCTCTCCATCACTGCTCCCCCCCAAGCCTCATCCTCCGATACTCCCGGAGTTCAGTTTTCGGCTGACCTCAGATCGCACCCCGTCGGTGAGGTAGTCGGGGCTCCACCCTCAGACATTCCCGCTTCCCTCCAGAGTTCGGCCTACGTTCCTCCTCGCCCGTACTCCCCGCTCTCAGGAAGATTTTGGCAGGCTCAGCAAGCGGGGTTCCTCGATCGAGACAACCCTCTTTGCGCCCTGGCGGAATGTGAAGACCCTGACATCTTCCTCCCCGTTCCCGTTAGCATTCACCCGAGCTCTGAAAGGTATCTTGCACCAGTCTGCAACAACTCAGGCAACAACCCGCTCAAGAAAAAGAAGAAATCCAAGAAACATAGGCAGCATACGGTGATGACCACGAGATCCGCCGCAAAACTGCAAACCTCCACCTCCCCCTCCCTTAATGCCTAACATTCTTTCCTAGAATGTTCGAGGCATTGGGAACAAACAGACTTTGAATCGCTTAGGCAGCCTCATCAAAGCACATCGGATTGATCTGCTTGTCATTATCGAACCCAAAATTAAACACAAAAGAATGAAAGAGATTCAACTCAAGCTGGGTTTCCCTAACGCAATCGCCGGATGTCACGACATTTGGATCTTCTTCGCAGCTGACTTTCGCTTTGGCATTATTAACGACTCCTCCCAAGCCCTCTCCTGTTGGGTCGAACACCCCGCCTTCAAATCTCGCATCCTTCTTTCGGCCATTCATGCTAGCTGCAGCATTCCGGAGCACAAAGTGCTTTGGGAACTTTTGGCGGGCCCCTCCCTCCCTCACGACGATTTGCCATGGTTGTGCATCGGTGATTTTAACACAGTTTCTTGCCGAGAGGAGAAATCAGGGGGGCGGGACCCCCCCCATTCGGCCATGGAGGATTTCAATAATTTTGCCTTAATCGCTCACCTTTCCGCCATCCCCTACCAAGGCAATCAGTTCACTTGGTGCAACATGCAAGAGGGTTTGCGAAGACAATACTCTAGTCTTGATCGCGCCATGGTTAACGACAGATGGTCGGATTTGGGTTTGACTAGTAATCTGTCTCATTTGAACTCCACTGAATCCGACCACTCCCCTCTCCTTCTCGAGATTAGCATCACTCATTATCACATCAAAAAATCGTTCCGCTTCCTGGACTTCTGGCGACACCACCTCCAGTTCTTGCACATCGTGGAAGAGGCTTGGGCTTCGGTCAATCACCCAGAACCGCTGATCAGAATTGCTTCCAAACTGAAAGCTACAAGAAGAGCTCTCTCAGCCTGGAGCAAAGTTGCGTTCGGCGACATTTTTCAGGCTATTAAAGATGCTGAAGACGACGTCACCCGCGCGGAGATCGACTTTACTCTAGTCGGGTCCCAGGAGAATCGTGCTTCTCTCAACCTAGCCAGGGCCATTCTTAAGTCTAGAATCAGGGTGGAAACTGAATTTTGGAAACAAAAGGCTAGATTAACCTGGGACCTGGAAGGGGACAAGAATTCTGGCTTCTTCCACAAATGCGTCAAAGGACGCAGGAGCGCTCTAAAGATTCATCGTATCCGCGATGACAACGGCCACGTGCTGGACGATCAAGTAAACATTCGAAGGGCAGCCACGAACTACTTCTCCAATATATTTACAAAAGAAGACGTAGTCAAAGATGACGATTTCCTGGCCGAGATCTTCTCCCTGATTAGCGTCAGAGACAATGTCTGCCTTTGCGCTCCCCCCTCTATCGACGAGATTAAGACCGCTGTTTGGTCCATTAATGCTAACAGCGCCCCGGGTCCGGATGGATTCAACGGGGTGTTCTTTCGCTCTTGCTGGGATATCATTAAGTCCGACCTTGGAGATGCCACTTCCGCATTTTTCCAAGGAGCCACTTATCCGAAATCTATATCCTCCGCTCACATCATCCTCATCCCCAAGAAAGACAACCCGGACAACTTCAAAGACTTCAGACCAATCAGCCTTTGCAACTTTACCAACAAAATTATCTCCAAAATTATCGCTTCCAGAATGTCGGACATCCTCCCCAGAATCATATCCGAAGAGCAAAGTGGCTTCGTCAAAGGTCGCAACATCACTGACAACATCCTCCTGGCCCAAGAGATGATCACTTGTATAAAATTTCCGTCCAGGGGGGGAATGTTGCAATCAAGCTGGACATGGAAAAAGCTTATGACCGTCTTGACTGGCAGTTCATCATCTGGGTGTTCAGAGCCTTTGGTTTTTCGGAACCAGTAATCGACATCATATTCAGATCCATCAACAACTCATGGTTTTCCACCGTCATCAACGGACAACCTCACGGTTTCTTCAGAGCCACCCGCGGGGTCAGACAGGGAGACCCTCTCTCCGCCACCATTTTTATCATCACGGCGGAAGCTCTGAGCAGAAATCTCAATATTATGCCGAGATTACCGGGGTTCCAGCACTTTCACACAACGACCGGATGTCCTCTCATAACTCATCTCGCGTACGCGGACGACATCCTCATTTTCTCCGCCGACGCTATTGGAGCCATTGAAGTGGTGATCAGCACTCTTGCCGCTTATTCTCGATGCTCCGGCCAGAAAATCAACAACAGAAAGAGCGTGATCTATACACATCACAAAGCTGATAGAACTCACTCGGCTGTGCTGTCCTCCATGACTTCCTTCTCCACAGCATATCCCCCGTTCCTCTACTTAGGCTGTCCGTTGGTTTACGGCAGAGCCAACTCAGGGATCTTCGATCACATGGTGGGCAAGATTCGACAGAGAATTGCGGGATGGCACAACGCCACCCTTTCCCCAGGGGGGAAGCTAATGCTCATTAAGCACGTCCTTTCCTCCATCCCCATTTACACCCTTGCGGTGTGCTCCCCCCCACCAAAGTGCTCCATGCTATTGAATCCATCCTTGCTAAGTTCTTTTGGGGGCATCTCGAGGGGAAGAACAAGTATCACTGGGCCAGTTGGGCTACCATGGCTAAACCTACCGTAGAGGAAGGTCTGGGATTCTGCAGGCTGGCCCACATGGTCGACGCTCTATCGGCTAAGTTATGGTGGAAACTCCGCTCTGATAACTCGATCTGGACCAGGTTCATACGAGCGAGGTACTCCAGATTCTGCCACTAACTGAGGCATCTGCCAACAACAGATCCTCCGCGTCGTGGAGGCGCATCATTAGGGGCCGTATCCTTGCGGAACCTCACTTTCGTTTGACCCTGGGCAATGGGCGTTCGCAGGCCTGCAAGGAAAGATGGCTGGGAGACGATATCCTCAGGCCCAACGCTCTCACTCCTCCGATGTGCGAGATCCGTAACTTATGGGATGAGGTCGCATCTGGGTGGGACTGGAACAAGGTTCATGATTGGCTTGGTCCGGCGGCACTGGCGAGCCTGGCTTCCTCTCAATTGTCGATCAATGACGTGGAGGATGTACTCAGTTGGTCTCCCAATCCGGGTGGCATTTTCTCCCTGGCTTCTGCCAGAGCTATCATCAGAGGCCTCGCGGTCACGAACTCCCCTTCCGCCAAGTTTTGGCACACGTGCATTCCAGTAAAATGGTCCATTCTTATCTGGCGTGCCGCGCGTCGAAAACTCCCCACGGACGATGCCGTTAATTCCTTCGGCTACTGTCTGGCGTCCAAATGCCACTGCTGTTTGGTTCCGCATCAGGAATCTGCCGATCACGTCCTTCTCTATGGTGATTCTGCCTCTATCATTTGGTCCCAACTGCAACACCGGTTCAATATGGCCCCCGCGACCGGGGCATCAACAATCTGCTGGCCAGCTGGAAAGCTTCTCACGGACATCAGATCGTCGCTGCCGCCGCTTTCTGGGTTTTATAGAAAAACAGAAACAAATTCAGATACGAAGGTCGCCATTTTCCACTCCAACAACTGTACAGAGAGGTGGTTAGACAAATTTTAAAGAGGAGAAGGTGTTGCTCTCACACCTCGAACCAGTTTTGGGCCTTCCTGGATTGATGGCTGGGGCCGGACCGTGGGTCCTTTGGGGTCTGGGTTCTCCCGTCTAACTTTCTGATGCTCGGTCTCGTACCGTTTTGTAAGCAACCCCCTTTATTTAGCTTTTTGTTTTTGGTCGGTTTCCGCGCGAGGTGCGCTTACTTGTATAGGCTATAGCCTTTTGCGCCTATTTATCAATAAAGGTTTTCTTTCCCTTAAAAAAAATAAAAATAAAAATAAAAATAAAAATAAAAAAAAACAAAAAAAAAACAAAAAAAATAAAAATATATATATATATATATATATATATATATATATATATATATATATATATATATATATATATATATATATATATATATATATATTTATGCTTGTTAATTCTCTTAGATTAGATTGTAGTTGTGTATATGACTATAGGAGCCCTATGATAGATTTGGGCTGTCATTTCGAGCTTAGTTAGTCAAATTGGCCGACAAGTTGACCAAATTGACAAAAGTCAACTTTGGGTCAAACTTGATCCAATTCAACTCAAACGAACTCCAAATGACTTAGAATTTTGTGTATGACCTAGAAATTAGTAGACGGACTAGTTGACCCAGGTTTGACCAGGTTTGACCAGCGTTGATCAGGTTTGACCAGAGTTGACCGAGGGTTGACTTTGACCAAAATGGACCTAGAAGCATGTAGTCTTGGATTGTAGCTATTTCTCTTGATATTGTAGACTTGGTTGTGACATATGTGTACTTTAAATAGGTTTACATTGCCCCAGTTTAGTTACACCTCATCATCAGCAGTTCGATTTGCCAGGCGAGTACATTCTCTGATCTTTTCATACTTCTTTGGATACGTTCTCTTATTATAAACTAGTATACTTGATGCTGACACGATGTTCACATGGATTAGTACCCTCTGGATCTTTTCATGCGATGTTATCCTTTCGGATACATCGAGTATGTCATGTTCATGTACTTTATCATGGCCATCATGTACTCCATGTATTCATATTTATCCATGTGCACTCATATGTTATTCATGTACACTCATGACCATATGAGCTCCATGTATACAGTAGTTGTTATCCATGTGCAATAGCATAACATGCATTGATCCTTGTGTATTGATTGGGGGCAGGGAGAGTGTAGTTGGTTATGTGATCATTATCCCCAGTAGGTATCCATGTGCACTCCATAGCTGTAATCTATGTGCAACCCAGACCGTTTACATAACCAATTCATGCTCCGATTCACGTAGAAGGTTATATTTCTCTATTATCATATTATATCCCATTTTATAGTCTCTCTCTTGTTGATTTCCTTTACAGCAATTCATGTATAGTTTTCTATAGCTTGCTTTATATGTCCATTCCTGCTATGAACTGTTGTGAGAGATATGTGCTCGTTCCGTCCTGACTGGACATGTTAATTTTTTTACAGATATTGATGAAGAGTACTGCCCTACTTATTATGGCATTGGCTTAGATGACACTAGCGACATGGACCCTCAGGAGGATCCCACAGTCGCTGAGGACTTGCCTATTGTCTAGCTGAGACTTAGTACTTTATTTGTATTTCTATTTGAGACTTTATGAGTTGTACTTAAGATTTATTCTGGTGGTTTACACCTAGACTTTTTATCTGTGACTCTCTTGAGATTCATTCTTCTATTCCATCTTAGTATTGTGATTAAGTTACTTATTATTTACTCTCCATTCGGAGCTTATTTTAGACTGTGTTAGATATTGTGACTCAGGACAGTGTTCTACCGCCGACACTGCGACGTAGGCTGGGCGTTCGTCAGTTCTCGTGCCCTTATACTGGGTGCGGGTCGTGGCAGGTTTTTAGTGGTGGCCCATGTAGGTCCACAATCACAACTAGTGTGATTTCGTAGTGGTACTCGAATTAGAGTATCATTACAGCCTGCAGTAGGATATAAGATATAAGTTAAGGTACTCAATCATATTAGGAAAACTCTTATCAATTCTTGCTGAAATTGTCTCCTTTCGAAAACAACTGTCCTTCTTTGATAATTTTGCTTCTTTTTCAGAAATTGATTCCTTGTTGATCTATCTTTAAGATAGTTAAGGAGACATGATTTCATCCCTCCGATCCATGCAGGACCATATTCGCATTAGTGCGATGTCGTGGTCGTACGGCAATATAATTGTATTACGACGAGCCTGCTATAGAGTATAGGAAGTAAGGTGTTAGAATGAGAGGATATTCAATCACTATTAGAATTTTTTGAGAGATTCCTGGGACGACCCTTGAGAATCTCAGTGTGAGCTTCGATTTAGATTCCTTTTTCTTATTTTAATCTACCTTCCTTCCTTGATTCTTGCATCTTGTTTGAACTCTTTTCACCAATACCCTTACTTTCTTGTGTTTAAAAATGGTTAGGAAGATGGCTACACTGCTATGTACTCATTGGTCAAACACATGGCTAGAATGATTACATTAAGGAATTAGAATACACGAAGACTTTGATTAAGTTATAAGGGCATTTTTCTAAATGGATGATTTAATGATTAGTAGTTTGTAAGTTGGGATATTACCAAGGAAATTTATCTTGAAGATTCTAAGTAGTAATCACCAGAGGATTATAAAATTATATTTTGATACTGGAGGAAAATAGTTAGAATCTATATAAATCGATTTCAGGAATTGATGTGATTCATGAATTATTGGATTATGATTATACATCTTTGAACGTATATAGATTGGTTTGATAATAAAAAAAGGGGTGGCAGTATAAACTATTAAATTGAGTCGTACAAGTTGCGATGTACATGTTTATGAATTTCAATTTAAGTGGAAGCAATGATATTAAAATTTGGGTTTAAAAGATTGGAAAGATATAAAAACGATTGTTTTGGAAAAAAATCACAAATTTGGAATCATGTCAATTGATTGAAGATTTAAAAATCTATTCAGATTTTGGGTTACGAAGTAGTGATTATGTTTCAGTGACTTAGAAAGAGAAATTATGGTTGATAAGTGCGTTAAAATACTGAGCTGTAAATGCTAGATTGTCGTGATAAGCTAAGTGTCTATTTTGAGGATTATTTGAAACAAATTGGGAGTTCTTGAAGTTATGAAGTGATATAGAATTTTATGGATTCATGCTTCATTAACTCTGGAGTTCAAAGTTGGATTGAAATGTTAAATTTTGGAAAGGTTAGTAGTAATGTGATAAAGGTTACTATAAGATTTATGAAAAGGATTTAAATGTTAGTCGTGATTAGATTGGATGGCTTAGAGTGAATACAAATTGAGGTAGTTATTTTAAAATTTCTTTTTAAAGGAATGTAATGGTAGGCCACCAGAGTAATCTTAATGAGATAGAAGTGTTCCACACTAATTGCCATATCACTCATGACTATGATAGTAGTATATACTCCAGTGTTGTTAGTCGTCTGCCAAACTATGGGACTGTATCTCAATATTGACTTACTCAACCTTCCCTCAAATCTAGATCTTTAATTGTGACTTTTTAACCGTTTGTATTTGATCGTTCCTTAACAGTATTCGCCTTTAGAACTGTGTCGCTAAATTATTTCACTGGATTCTTATTTAAATTTATTTCATGCTTCAACTTGATTTCCTTTGTTCTTGTATTAGTTGTCACCTCTTGATACTAAATTACTTTCTAACTTAAATTCGAGATCCAACCATGACTCAATTCTTTCGACCCGACATGGGATGGTGTTCTTCTTGTTCCTTAAATGCTTAACCTTGTACCTTATCTTGATTACTTGACCAGCTTAGTTAATGATCTTGGACTATTTTTCCTTATTCATCATTACCTCCCTTACCTATATTTGATTACCTTACGCTGCTAATTTAGCCTTAGTTTTACAAGCTTATTTCTTTTTCGAGCTTAATCATGACATATTTTATTGGGTCGACCCACTAACATATTGTCTAATCAGAACCGGTGTATGATGGTCTGATCAACCTAGTGCACTTTGGTTCGTTTTCATATATTACTCTACGTGGATGAGACTCTAGGGCATATGTCTCATCCACGACAGTTTGGCAATTCTCCTTGAACTATTTTCGTCGTCTATGAACCACGTATTGTACTCAATAGTATCGTCTTTGAACTCTTTTTGCTTTTGTCTTTCACATATTTCAGAGAGACAAGGCACTGTACTTAATAGGTCAACCCAAGGTATCACGTTTAGCTTCCTTATCAAATGGGGATATTGACTTATTTCTATATCCTCGCAGTATCCTTTAGGATTTCAATAGTGTTGAATTCTAAACCCTTGATCGCGAATAGTCGACTTGGTCATTCTCCTTATCATCCAATGTTTGGAACCTTATTTAATTGAATTAATTCAATTGTGACATGGATTTCAAGTCTTGGATACTCGTGCCTAGACTTCAATGACCTCGTTCTCCATCTTGCCCAAACCTCGATTCATCCTGGATTGGATCAACTTTGATCATATCGAGACTAAAATTTCTTATATATATATATATATATATATATATATATATATAGTGTGCTTGGATTTCAGTGTTATTGACAGTCGTGCTTTAAACTTTCGATTTTTATCCTCTTTAGAATAGTAACGCTTTATGGTTAATTTCAGTTGTTTTTTATCACCAGTATTTGTATAGGATGATAGATTGCCTTATAACCCGATGATTTATTTTTTTTCCTTATCTTTTCCAGAATGGCACCCATGACCAGAGTTTGTCCCCAGTGTACAGCTGCAATTCCGGATGAGACCGAGATTGTACTTTCCCCTTCTATTGCTCAGGAGGTGTTAGTAGCCTCATCGGAGAATTTTTCTCCATCTTCTATCCTTCAGGAGAGGACTGCAGTTCTGCCGGAGACTGAGGGCCTTCCTTTGCCTCCTTGAGTGGTACCCCATGCCATTCCTGATGGGGCTCATATTTGTCATGCCCCGATCCCGCAGAGTCCTTTCGTCCTCGCTTTGGACTCTTTGAGACCGTTCTTCCTCGCTAAGGCGTGATGCCATGCAAGCCTAAGTTGCGCTTGCACAAGGCCAAGACCTGAAGCAAGACAAGATAGACAAGGTTGACAATACGCAACGGAACATATCGCAGATAATTGAAGCAGCAGCGGACATATTTTTAGAATGCAAGCATTGAACACAATGGTAACAAGAAATAATTCTCTTTATTAATTTCATTTGAATATATTACAAGCTCTCGATCCTCTTTGATACAATTTTACATTCTCTCAGAACTTTACAGATTATAACGATCACGTTCCCATACATTACATCCCTTTATATACAAAACCAACTCTTGCAACAGATGTCATCTCTTGGCACCTCTTCTGATTTCTGGCTCCTGAGGATGAGGCTCGGTCTATCGCTTCGGACTATCCTTTTCGATGCATAGTGCACCTGCATGCAGACTGATGGTGGGTCAGTATATTAGCATACTGGTGAATTGTGGACAAAGGGGCTACATTCTTCTGAAACAATCACTGTTCATTTAGTGAGAAAACGTTTCTTGTGATGTGTGATCTTGCTACTCTTTACCTATATTCATTTCATGCATACAGAGTCAGTTTACATTTCTTTTGAAAACATCTTTGAAAACCAACATATCATTTCCATCTTAGCCGCTGTACCTTCCACGGGTTCAGCTCGTCGCTAACCGCTGTGACTCGCATGGGTTCAGCTCGTCGCTAGCCGCTGTGACTCTCTAGGGTTCAGCTCGTCACTAAGTGGATACCCTAATGCACATGCAATATCAAATGAAACCATCATGCATCAATCGAGCAAGCCATAAACAATTCCATCTTTTTTTTAAGCAGAAAATCGTTCTCTTTCTTAGCAGACAATGTGCGGGTTCTCTTTTAAGCATACTCAAGATTATTGTCTTGTTATTAGCAATACATTCATTCAAAAGCTCAGATTCTTATTAGACGCAAGCGAATCATAAAATGAGACTTTGTCCACTCACCCAGATCAATCGTCTTCTGTTGCAGAGTCAGAAATTCGATCTTTCTGTCTATCTAGTGTCTTCACGGAGCGGGACACTACATAATTACCCACCGAAAAGAAGTTTCGTCCTCGAAACTTAAGGAGAAACTTACGATATCCATAGCAGCGATAGTCCTCATCCTTTGCCATCATCAATCCATGAAATTATAATTTAGATCATATCAAAACTCTTGTTCAATCAAGTATTTCATTCTCAATCAATCAAATCGATAAAACATTTGCCGGCATCATAAAAATATTTACGGACTTATTGTATGGAACGTTCATCTCATTATTGATATCGAGTAGGCAAAGGAATTTCGATCAGGACAACATCTTTGAATTCAATCGAATCAAGGCCAGAGGATCATGTTGCTCTGATACCATTCTGTCACGCCCCGATCCCGCAGAGTCCTTTCGTCCTCGCTTCGGACTCTTTGAGACCGTTTGTCCTCGCTAAGGCATGATGCCGTGCAAGCCTAAGTTGTGCTTGCACAAGGCCAAGACCTGAAGCAAGACAAGATAGACAAGGTTGACAATACGCAGCGGAACGTATCGCAGATAATTGAAGCAGTAGCGGACATATTTTTAGAATGCAAGCATTGAACACAATGGTAACAAGAAATAATTCACTTTATTAATTTCACTTGAACAGATTACAAGCTCTCGATTCTCTCTGATACAATGTTACATTCTCTCAGAACTTTACAGATTACAATGATCTCGTTCCCATATATTACATCCCTTTATATATAAAACCAACTCTTGCAACAGATGTCATCTCTTAGCATCTCTTCTGATTTTTGGCTCCTGAGGACGAGGCTCGGTCTATCGCTTCGGACTATCCTTCTCGATGCATAGTACACCTGCATGCAGACTGATGGTCGGTCAGTATATCAGCATACTGGTGAATTGTGGACAAAGGAGCTACATTCTTCTGAAACGATCACTGTTTATTTAGTGAGAAAACGTTTCTTGTGATGTGTGATCTTGCTACTCTTTACCTATATTCATTTCATGCATACAGAGTCAGTTTACATTTCTTTTGAAAACATCTTTGAAAACTAACATATCATTTTCATCTTAGCCGCTGTGCCTTCCACGGGTTCAGCTCGTCGCTAACAGCTGTGACTCGTATGGGTTCAGCTCGTCGCTAGCCGCTGTGACTCTTGGGTTCAGCTTGTCGCTAACCGCTGTGACTCGTATGGGTTCAGCTCGTCGCTAGCCGCTGTGACTCTCTAGGTTCAGCTCGTCACTAAGTGGATACCCTAATGCACATGCAATATCAAATGAAACCATCATGCATCAATCGAGCAAGTCATAAACAATTCTATCTTCTTTTCAAGCAGGAAACTATTTTCTTTCTTAGCAGACAATGTGCGGGTTCTCTTTTAAGCATACTCAAGATTACTATCTTGTTATTAGCAATACATTCATTCAAAAGCTCAGATTCTTATTAGGCGCAAGTGAATCATAAAATAAGACTTCGTCCACTCACCCAGATCAATCGTCTTCTATTGCAGAGTCAGAAATTCGATCTTTCTGTCTATCTAGTGCCTTCGCGGAGCGAGGCCCTATAATATTTACAGACTCCTTCAGGATGTGCAGGAGGTACAGAGACTTCAGGCTGAGCTTATGAGAGAGCAGAGTCTCAGTTTCCAACTGTTGTAGGATTACATACATTCGAGGCAGGAGCCTAGTCCCAAGAGAGAGGAGCAGTTTATACCCAGAAACTCAGGAGTACCCAGGCTTTCAGCCTAGACCAGCCTATCCAGTTCAGATTCCTGTCCAGCAGAGACCAGTTGAGTGGGTGCCTACATGTACTTTCTGTAAGAAGCTTGGGCACGTATAGAAGGACTGTAGAAAGATACTAGAATTATGCCTATTTTGTGGGTCAGCTGCACACAAGATACGAGACTGTCCTACTACACTTGCCCCTAGTCGAGGCCTACCTCCGGGAGAGAGTTCCAGCTACCAGACCTAGTAGAGGTGAGTTCTTGACCCATGCCTTATCCTATCTTGATGATTACTGTACCCCACCATAATGTTTGTATGCTTGATATCTTATGACTACTTTTGATCCAGTATGACTATAGTGGCTAGATGAGACCCAGACTGATTACCTGCCATAATCATGTAAGATATCTTTCCAACAGCATGATTTAGATAAGTTTTCTTAAGACCATGATTGTTGGGGATTTGACCTAGAAGGAGTAGGATCATCTTAATTTCGAGGACGAAATTATTTTAAGGTGGGTAGATTTGTCACACTCACTTTTTAATTTCAAGGGTATTTTAGTAATTGTTATTTAATTCAATTTTTATGATTTTTATTTGACTTTTTATCTATTTATTAATTGGATTGCTTGCAGTGTGATTTGATTGGTTGCAGACTGGTGACTTGGTAGTTTAACCTTAGCCAACCATGACCTAGAACCTTAATGCTATATTAGAAATTAGATTTATTATCATTAGAATTAATTTAGATTTTATTAGTAAATTTTTAGAGTGATTAATTAATTTTTAGCCATTTTGGCATTTCTGTGATTTTCTGAATATGTTGACTTATGACTGTCCTAGCAACTGGTTTAACCTTAGGGGACATTGTATAGGGACAAACCATGCCTTAGAATTATTATTTTCACTTTTAGAATTTATTTTAGGCATTAGTTTATTTTTTAAGGCTTTTATTTATTAATTTTAGCCTTTTTGCATGCTAGCCTTTAAGCCTTTTTGACTTTGGCCCATTTCTAATTGAGAAGGAGTTGGCCCAAGTGAAACCCTAACCCCTAGAGACCCCCCTTGGCCACCCACACAGCAGCACCCCCTCCTCTTTTCATTATTTGTGAAAATTGTGAGCCTCCACCAAGAAACCCTAAAAGATCCAACTCTCCAAAACACCTATTTTCTTCATCCGGAGTCCGTTTCTTCCCAAACGAACTCCGTTGCGCTCGTCTAGGAGAGGAGGATCTGCTGGAGCATTTCTGGAGTGGAGACGGAGGTTGTTGCTGGAGGAAAATTGGCCGACACGACAACCGAGGATCCCCGATCATTGAGTTTTGACACTCAATTGGTAAAACCCTAATCTACCATTGCAAATCTAGTTTTTTTTCTTCATTTTTGCATCCATAAAGGTGCCCTAGCCTTGCCCACGAAATTTGGTGGGATTTTGACTCCGTTTGATGGAGGTATCGAGCCCGTGTCGGTCCCTTACGGCACGTGTTCGACGAAATACCGCTTAGGATAGAAAGTTGTTGTTTTTCGTTTCCGACTTCATGGATGTTTATATAATATGATTTTGATAAACTTTTGTGAAGACAGATTTGGGTTTGACATCGTTTCAGCGACGTTTCGGGCAACGGACGCACGTGCACGGATCCCATGCACGGGGTCGTGCGTGCCCTGCTGTCCGCGTGTGATTGCGCGATGCACAGAGCATATTTTGCGTAAAAATTTGTGAGCACGTGGGAGCAACCTCTGCCCTCATGCTCGTAAAATTTCATGACTTTTTGTTGAGCGAGTGCGGAGAAATCGTGCGTGCACCGCTCAGCCACTGTGCATTCAGCCTGTCATTTTTGTCGCGGAGACGGACTTCGTGCTCGCACACGACGCCGCAAAGATCCATTCTAGGATACAGGACATGTCGACCTATACCTAGACGACCCATAGGATGAACCCCGAGTCACGGCGTGGCCCGACGAGCGAGCAGCGAGGCCGGCACCACGCGCACGAGGACGCGGGTGCACGCACGTGCAGCAGGCCGCGCGGGTGCGTGGGGCTATGTGCGCTATTTCGGGCAGCATGTCGCCACGTGACTGTGTCCTAGACCTACCCCAGGACCCCCCCAACTATGTGCACAAGCACGGGGCGTTTCGTTGCGTATGCGACAGTCAAACGAGCGAGAACGCACGCGTACCACGCGGTATCGGGAAATTCTGATACGCATTCTGTGGACACGACACGGACACGTTTTCGAACCCGAGAGTATACGAATGCATCACGTGGGTCGAGACCAACGTGTATGCCGAGTTTCGCGGGTTTGTTTGGTGTATTTTGCATTTTGGGCCATTGTGTGAATTAGGTTGTTTTTCTTTAGTTTTCGATTTTTGAATTAAAGGTGATATTTTGATTTCCAACTTCTTAGCTTCTAAAATCTGAGTTTACAGGACTTATATGAGATTTCAGATTCATGGAAACCAACCTTTGGCTTCGTTTCATAATTTTTCCATCATTTAAGAATATATGGGTTTCTATATAGCTTTATGCATATATTTAACTATATATATATATATATATATATATATATATATATATATATATATATATATATATTTATTATATATATATATATAATTCCGTTAAAACCCATTCCTAATGTATATATATCACGAATGGGTCGAGGGAGATATATTTCCAGATTTTAGACTCTTTATTTATCTCGCATCATTGCATATCTTTCCATTTAAACGTTTGTGTATATAGATATATCTATATATATATAGTTTCTTACTTTGTATATATGTATATAAATAGTATATTATGTTGAGTAATTCCATGGTTGCGTTTTACTATTTTTAATCTCAAATTTTACCCTATTTCGGTAAGCGCCAGTACATACACACGCACACACCACTTTTTGTTAGATTTGGGTTTTGTTTGTATTGTATATAAAAAAATATACACTTGTGTGTATATACCTATATGTATATATATATTTATGCTTGTTAATTCTCTTAGATTAGATTGTAGTTGTGTATATGACTATAGGAGCCCTAGGACAGATTTGGGTTGTCATTTCGAGCTTAGTTTAGTCGAATTGGCCGACAAGTTGACCAAATTGACAAAAGTCAACTTGGGGTCAAACTTGATCCAATTCAACTCAAACGAACTCCAAATGACCTAGACTTTTGTGTATGTCCTAGAAATTAGTAGACGGACTAGTTGACACAAGTTTGACCAGGTTTGACTAGCGTTGACCAGGTTTGATCAGAGTTGACCGAGGGTTGACTTTGACCAAAATGGACCTAGAAGCATGTAGTCTTGCATTGTAGCTATTTCTCTTGATATTGTAGACTTGGTTGTGACATGTGTATACTTTAAATAGGTTTATATTGCCCCAGTTTAGTTACACCTCATCATCAGCAGTTCGATTTGCCAGGCGAGTACATTCTCTGATCTTTTCATACTTCTTTGGATATGTTCTCTTGTTATAGACTAGTATACTTGATGCTGACACGATGTTCACACGGATTAGTACCCTCTGGATCTTTTCATGCGATGTTATTCTCTCGAATACATCGAGCTACACCAAAACATACAATTCGTAACACCTTTTTTTTATAATTAGTAACGGTAATAACCGTTACACTTTTGTAACAGTTAAAAATGTTATAATAATAAGAAAATGTTACAAAAAATTTAATTTGGTACTTCTTTGTTTTTTATTATTATGGTGACAGTAAAAAACCGTGACAACCAATTAAAAGAGTTCCAAATTTAGTGTCACATGCCTTTCATGTGACATGTAAAAAATGTATTACAGATGAGATTCCCAATTCCCACAATTATTTTCCTGATTCCCTCTCTTTTCCTCTCTCTGGCACTTTTCCTTTTACGATTTCCTCTCCTTTCCCTCTCTTTCGACCTTGATTTTGAGCACACCATGACCTGAAGGCCTCCACGAACTTCATTTTGAGCATCACCGATCGTAGGGAGACGACCTCCATCGGGTACGACTTTGATTTTGAGAGTTCCCTTCTCTTTCACAATCTTAAGATTTCTCTCTGATTTTAGGGCTACCACCAGAACTATCGAAGCGGGAAGGACACCGACGACCAACCCAACATGTACTTCCTTCTTATTTTCCTTTTGATTTTAGGGCTTTGTTAATTTTAAGGTTTTCCATCTTTTCTATCTATCTTTCTTTCTTTAGCTCTAAAATTAGTGTATATAAGACATTCAAGACTGTCTTATATGCCCTAATTGCATCCGACACGGCATGGTTTCGTTGTTCATGGATAAGAACGTGTTTAGTTTTTATACACAACACAATTCAGGCACGCAGCATCGGCTATGGTTGGTGCGTCTAGTGTATTCTAGAGTGTCCTTATTGCATCCGACACGACACAACAATATGACGATGGTTGGTACATAAATTGTTTTTTGAGTTATTTTGTAGTTGAAGTCATCTGGCTTCTATTGTATAAGAAATAGAGAAATTTTTTGATTTTTTTCTTCTCTTGTTTGCTTTCAAGCTTTCCCAATTTTAGTTGAAAAAAACATTTATTTTAGGTGATGTTGTGATTTCTTAACTTAGAAAGTTTTAGTAAAGACTTCGTGCTTGTGGTTCATGGCATAATCAAAACTTAGGCCATGAGAATTCGAAATACAGGTCCAAGATTACTATGGACTTGACTCAACTTAGTAAGTCCTCAGCTAATGTTCGTCATCGTTCTTATTTAAGTAAAATTTTGGAGTGTGTATTGTGTCTGACACGACACAGTAACAATATGGAGATGTATGGTAAACAAATTGATCTTTGTTTTATTTTGAGGTTGGTGGCCTACGGCTTCCGTCAAAACTTTCTTTTTTCAATTGACGGTCGCAAGAGAATGTGGCATGGGAAGTGGGGGCAGAATTTTCACGAGTGGCCCACTGAAATAAAAAATAATCAGTTAGCTAGGTAATCTGGACAATATTGAAAAGTTATGTATCTCAAAAAGAATATGGTAGAGAACCGACACCTGAAGATACAAGGACATTTAAACATGTGAGAAGGCAAGACCACTAATTCTTTTTGAGTGGCCTCTAAGCTTGCTCTTAACCTGCATGGAGATGGAGAAATAATTTTTAATGTCGAACCTTATTGTTATGGTTTTTTTAATTAGTTTGCAAACTTAAGCCATATAAATTCTACTTTTTAATAGGTAAGACTTGAATCTATTCGTGTAAAAGAATAATTGATTTTATGTTGTATTCATGCATATAGGTTAGATTTAATCTATTCGTGTAAAAATATAGGTCATTCTATATTATATTCATGCATTCATTACTCACCGCGTTATAGTTAAAGGTTATATGATATAGCTATATTTGGCTATTACACACCATTGAGCAGTAAGTTTCTTAAGTGATGTTAAATGATGCCCTCTTCTCCTTTCAAATTTATAGATTAGCATGATTCTGGACATGGTTATGGTGCAAACTCTCTTGTGTCCCTTTAGATAAATCTATTAAGTTTCTGGTTCATGTTGGATGGAACTAGTATATTTATTTACTATCATTTTCCTTTTTAGGTTGCTATAGTTGATTCCTTGGCTTGTGGTCAAGCTACCTATCCATTCCGCCCCAAAATTCAGCTCAATATGGGGCATGTCTCATTAAAATTAGTGACCATTATGTATATCTATACAGTCAATCATATATGTTCAATGTTGTTCAATAAAGTTTTTCTTCTCTTCTCTTTTGTGCAACATTTGCTCATATATTGTTTTGACTCAGATGTTTGTTATTTTTAATAGGCATCAGGCTCAGCACGTTCCATAACAGATACTTTCAAAGAAGGGAGTTGTCTTTGTTCATTTAGAGGCAGATGCAATAACAATTTGACTTAAGCAGATAATTTTGGTTATGTGGGTCATTTTCTCCTCCATTAGGGTTTTTCTGATAAAAAATGACTTAAGCAGATAATTTCGTCATAGCTTTACTTGTAACAGTCGGTAATATAAAGAACTATTAATTATTAAGATACTTATTCTTCGTTTGTTGCATTTGCTGCTATTTTATATAGGGCCAGTTTGTTCGTGGTTACTGCGAGCGTCTATCCTGAATTTCATTTTCTTGTGAAGCTGAGTCTAATTTTCTTTTAATAGGGTGGCGGCATGCTAAATTTTTCAAAGATTTTTGAACTAGTGTTGGAGGTTTCTATTTATCATACAACTTAATTTGTAAACTTATGTAGACCTTTGATTGATTTTCAAAATTTCTCTGCTACTCAGTTGGCAAGAAGACTTTCTATAAGGATTATCTTGGAAGCTACCAACTATGAGATGAAGAATAAAATTATCTAAAAGGTACATATTTGTTTTAAATCAAAGTAACATATATCTTTTCTCCAAGATAATTTTGGTTGTATTTGCACATTCATCCTTTAAAAGTCCTTATACATTGAAGGGTTGGTACTACAAGTAGTGATCCTTTAGGATTTATTGCAGTAAAATGTAGGAGAAGTTGAGGAAGCTTAGTGTAGATGAGAGCAACCGAAAGTAGGTGTTTCCTCTCATAGAATTGAGCGCATGATTGATTGAGAAAAAAAATATCTTTCTCAATTTATTTATTATTAGTTTTTGTCATTTTTCCTATATCAAGGTAATTCAATAGGGGATATATTAATTCTTTTCTTTCATGGCAGAACAAGACTCTAATAGCAATTAAAGTGCCCAACCGCACTACCTTGGAAGTTCTCCTGATGAGGTGAGAAGTATCAACAAAAAACTTGGTAACAACTTTCAGAATTCTTGTTGGCTTAACCACCCATAGGTTTTGGTGAGGAAATTCAATTAGTGTTTATTATTACCAAATGTATTCTGTTTTCTTCATTCTTGGATGATTCATTACATGTAAGTAACTACTACATCTTCTTTAACATTGTTTAGATTTATTTTCCTTTTTTCTTGGCTGAAGGAAGTATTAATGGGGTAGCTAAAACCAAAAAGCTTTTCCAACCTTGTGAAGCTTTAAAAGAGAAACAGTATAAATGTTTTTGTATCCAGGCAAAATTATGCATATCAATTTCCTTATATTGTTGTGTTTCAACCAAGTGTAGGTGGAGCTTCAATGGCTGGAGGAAACCAATACTGCTGATACCAAAGTCAGCGAAGGAGGAAAATAATAAATGAGAAGAAGAATGTTGATAAGCGAAAGCATCATACGGTTCTATTGCAGGTACAAACATGTCCAACGTGCCTCTGTCTGTTGAAGGGGAGAGTTTTTTTTCCTTAGATGACTAAATTTTTGACCTCTAATGATCTGTGCAATAAGTTGCGTCTTTTTTTAACCGATCAAAAGCTTGATAATGTTGCATTATATGTCTGTTATTATCTCTCGCAGATGATTACTGACCAGGCTGGCTGTAAACTGGATGATATATGTGATTTTGAGCTGCAAGTATGTGATACTCAGCCAAGTATTATAGGTGGTGCGATGAAAGAATTCATTTTTTTTGGAAGGCTCGACAATCATTGCATCTCATTTTGTTCACTGAAGGTCCGTATTCTTTTAGCATTGTAATTCTACTTATGGTAAAAGACTTTCAATAAAAACTTGTCATTTACCTCTTCAATTTAAGCTTATTGTGACATAGATTTCCTACAGCAAAATCCTATCATTTACCACTTATATATATTTTATTCTAGTATTGGCCAATTTGGATGGCTACTTCATTCGTGAGCTTAAATTAAGTTTTATAATTGCCAAAACCGATGCAAATCTGGAGCTTCAGATAGGTGTTGGCATTACTTATCTAAAAGCAATGAAATTGTCGAGTTAAGATGAAGTTGTGGTTTTTTGCTGGAACGTGCAAGAAAGATCCAGTTCTTGCCCAAATTTGAGTGAGAAGCTATATTTGGGGGTTCACTTGGAAAAAAGTAGGATTAGTGCATGCAATTTGATTTAACACTAATTATTTACCATGACTGTGGATAATGTTGATCAAGAATCATTAAATAATATAGAAACCAACTACTTCTCATAAGATTATTGATCTTACTTTTCAGTGGTTACAATTAAATTGAAGAAAGCTTGGCAAAGAAGAGTGTGAAGACAAGCCAGAACTGAAAGAGACAAAATGGAAGAAATCATGCATTTGATATCCACCACTTTGATGATGCATTTAAACCACTTCCTATGGGACGTGGTAGGCTGGTAGTCCATTTATTAGGTATGGTGGAGGGTTTTACTAGAGGACAATGTTCAAATCCTTAGTCCAAAGAACAATTGTTTTTGTTACCAATTTTTTTTAAAATAATTTCTTTGGAATGGACCTAGCACCCTGGGGACTCAAGAATTACAAAAATTGATACTTTCATTTTGTTGTTTCCGGAAAGTAGTTGGATGAAAATGATCGAATTTTGCTTTAAAGTTTCTTTCAATCGGATCCAGATTATCTTTAAATCTGCTTTCTCAGTACATCAATTGAGCTTTGCTCTCTATTTGCAATCAAAGATTGTAGTAAATTTGTAGGAATTTTCGTCCCTCTTCAACAATATGTTGTCGACTAATAATACAAAGTCTTGAACATTGACTGTTTTTGTTGTTTAACTTCTTCTTTTTTAACTTGTATAGATTCAGGAACAAGATGAAGATTGTTGAAACTGGAGCACTCGAAAGCCGCCTCCCATTCCTCGAGTCCTTCAACCCACTGCTGCTCTCCTTACCCTTTCTGCATCCGCCGCCATCAAGCAGATCATATCCTGCATTTGGACTTCTTCCTGTAGCTATGTTTATCTTTGTGTCTGTGTCAATTTTTTGAGTATATGGTTTTGGAAACTATCATATTCAAACTGCTTCATATGCAATTCATGCAGTTCAAAAGGAAACCGCATTTGAGTATCTACTTTTGTATCAAGCTTTGTGTATGATCAAATATATGTAGTATGCTGCATTCTCCATCTAAACCCCTTTTGTAATAGCTTTTGAGTAGCAGTTGAAAGGAAACTGCATTCTCCATCTGAGCCCCATTTTTTAATGGCAATATTTTTTTGTAAATATGATAATCATGTATATAGCTTTCGAGTAGTCATTTTTTATGAACAAAAAACATTTTATGTTGAACTGCTAGATGTTGTTCTTTTGGATATCTTAAATAGATGTTATTCTTTTGGATATCTTAAATATAAGAATCTGACTAGTATTGAAACAATATCTTCTATTGGTGGTATTTATTATATTTGATTATCTAGTTATTTATATTGTTTTGCTATTATCTTCTTTGTAGCTTTTGGTTCATAATATTTTTTTTGATTAAAAATACAGTATGGTCACAGTAATAACCGTAACCCAAAAATATTTTGTAACATTAATAACTGTGACAAATTATAAATTCCTCACAGTTATTACTGTTACGAATTATAATATCCTAACGGTTATTACCGTGATGAAAAATATAATTTGTCACGGTTATTACCGTTACAAAATATTTACCACGCCCAAATCGTAACGGTTATTACCGTGATGAAAATTATTTGTAACGGTAATAACCGTGGGCAATTGCCTATTATGGTGTAGATGTGTGTACTTTAAATAGGTTTACATTGTAGACTTGGTTGTGACATGTGTGTACTTTAAATAGGTTTACATTGCCCCAGTTTAGTTACACCTCATCATCAGCAGTTCGATTTGCCAGGCGAGTACATTCTCTGATCTTTTCATACTTCTTTGGTTATGTTCTCTTGTTATAGACTAGTATACTTGATGCTGACACGATGTTCACACGGATTAGTACCCTCTGGACCTTTTCATGCGATGTTATCCTCTCGAATACATCGAGTATGTCATGTTCATGTACTTTATCATGGCCATCATGTACTCCATGTATTCATATTTATCCATGTGCACTCATATGTTATTCATGTACACTCATGACCATATGAGCTCCATGTATACAGTAGTTGTTATCCATGTGCAATAACATAACATGCATTGATCCTTGTGTATTGATTAGGGGCAGGGAGAGTGTAGTTGGTTATGTGATCATTATCCCCAGTAGGTATCCATGTGCACTCCATAGCTGTATCCATGTGCAACCCAGACCTTTTACATAACCAATTCATGCTCTGATTCACGTAGAAGGTTACATTTCTCTATTATCATATTATATCTCATTTTATAGTCTCTCTCTCTTGTTGATTTCTTTTACAGCGATTCATGTATAGTTTTCTATAGCTTGCTTTATATGTCCATTCCTGCTATGAACTTTTGTGAGAGATATCTGCTCGTTCCGTCCTGACTGGGCATGTTGAAAATTTTACAGGTATTGATAAGGAGTACTGCCCTACTTATTATGGCATTGGCTTAGATGACACTGGCGACGTGGACCCTCAGGAGGATCCCACAGTCGCTGAGGACTTGTCTATAGTCTAGTTGAGACTTAGTACTTTATATGTATTTCTATTTGAGACTTTATGAGTTGTACTTGAGATTTATTCTGGTGGTTTATACCTAGAATTTTTATCTGTGACTCTCTTGAGATTCATTCTTCTATTCCATCTTAGTATTATGATTGAGTTACTTATTATTTACTCTCCCTTCGGAGCTTATTTTAGACCGTGTTAGATATTGTGACTCAGGACAGCGCTCTACCGCCGATACTGCGGCGTAGGCTGGGCGTTCGTCACTTCTCGTGCCCTTATACTGGTGTGGGTTGTGACAAGTCTTATTTACTAGGATAAAAATATTCATTTACGGGGGAGCCACTTCGTACTTGCAAAAGATCTTCTCTCCTTCAACATGTGTCCAGGTATGAATATTGAAACATACAAATATTATTTTATCAATTATCAAAATAGGAGAGATTGTTGACCCAAACTGGATCGCACTCAACCTGATTTGGATAATTAACAACTAATATCTAATATGGACCAATACGACACATCAAGTTCAAGACAGAATATCACCTAATATCTGATATGATCCAATATGACACATCAAGTTCAAGACAGACGTCGTCTATAAGCAGTTGCATTGCAAATGTAATTTATTCTCAGTTTGTAATTTTTGATTTATTGAGTCTAGGAAAATATGTACGCTGAATTGCACTGTGTCATCTCAACCCCTAAACATATTTCTCCAAGCTATACCATACAAACGAACCAATTCCTGAACCAAACCAAACCACCCTCACCCATATAAGGCTTCTAGTCTGAGGCAGACCGAACTCGGGCCGAACTCGGTCTAAGATCGAACTCGGGCCAAACTCGGCCTCCTTAAAATCAGCAACCTAATTTTTACTGCCACCTTGCTGCGAGCTGTCCAACGTTCAAATTTTTGAATATTTTAGGACAGAACTCTAGCCGAACTCTGCCTCCCCTGTCTAGTATAAATAGAGCTTCATTCTTCTCATTTCAAACCATCTCTCACTCGCAAGCTTTCAATCTTCTAAGCCTTATATGCTCTAAGTGTTACTCTTCCAAATCTCCTAGCCACAAAACATCCTAAGCCCCAAGGTGCTCAGTACGATTCAGTTAGAAGTTCTGTGCAAGAGTTGAAAAGAAGTCACTTGGAAAATTCCAAGTTTCGTATCTGCGAAGTTGAAGTATTCGAGCGCTTTGAATTAAAGGCTCGTGTCTGTAAGAAGTTGGCGTGCTCTTCGGACTAAAGGCATGTGTGTACCCTATTTCACAAATAGTAGATTTTAACTCCGAGCGAGAGTTCTCGGGTCTGGACTAGTCCTCCACGAGGAAAACTAGGATATATCGTTGTATTTGCGTTTGTTCTTCTAAATACTTTTACTTTCCGCATTATTACTCTCTGATTATATATTCTCTTAGACTCAATAGGGTCTCAAGGTTCATTGTTGTAAGATCATTCCCTTTGATAATGGCAATGGCTTTAGGATTACATCCTTTAGTCAGTCCTCTGAGAATTTTTTGAATCTATTCATGAGTGGGATATTCTTTACCGAGAGAAGAAAGAGGATTAACAATATCAAAGGATCGAATAAACATAAAAGTAATAGACTCATCTGTTTTATTTTGAAGGATTCATACTCTTGAGTGAGTCTACTAATCTTAGATTATTTCACTTGTGATGTCCCCTCTTGTGTGAGTTCCGAAAGTTTTTATATTCATTGGAAGTTTTGTAAGTGAAGGTTCTATTGAATTCATAGCTACCGAGAGCACAATAGAGTGCGTTCATATCCTTCGCATCACGACTAAGAACAATCTTGTCGTTTTCGGAAATTTTTGCCCTAACCATTTCCGAAACTACTTTCTCAATGACTATGGAAGATTTAGGGATACCATTTACAACACAATCTCATAGATCAAAATCTAAGGATTTTATGGAGATGCCCATACTAATCTTTCAGTAGTTATAGTTGGTTACATCAAATAGAGTAGGTCTATTTGTGGAGTGTCCCTTATTATGGAATGAGTTGAGACTAAGGTTAGTGGCCATTGATCACTCTAAGGAGGTAAGTCCAAATTAAGAGACTAGGCTCTGATACCAATTGTAGAACCCTAGAGGGGGTGAATAGGGTAATAAAATAATTACCAACAATAATAAGCAAAGTAAATGACAATTTAAAAGAAGAGAGAATCAAACGCTCGATGTATCCTGGTATCCTCCCGAGGGGCACTCCAATCCCGGAACTCTCTCCAGCTTTAACCCACTATTTGAGTAAATAGTACAACACGAGCTTTGATCCGAAGACTCGTTAACTTCTTATACACGAGTTTTTATCTAAAGGTTCGTCAACTTCTTACACACAATTTTTCTTCCGAAGGCTCGTCAATTTCAAACTTGAGGAAAAATGTTTCAATCTTCTTGAACACTTTGAAAATCCAAGTTACAAATCTTGAATACTCCAACACTTCAATGGATGACAACCTAAAGCTTTGTAGAGTAATGGTGGAGCTCTTTGGTAGATGAGAA
Source organism: Iris pallida (assembly GCA_029216955.1). Lineage (NCBI taxonomy): Eukaryota > Viridiplantae > Streptophyta > Magnoliopsida > Asparagales > Iridaceae > Iris > Iris pallida. The sequence goes on along the minus strand of JANAVB010005796.1, from coordinate 12,730,195 downwards.
ATTTAAGGCTCAAGTGGATAAGCATTTATGAAGAAGGAGGAGGTCTATTTATACAAATCCAAGAGCATGGGGCATTTTCTGTACAGAGTCGGATTATCCGACAGATGTCCGAAAAAAATCTGACGGACTATCCGACCCAATAATAACGAATATAAATATAGTTGTTGGATGCATTAAATGCCCTGCCATCTGGCCGTAGGATTTGAATTTGAAATAGCCAGCAAGGTAATCTGGATTATCCGACTGATGTCCGCAGATATCCGAAAGATTATCTGAATGATCCAACAAATACTTGTTGTCTAAATTCGGACTATCCGACGGAGATATGCGGATATCCGAAAGATGATCCGAATGATCCAATAAATACTTGTTGTTGTAATGACCCACTCCGTATTAACGGAATGCCGATTCAAACGGCAAGTGCAACGACTCAAACGAGCCGTCGACCCGAAGAGTTGGCATTGACCTGATAAAGAATCGATGCAAGACTTACATTGGCCCATCAAGATGAATCCAGACTTAGACTTTCAAAGGCGCGCTCGGAGTATCGCTCGGCCGATGAAAAAATCGCTAAGGTGGGTGGCTCCGATGAACCCGTCTTTGCTTAGCCTAGACACATAACAATACGGACACTATTGCTAGAATCGCTAGGCGGAATCAAATCTGTCATGCCCCGCTCCCGTAGGAGCGATCGTCCTCGCTAAGGCGTGGTGCCGCACGGGCCTAGGTTGCGCCTGTACAAGGCCAAGTCCAGAAACGGCTGATTCGAGCTAGGCCACAGAGTCGCACAGAGTGTCCCCATTTGCAGCGGAAGGTAAATGAACATAAGTTGAAGCGAATTCAAACTCTTTATTGATATTCAAGAAGTTTACAAGCGGCGCTAGGCGGAGTTTACAAGTCTCTCAAGCTCTCTCTCTCTGAAACATAAAAGACGAGCCAAGTGGCTTACAAGATAGAATGATTCATGGCGATGTTCCGATACATTATGTCCTGTATATGGTTCTTCAGTACCTTGCAACGCTCCAAGGCTCCAGAGATAGCTTCGCGCCTTAGCACGTTCGAGGGAAGCTCCGCCCCCGGTGACGTCTCCTGCATCCTGCAAGCTGACTGTGGGGTTATCAGTACATTGTTATGCACTGGTGCGGAGGCTGGCTAGCTCGCCCATAATGCTATCATTACCAAACACGTTCCATTTACTTTTATGCACCGTCTATCATTCATTATCTTTCTAATCTTGCCTTAGGATCAGTTTTATGGCATATTTTGTAACCTATTTCGTGTTGCCGAATTCAAGTGTCTGCATGGAAATGCATGCACGACTTACCCATACTTACCGTCCGGCCTTCCCTATCCAAGGTAAACCAAGTTAGTCAACAATCCACATGTAGTAACTTAACGTGATTCATGTAAACATTCAATGTTAAGGGCGTGTCCCTGCCTCAGGTTCTAGCACGTCGTGGGCACGTTATCTAACTCACTTGCATGAATTACTCTTTATCATTTGGTGTGTTACCTTTCAAGCATGTTCAGAGTGCTACATCTCAAGCATGTTCAGAGTGTTACATTTCAAGCATGTTCAGGAGGCACCTGATTTAGTTAACTTAGACTACTTGTTTCAATGCAAGGACTTGCACGTAGATTGCCACCAGCAAAGCCTACTTAATCTACATACATGGGTCGCTGGCATCACAAGCTATTTTGGACATATCACTTGGGCATTCTCACCTATCGAAGCGTGATGGCTGGTACACCTTGATAGTCTCTTGAAATGCCTGGCCTTACGTCTTCTTGAGTGGCCGAGCCCCCACTAAAAGCAGCCCGTAAGCCCCATGTCTGATTCCGCCTAGGCCGGCCACGGTATTCTCCTCCATCGCCCGTGTCGCAGAATTCTTTCTCACGACGGCCACGGTATTCCCCTCATCGCCCGTGCCGTTTGTCCACGACCATTTCGTATTGACTTATCATTTAACATAACGGCTGTCTTTGAGCCATAATGCTTTATCGACCAGGTTGGCGTCCGTGCAGCGCGGGTAGCGAGCCCCGTTGCACGTGCCCGTCATACCTGTCGCTAACCATTCTTTCATGTCTTATCTTTTATTCACTCTTTCATTTCTTTCTTTCACTTGTTCGTTCATTCATTCATTTTTCACGTATTCATTCATTCATTACGCAACTCCCCGTGCGGGAGTCACCTTGGCGATCCATCGGTCCCAAAGACTTTCAATGTTGCTATACTCTACTCGGAACGACTATGTCGATAGTCTTCTGTTTGTTTGTTGTAAACCATTTATTGTTTCATTATTGAACGCATAGGAAACTTGAATGTAAGCTTGTGCCTTAGCACGATCGTAGAGCGCGGTATGAGAGTTTCTATATTTGTCGAGTTCTTTTCCACGTTCTAAACAAGCATGCAAGATGAGATTATTTCCTTAGCTAGGTGCGTTAAGTCATTCATTTATTAGCATGCGCTGTGTTGACGCCTAGCGATTCTAGCAATAGTGTCCATATTGTTATATGTCTAGGCTAAGCAAAGATGGGTTCATCGGAGCCACCCACCTTAGCGATGTTCGCATCGGCCGAGCGATACTCCGAGCGCGCCTTTGAAAGTCTAAGTCTGGATTCATCTTGACGGGCCAATATAAGACTTGCATCGATTCTTCATCAGGTCGATGCCAACTCTTCGGGTCGACGGCTCGTTTGAGTCATTGCACTTGTCGTTTGAATCGGCGTTTCGCTAGGGCGGAGCGGGTCATTGCATAATACACCACTCAAAATAAGTCTCGTCCTCGAGACTTCCTGAGTGCAGGTCATCCTACCATTCCTTAACTCGTGTCGTCGTGTTTCTTAAACAATTCTATCAAACGGCTCTATCGTTCGATGGCATCGAACCATGCTCGGTTATCCTTCCAAGTTTTATGCCACATGCGTTTGGCGAATTTTATTGAATAATTGTCCATTCATTTTAGAGTTGATGGTACTTATTCAATTGTCGTGTTTCTTCGACTTGGTTGTTATTTCGACGTGTCATGGGACTGGAATGGTCGCACGAGGCACGTTGTAATTCGTCAAATATGAGGGTCGTAGGCTAAGGCAAACTCACTTTCGTTTATCTCGTTCATCGAGATTACCCGATTTACTTCTCAAGTGTTCTTGTCCATGAAATCAGTATGATTTTTTCTTAGCGGGGTCGACCAAGTCTAAGTAATTTTCGTCCGATTCGATACCAAGTATTGTACTATTATCGAGTATATCTTCCTATCAATGGTTCAATTCGTTATACCAACTTTTACTTGCATGATATCGATTCTATATCATTCCTTCGTTTGGGGCCAATCTCGTCGTCGTTCACGCGCACTCTGCCTACACGTTTCTTTGATTCCGAGCCACGCTCGTATTAGTATCATTCCTTTCTTTTAACACGATCTCAATCCCCGATACTTTCCATTCCTCAAGTCTCGTTTGGAATTCAACGTGTCACTTGGTTGGATCGTGCACGCATTTCAGGCGTCCCTAAAATATATGCATTCACCAAACCGCGTGATAGAGAATTCATCATTCTCACTCGAGTCACATCGTGCACATACTCAGACGTCCCTGAAATATATACATGTCAGTCGAATCTCGTGAGCAGGTTTTCCTATTCTTGCATCATTCAATCCATCTATGTCAATCCTCAAGATCAATCTTTTGATTGCTAACACTTTAAACATGGCGTCTTGCCTAACCACTAGGCCATTTCTCAAGGCTAAGTCAATGTCAGGATTGGAATCATAGTTCCCCAACAATAATGCCAACACTGACCCCAATCCTAGGGTCAAACCAAAGTCGATAGTACGGGGTTTTCTACCCAAGCTTGCGTCACTCAAATTTCTAAACATCGAGCACGATCACCTAATTCGCATCAAGACATCGTTGCACATATTCGATTCCATTCAATTCACCAATTCTAACCAATTCATGTATTCGATCACGAGATCGTCTAGCTTTTGACAATACGTTGCGTCCCAATCTCACGCGACTTCGATTATCCACGGTGGTTCATGAATCACCATGCAACGCTCTCGCAAAATAATCATTCTCATCGGGGCGTAACTCTTGCTTGCGTCTAGACTAATTCATTCTCGATACGCGAATTGGACCTACGCAATCCTCAAGCTCAATCATCAAGCACACCAAGTCATTCTCAAGTTTACCTTCGTGTCACCACAAGTCGAAGCACACAAATTGCCACGCCATGCTAGTTCAATCACTCCCGCTATATAAATCACCATACCAGTGCTCACGCGGAGTGATCGCCCTAATCGGCACGACGCATGTACGAGGCTGGTGTTACGCTCGTATAAGACAAGAATGTCGACATTGGGGTTATCGTCGAAGCGATCCAAATATTTTATTTTCATCCAAGCCGAGATCTCTATTCGATAGTCCGACCGTCATTCATTCAACCAAAAAATCCTCGAGCCACGTCTATACTTTCCTCGACACATTTCAATATCCCGAGTATAGCATCCGTCAGAACAATGTCATTTGCACGATCGTCATTCATCGAGTCAGAGTATCCCCGAGTTATCGCATATCGATCTTTGATACGCCTCAATACCATCAACGATATGCGTAACCTGACGATCTTCCTTTGCAACCAATTTCGAGTCGTACGACTGATGCTATTGTCCGAACTGGATATACCACAATTCCATTCGATTCAATCCAAGATCAAGTTCGATTGCTATTCCTCAAGCTAGTTTCAATATCGTTCTCCAATACTCAAGTCACATTTCATTTGACCCAATCCGAAATCACAAGTGTTATTCTCAAGCTTCTCGATCAAGACATACATCTTTATTCATCGTTCCGAGTCGTTTTCTAAATTGCGTTGCCCATTGACAAGTTGTCCGAACGACATCTCATTCGGGATATTCGAGGTTACGACCAACTAAGCGTGACGTGTTCTAAGGCTTTGTGCGATACCATCGCTTGCCGACATACTCGTTCTATCCGTAAATCCTTTAGTCTCACTCGAACAATTTCTATAACGTCCATACACCACTTAGGGTTCGAGCCACTCGACTAGTCATCGACACTCACTCTTATCCTTCTTCGGAGCTATCACATACACCACTCGGATTCGAGCCATCCTATTTAATCCACAATCACATTCGCATCATTTGCTAAGTCATTTTTCAGGTTCGTTCGACGAATCTCTAGCGTAATCGCTCACGTCGTATGGAAGCACTAAGTCATTCGCACTATTCCTCAAAATTCAAATCAATCTTCCGTGCACGCCTAAGCGTGAACTCGATAGAGTTCCTATCGATATACACTCTAAGTGTAGCTTCGTTCCCGACCGAGCGGTACTTGATATCGCTCGCAACTCGATTGTACCAAAAGTCGAGGTGTACGACATGCGGCACAACTTAGCCAAAAGGCCATGTGCATAGCTATACCGTACGGACTATATTCGAGTTTGCACGCTCACTTATTCTTGTTCGAGCGATAATCGATCTCGCTCGTAACTCGTTTGCACCGGAAGGTCTAGGTGCGCGATTACTCCGCACAACTTAGCCAAAAGGCTGCATGCATAACCATCCTGTTTAAACTATACTTCGGTCTCGTGTACATGTTCGCTATTGTCAGCGTAAGGTTATTCAAGCACGCTTTGCGTTTGCTAACTTCTAGCAGTTTAGTTTTCTTTCGACTTAGGTCCGTCATGGTTTGGCACAAAGGCCTTCGCCTATCGATCCCGTTCAACCGAGTACATGTACGAGCTTATGAAATATTAGACTTATTGTATGGAACATCCCAAGGCACAACGAGAGAGAGAGCGGACACTTCTTTTGTTTCAACGAGCTTTCAAAACTGAGAAAATCGAAATGAAGTCCAAGGACGTAAAGCCGTGCTCTGATACCAATCTGTCACGCCCCGCTCCCGTAGGAGCGATCGTCCTCGCTAAGGCGTGATGCCGCACGGGCCTAGGTTGCGTCCGTGCAAGGCCAAGTCCAGAAACGGCTGATTCGAGCTAGACCATAGAGTCGCACAGAGTGTCCCCATTTGCAGCGGAAGGTAAATGAACATAAGTTGAAGCAAATTCAAACTCTTTATTGATATTCAAGAAGTTTACAAGCGGCACTAGGCCGAATTTACAAGTCTCTCAAGCTCTCTCTCTCTCTGAAACATAAAAGACGTGCCAAGTGGCTTACAAGATGGAATGATTCATGGCGATGTTCCGATACATTATGTCATGTATATGGTGCTTCAGCTCCTTGCAACGCTCCAAGGCTCCAGAGATAGCTCCGCGCCTTAGCACGTTCGAGGAAAGCTCCGCACCCGATGACGTCTCCTGCATCCTGCAAGCAAACTATGGGGTTATCAGTATATTGTTATGCACTGGTGGGGAGGCTAGCTCGCCCATAATGCTATCATTACCGAACACGTTCTATTTATTTTTGTGCACCGTCTATCATTCATTGTCTTTCTAATCTTGCCTTAGGATCAGTTTTATGGCATATTTCGTAACCTATCTCGTGTTGCCGAATTCAAGTGTCTGCATGGAAATGCACGCACGACGTACCCATACTTGCCGTTCGGCCTTCCCTGTCCAAGGTAAACCAAGTTAGTCAACAATCCACATGTAGTAACTTAACGTGATTCATGTAAACATTAAATGTTAAGGGCGTGTCCCTGCCTCAGGTTCTAGCACGTCATGGGCACGTTATCTAACTCACTTGCATGAATTACTCTTTATCATTTGGTGTGTTACCTTTCAAGCATGTCCAGAGTGCTACATCTCAAGCATGTTTAGAGTGTTACATTTCAAGCATGTTCAGGAGGCACTTGATTTAGTTAACTTAGACTACTTGTTTCAATGCAAGGACTTGTACGTAGATTGCCACCAGCAAAGCCCACTTAATCTACATACATGGGTTGCTGGCATCACAAGCCATTTTGGACATATCACTTGGGCATTCTCACCTATCGAAGCGTGATGGCTGGTACACCTTGATAGTCTCTTGAAATGCCTGGCCTTACGTCTCCTTGAGTGGCCGAGCCCCCACTCAAAGAAGCCCGTAAGCCCCATGTCTGATTCTGCCTAGGCCGGCCACGGTATTCCCCCCCATCGCCCGTGCCGCAGAATCCTTCCTCATGACGTCCACGGTATTCCCCCCATCGCCCGTGCCGTTTGTCCACGACCATTTCGTATTGACTTGTCATTTAACTTAACGGCTGTCTTTGAGCCATAATGCGTTATCGACCAGGTTGGCGTCCGTGCAGCGCGGGTAGCGAGCCCCGTTGCACGTGCCCGTCATACCTATCGCTAACCATTCTTTCATGTCTTATCTTTTATTCACTCTTTCATTTCTTTCTTTCTCTTGTTTGTTTATTCATTCATTTTTCACGTATTCATTCATTCATTATGCAACTCCCCGTGCGGGAGTCACCTTGGCGACCCATCGGTCTCGAAGACTTTCAATGTTGCTATACTCTACTCGGAATGACTATGTCGATAGTCTTCCATTTCTTTGTTGTAAACCGTTTATTGTTTCATTGTTGAATGCATAGGAAACTTGAATGTAAGCTTGTGCCTTAGCACGAGCGTAGAGCGCGGTACGAGAGTTTCTATATTTGTCGATTTTTCTTCCACGTTCTAAACAAGCATGCAAGATGGGATTATTTCCTTAGCTAGGTGCGTTGAGTCAATTATTTATTAGCATGCGTGGTGTTGACGCCTAGCGATTCTAGTAATAGTATCCGTATTGTTATGTGTCTAGTCTAAGCAAAGACGGGTTCATCGGAGCCACCCACCTTAGCGATGTTCGCATCGGCTGAGCGATACTCCGAGCGCGCCTTTGAAACTCTAAGTCTGGATTCATCTTGACGGGACAATGTAAGTCTTGCATCGATTCTTCATCAGGTCGATGCCAACTCTTTGGGTCGACGGCTCGTTTGAGTCGTTGCACTTGCCGTTTGAATCGGCATTCCGCTAGGGCGAAGCGGGTCATTACAGTTGTCTCAGTTCAGATTATTCGACGGATGTCAGAGGAAATCCGAGAGATGATCCGAATGATCCAATAATTACCTGTTGTCTCAGTTTGGATTATTTGATAGATATTCGAGGAAATTCGAGAGATGATCTGAATGATCCAATAACTTCTTGTTGTCTTAGTTCGGATTATCCGACAGATCTTCGCAGAAATCCTTCAAAAATTCTGCTTCTTCATACATCCTTTGTTTAATGATGGAAAGGTTTTAGCTTTTAGTTTGTCATCCAAGCATAAGTGCTTACATGATGTCCTAGACACTTACAAACACTCAGGGAATCCGTAGAGCTTATGATCTTGGATTCTTTTGCTTCCATCCCAGGATTCTTGAGTGTGATTCATGAGTAGGGCTTTCATTTGTAAGTATTGGTCCTTATAACTGTGAGTGCTTCATTATGAATCTGTAAAGGAATAGAACTAAAAATAGTATGGAGGTTAATTATAGTCAATATGTCAAAATCAGTATGTCAATAGGCCTCCCCTCAAAAGAAGAGGCCATCCACCCATCAAAATTAGGAAATCTGGAAGCAAGAGAGGATGTGCCCCTGAGATCCTTTGCGACACTCTCCACTTCATCAGCCCAGGAAAGGCTACCACCTTCTTCCACAACCACTCCTCGATTAGAAGGATTCCCAAGGGAAGGGTCATAGAAGATCCCTGTCGGGGAAGGAGGGGGTTGCCCCTCCGCAATGACTATAGAACATGGAGGGCCAAAGGATCCTAGGGAACACTGGAGAGAGGCTTCAACAACCCCATAGGGGAGGACGAAGGGAAGGGAGCTGGAGTGGAATAAGGGGTTAGGGGCAGTAACAAACGAAGATGCATCACTAGACTCCACGGGACCAACCGTTGGAGTGAGATCGGGGGACGACAATCTCGAGAGGTGTCATGCCCCAATTCTAAAATTATAGGAACTTGAGGTGCGAGCATGCCAGCTGATACGATCTTAGGATAAGTTCCCAATTTAATGGACTTATCTCGAGACATACTACGCTGTCAAGGGTACTAAAACTAACTAATCATCTACATCTCAATCCACAGTAATGAAGCAAATATCAAGAATGAACATAATATATTAAAGTTGGCCACCCGGTAATACATATGTTCGAGCAAGCTCGAGAAAAGAATAAGCTTGTAATAATTGGCTATATAGCAGCATGAAACAATAAAGGTGAAATGTATACAGGGAAGAGTAAATGAAATACCAGAGCACACATACATATATATACCTGAAACATCGGTGCAACATGCAGCACTTGCCTACCTACTCTGTACTAACTGCTCAGCAAATACCTAGAGAGATCACCAGGTCCTCAGCGGGATGTAACAAGATACAGAAATGCATGCCATAGTATGAACTGAATAAAATAAACTACCTGAATCATAACACGGTCTAATATCCAGTCATCAATCAGTAAACTATATCTCTGACCAATCCTGATCAGCAAATGGCATACCAGCCCATGATAAGATACTGCCCCATGATACGGTCCGATATAGGTAAACTAACCATTCTATGTGGATGCATATTAAAGACAACTTTTATGTGTATGGGTAGGTGAATAAGGGATTTGCATCGTGTCACGGCCGATGTCGGATCACGAGCCAATGTAAACATACAACACTAGTATACCTTCCGACCGTACCTAGCTCGCAGCTAGTGGCCACTGCTGGACGTATCCCTAGTATATGTATGGCCCACAACCGGGTATCCACTGAGGCTAGAATAATGTAACTGTCTGTCCCATATGCCTACTTATTATCTTCTCCGTCCCAGGAAATGTACAAGTCGTATCCACGACTCAGATAATAAATATCTCAATGCGAGTCACTAACCTAGACACCATCTAACTCTATATGTACCGACACATGAACCGCTCGCACCGATGATCAGTCGAATGCGTAAGTTCATGCCAATACAATGACCCTCACTCAAGGTGTCGTGTAATATCTCGTGTCAGGTCATAAAAGTTATTCGGGATAACTTCACCATTTTGGGTATGTCTACTAACTCTAAGTCACTCACGCACACACCCATAACATCGATGCCATCATCGATAAAACCCAAGTCATCCTTGGATACACACTACCACTGTCACCAACTAACAATACAAGAATAGATATAAATAATATAAACATTACAAGTATGGTAAGGTATCTTGCATGGGGTGAAGCAATGATCCAAAGATGTCCTGCAGACAAATCGTCAAGTCCAAGAAAGGTAGCAACATGGGAGTATCCATGAACATCGCCGGATGCTGAAACAGACATCACCAATGTTTCCAGAATAAGGAAAATAGCTAGGATAGACTACCCGTAAGTCCAATTCTGGACACATAAGAAAAATGGTAATTTCGGGTCAAAAAAGTGATCCACCGTTGGACCCACTTTGCACCAAAAAATGTGCCAGAATCAAAGTCATCAAAATATAGCAAATTATATGTTCACGAGTCCAGAATGATGATACGAACCCAACGATATGTCCGAAAGTGGATTCTGATGAGCCGATCTCAAAATAACCCGTTGACTCGGACTGTGGAATCCAGTTTGCACGGAAATGCATGCCAAAGTCTAAGTCCACTAAATATAGCAAAGTATTTGTCAACGAGTCTAGAATAACAATATGAACCTAACGGTGTATCCGAAAGTGGATTCCGATGAGCCGATCTCAGATGATCCGTTGACCCGAACTGTGGAATCTAGTTTGAACGAAAATGCGTGTCGGAGTCCAAGTCTACTAAATCTAGCAAACTATATATGAATTCGTGCCAAAACCGTGCCACGAGTCTACTGGTGGTGTCAGAACTGGAATCCGGAGTCCCGGGTCCAAAATTAGAATTTTATAAGTTGTAAATTACGAATTCGGACGGCTAACTTTGGCGTCAAATTCAACCAATCAAACGAGCTCACAATTAAACGAAACTTTAGTGACATGAATTTGGTTATACCAGCTGTGCACAAGAACTAGTGGCACATCAAACGGAGCTGCGACGGCAAAAATACAAATCTACGAAGTTGGGTCCATAAAACTGTCCAAAATAAACACAATTATTCGGGCAACTTGACGGCCGATTTAAACATATCAAATGAACGAATTAACGGCTGAAACTTTAGGTAGAGGTAGAGTTACATACCGAGATTGCAATGGAGGAAAGAGTTCGATGATCCAACGGTCGGATCGCCCAAAAAATGCATCCAAAGTTGTTATGACAAAATACAATTCGGACTTATCATTTCTCGCACGCGTCGACGGGATCCCGAGCAAAACGTTGAAATTGCCTACGCAATCGCTGGAAGAGGCACGACCATGTCGGGGATGCTTGTGGTGGTGTGCACATCGCAGAGGCTGTCGTATAGTACGGTGTACGATCGCCGGTGGCGCGGCCACGCAGCGGCGACCACAACAGCAATAGGTGCTGCAGAAGCAACAGCAGCAGCGGTCGCGTTGCTGCGACGGGGGGGTCAGCCATCCCCGTGGTGGTCGACAAACGGTCGGGGCAGCCTGAGGCAGCACGGTAGGTTAAAACACGATGGCAGTAGCTGTAAGTGAAGCGATAGCAGCAGCAGCGAAATACGGCTGCAACAGCAGCGCTCGCGCGACTGCTAGGTCGGGCAGCCTCTGTCTGCGAGGGGGCTGCCTTTAATGTCACCGAGGGGAGGTTGTACGGCGGTCGGCCTAGGCACGTGTGCAGAGGTGCGACGACGTTAGGAAATACGGCAGCAGGAGTCGCATGGGTTCATGCTCGGGTGTTTAAAGAGAAAGAGGAGAAGATGAAGACGTGGATGATGGTGATGGAGAAGATGGGGATGAGTTCGGCTAGGGCTGTGGTGAAGGAGGGGTATGGATCTTTCGGCCAGAAATGGAGGAGTGAAGGAGATGTTGTTAGCTAGAAGGAAGGAGGAAGAAAAGAAGTGAAATATGTATGGTATTAGAAATGAGTTAGCTGATAGCTTTAGGAAGAGAGAGAGAGAAAGAGAGAGAGAGAGAGAGAGAGAGAGAGAGAGAGAATGTGAGACTCGTCTCACAGTATCGGTATTTATATACGGATACGTATTTTGTATTGTATTTCATATTTTCTCGATTTTCGGAATGCTTTAAAATTTTCCCAAATTATAGATTTTCTCCTTGGCCGACATACCGATGGTGTACCGGAGTATACCGACGGCATACCGCCCAGACAGATTTTTCCACATTTTAGATATTTTTGATTTCAGATATTTTCGTGAATAGTGTTTCCGATATTTTCATGAATAGTGTTTTAGATATTTTAATGAATAGTATTTAGATATTTTTGTAAATAGTGTAGATGCATTCTATTATCCAATGGACAATTGGTTTTCTTTCAATGGCTAGGATTGATCTAGAATTTTGACACAGATCACGATCCAACGGCTAAGATTAATTCCCCCTTCTATATATATTCTATGAGTTTCTCTCTCCTCTCTCTTTTCTTTCCTTCACCATTTCTCCTTCACTCTCTTCTCTCTTCCTCAAGCTTGGGAAAGCTTGGCCTTGAGGAAATTAAAGTTTTATTGTTCTATAATATGCTCCTCTAAATTGTTAACATCTTTAGTATATAGCACTTTTGGTTTTGATCGACAATATTGCATAGATCTGAGTTTCTAGATATGATTTTCGAGTATTTTGAAGTTTTGATCTATCAAATGTTTTGATTTGTGAAAACTAATACTTCCATGTTGTAGGAAATTCAATTCTATTCAATTTTGACTTTTGAAAGTCCGAATTTCGATTTAAAACGAAGTTTTTATGGCCGAAACAAGTTTTGAGTTCAAAAATTAACTTTCTGTGACGGTTCGGAAAATCCGTCGGAAATCCGCAGAAATCCGTCGGAAAATCCGAACTTGCACCACAAAACTTGCTGTTACACTTCGGAAAATCAGCCGGAAATCCGCAAAAATCCGTCGGATAATCCGGTTAGGCTATTTTTGTCTGTTTTTGCCTGTTTTTGTCCGTTTTTGCCCCTTTTTGTCCGTTTTTGACATTTTCTCGATTGTAATGGACTCTTAACATGCTTAGATGACCTTGGATAGCTAAAGAATGATTGTACACTCTATATATATGGTACATGCTTATGTTCACGTATTGTTCTATATCCAGATTATAGTTAGTGGCCTGTCATGGTGCACTCCAGATTACTGAATATGCTTAGCTCGATTTAGTGGCTCGTAGTAGCGCACTCATGACTTGATTTTCTTATTGATTTCTAGACTCGAGATATGAGTACATGTTCTTTCTTGACACCATGGATATAGCTTGTTGAATGTTTAATCTATTGCATCTTGGCATTGGACAATCGAGTGTGAGTATTGTTCCGTGTATCACGTGATGTTAGTACGGGGATGTTCGTAAGTGATAACTTACGAATTACTCGTACATAACACACATCATCTTAGGAAATTCTTGAGTGTCCACGACTTGAGAACTTGACATGAATATGATAAGATAAATGACTAGTAAATTTAAGTAGATCATTGTAGGAGGAAATTCGTACTACCAACCCCGAGCTCCAAGGGCCCCATGAGGCATGGCTCAACCCTGCTAGGCAAGGGCTCCATGACCTACCAAGTTTGCGTGTATTGATATACGATCGAGTCACATGTCGTGCCGGGTTGCGGCACAGTCAGTTATATATTTTCTTTTACAAGTATATGATATGGTTGTTCATGTTACAAGTCTAGACACGTTTCATCTGCCAGCAGTCTTGTTGGGCAATAGATGTACTACTCGTACCCCTGGACATCCGGGTATCTGCAGTCAGGTAGTTGCGAAAATTCTCAACTTGCATACTAGTAATTAGGATTGTGATAACCCTAGCTAGTTAATGATAGAAAGCCGTAGGCAATGATTGGCCGTGCACTTTTCATTGTGTGTTACCTTATATGCTCTTGTGTCGGTGAGTGGTCAGAGGCTATGTTCTGCTAGGGAAAAGATCTGTAACCCCGGTCCTTGTTTGGTTTAAGGGTTGTAGCTCCGATTCCTAGTAGTTCCTAAAACCTCTTGTTGCTCATCGGATTATTTTGTTCCATAGCTATATTGTTCAGTATTTTCATTCATTCATTTATATTCTTGAGATACGTGCATTGGTACCGCACTAGTCTCGACCCGCATTTATTTACTTCTGTCATTACGTTATTGTATTGTTGTTGGGTTTTGTCGTGCACCTCGAGCTTCCTTATGGTACTTGCTATTTGGGGCCTAACCCCACTGGTTTTGTTTGGCCAGATTTACCGCTGGAGCCCGAGGATTCTCCCTACCTTTCTCTGGATGACCCGCCGCCTGCTTAGATCTGCGGTTGTTCCTCCTCGCGAGTGGGTTCCCTTTTTGTGCCGCTCGTGTTTCATTTCATTTTGGTGGTGTTAGCTAGGGCATGTGTTAGCCCTATTATTTTGAGACTTTCTCAGACTTCGGTCAACATGATGTATTATATTGGATCTAGACTGATATAGTGATCATGTATATTGGTACTTTGCTAGTGTAGAATTTTGTATTCACTAGCTTCATGATCATGTATGATATAGTATTTTGGGACGCCTCTTTACTTTCATATTTGATATACTCTTGATACTTGTTGTTGTTGGATTGAGATAGGATTTGTTCGACCATAGGAGTCGTCAGTGGCATGCTAGAGTCTTCCTACTTGTCTTCTAGACAGCTTTTATCGTATATTGGGGTACTGGCGTACTCTAATACACGTAGCTGGCTTTGTTTCGCCCCTACTTTCCAGTATTCTGGTTCTGGGCCGTGACAGGGTTTTTTTGGTGGCCCATGCAGGTCTGTCTTCAGACTTGTGGGGGATTCATCTTGTTAGAATCTCAATCCTATATTTGTCTTCATTTGATATCCCTTTGCTAATCACATTCTCGTTTTCCTTGAACTCTAAACATGATTGACATATCCTTGTTCTATTCCTGTCCATTATTGATATCACGTGTCCTTATCATTCCGGGACACCCAACCTTCTTATCTATTTCTTTCGAGGATTTTATTGCTCCGTCTTCTTCCTTGGTTTAGGAAGTATGTCGGCATCAGACCCCGCCTCCATAGAGTCAGGTACTAGTACCATCTCAGCATCTGGTGGCAGCTTAGTTCACTTCACTCCAGTCAGTTCAGCTAATAAAGTCAGCCCGATCCCATGTTCAGCACCTCCTTCTGACGCGGTCTCAGCAGATTTAATGTCAGCATCCGGCACAGTTTGCCCAAGTCCAGTATGTCAGGTAAAATTCAGCAGCCGGTAAGAGCAGCAGTCCCGATACATAGGCAGAGAGAGTTTGTTATCATTGAGCAGATGTTGGCCGAGGGCGGTCAGATTGTAGGTGAGATTTTGAGCATTCTTTCAGTTTATCTTACTCTTGGGTTCCTTTGACGGCCTTGTATTCCATTCATACCCGGAATGCGATGGTCGACTTGACATATTTGGCGATGTGAACGCGAGTTTCTCGTACCACTCATCTTCCTCCGTATCTCGTGATACACGATATGTATCATGTATCCCGACTACGTAGGTGCATCCTGGATTAGAGTCATGTCTTCGACTAAGTCGTTGGTACCGACTTACTTCGAAACTTGACCCTTGTCCACTTTGTTAGTCAGCGTAGGCAAGCGAGGACGAATCCCTACTCAACTGACTCAGGGGTATATTATTCCATATGCCCCATTTTCTTGTATTATATATATATATGTATGTATTTATTATTTTCTGCATTTATTTAAATTCTGTATCTCAAATATCACTTGTACACGGGATATTTTCTTTCGATGTGTTATGATTTTACATTGTTTTAGCATGTGTATTTTTGCTCGACTGGCTTTAGAAAATTCCGAGGACGGAATTTTTCTAAGTTGTGGAGAGTTGTGAGACTCGTCTCACAGTATCGGTATTTATATACGGATACGTATTTTGTATTGTATTTCATATTTTCTCGATTTTCGGAATGCTTTAAAATTTTCCCAAATTATAGATTTTCTCCTTGGCCGACATACCGATGGTGTACCGGAGTATACCGACGGCATACCGCCCAGACAGATTTTTCCACATTTTAGATATTTTTGATTTCAGATATTTTCGTGAATAGTGTTTCCGATATTTTCATGAATAGTGTTTTAGATATTTTGATGAATAGTATTTAGATATTTTCGTGAATAGTGTAGATGCATTCTATTATCCAATGGACAATTGGTTTTCTTTCAATGGCTAGGATTGATCTAGAATTTTGACACAGATCACGATCCAACGGCTAAGATTAATTCCCCCTTCTATATATATTCTATGAGTTTATCTCTCCTCTCTCTTTTCTTTCCTTCACCATTTCTCCTTCACTCTCTTCTCTCTTCCTCAAGCTTAGGAAAGCTTGGCCTTGAGGCCTAGAGTGTGGTTTCGTGCCCCTCTTGGTGGTGGAGTAGAAGATTAGGCTTGGTTGCTAAAACCTAGGCAAGTACATCTTGCTCAAAGTGACATGACCATGCTAAAATTTTGTTTTCCATAGAAATTAAAGTTTTATTGTTCTATAATATGCTCCTCTAAATTGTTAACATCTTTAGTATATAGCACTTTTGGTTTTGATCGACAATATTGCGTAGATCTGAGTTTCTAGATATGATTTTCGAGTATTTTGAAGTTTTGATCTATCAAATATTTTGATTTGTGAAAACTAATACTTCTATGTTGTAGGAAATTCAATTCTATTCAATTTTGACTTTTGAAAGTCCGAATTTCGATTTAAAACGAAGTTTTTATGGCCGTAACAAGTTTTGAGTTCAAAATTAACTTTCTGTGACGGTTCGGAAAATCCGTCGGAAATTCGCGGAAATCCGTCGGAAAATCCGAACTTGCACCACAAAACTTGCTGTTACACTTCGGAAAATCAGCCGGAAATCCGCAAAAATTCGCCGGATAATCCGGTTAGGCTATTTTTGTCTGTTTTTGCCTGTTTTTGTCCGTTTTTGCCCCTTTTTGTCCGTTTTTTGACATTTTCTCGATTGTAATGGACTCTTAACATGCTTAGATGACCTTGGATAGCTAATGAATGATTGTACACTCTATATATATGGTACATGTTTATGTTTACGTATTGTTCTATATCCAGATTATAGTTAGTGGCCTGTCATGGTGCACTCCAGATTACTGAATATGCTTAGCTCGATTTAGTGGCTCGTAGTAGCGCACTCATGACTTGATTTTCTTATTGATTTCTAGACCCGAGATATGAGTACATGTTCTTTCTTGACACCATGGATATAGCTTGTTGAATGTTTAATCTATTGTATCTTGGCACTGGACAATCGAGTGTGAGTATTATTCCGTGTATCACGTGATGTTAGTACGGGGATGTTCGTAAGTGATAACTTATGAATTACTCGTACATAACACACGTCATCTTAGGAAATTCTTGAGTGTCCACGACTTGAGAACTTGACATGAATATGATAAGGTAAATGACTAGTAAATTTAAGTAGATCATTGTAGGAGGAAATTCGTACTACCAACCCCGAGCTCCAAGGGCCCCATGAGGCATGGCTCAAACCCTGCTAGGCAAGGGCTCCATGACCTACCAAGTTTGCGTGTATTGATATACGATCGAGTCACATGTCGTGCCGGGTTGCGGCACAGTCAGTTATATGTTTTCTTTTACAAGTATATGATATGGTTGTTCATGTTACAAGTCTAGACACGTTTCATCTGCCAGCAGTCTTGTTGGGCAATAGATGTACTACTCGTACCCCTGGACATCCGGGGTATCTGCAGTCAGGTAGTTGCAAAAATCCTCAACTTGCATACTAGTAATTAGGATTGTGATAACCCTAGCTAGTTAATGATAGAAAGCCGTAGGCAATGATTGGCCGTGCCACTTTTGATTGTGTGTTACCTTATATGCTCTTGTGTCGGTGAGTGGTCAGAGGCTAAGTTCTGCTAGGGAAAAGATCTGTAACCCCGGTCCTTGTTTGGTTTAAGGGTTGTAGCTCCGATTCCTAGTAGTTCCTAAAACCCCTTGTTGCTCATCGGATTATTCTGTTCCATAGCTATATTGTTCAGTATTTCCATTCATTCATTTATATTCTTGAGATACGTGCATTGGTACCGCACTAGTCTCGACCCGCATTTATTTACTTCTGTCATTACGTTATTGTATTGTTGTTGGGTTTCGTCGTGCACCTCGAGCTTCCTTGTGGTACTTGCTATTTGGGGCCTGACCCACTGGTTTTGTTTGGCCAGATTTACCGCTGGAGCCCGAGGATTCTCCCTACCTTTCTCTGGATGACCCGCCGCCTGCTTAGATCTGCGGTTGTTCCTCCTCGCGAGTGGGTTCCCTTTTTGTGCCGCTCGTGTTTCATTTCATTTTGGTGGTGTTAGCTAGGACATGTGTTAGCCCTATTATTTTGAGACTTTCTCAGACTTCGGTCAACATGATGTATTATATGGATCTAGACTGATATAGTGATCATGTATATTGGTACTTTGCTAGTGTAGCATTTTGTATTCACTAGCTTCATGATCATGTATGATATAGTATTTTGGGACGCCTCTTTACTTTCATATTTGATATACTCTTGATACTTGTTGTTGTTGGATTGAGATAGGATTTGTCGACCATAGGAGTCGTCAGTGGCATGCTAGAGTCTTCCCACTTGTCTTCTAGACAACTTTTATCGTATATTGGGGTACTGGCGTACTCTAATACACGTAGTTGGCTTTGTTTCGCCCCTACTTTCCAGTATTCTGGTTCTGGGGCGTGACAGAGAGAGAGTTGTGTAAGCTTTTCAAAAGTGAAAATGTGTTATTATGTGGTGATTGGATAAGGGGTTATGTGTATCATAGGAAGCTTTCTCCAAAAATCTTCTTGCTTGGCCAAAATAGGCTAATTTTGTATGAAGAGGGTTTGAATGAAATTAATTAGGAATCTCTTCCTAATTTGTGGTTAGGAGTTATCCATTAGATTTAGGGGTGAGTTGTGCTAGTGTGTTTGGTGTTTTGTAGGAATGGGATGGTGTTGTGTAAGTATTCTTAAGAAGAATGACATGAAGCTTGGGTTGGGTTCAGTTGAGTCGGATCGGGTCAAAATCGGGCTTGGTGCAATAAATGGCTTAATTTAGTCATTTATGATCACGGATAAATAAGTAGCATGCAGGGGCTCAATTAAATGGGACACAAGTGTCATGTGTGTAGTAGACTCAAAATATGTCGAAACCATATATTGGGTCAATTAAATTGGAACGATGTCGAGCCTCGAAATTAAATTGGAAGTTAGGTCAGGTTTTACGGTACATAGTCAAATGGCCAAAATTGATCCAAAAGTTATGCGATGTAATAGAATACAAGAGAATAAGTTTGAGTGGGACATGATATATCAACATGAAGATAAACTTGTCTATATCAAAATCATGAAGAACGTTTCGAGAGATTGACATCTCTGGTGCTCCAAAAATTAAAGTCACAAAAAATATATTTAATGATCAAAACTAATTATAAATAAATATCTATTGAAAATAATTCCTTTAATAAAATTTAAAATAATCGCTAAAATCCAGAGGGCTTACAAGAGGTCCACAACAATATTCCCAGAAAAGGGAACACGAGGTAGGGGGTCTAAAGCAGTCGGACCAGCTCCCACAATCTGACCCAATGCATCCCCGGACGTGGCCTACGAGATGGCAGTCCCTTCGATAGAGCCGAAGTCCGCAGAGTAGGGGTAGCCACCCTGAGACCTGTACCTATAGCTATCGGCGGAGCAACTACTACAGGTCGGAGGCCCTAGTCCCGGCTAATGGTATTGCAGCGGATCCAGCAGCCACCTCGGAGCTCTTATCTATGCCTTTCTGCAATTGTAAACTTACCACATCTGAGGGCAATCCACGGTCGCATGTCCACGGAGGGAGCAAGAGCTGCAGAACTCTGGACGATTCTCGTAAACGATCTCTTGCCATAAAATTTTGCCTTTCGGCAAATTGATCCTGAGCTTGGGTGGGAGAGGCAAACTGACGACGACTTCAACAAAAACTCGCACAAAACTAGGACGCAAGACCATTGCGGTCACCTCGTCTATCATGAGCAGAGAGCCAATGCATCCAACCAATGCAAAGATAGCCGCTCTAGCGAACAGGAAATAGGGCATACGAAGGAGGGTGATTCATACTGGAGCCAAAGGGGATTCCATACCAAGGTGGAATTCCGGTGACCATTTGAAAATGTGCATAGGGGCCTAAGCGTTGTGCCAAAGTTCCTCGATCGTAGCAGGAGGAAGTCTGTCTCCAAGAAAGGCCAAAGAAGTAAGTGCTTGGAGTCAATAACCCCAATGGAGACTGAACCCGGGAAGCGCATGCTCGCGGACAGGCAGCGAACAACGTCCACCAGCGGACGCGAGTGAGGAATCTTCCCGACAAGAGCCAGTCGAAACGGGGCCACAAAGGCAGCCACCTCCTCTGTAACCCCTCTTCCCGAAAATTTGAAAAATATTTTATTTATCATTTATTCGAATTAAATGGTAATTTTCAAATTTTATAAATAAATAATTAATTAATTATTAAAGAAGGCCTTAGTCATGGTTAAGTTTTAGAGTGTAAAATGACTAGAAATTATTGCACGAATAGTACAATGGCGTGCTTTGACTAGTGTATTAGCCATGGTAGGGAAGGTCGAGCCATATGTGTGTTCTAACTTGGAAAACCAGTCAATGTTGTGACTTGATCCCTATAAATAATTTAATTGGTTCTTTATTAAGATTGTAACTTTAGGAGATCTAGTTGTACCAGTTTAGCCAAACTTGACCCAAACCAAGTCCAAGCCCATGTATTCGGATAGTGCGTCCAAAGACGTCTCTGTCAATATATTTATGCGTATATGGCGTACCTTGTTTAAATGATCTAATAAAGATTTTCTAAATAATTGCTATATATATATATATATATATATATATATATATATATATATATATATATATATACAAGTGTTTTTGATATTTTATATAGGACATATTTTGAATGTTGTTAGTTTTTATGAGGACCAATAACCATGGGTATACATATACTTTATACACAGAAGTATGTATAAGTTACGTATATAAATAAAAGAATAGTTGTTATATTATTAAATTCTATTTATGGAATTGGGAATATATATATATGCATAAATAGAGTTATTATAAAGTTAGTAAATTATTTATGAATATGTACAAATATTTTTTTATTTATGAATATATTTATAAAAAAAAAAAAAAATATTATATATATATATATATATATTATATATATTTTATATACAAATATATTATATATATATATATATATATATATATATATATATATATATATATATATATATTGCACTGATTGTATATTATATATTTTTACATAAATATTTCGTGTGGGTATCCCATGGTGTGTATAAATATTTATATCTACATAATATTAAAAAAAAGAAAATAGAAATAGAAAAGAAAAAAAATCAAAATCTCGTGATATCAATTCCCTTTCCAAATTCGAATGCACCCAACCCCAGTTGTGCTCAGAACCGACCCAAACGAGTATAGCAACCGCTGCTATATATAAACGAAAGGGGCGAGAGGAATTACTATAAGATCCTAAACCCTAGCGCTAACCCTAATTCTCTTGCACCCTGTCCCTCGCCAGTGGCAGCGCGCCACCATAGCATCGCCCTGGGCTGCCGGAGTTGACCGAAAAATACACAGTCGCAACAGCAACACAGCCAAGCCAGAGCAAACTCGATAGCAAGGTACCCTACTTTGAACCTAAAATTCTTTCTCCTCGCTCGGTAATTTTTCTATCTACCAACTTGTGCCTATAGATCACATGACCACCTTAGACTATCATTTAGAATTAAATTTGGTGCATAAAGTTTCTCAGAAATTTCTCTGAAAAATCAAGAAAAACCATAGAACACATTTTATGTATATAACAGTTTTCCCCTGTTTTGGAAGCCAACTCCTTGTTAATCCATCGACAATTCAGGAAATCCAACTAAACAGTATTATAGACAACCTATAGGCCTTTAAAACCCTTTTATAGATTTTGTTTTAAACCAAGTATATGCAAGGTAGTTCGTTTCCCAAAATCAAGAAAAATGGGGCAAAATAGTTTAGAATTTAAAAAAAATCTCCCGATAAGGCGTGCACCACGACAAATCGAACGACATGGTCACAACCCATGAGAAACGAAAGATGCGTATGGATGTTGTCGACGTGTGGGACTCGACAGAACTCGATTTCGTTGTACATGCACGACGAAATCGAGACGTATCCGTCGAGATACCCCGTATTGGCCCTTGTGCAAACTAGTCCATAACTTCGTGCATGTATGTCATCTCGAGACAAAACTTACGCCAACAGGTCTGTATCATTTTTTTGGTCCTGTATGCCTAGTTTGGTGATTCTGAAAAGGTTGACCGGAACACCCTTTTGGCGAGCCCGCGACCCGATCCAACAGACGAATTTGTGCACTATCTACTAGAATCCAATTTTGGACATACGGTTGGGTTTGTATCATCAAATCAGACCAGGTAGACATATAGTTTGATAACCTTAGACACTACTAAAATATCATCTAATAGCGACGTAATTTAGCGACGGCAAGAAATGACGTCGCTATTAGCGACAGCTTTATAAACACGTCGCAAAATGTTGCTGCCTAGCGACGTTCCGCGACAGGAGTTTACTATGTCGCTGAATAGCGACATTCAGCGACATATTATTAGCATATGACGCCATGTTTGCGACGTTTAGTGACGTCAACACGTGACGTCGCTAAGTTTTTTTACTTAGGGCACACCGTTTCCTTCTTTACCCCTCACTCTCACTCAAAAATTTTAATTTCCCCCCCACCCCCCGGCGACTCCCTCCCCCTCTGTCAGCCCTCCCCCCCCCCCGACGACCCCCTCCCCCCGACGACTCCCTCCCCCTCCGGCGAGCTCCTCCTCCTCGAGATCCTCCTCCTCGAGCTCCTCCTCCTCTTCCTCAGGTAAACCCTAACCTAACTCCTCTCCTATCCTCCTTCTCTCCCACTAACACACACACACACGGACACACGGACACACGGACACACATCGTGTCCCCAAAGACTCGTGCCCATTGGATTCGTGTCCAGTTTTGGATGTGTTGAGTTTGGTTTGTTTTGGACACATTGTGTCGAGTATTTGGACACGAGTTTGGTTTGGGAGACACGTACACACATGACACTTGTATATGCACACTTGACACTATACACTCTCTATCTCTCTAGTATATAAATGCATAAATTGTTGAATGTATATATTGTCCCCTTGGTTATAGCCTAGTATATGTAAATATCTTAACCTATATATGTATGCCTATATATATATATAGTAAATATATAGGTAGTTGTGTGATTGATGGCTTGTTTAGATGTGGTAGTGTGGTAGTATGGTAGTGTGAGTGTGAGTGTGAGTGAAGAGGGATATTGAGATAAGTGTTAGATTGTGTGTGTGTGTGTGTGTGTGTGTGTGTGTGTGTGTGTGTGTGTGTGTGTGTGTGTGTGTTTGAGAGTGAGAAAGGTGAGAGGGATTTAGATATGTATCCATAAGTTAGTAAACTAAGTTAGATATTTAGGATAGTATCCTAGGCACTAATTTAATATCTTGTTTAGGATGTTAGTATCCTAGAGTTAGATAGGTGAGTTAATATCTTAGGATACTAGAAGTTAGTATCCTAGATAGGTTAGTTAGTGTCTTGGATAGGTTAGTTAGTAATTTATCCTAGATAAGTTAGTATCCTAAGTTAGATATCTTAGGGTAGTTAGATTATGCTAGTATCTTGAGGGTATCAAGATAATAGGATATTAGGATATGGGCTAGAAGTTAGTACCCTAAGTTAGTATCTTGGCTAGAATTTGGTATCCTAGGATAGTTAGATATCCTAGTATCTTAAGAGTGTCCTAGATTAGTCTATGGTAATAGAATACCCTATAGGGGGGAGGGGGCAGGGGTAGGGGGGAGGGGGCAGGGGACAGGACCCTAACCCTATTTCGGACACGACTCTGTGACACAGGACACAGGACACACACACACAATACATACATATATACCTATATTTTTATTTTTTTTTACCTATATATAAATACACATATCTACATAATACATGTATAATATACTCACACACTTACATACACACACAAATACATATATAAATATATGTATACAATGTATATACACACAAATACACATATATACAATCAAAAATCCATTTGAAATTTATTTTAAGAATCTGAAATGTTGACGATATATACCCAAGGTTCACAATATCGGTATCGGAATCGGTATCGGACTATTCCTATGAGTATTGGTATCGACGATATCGGTAGTATCGACGGTATCGTATCGGAGTATCGGACTTTGGTATCGAAAAACAAATAATTATTAATAAATCATTTACATTTAAAAACATATATTTTATACATTTAGGCATATTTTAAGTATTTCAGCGTTATTTCTTAGTAGTTTTGAAATTATATGAAATAGTAGTCACCCTTACCGATTGGTTTTGCCGAATTGACCGGAACAAAGACCCCCAATGTCGGTATCGTTCAATATTTGGTATCGGTCGGTATCGGATCGGAACTTACCAAACCGTATCGGTATCGGCCGTATCGGATCGGTATCGACCGATACTTTAAACCATGTATACCATGGTTTTGCCTTTTAGTTGTAGGAATATGAGAGGGTGACATGGTTGTCACATTAAGGGTCTTTGAGGAGGTGACATGTTGTGAACAGATATATCCTTATAGTTCTCCTACGTAATGTTAAAGAAAATCCGTAAGAGAACTATATAAGGATATATCTTTTCGTAACATGTCATCTTGTCAAAGACCCTTAATGTACCAACCATGTTACCACGATATTGGTATTTGGATACCAATAGCGATAAGGTAAAGGGTACCAATAGCGATAAGGTAAAGGGTACCAACTTAAGGTATTGGTATTGGGATACCAATAGCGATAAGGTAAAGGGTACCTTGGTAGGTAATGACTAGAAATAGGATATTTGACTTAGATTTGACCTTGTTTGACCAAGGTTGACTATTTTGACTGAAAGTCAAAGTAGAGTCAACATCTGACCTAGATTGGACTAAGAGTTGACAAAGTCAACTATAGGTCAACCCTTGACCTTGTTTGACCTTGTTTAATTGTTTGACTTAGCTTGACCTTGTTTGACTTTGTTTGACTTAGTACAACCTAGTTTGACCTAGATTGCATATCATTGTTATTAGTAATTGTCCGCTACTAATGTGTCCCATAATAAGACATAATATATGAATTTGTGCCTGTTGGATAATGTGTGTCCATCTTTGCAGAATTATTTCCAAATGGATATGAATTACTACTTGCGAAATCGTTCATGGATGTACAATCGTCGTCCTGAAGATATGTGTGGTGTGCGGGATGAATACATAGCGGGAGTAGAGCAGTTCCTGCAGTTTGCTAAGGCGTTCCCTCAGTACATGGACGGCACCAAAATTAAGTGTCCGTGTGTGAAATGTCATAACGTGAAATATTATCCAGAAGTAGAAGTGAAGACATATCATTTGTACTCGAGGGATTTCACGTCTAATTACTATCAGTAGACCACACACGAAGAACTTGTGTCTTTAGCATCAGAGCCGGAGCCTTACGTTGAGCCGTATATGCATGCGGGACCTAATTTTGTTTCAGATAATCATGCATACGACGACGGGTGCGTCAACATGGTTTTCGATGCTGCGGGGCCTAGTTTCGTTCATGATGCACCTGAGGAGGCATCGAACGCTGATACTGCACAGTTCATGGAGTTGCTGGAGAATACAAGGACTCCATTGTATCCTGGTTGTGAGGATCATTCACCGTTGGAGGTGGTTACAAGACTGTTGAGCATTAAGTCAGATTTTAACATGTCGCAAGAATGCTACAACCGAGTGTTGGAGTTGATTATAGAGATCTTGTCGGCGGGTGCTAAGTTGCCTAAAGACTTCTACCGGTCTAAGAGGATGGTGAGATCGCTCTGGATAGGATACGAAAAAATCGATTCCTGTTGCAATGGGTGCATGCTGTACTACAAAGACGACAAGGACGCAGATGTGTGCAGATTTTGTGGTGCTGATCGCTATAAGACAACTAGTACAGGAAGGTCTACCGGTACAAGAAGACCGACCGATTCAATGTACTACTTTCCTTTAACGCCGCGGTTGCAAAGATTATTTATGGTGAAAGAGACGACCGAAAATATGAGTTGGCACATACGAAAAAAGATTGAAGGAGTGTTGGATCACCTATCCGATGGAGAAGCGTAGAAGCACTTTGATCGAGTGTATCCTGATTTTGCTTCAGATCCGCATAATGTCAGGTTGGGACTATCTTCTGACGGTTTTACTCCTTTTGGTCTTTCGGGATCCCAGTATTCGTGCTGGCCTGTGATTGTCACTCCGTATAACCTACCGCCTTGGATGTGCATGAAGACTCAGTACATGTTTCTAACCGTTATAATTCCTGGTCCGAACAATCCCAAGAGGAACATTGACGTGTACTTACAGCCTTTGATAGATGAGTTGAATCAGTTATGGGAAGTAGGCGCTAACACGTACGATGTTTCCAGGAAGCAGAATTTTCAGATGAAGGCAACCCTATGTGGACCATCAACGACTTTCCGGCCTATGGAATGTTATCTGGATGGAGCACTCATGGTCGTCTCTCATGTCCCTATTGCATGGACCGTAGTAAGGCTTTCCGCTTGAAACACGGAGGAAAACCGTGCTTCTTTGATTGTCATCGGTAATTTCTGCCAAAAGATCATCCGTTCAGAAGGAACAGAAATGCATTCCGTGCCGGCGTTGTAGAAAAGGGTGATCCACCGCCAAGGTGGTGCGGAGCCACGATATGGGAGGAGGTTAAAGATTTTTTAAGTGCTATCGAAGATCCTACAACTGGGTACAAGTGCGATGGATTTGGTAGAGATCATAACTGGACAAAGAGGAGCATATTCTAGGATCTGCCATACTGGAGTACCAATCTGATCAGACATAATCTTCATGTCATGCATATTGAGAAGAATGTGTTTGATAACATTTAATACTATGATGGACGTAAAGGGAAAAACGAAAGACAATCCCAAGGCCAGGTTGGACTTAGAAGAAATATGCAAACGCCCTGCGTTGTATTTGATACAGCAGAATGGAAAACAGTTCCTGCCGAAGTCAATTTTCTCACTGGACAAGGAGGATAAAGTTAGACTTTGTCGGTGGATCCAGGGCCTAAAATTTCTAGACGGATATGTGTCAAATATGAGAAGATGTGTCGATCCGAAGGAAAACAAATTGACGGGTATAAAGAGTCACGACTGTCACGTATTCATGGAGAGGTTAATTCCGATTGCATTTTGAAAATTCTTACCGCAGGCAGTTTGGGATCCATTGACGGAGCTTAGCATATTCTTCAGGGATCTTTGTTCTAAGAAATTTCTCGTTGATCGTCTAAAAAAGCAAGAAAAGGACATTGCGGTAACACTATGCAAGCTAGAGAGGGTGTTTCCTCCTGGATTCTTCGACTCTATGGAGCATTTGCCGATTCATCTATCCTATGAGGCACGTGTTGGTGGACCCGTCGAATATCGATGGATGTACCCGTTCGAGCGACATTTGAATCACCTAAAAAGAAAGGTGAAAAATAAGGCACGGGTCGAGGGTTCTATTTGTGAAGCCTATGTTCTCGAGGAGATTACAAACTTTTGTTCGATGTATTTCAAGCCTCATGTTTCAACTAATAGAACGAGAGCTTCCACAATCGACGACGGAGATCATGAAAGTAATGATACAATACTGAAGGTATTCAATGCTCCAGGAAAGCCATCGGGTAAAATGAAGAAGAGATATCTGAACGATGATGAGCTAAGGGCTGCTCAGGTGTATGTATTACTCAACTGCGATGAGGAGGAAGTAGAGAAACTTGAGGGGTAAGTAAATAATATATCTACATTATTTTAATAGTGTTGATTATTATACTATTACATTAATTGCACGATGTTGTTTTCAGCATATTTAATGATGATGTGAGGTCAGGTAGGCCACACATAACAGAAGAAGAACTAGAACAAGAAATAAGACATTATTTTCTATCATGGTTGAGTGCATATATAAGACTTCAAAACTCTGTAATTACCTTTCTGTATATGCACTTGATTGAGAATGAGCTTAATTGCTTCTTTCGTGGTGTCTAGGTCGATCGTCCATACGCAAGACTTGAGAATGAGTCTATTAGAACGCTAGCCAAGGAACCAATTTATGCTGCAAAAATATGGCCAAGCTACTGTGTTAATGGGTTTAAGTTCAAGTCAATAACTTGCCCGATCAGAGACAACTTTGTGGATCTTGACTCCACCAAAAATAGCTGTTTGTGTATCAGATCTTCGAACTACAAAGATGTTGATACGGGCAACGATTTCTATGGCGTGCTACGGGATATCGTGGAGCTGACATATAGTTATGGAATAGAGCCTGCTAAGATTGTATTATTCAAGTGTGATTGGTTCGATCCGATTGAAGGTCAAGGTTGGAAAGTAGACAAGCACGGTCTTGTTGATATAAACTATCGGCGTCGATATCAAGCCTATGAACCATTTGTCCTATCAAGTCAGGCTCAGCTCGTGTACTTCACAAGTTATCCTAAACGGGGAACAACAAGGTCGGACTGGCGGGCAGTATGCAAGACCAAAGCTAGAAATACCTTTGAGGTTGACGATATAGCTTATCAACAGGATGAACTACCTCTTGTAACAGATATTATAGAAGTGGACATGACGGAAGTTCCTCATTACACATCTAATTGTGTAGAAGAAGTAGAATTATCTGAAGAGGAAGATGCAGATAAAAGTGAAGATGTAGAGGAGGAAGAAGAAGAAGAAGATGAGCTAAACGAACTAGATGAATTTTCAGAAGAGGATTAAAATCTGTGATGTCTATCATATAAATATGTATTTTTGTAATAATAAATCTGTGACACTTTAGTGACACTTTTATCTGTGACCATGATATTTTTCAAAAATCTGTGATGTATATCATATAAATATGTATTTTTGTTTTATTGTCATATGTTATTATCAGGTATGACTAGACCAGGAGGACGACGCGGAGGATTTTACATTAGGCAGTCCCGTCAGCCTCGGCCTGGGGATGGAGAGGGCAGTTCCGTACCCTCATCCTCATCTCCGAGTACGCTAGTGTACCGTTCTGTTCCCGGTCCAATACCGGGACAGAGCAGTTCCAGCAGGTTGCCGACTGATCCTCCCTCGTCGTCCAGCCTTCCTGATCCCGCGTCCAGCATCCCTGATCCCCCGTCCAGCATTCCTCCTGTCGACGGCTCTATGGGTGAGCCGACGCCGAGCATATGGAGGATGACGATCAGACTGATCCTGCCCAGGCAGGAGGTGAGAGCGACCCTCCATGCGCTCCCCCGGGCGAGACGCTTATGGAGATTTGGACGGACGGGCCTATGAAGTAAGTTAATTAATTAATATATATTTCTCAAATGATTATATGTACATATATATTCATGAAAAATTATTATTGTATAGATATCAGCCTTCTGTAGTACAGAGACAGCTGGGGATATTTCTGAGGCAGAACTATGGTGGGCCTTGGATTAACTACTCAGATGCTCCCGCAGATAGGAAGGCCTTTTGGTTCGCCCACTTCAAGGTAAAAAATTTATTTATTTTTAAATTTTAATAATCATTTGTGTATATTATACAACTTTTGTATTTTACTTCTTGTAGAGGACCTATTTCTATCCACCATACCGGGCGACGAGGATCGAGGGCCAATTTTCTACCGTCGCAGCCAAGCTCATCCGTGATACGATCCACGACCAGAAGTGTCGTGATCGCTCCGGAGAGCCGATCCATGGTTGGATCACGCCAGATCAGTGGGCTGCAATGAAGGCTAGATTCAGCGAACCCAAGTACCAGGAGCGGTCTGACAAGGCCAAGGTGGCGTCCGCGAGCGCCGGTAAGTGGTGTGGTGGCTCCATTCCGATGACGGAGCATTTGCGTCGTCTGGTACATTTCCTATGACGGACATTAATTTATATATAGTTCGATAGAATGTTTAATACTAATAATAGATAATATATTTTAACAGATAAAAAAGGGTGAGAACCCGAACATGGTGACCGTCTTCCTGGTCACCCATCGGAGGGCTGGAGAGTTCATTGACGAGAGGGCGACGCAGGCATATGTACGTTCTATTCTTTATATTAAATTACTATAATTTAGAAAACAGGAAAATAGATATCAATATAGACTTTAGCAAAACTTACACGTTAGCAAACATGTTCTAGGCCGAGTTTGTTCGGCTACAGCAGGAGGCGGCTGCTGCTGCTAGTACGCCAGCAGAGGGAGGGGCTGGTAGTTCCTCCCAGCCGCCTACAGCTCCATCGCAGGACGAGCTCTGGATGACCGCCGTTGGCGGTCTTCAGAAGGGTACGTACTACGGTACAGGATCCTACGACGCGTATGTGGCTTCGGAGTCATCCCGGGCCCCCTCTGTCAGTGTGTAGTCTCCGACTTTGCCGGCGTCGTCACGAGCTGAGGATATTCGTCGTCAGATCGAGGAGCTGCGTCGCGAGTTGCAGCAGCAGATTTCTGATGCGGTCGAGCGACGATCCGACCCTCCGATCATCACCGGACGATTTGATACGGTCGAGCGCAGTATACAGGAGCTGATGAGTCTGCATCAGGCTACATCTGCCAGCTTGCACACGCTCACCGAGTCTACGCAGCGCACAGAGCGTAGACAGGTCGAGCTGGAGGGATCGCAGAAGAGCATGTCTGCCTCACTCACTCAGGTTTCGGCTTCGCTTGAGGCGAGTACTGAGAGGGTGGTGAGTACCCTTGCTGTTTATGGTGAGCGACTGCGAGAGCTGGAGCAGATACATCCTTCCGGTCCATCAACGGCGCCGACTCCAGACATTGCACTGCCTCCTACTGCCCCTACGGTGCAGCTCACCCAGGAGCAGTATGACTACATTCTATCCCAGTTGAGCGGCAGGGGTCTGTAGTGATTTTATTGATTTTTTTATGACTTGTATGTATTGGCCCTATGGGCAAATTGTTTATTGGTACACTTTTGTTTATACACTTGGTGGGAGACTTTTTATCATCTTCCATTTTTATTTGACTCTATTGGATGTTTGTGAGGATGTGTGTCTGTGATATTTACTTTGCACTGCCTCCTATTTTATTGTGATATTTACTTTGTGATATCTGCGACGGGGATGACAAATATACTTACGCTGGGTTATAAGTGATGATCTGATATACAAAGGAGGTGTTGCCGAAATTTTATAAAAATATAATGTGTATTTTTGTGATGATGTGTCTGTGTTTACAGTGAATGTGAAATGCAGTGTTCGGAACCATCGACAGTTTCGATTAATGTTATATGTTTTATCTTGGATAGAAAGAGCAACAGTTCAGGGTGTACTTCTGAGAGCTTTATTTTCACGTCCTTCACTTTCTCCGGACGTCGTAAAGGTTCCCGAGAAGGTGAAGGACGTGAAGAGGAAGCTCTGAGAAGTGCACCCTGAACTGTTGCTCTCTCTATCCAAGATAAAACATAGAACAGTAAGCGAAACTGTCGATGGTTCGAACACTGCACTTCACACACACTGTAAACACAGACACACAACATAACAAAAATACCAATTATATTTTTTTAAAATTTTGTTTTTAATATCTGCGACGTATAGCGACGTTCTGCGACGTACAGCGACGGAACGCACACGTCGCTATACATCGCTAAATAGTGACGTAACGTCGCTAGAAGTCGCTAAAATGATGACGTGGGACATGACAGCCTGAGAGCAGACGTCGCTAAATTTGTCGCTAGGCGTCGCTAAAGTGCCCACGTGGCTGCTATGCCATGTCATCATATATAAAGTTTCCCGTATCGCAAAATGGTCGCTCTACGTCGCTATTTTGGCGACGTAACCTTACGTCGCTATCTGTCGCGAATTTTGCGACGTCTAGCGACACTAAACGTGACGTCGCAAAAAGCGACGTTCTGCGACGAAATTGTCATCTGCGACATGCCTATACGCGACATCCAATTTTCGTTGCTAAATACGTCGCAAATAGATTTTAGCGACGGATTTTTCTTATTTAGCGACGTCTTCTGACGTCGCTAAAAGGGGTTATTTTTGTAGTGAGAGACCTTAGGTACTGACACGCTTTTCGGTGCAAAGCGGGTCCAACGACGGATATCGTTTTCACCCAAAATTACGATTTTGCCCCTGTGTCCAGAATTAAAATTTTGGGCAGGCATTCTTAGATATTTCTTTTATGCCAAACTCGTTGGTGATGTTTGTTTCAACATTCGGAGACTGTTGTGCAAGTTGGACTTTTGTGTGGCACATGAGTGGTTGGTATTATCGGTTTCACCAGCAAAGGACCCAGGCGAATACATTTATTATTTGTTTTCATTATTGTTAATTCCTATATTACACTGTTCATTTATATAATGATTGATTCTTAACACGCTCGTTACACGATAACACTTCTTATTTCCTTACATGTCTTGTCCTCTTTCTCGTATATTGTGTCGGGACGAGAAAGTACTAATAGATGTGTGATCAGACCTTAGACCATGTTTTATTTTCTGCACAGTAGATCTTGATAATTAATTTAGACCTTGCGATGTAACTGTCCCTAGACCGATCACATATCGAAAGAGTACTTCAATCACATAGATAGTTACATCTCCTATTCTATCTCATTTACATGCCATTATATATTTTCCTGCTTGTGATTCACCATGTTCCCATTATATTTTACTTTGATATTCAAATCTTGTATTTTATAGCTAACCATTATCTTATAGTCGTTAGCATACTGCATTTAACAATTTGTACTCGTTCTATTCCTGACTGGGTACCAACATTTTTTAGGTCGCCATGACTACTCTTAGCCATGGGGAGATACGGGTGTACTTGCAAGCCAAAACTTAGGGATCAGCTAGATAGATGAGTTGTAGTCATTTTCTATATTTGTAAGAATATTATACTTTCTTTAAATATAAATGTTGTAAACATTTAGAAATGTGAATGAGCAATAAAGATTATTTTTGAGCATTTTGTTTTATTGTGGCCTGGACAGTGTTATACCGCCGACACTGCGGCATAGGCTGGCTTGGACATGCACCCGTATCCCAAAAATCGGGTGCGGGTCATGACAAGTTGTTTTGGTGGTCCATACAGGTCAGTTTTTACAATTTGTGCGAACTTGTGGTGGTACTTAAGTTAGTCGTACTACTGCAAGCCTGCGACTAGGAAATGCTCATTCACATTAGGAATAAAAATTTGAATTTAAGAGGATGACTAGGAATAGGAGTCCCTTATTCAATTTGATCATTGGATAGTTAAGATCGGTATATAGGCCATGTGATTTAGGAAAAATTCAACCCTATCAGATAACTTGTGGAATTTTCCTAGAAGGGTGTACTATTGTGTTTTGATACGATGGTAGGATCTAAGGTAGGTGGACTATTCGCTTGATAACTTAGAACTTCTTAAGATTCAACTCTTGATCATTTGTCCCATTTTATTTTCCCCTTCTTTACTCCTCTCTCTCTCCAATTAATGGCAGCTCTACTATTTAATGACAGCAAAATCGAGAGAGAAAGAGAGAGAGAGAGAGAGAGAAAGAGAGAGAGTGATTGAATTAATTATTTTCTGTACAAAACATAGTATCGGTACTATATTAATTACATTGTACATATGCATTTGTACGTATTATATTAATAGTATTTTGTATTGGGTACAGTATTTCATATATATATTTGTATTAAAATATAGTATGATTATATTTATTATTGTATTTAGTATTATTTACATCGTGCTTAGAAAATAAAATAGATATAAAAGTATTATATTTGGGTTAAATATTGGGTTTAGATTTGGGCTGATTGAAATGATTAATAGGTTTAGTCCATATTCTTTAGATAAAATTTTATTATGGGCTAATACTTGTTTTAGTTTAATATATGGGTTTTGGGTTTGGCCTGTTGTATTGGGCTAGGCTAAAGTAAATGGTTTTATTTATAGTTCACTTGGGCTTTTTTTTTAAAAAGGTTGAGCTATGTAAGTTACATATATATATATATATATATATATATATATATATATATATATATATATATATATATAGGTAAGGGGATTAGAAGATTTATCCTTGTTTCAACTTTGACCATTATCTTCCCTAGTCATTCATTTCATTTTAAATTGATACTTGAAATGACAGACACTTACACCTCTCCTATCTTGACCACCTTGGAATTTGTTGAATTATCCTTCCTGCCTAGGCCGTATTACTTATTTATTTGCATAAGTAATTTTTTTTATTCCTAAAGATCAATACTCTATTTCTATCCATTGACTTTTGAGTTAGCATGATACAATTATCCGTATATTTATTTCGACCCAGTTTTGTTGCAATTCAAGATGTATAAAAGTTTTTCCTCGAATCTTTGAATATTAGAGGAATAGAAACTAAATTTGTATTTCTTTTGTCTTCGATCATTTTCTTCCAAATCGGTCGTATGACTTTCAAAATGAATACTTTTACTTCAAGAACAGATACTAGACATTTTCTATCATGATCGAGTTGCTTGAAACTTTGAAACTTCCTTTAAAAATTCTTATAGACAGAGTTTGAAAGAATATTCGATGACCTATAATGGCAAGACAGTTGCGCGCTGTCGACACTTATTGAATTATCGAGACTGCGGGTTCACTGCAGCCAGCAGCGCACTGGCATGGCATAACCCCTAAGTTGAAGTAATTTTAAGTAAGAGTAGATTATCGAATATTATAAAAACTATGCCTTTTTTGTCCTATTTCATCCTTGAGTTATTATGTCAATATTGGATAGAATTGATAGAGTATTTAATACCGTATCCTTAGTTGAGTCGTGGAACCAAGAGTTGATTGCATCCAGATGTACATTGGCGAGGCATAAATTTGCGGTAAAGTGACTTCAAATAGGCTTACAATTTTTGAATACCATAGAGGCTGTCTCTATTGGCATATGACTACTAGTTTTCAAATTGAATTGTGCCTTATTTCTAGTTATTGTATTCTCAATAAACTGGTCGTTCTTTCTTTCTTCTTATCTTTATGTTTTCAAATCATCGTTTTTTTACCTATTTTGGTTTCCTCCCACTAGGTTCCTAAACGTATCTATATTTTGTTCTAAAACTCGTGCCTAAATGATTACGGATAAATAGTCAACCTTTTCGAAACGATTCCGATTTGATCTTTCTTAAAACGATTTTGATCGCGATTAGACTACTTTTATTTTGATCAAGTCAATTCGCATATTTCCTAAAATTTGATTCCATAATCGTGCCTATATTTCAAATTAATTATTGCTAATGTTTAAATTTTATTCCATTGTGATTATGACTATTTTGACCATATTCATGCTCGTGCCAAATTTTAATTTGATCATGCTTGGATGACTTGCATGACTAACCTTGGTCGTGACTGCATCCTAGATGTATCTAAGTAATTTTAACATGTTTAGACCTTGTCAAAATTTTGATCGTTGACCATGCATATATGATTCCAATATTAATTAATCGTGCCTAACGACTTTTCTTGTTTAACTAATCCTATTTCGGTTGTAGTCTTGACCATTGTGACTAGATCCTTTGACCATATGATTCGATCATATTTTGATCATGCCTAAACGATTGTTCGTGCCAAATCGATTTCCTTGATCATCCTTAAACAAAATTTGATCATGACTCAATCATAATATATTTTGATCGTGCCCAATCGTATTTTTTGCTTGTTTATTATTTTATTATTTTACTACTTTTATTTTATCCGCGATTATGCGTGACTAATATGATTATGAATCATATCATTCTCTTGATTATATCAATTATCGTTCTTATTCATATCGGTTGAAATTTTATTTCTTGGTTATATTCGTAGTCGTAACTAATCGTGTCCATTGAAATTTCTAAGAAAAAAATTAAGGTGGGTAGATTTGTAAGTCCACTTCCCAGATTTTAAAATTTTAATTATTTTATTTTTGTTTTCTAGTTAGAGATATATTTTATATTTCAATCCTAGAATAGATATTTTGAAAGGAAGGAATTTTACCAAAATTATTTTTAAAGGAGATTTTTTTTTTCAAAATAGACTTCTAGAAGTATTTTATCTAAATTTACATGATATGTTTCAAAAATTAATTGATACTATTGAGTACTATTTTTTAAAAAAAATTATTGAAGAGGGTTATCATTATGAAATAGTGAGTTTAGTTCTGGCTAAATGTGTTTAATATGTAGTATTATTTTTTAAAAAAAATTATAGATTACTATCAATTATTTCTACAATTGTAATTTATAAATATATTTGAATGATATCAAAATTTACTTATGGTGACAAATTATTAGATAAATGTTTACTAAATTAATTTGACCTATGCAAATATATTTTGGAGGTTATTTGATAATACGGAGTACCCTTTTAATTTACTACTGCTATCAAGTGTTATATTTATATTTGGTTTAAAGTATTTTTAAATATTAATAAAATCTAGAATTATTTTTAAATTATTATGGATTGATTTTTATTTATTGGATTCAATATTTATTTAAATCTTAGAAATATTTGATCATCCCAGTCATTTCCTATTTGGGATTCCCCAACTCCTATATATAGCGGAGCATTCCCCTAAATTATCTCCACAATTCCCAATTCCTAATTTCTAGCCCTAACCCTAAATTCCTCTTCCAGGATTTTTAGAATTTTAATTATTCATTTATATTATTTTATTTATCGTGGCTGAAGGTAATTTTTCCTTGATACATTGTATTATGATTATTTTTTATCAAAAATTCATTTTTAAAATTAAATATTTGAGGGCATTTTAGGGCCTTTTAGTGTTTCAAGACTCTTTCTTCCACTTTTCACCTATTTGATCAATATTTTTTTTACCCTAAAGGTTTTCTATCTTTTCACTAATCAACCAAGTCCGCTTAACCTAGTAGTCCATAAATTCGAGGACAAATTTATCTCTAAGGTGGGTAGATTTGTAACCCCTCTTCCCAAAAATTTGAAAAATATTTATTTATCATTTATTCGAATTAAATGGTGATTTTTGGAATTTTATAAATATTTAATTAATTAATTAATTAATTATTATTAAAGAAGGCCTTAGTCATGGTTAAGTTTTGGAGTGCAAGATGACTAGAAATCAAAGCACGGATAGTGCAGTGGCATGCTTTGACTAGTGTATTAGCCATGGTAGGAAAGGCTGAGCCGTATGTGTGTTCTAACTAGGAAAACCATTCAAAGTTGTGACTTGACCCCTATAAATAATTTAATTGGTTATTTATTAAGATTGTGACTTTAGGAGATCCGGTTGTACCAGTTTAGCCGAACTTGACCCGAACCAAGCCCAAGTCTATGTAGTCGGGTAGTGCGTCTAGAGACGTCCATGTCAACATATATTTTATGCGTGTATGACGTACCTTGTTTAAATGATCTAATAAATATTTTCTAAATAATTGCTATATATACATGTGTTATTGATATTTTTATATAGGACATATTTCGAATGTTGTTAGCTTTTATGTGGACCAATAACTATGGGTATACATATACTTTATACACAGAAGTACGTATAAGTTAAGTATATAAATAAAAGAATAGTTGGTATATTATTAACTCTATTTGTGCATATATATATATATATATTTGTGCATATATATATATATATAAATATATATATATATATATATATATATATATATATATATATATATATATATATATATATATATATATATATATATTTGTACATATTCATAAATAATTTACTAACTTTATAAATAACTATATCTGTGCACTTTATAAATAACTCTATTTGTGCATATATATATATATATATATATATATATATATATATATATATATATATATATATATATATATATATATATATATATATATATATATATATATTTTATTGCATTTATTGTTATATTATATATTTTTATATAAATATTTCGTGTGAGTATCCCATGTGTGTGTGTATATATATATATATAATATATATATATATATATATATATATATATATATATATATATATATATATATATATATTGCGCTGATTGTTATATTATATATTTTATATAAATATTTCGTATGGGTATCCCATGTGTGTGTATAAATATTTATATCTACCTTATAATATATAAAAAGGAAGGAAATAGAAATATAAAAGAAAAAAAGAAATCAAAATATCCCGAGATTATGAAAATCTCGCGATATCAGTTGCCTTCCCAAATTCGAATGACCCGACCCAAGTTGTGCTCAGAACCGACCCAAATGAGTATATCAACCACTGCTATATAATGAAAGGGGCGAGAGAGGAATTACTCTATCATAAACCCTAGCTCCAACCCTAATTCTCGTGCACCCATGCCCCTGGCCAGCGGCAGGGCGCCACCACAGTGCCGCCCTGGGCTGCTGGAGTTGGCTGAAAAATGCATAGCCGCAGCAGCAACACAGCCAATCTAGAGCAAACTCGATGGCAAGGTACCCTACTTTGAACCTAAAATTCTTTCTCCTAACTTGGTAATTTTTTAATCTACCAACTCGTGTCTATAGATCACATGACCACCTTAGAACTCTATCAGCTAGAATTAAATTTGGTGCATAAGTTTCTCAAAAATTTCTCTGAAAAATCAAGAACAACTATAGAACACATTTTATGTATATGACAGTTTTCCCCTATTTTGGAAGCCAACTCCTTGTTAATCCATCGACAATTTAGGAAATCCATATAAACAGTATTTTAGACAACCTATAGGCCTTTAAAACCCTTTTTATAGATTATGTTTCGACTAAGTATATGTAAAGTAATTCGTTTCCGAAAATCAAAAAAACTTGGAAAAAACAGTTTAAATTTTTAGAAAATCTCCCGATATGGCATACGCCCCGACAAACCGGGCGACGTAGTCGCAATCCTTGTTCATCGAAAGACGCATATGGATGTTGTCGATGTGTGAGATTCGACGGAACTCGATTTCGTTATGCGTGCGCAACAAAATCGAGACATATCCGTCGAGATATCCCGTATCGGCCCTTGTGCAAACTAGTCCATAACTTCGTGCACGTTCGTCATCTTGAGATAAAACTTGTGCTACACAGACTGTATAATTTTTCTGGTCCTGTATGCCAATTTGGTCTGATTCTGAGAAGGTCGATCGAAATGCCCTTTTTGTGGCCCGCGACTGATCCAACGGACGAATTTGTGCACGGTCCGCCAGTTTCAACTTTGGACATACGGTTGAGTTCGTATCATCAAATTGGACCTGTAAACATATAGTTTGACAATTTAGAGACCTTAGGTACTGGCACGCTTTTTGGTACAAAATGGGTCCAATGACGGACATCGTTTTGACCGAAAATTATGATTTTGCCTCTGTGTCCAGAATTAGATCTTTGGGCAGACATTCTTAGACATTTTAGTTATGCCAAACTCGTTGGTGATGTTTGTTTCAGCATCCGGAGACTGTTGTGCGAGTTGGACTTTTGTGTGGTACACTGAGTGGTTGGTATTATCGGTTTCACCAATAAAGGACCCAGGCGAGTACATTTATTGTTTGTTTTCATTATTGTTAATTCTTATATTATACTGTTCAGTTATATAATACTTGATTTTTGACACGCTCGTTACACGATGACACTTCTTATTTTCTTACAGGTCATGTCATTTTTTTCGTATGTTGTGTCGGGACGGGAAATACTAATAGATGTTTGATCAGACCTTAGACCATATTTTATTTTCTACACAGTAGATCTTGATAATTAACTTAGACCTTGCGGTGTAACTGTCCCTAGGACGATCACATATCGAAAGAGTACTTCAATCACATAGATAGTTACATTCTCCTGTTCTACCTCCTTTACATGTCATTATATTTTTCCTGCTTGTGATTCATGTTCCGTTATATTTTACTTTGATTCTCATCTTGTATTTTATAGCTAACAATTGTCTTATAGTCATTAGCATATACTTGAAACTGCATTCGACAATTATACTCGTTTTATTCCTGACTAGGAACCAATATTTTTCAGGTTATTGCGACTACTCTTAGCCATGGAGAGATACGGGTGTACTTGCAGGCCAAAACATAGAGATTAGCTAGATAGATGAGTTGTAGTCATTTTCTACATTTGTAAGATATTGTACTTTCTTTAAATATAATCTTGTAAATGTTTAGCACTGTGAATGAGCAATAAAGATTATTTTTGAGCATTTTATTTTATTGTGGCCTGGACAGCGTTCTACCGCCG
Organism: Iris pallida; assembly: GCA_029216955.1. NCBI lineage: Eukaryota > Viridiplantae > Streptophyta > Magnoliopsida > Asparagales > Iridaceae > Iris > Iris pallida. The sequence goes on along the minus strand of JANAVB010005796.1, from coordinate 12,689,772 downwards.
ACACTACGGTATAGGCTGGCTTGGACACGCACTCGTATCCTAAAAATCGGATGCGGGTCGTGACATCCTCCTCTCTAAAGCTAATATCCGGAACCCCTTGGAAAATAGAGCAAGAGCGATGAGCCAGAACTACCTCATCCAGGGCCGCAGCTAAGAAGGATTTGGCTAGTGGCGGAGGCTGGCCACAGTCGACGGAGAGAGACGCAGAGGTCGTGGCCTGAGCGGCCTGAGCGGCAGCTCGGACAGGCCAGAGGGGCGTATTATAAGGGAAGACGCAGAACCGTCCTCCACAGAAGGAGGACGAGCTAGAGTCCCTGCCGCTATATGGGAAAGCGGAAGCACCAGTGGAGGAAAGCGAGAACCGGAGGGCCGCCCGCCGCAGGCTTTGGCCGGCCAAGTCTCCAGGCCCCGACTCGACGGGACGGAAAGAAGACGGGAACGCCTACAAAGGGAAAGGAGAGCATACGAGGGGAACCGAGAGGGGGGGGAGAAGAGGAGAGGGGTCGGACGGCGGCCGTTACGTCATATATATATATATATAGGGAAAGAGGAGAGGGGTCGGACGACGGCCGCTACGTCGGGGGGGGGGGGGGGGGTGAGGAGAGGGGTCGGACGGCGGTCGCTACATATATATATATATATATATATATATATATATATATATATAAAAATATATATATATATATATATATATATATATATATATATATATATATATATATGTATATATATATATTTTATATATATATATATTTATATATATATATATATATATATATAAAGCAATGGTAATTGTGGCGAGCGAACTCGCCCACACTGGGGCTCAAACTCCGACCACGTGGGCCGCATGCATCTCTTATATATATATATATATATATATATATATATATATATATATATATATATATATATATATATATTATATATATATATATATATTTTTATATATATATATATATATACCATATATATATATATATATATATATATATATATATATATATATATAAAGCAATGGTATATATATATATATATATATATATATAAAATATATATATATATATATATATATATATATATATATATATATATATATATATATACCATTGCTTTATATATATATATATATATAAAGCAATGGTATATATATATATATATATATATATATATATATATATATATATATATATATATATATATATATATATATATATATATATATATATATATATATATAGATATATATATACATATACATATATGTATATATATATATATATATATATATATATATATATATATATATATATATATATATATGGAGCGGATCAAAAGCCCCCTTAGAAAACCCCCTAAAAACCCCCTCACTCTCAGACGTCCATTTAATATTAATATTAATGTTAATATTAATGTTAATGTTAATATTAATGTTAATATTAATGTTAATATTAATGTTAATGTTAATATTAATTTTTATTTTTATTTTTATATTAATGTTAATGTTAATGTTAATATTAATTTTAATGTTAAGTTTAATGTTAATTTTAGTATTTAATGTTAATATTAACATTAATATTAATATTAACATTAATATTAAAATTAAATGGACGGCTGAGAGTGAGGAGGTTTTTAGAGGGTTTTCTAAGGGGGGCTTTTGATCCGCTTCCATATATATGGAAGCGGATCAAAAGCCCCCCTTAGAAAACCCCCTAAAAAACCCCTCACTCTCTGCCGTCCATTTAATGTTAATATTAATGTTAATATTAATGTTAATGTTAATATTAATGTTAATATTAATGTTAATATTAACATTAAATACTAAAATTAACATTAAACTTAACATTAAAATTAATATTAACATTAACATTAATATTAACTTTAATATTAATATTAAAATTAACATTAATATAAAAATAAAAATAAAAATTAATATTAACATTAACATTAATATTAAGGCAATATTCATTTCTTAGCAAGGCAATATTCATTTCTTAGCAAGGCAACATGTGAATTCTCTTAAAGCATACTCAATGATTTACCATCTTGTTATTAACAAAAGCATTCAGTCGAAAACTTAGATTCTTAGGGCGTAAGCGAATCACCAAATGAGACTTCGTCCACTCACCCATATTAATCATCTTCCGTTGCAGAGCCAGCAATCCGATCTTTCTGTTTATCTAGTACCTTCGCGGAGCGGGGCACTACAGGTACGAGGACTCGGAGTGTTACCACTGTGGCAAGAAGGGCCACATCAAGCGAAACTATTTTGCTTGGAAGAGAGAAAAGAAGGATGACAAGGGGAAACAAGATGAGAACACTATAGCGGAGGCCTCGATACATGGAGGCGATGTAATCGTCGTAGGTAATGAGGTTATCACAAACCTCGCCTGCGATAACAATTCTTGGCTGGTGGACCCAGGAGCTTCAGCGCATGTATCTCACAACAGGACACTATTTGCTACTTACACGACAGACGACTGTAGAGTGTTGAAGATGGTCAATGGAGATGTGTCGAAGGCTGTTGCCGTTGGAGATGTGCATTTGAGAACGAAGACGGGTACTGTTCTTGTTCTCAAAGATGTTCGTCATGTCCCTGATATCCGTTTCAACCTGGTGTCGGTTGGAAGGTTGGATGACGAGGGATTCCTCAGTCTCTTCGGGAATAGTCATTAGAAGCTTTCCAGAGGTTCGATGGTGATTGCCAGAGGAAGCAAGAAGTCCGGCTCTACTATATGGACGGAAGCGCACAGGGGGCACAGGAGGTGAACGCAGTCAGTGATGCGTCTACCGAGTTGTGGCACAGGCGGCTCGTGTAAACCCCCTAAAATTCTACTATATTTTTTTAAATTTTGTATTTATTTTGTACTTCGCATAGGAGTTCGCATTGTTGTATTTACGTATCGTACGAGATTTGCGTTTCTTAATTTCTCGACGAGTGCAAATATGTTTCGAGGTACATATGTTAGAAAAATATTTTATTATAAATTCAATTTATATAGGAAAGTACACATTCAAATAAATGTGATAAGTATTTTATAAAATAGTTATTTTATTCGTCATTTAAAAAAAAGTGATTTGAAAATTTTTGGTTTATATAAAATATATTCTAGATATTTGCAAAATTTGGAATTTGTATAGTAACATATTTTATTATTTAGGAAGAGCTATTTTATGATTATTTATCATAATTATCGAAATTAATTATTACTATATTTATTTAATTATGAAAATAATATTTGGAATTTTGTTAATTTTAATATTTGATTAAATATGGTAATTTAAATTAGAAAAGATTTTATTGACTTTATTTAAAAATAGTTTAAATTAAGGATAGAATTTATCTAGATTTGATTTGATTTGGATTGAGTTATTTTTAAATCGGTTTAAATTAATAGGTGATTTACCTAATTGGGATTTAAATACTCTCAATCCCTATCTAACTGGGAATTCCTACCTCCTATAAAAGGAGAGGTACTCCTCCAGAAATTTTCTATCACACCCAGTGAGTCGTGCATCGTGTCCGTTTCGTCTTTCGGTTCCACTACAGTTATATTTGTACAACTACATAGTTTTTCCTGTGTCCGACAGTCCCGGACATCCACCCAAGCACAATCAAACCCTAAATCTACGACTACGACATCGACCTCGCCTCTGCCAACACCATTGACCGCCATTGCCACCCCTTCTTCGATCGGCTCCCAGTCCCGCCACCATTGTCGACCCCAAATCCAGCATCCCGGCCACCGCCGAAATCCTCCTATCCACGAAACACCACCACCACTCGCCGGCAACACCTATGAAATACCCAAACCATCACCACCGTCACCCGCCTTCCCTGCGACCAGCACAACCACTGGCCGCGGCCGCCCACCCCAACCTGACCGAGATCGACCCAGCAGCCGCTCCGCCTCCGCCTGAGCGGTGGCTCCCCTACCAATCGTGCAACCGCTGCGCCATCAACCGGGGCTTCGTCCGCCGAGCACACCCCGCCGAGACTGTCGTGACCGAAACCCCTCCGCCGTCAGTGCCGAAGATGGGCCTCGCCGTATCTGGTCGCCGCTCTCACTCCGCACCTCTCCCGTGCACCACCCGACGGCAGCGCCGGCGGCGCACCTCCTCCGCCAGGCCGAGCGCTGTGCCCGCGGCAACCGTGAGCACAGACGACCGCTCGTTCCTGCGTCTCCCGACCGATCGAGCCCGCGCATCCGACTTCCCGCTCCTCTCCAGCTCCTCCTTCCTCCCTCGCACAACCGCCGCGCTTCACCGCCGGCCACCGGCGCCGGAGCCGCCCCTCTGGTAAGAAAACCCTCTTCCTCTCCCTCCTTCTGATCCTCTCTCATTCTTATTCTCTTTCTAAAAAGAGAGATTTTAAGAGCAGCTGTTACTGCTCTGATATATCATCTGTATTATTATTATTACTATTATTATTATTATTAGTATTTATTATTATTATCATTATTATACATTACTGTTATTATATTATTATTATTATTATTATTATTATTATTATTATTTTATTATTATTATTACTATAAATTATTAGTATTACTGTTATTATTATATCATTAAAATTATTTTAATACTTTTATTATGATTATGATTTTATTATTAGAATTATTAGTGTATTATTCTCCAAAATACATATTTGACAAAATTTGGGTTTAACCCTAAACTCTTTTTATTTATTTTCAAAGTACTTATTTAAAATATTTTGACAACTTAGAGTTTTGCCTAAAATTTTTATTATTTTAAGTATTATTCTGGACTAATAAAAATGTATTTTTACAATTTACATATATAAAATATTTTCAAGTATTTACGTAGAATTATTTTTTTTTCAAGTATATTATGAAATATTTTCTAAAAATAGGACACGTGTTTCTTCGCTCAAACTCTCTTCGAATTATTCCCTTTACTCATAGCTAATCGTGCTTCTCTATTTCCTTGCAACTTCGGACCATGACACATCGAACATGGCTATCGGACAATCAAGACTTGTCGGATTATAGCACCACACCAGGCGTAACACCAGACAAGATACCTTGCCATTATACTGTTTATATTCAGTTTGTATTATATTACATATCACTGTTCATTTATTTCCAGTTTTTACAGTTCTTAATTTACTGACTGCTCAGTGATATTAGCTGTACTTTGTTATTATCCTTTGGTTGCATATGGACTTAGAGTTAAGGGACTACCGTCTGTAGTGTACCGTATATACCTTGACACAGTTGTACCACGAGGATCTGTGAGATGAGTAGCATGTAGAGGTTTTTACATGTGGGCTGATCTCCCAAGTGCATGTGTTAGGGTTAACTGCTAATAGAGGCGTGTTAGGAGACTTAGCAGTTAGTAGAGGTACATGGTCGTGTATGCGACTTGACAGGTACATTGGGTGGGGAGAACAATACCTGATGTATGGGCTTCTTTGCACTTCCCTGCTTACCGGTGCGCTCCGCCGGAGACGCAGGCTCCAGGTGCCCTCTGACGTTATCCAGAGCATTATGGACGTAGTCCCTTGCACATGATGCCCTCTAACGATCTTCGGACGTTACGAACGTAGGCCCATGGTGCCCTATATAGGGACTATGTCGATCCCATTTACAGCCAGGGCTCATGCGTCGAAGGATTGTTTCTCAAATTGCATGTTCACTTTAGTACGGTTAGTTTACCTTATTTATGCCTTGTCACTTTCTTTGATTGTGGCATATTTTATATTTAGTATTTATATGGCATGTTTATTGTATCATATTACGTCCCTCTGAGGACCTGGTTATCTCGCCAGGTGTGTGCTCTTGTCTTTCGCTGGTGTTATAGCCGTGGCCATGATCATCCCTATGTTTTCGAGGATGATTGCACTTTGATCGTCTTCGCTTCGCTCGCCAAACTCTTTCTTTTATTATGTATTTCTTTTCATAGTTGGTAGTAGATTTGTCTCTGCCCAACTACATGTACCAATGACAATTCATAGATTATATGATATCTTTTATTCTTATATTTTGTGTGGATGAGATTAGTTATGGTTCTACTGCATTTTACATCTTACATATATTTATTATACGGCTGGCATGTCTACGTTTCTAGTCCTACGTATTTTGGGACTGGGACGTTACATATTTTTGTGGTGGCCCATGCAAGTCAAGTTTGCGTTTTTTTTACATTATTGTACCGAACGGGCCTGCATTATAGGATTAGAGTTTAGAATCTCATCCACCTACTTGACATTCTTTCTTGACTTCAAATTTTGAACTCTCGTTCGACCTCCTTGATTTGCATCTTGCTTGACTCCTTCCACCGTAAATTCTTAGTTTCGTGTTTAGTAAAATAATTACACTAGTATATGCCCATAGGTTAAACACATGGGCTAGATGGATTGCATTGACAATTAATTGAGATTTTATTTGAGTTATAAAGGCATTTATTTTCCTAGAAATATGATTTTAAGGATTACTTAATTTTAAGTTGGGTAGTAGCATATTTTCGCTTTCAAAAGATAGTTAAAATTTTAATTTGATATTACAAGGTGACATACACAAGAGGATAGCTAGATCGAGAAAACAAATTGATTTGATTTTGCGTTTTGATTTTTGAAGGTCTTTGAACATTTATAATTTATTGAGTTATAGCTATACATCTTTTGGAGGGATATAAATTTGATTTTAAAAAAAGATCATAAAATTTTAAACTATGATTTACGATTGACCAAAATTTGAGGATGATTGATAAATTTTGGTAAAGTGTTTCTTAATTAAAATTACGTCATATGATCTATGATTTACAAAGTTATTTAGATTTCGAGTTTATGGATATTTAAATTTTGGAAAAAAATAAAAAAATGAAGAATTACTTTTGAAGAGTAGTTGTGACTTATTGGAAGCTAGATATACACATTTGAAGGATATATAATTAAATTCGGGAGTTATTTAAATGTTCCATTTTGTTGTATGAAATTTGGCTGATAAACTTATTAAATTTTGAGTTTAAGGTTTGGAGAAAAAAATGATAATAATTATTCAATTTGTGATATACAAGGGTTGTTTCGAGATTGACTAGAGATTTAAAATTTTGATTAAAGTGGACAGTCTAAGATAATTGGATATTTTTGGCGGAGTATCTTGGAAATTTTATTGAGAAACTTTCGAGGAACTTGAAAGTTTAGATTAGATCATATATTGGTGAAGGACCAAGAAATAATTAAGGTCACCCTAGTGAGATAGAAGTATTCCACATTAGATGGCCATGCCACCTATGAATATGATATTGCATATACACAAGTATAGTTAGTCATCGACCAAACCGATGAACATATCTATGACTTATTCGACCTTCCCTTAAATCTAGATTTTTATTCATGATATCTATTTGTTCGAAACTTAGAAATGATAGAATCGTCCCCGTGACCGTACCCTTATCTATGAGACTATTTCCTGTCTAGAAACACCGTCTCTAACTTATCTTAACCTAATCTACGAGATTTTTTTTTTAAATTTCGTGCATTAATCTTTTTGAGCATTAATTAGTACCTTATGAAAAACCTACTATCTATTTTGATCATTCGGCGTTCCTTATCGTGACTTTGAGATTTGGAGCAAAACACTAGACTTTTCCTTCCCACAAATTTCACATGCAAGACCTAGACAAGCTCACCTTCATGTAGGTATATCATGTCCCACTAAAACACGTCCCCTTGTACTCTATTCTTATGATGCGACTTTCGAGTCAAAATGGTTGCTATAAATCCTACCATAATACTATGGTCCTTTATGACTTCGTTTGGAGATCAAATCTTGACTCAAGTCTTTCGACCCGATACTGATTGTGACCTACTTAATTCCTTAAATGCTTATTTTTGTGTTTTATCATGATTGCTTAACCATTGTCCTTTATTTTTTTATTTACTTAGACACATAACATCTTTCGCTCTTTAATATTGCGACCCTACTTTCTCCCTTCCGATTAAATTGCTTTCTCATATTTCACTATGATTTCTCCATTGTTTATGCAACCTTGTTCCTTATATGATTCCCTTATGCGAAATAAAATTTGATCATGACAATCTCGGGTTAGTAGAGGTAGATTAGAGAACCCCACAGCAAGGATAAATAACACAGTTGGTTAAGACGTAGAATGGACATAAATGAAAATGTGCGATAAATCCAAATAGATGAAGTAAGAAATGTTATATTGTGATGATAAAACAATCAAAGGTAAATAGACTTCTCAAATTTACAAAATTTGTTTCGAGGTAACAAAATATTGAGCGAAGAAATTCTTAAAGTGTTGGTGGTTCAAGAACCAAATTTATATACTAAATTGATGGATGCAAATTCTCGATAAAGACAATGTTGACATTGCCTTCGATAAATTATAGTGTTGTGAAGAGAATAGGCTTCAAGGATAACCAATGGTTGAAGAAAGAAATTGCTTACATTTTTGACGAATTAAGGAATACGACCCTAAGATGATTATGAATATGAAGTAAGACGAGTTTCATTTTTACCATCATGAATTAAAAGATCAATGGATTCCAATTTCCGAAGAAGACGCTAATAGGTAAAGAATTTTCATTTGTAACGATAACAGATTGTGTTGTGAAGATATGATCAACAAATATTGAAGGTGATAGCTTATTTTGGGTACTTTAAGGATAAGTACGAATTTCCTACAAAGAATGTTGATTTAACATTTGATTAAACATATTGAAGGATTATCTAGAACCTACTCTTGAAGAGATTGTGAACGACGAGATCTATTTTGAGGAAAATGGATGTATATAGATATGTGAGAAAAGTACATTAGAGATTCATTTAATTCAAAATTTGTTGAACTTGTTGAATTTTTTTTTACGATGAAATATTGAATTAGATAATTGCATACCTTTTGGAATTTAAAATTTGTGAGGAAAATGATTGAAGTAAATAAAGAAGAAAAGAAAGTTATGGAATATATTGCAGTAGTGAAGGACAAATTGATAAGGACGATTTGAGATTTTAACAATATTGAAAACATGCAAGAAAATGTTGAATCAAGAATAGTGGTCTAATGATCAAAATTTATATTGGAAGACTATTACCTATTTGGGGAGCTTGCACGTCCATAGAACAAATGACAGTAAATAATGGATTATAGGCATCGAGGGGTTGTCATACGCATAATCATACTATAACCGATTTTTTCCTAGTTATCCAACTGATCTATTATCATTGAAATGTCGTCCGCCTCCTCGCAGAATATTTTGTTGCATTCTCGACCCAAGAAGATCTCGTACATCTATTCGAATATACTGCTTCTACCACCTTCACTCTACCTACCCTAGTTATCCCTAAATTTCGAGGACGAAATTCTTTTAAGTTGGGTAGGATGCAAATCCCCAAAAATTCTACTACATTTTTTTAAATTTTATATTTATTTTGTACTTCGCATACGAGTTCGCATTGTTGTATTTACGTATCGTGCGAGATTTACGTTTCGTAATTTCTCGACGAGTGCAAATATGTGTCGAGGTACATATGTTAGAAAAATATTTTATTATAAATTCAATTTATATAGGAAAGTACACATTCAAATAAATGTGATAAGTATTTTATAAAATAGTTATTTTATTCGTCATTTAAAAAAATAATAAGTGATTTGAAAAAATTTGGTTTATATAAAATATATTCTAGATATTTGCGAAATTTAGAATTTGTAAAGTAACATATTTTTGTTATTTAGGAAGAGCTATTTTATGATTATTTATCATGATTTTTGAAATTAATTATTACTATATTTATTTAATTATGAAAATGATATTTGGAATTTTGTTAATTTTAATATTTGATTAAATATGGTAATTTAAATTGGAAATGATTTTATTGATATTATTTAAAAATAGTTTAAATTAAGGATAGAATTTATCTAGATTTGATTTGATTTGGATTGAGTTATTTTTAAATCGGTTTAAATTAATAGGTGATTTAGGTAATTGGGATTTAAATACTCCCAATCCCTATCTAACTGAAAATTCCCACCTCCTATAAAAGGAGAGGTACTCCTCCAGAAATTTTTTATCACACCCAATGCGTCGTGCATCGTGTCCGTGTCGTCTTTCGGTTCCACTACAGTTATATTTGTATAACTACATAATTTTTTCTGTGTCCGATAATCCCGGACATCCACCCAAACACAATCAAACCCTAAATCTACGACTATGACATCGGCCTCGCCTCTGCCAACACCATTAACCGCCATTACCACCCCTTCTTCGATCGGCTCCCAGTTCCGCCACCATTGTCGACCCCAAATCCAGCATCCCGGTCACCGCCGAAATCCTCCTATCCACGAAACACCACCACCACTCGCTGGCAACACCTGTCAAATACCTAAACCATCACCACCGTCACCCGTCTTCCCTGCTACCAGCACAACCACTGGCCGCGGCCGCCCAAATCAACATTACCACCCATCCCAAAAATAAAAAAATAAAAAAAGAGGAGAAAACCCAACCTGACCGAGATCGCCCCAGCAGCCGCTCCGCCTCTGCCTGAGCGGTGCCTCCCCTACCGATCGTGCAACCGCTGCTCCATCAACCGGGGCTTCTTCCGCCGAGCACACCCCGCCGAGACTGTCGTGACCGAAACCCCTCCGCCGTCAGCGCCGTAGACGCGCCTCGCCGGATCTGGCCGACGCTCTCACTCCGTACCTCTCCCGTGCACCGCCCGATGGCAGCGCCGTCGGCGCACCTCCTCCGCCAGGCCGAGCGCTGCGCCCGCGGCAACCGTGAGCACAGACTACCGCGCGTTCCTGCATCTCCCGACCGATCGAGCCCGTGCATCCGACTTGCCGCTCCTCTCCAGCTCCTCCTTCCTCCCTCGCGCAACCGCTGCGCTTCTCCGCCGGCCACCGGCGCCGGAGCCGTCCCTCTGGTAAGAAAACCCTCTTCCTCTCCCTCCTTCTGATCCTCTCTCATTCTCATTCTCTTTCTAAAAAGAGAGATTTTAAGAGCAGCTGTTACTGCTCTGATATATCATCAGTATTATTATTATTATTATTTATTATTATTATTATCATTATTATACATTACTGTTATTATATTATTATTATTATATTATTACTACTATAAATTATTAGTATTACTGTTATTATTATATCATTAAAATTATTTTAATATTTTTATTATGATTATGATTTTCTTATTAGAATTATTAGTGTATTATTCTCCAAAATACATATTTGACAAAATTTGGGTTTAACCCTAAACTGTTTTTATTTATTTTTAAAGTACTTATTTAAAATATTTTGACAACTTAGAGTTTTGCCTAAAAAGATTTATTATTTTAAGTATTATTCTAGACTAATAAAAATGTATTTTTATAATTTACATATATAAAATATTTTCAAGTATTTACGTAGAATTATTTTTTTTCAAGTATATTATGAAATATTTTCTAAAAATAGGACACGCGTCTCTTTGCTCAAACTCTCTTCGAATTATTCCCTTTACTCATAGTTAATCGTGCTTCTCTATTTCCTTGCAACTTCTGACCATGACACATCGAACATGGCTATTGGAAAATCAAGACTTGTCGGATTATTGCACCACACCAGACGTAACACCAGGCAAGATACCTTGCCATTATACTGTTTATATTTAGTTTGCATTATATTACATATCACTGTTCATTTATTTCCAGTTTTTACAATTCTTAATTTACTGACTGCTCAGTGATATTAGCTGTACTTTGTTATTATCCTTTGGTTGCATATGGACTTAGAGTTAAGGGACTACCATCTGTAGTGTATCGCATATACCTTGACACAGTTGTACCACAGGGATGTGTGAGATGAGTAGCATATAGAGGTTCTTACGTATGGGCTGATCCCCCAAGTGCATGCATTAGGGTTAACTGCTAATAGAGGCGTGTTAGGAGACTTAGCAGTTAGTAGAGGTACATGGTCGTGGATGCGACTTGACAGGTTCATTGGGTGGGGAGAACAATACCTGACGAATGGGCTTCATTGCACTTCCCTGCTTACCTGTGCGCTCCGCCGGAGACGCAGGCTCCAGGTGCCCTCTGACGTTATCCAGAGAGTTATGGACGTAGCCCCTTGCACATGATGCCCTCTGACAATCTTCGGACGTTAAGGACATAGGCCCTGGTGCCCTATATGGGGACTATGTCGATCCCATTTACAGCCAGGGCTCATGCGACGAAGGATTGTTTCTCAAATTGCATGTTCACTTTAGTACGGTTAATTTACCTTATTTATGTCTTGTCACTTTCTTTGATTGTGGCATATTTTATATTCAGTATTTATATGGCATGTTTATTGTATCTTTATACGTCCCTCTGAGGACCTGGTTATCTCGCCAGGTGTGTTCTCTTGTCTTTCGCAGGTGTTATAGCCGTGGCCATAATCATCCCTATGTTTTTGAGGATGATTGCAATTTGATCGTCTTCGCTTCGCTCACCAAACTCTTTCTTTTATTATGTATTTCTTTTCATAGTTGGTAGTGGATTTGTCTCCGCCCAACTACATGTACCAATGACAATTTACAGATTATATGATATCTTTTATTCTTATATTTTGTGTGGATGAGATTATTTATGGTTCTACTGTATTTTACAGCTTACGTATATTTATTATATGGCTGGCATGTATACGTTTCTAGTCCTACGTATTTTGGGACTGGGGCGTTACAACTCGGCCATATCAGCGAGAAGGAGATGAGCTACTTGGTGAACAGGAAGGTGATTCCAGGGCTCAAGTCTACAAAGTTGGAGAAGTGCATGCACTGCTTAGCTGGGAAGCAAAATAGGGTGTCGTTCCAAAGTCACCCAAGTTCAAGGAAGGCGGCCTTGCTCGAGTTGATTCACTCGGATGTCTGCGGTCCTATGAAGGTAAAATCTTGGTGGTGCATCCTACTTTGTAACTTTTATTGATGACTGTTCCAGGAAGGTTTGGCTCTATGCCTTAAAGACCAAGGATCGGGTGCTGCCCACTTTCATAGAGTTTCAGGCCTCTGTTGAAAGAGAGACGGGCAAGAAGTTATTGTGTGTTCGGTCCGACAACGACGGCGAATACATTGGTCCTTTTGATGCTTATTGCAGAGAGCAAGGGATACGACACCAGAAGACTCTGCCCAAGACACCTCAGCTCAATGGTGTAGCGGAGCGCATGAACAGGACACTGATAGAGAGGGTGCGGTGTTTACTGTCAGAAGCAAACTTGCCGGACAGTTATTGGGGTGAGGCTCTTCTCACAACTGCTTATGTTATTAATTTATCTCATAGTGCTCCTTTGCAGGGTGATGTGCCTGACAAAGTATGGTTCGACAAAGAACCGTCATACAATCACCTGCGAGTGTTTGGTTGTAAGGCCTTCGTGCATGTACCGAAGGACGAGAGGTCCAAACTTGAGCCAAAGATGAGGCGATACGTCTTTGTCGGCTACGGTCGGGATGAGTTTGGCTATAGACTCTACGATCCAGTGGGAAGAAAGCTCTACAGAATCAGGGACGTGGTATTCATCGAGGATCAGACCATGACCAACACTCAAGATTTTGAGACGCCTTCTGAGGCTGAGGAATTGCCTGAGTTAGAGTCATTTTGCTTCAAAAAGTTTTCAGAGGACATCGCAGAGGATCCAGTTATGGGGGAGCCAGTGCATGGAGTTGCTTCCAACCTTGATCATCAGCCAACTGATGGTGGTCAGGGTGTCCCTCAGGAGGATGAGCATACCGGGGAGGCAGTTTCTGAAGAGGAGGAGGTTGTTGGTATACAGCCAGCACCAGTAGCTCCACTGAAAAGGAGAGACAGAGAGCGTCGACCATCTACGAGGTACTCACCGGGTGAGTATGTGCTATTGACTGACGGGAAGAGCCCGAAAGTTTTACAGAGGCTATGGAAGACGAACACAGGCAGGAGTGGATGGAGGCTATGTAGGAGAAGATGAGTTCCTTACACGCCAATTCTACTTATGAGCTGGTGCGGTTGCCAAAGGACAAGAAGGCTTTGAAGAATCGATGGATGTTTAGAGTGAAGCAGACGGATGATGCTACTCGTCCTCGATACAAAGCGAGGCTGGTAGTTAAAGGCTACGGTCAGCGAAAAGGCATAGATTATGAAGAGATCTTTTCGCCTGTCGTCAAGCATTCGTCTATTCGGGGGGTGCTAGCATTAGCAGCCAGTCTTGACTTGGAGGTCGAGCAGATGGACGTGAAGACTGCATTCCTTTACGGTGATCTTGAGGAGGAGTTATACATGGAGCAGCCAGAGGGATTCTGTGAGAATGGCAAGTCACATTTGGTCTACCGGTTGAGAAAGAGCTTGTATGGTCTGAAGCAGGCTCCGAGGCAGTGGTACAAGAAGTTCGAGTAGTTTATGGGGGAGCATGGCTATGCATGGACGACGTCGGATCACTGTGTATTTGTGAGATATTTTGTCGATGATGATTTCATCATTTTATTGCTCTATGTTGATGATATGCTATTAGTGGGTCAGAATGCCACAAGGATAGCGGAGTTAAAGCGACAACTGGGTGCGGCCTTCTCTGTGAAGGATTTGGATGCAGCAAAGACTATTCTTGGGATGGAGATCAGCCGAAAGAGAGAGTCCAAGTTGCTACACTTGTCCCAAAAGAAGTACATTCACCGGGTACTTCAGCGTTTCGATATGGATGGGTCGAAGAAAGTGAGTTGCCCCCTTGTGGCTCACTTTAAGTTCACTGAGGAGCAATGTCCATCTACCGAGGACGAAAAAGAAGATATTGAGCGGATTTCATATGCCTCAGCTATGGGAAGTCTTATGTATGCTAAAGTGTGTACGAGGCCAGACATCGCTTATGCAGTTGGCACAGTTAGCAGGTATCTTTCAAATCTTGGAAGGGTACGTTGGAGTGCGGTCAAGTGGATTCTACGATACCTTCAGGATACTGCTGATTGAAGACTTTCTTTTGGTGGTGACGAGTCGAAGCTGGTTGGGTATACCGACGCTGATATGGCTGGAGATGTAGACACGAGGCGATCGACTTCGGACTATGTGATGATATTTGCTGGAGGAGCGATATCGTGGCAGTCGCAGTTGCAGAAGTGTGTTGCCTTGTCGACGACAGAGGCAGAGTACATTGCGTCGACGGAGGCTTGCAAGGAGTTCTATGGATAAAAAAGCTGTTGCAGGAAATGTGGCTGAAGCAAGAGCAGTATACTTTGCTTTGCGACAGTCAGAGTGCTATTCACATTATGAAGAATCAGACTTTTCATAGCTGGTCCAAGCACATCGAGACTCGGTATCATTGGATACGAGATGTGGTTGAGAAGAAGGACACGATGCTTGAGAAGGTCCATACTGATGACAATGGAGCGGACATGCTCACGAAGGTTCTACCAAGGGGAAAGTTTGAGTACTGCAAGCGGATCGTCGGGATGACGAGTTCCTCCACCTAGTTGTGAAGGAGGAGATTTGTTGGAGTGGGTGGAGTTCCCAACCTATGTGGAGAATACCCCGGAGAGCGACGAGCGCTATCCGTGTGTCGGAGAAGCTCGGGGAGTGCATGGATCCTATTTTGGAACATATATGGTAAAAATATATGATTTGATTTTCATATTTACTTTGATCATATATTTATGATTGGACCCTTCATATAGTAGCTTTCCACATTATTGGGTTTCCAATTATGGCAAGCCAATTATGATTGGATTTCTATTAAATATATGATTGATGCATATTGGAAGTTTCCATATATATTGGCCTTCCATATATGGATTACCAAGGGCTTATAAAAGGGTGATGCATGCTAGTTGTAAAATCATCTCAAAACAAGAGTGCTTACAATCTTTGAGAGAGAGAGAGGATTAAGGACTATTGTGAAGGAGAGATTGCTTCGAATAATTTTTCAGCATCTCTTGTTCTTCGGAGTCCGCAATCAAAAAATTTCTTCTTTCAAGTGAGTTGTGGTGATCCGTGTTGGATCGGGAGGAGCTTGTAGAGGGTATATTCTCTTTATTCCATTAGTGGAGGTTCTTCAGGGTTGGACTTCGATCGTCCCGTAATTTTTTCCGCAAGAGTTTTCCATGTCAAAAATCTTTGTGTCTGCGATTGTGTTTGGCGTTTTTGGTTTGTGTGCTTTTGCTCGGTTCTCTCGCAGGACTTTCTGGTTTGGGGGAACGGTTTCCGCGCTTCGTTTCCAACAGAATAAACTGCGTATACATGTATTTGAGGTCCAGAAAAGACTATATGAGTATCTAATTGTTTAATATTTTATTTTTTATAATGCAATTTGCACCTTCAAGTTGTTTCTCCGATCTATTTTTTCTTACCTGACACCGAACATGACTGTTAATGTGGCAGCTGACGTAACAAATTTTAAAATTAAAATTAAAATAACATTAAATTTAATATTAATAAATTATATTGATATTAAAGTTAACATCAAAATTAATATTAACATTAACATTAACAGTAACATTAATATTAATATTTTAAAATTAAAATTAAAATTAACAAACATTATAATTAACATTAAAAATATTTGGATAATTAATTTTTTGGATTAAAATTTGCCAGGTCAGCTACCATGATAGATGTAAAATAATATTATTTAATATGTCACGTCAGCTAACACATAAGGAGGGATAGATTGGAGGGACAATTTGGAGATGCAAATAGCGTTACTTTTTTTTATGTTACTTGTAAGCTCAAGTAGATATCTTGAAAATGAAAAAAAATAAAGAACTTACCACTTGTATTTTAGAGTTGTTATGGAGACAATTCTGCCCAAGTCATTACCAAAAGTATGTGTTGATACGAGCTGAAGAAAAAATGATATGTTGACTATGGTTATTCCTGGAGCTATGTTCTAACATTGTTTTTTGAATTGCTTCAAATCTTTTCTATTGCTTGAGAGTCCTTTATAAGGGATTGGCGAGTAGTTGATTTGGTGAAGATGTGCGGAGGAGAAGCACTATGTCAGCTCAATTGTCGATGTGGTGATATGAAGAAAAATGTCGAACAAGAATAGACTCATGACCATTTCTGACTTCGACCATATATTAATGATTGGACTTCCATATATTGAATTTCCATATATGAATTTTCATATATGGATTTCTAGTATATGATAAGCCTACATAAGATTGGATTTTCATATATGGACACATGACATACTATATAAAGGGTATAAAGATTCTTCTTGAGATATATCGGTAGAAGCATGAAAAATATGGGGTTCATGCGGATCACAATTGATCGCATGAGTACTTTGGGACAAATTGGTCCGCATAAAGAAGAGCCGCATGATAGACTTGTCATGTCCCCTGCGGTACATCTTTACCAGACTGATTTGAGCCCCAGAAAGAATAGTTACGTATGCGGCCAAGCTGATCAACCCTTCTGATAAGGCTGGCAAACTCTGTCAAAATTGACAAAACTGACAGCTTTGACAGCTTTGACACTGACAAAAAGAAGATAAGACATGATCAAACAAAATGTTATGTCACCAGACTGGACATAGTCATGCAGCTAGAAGGACTGCGACCCGAGCCGCATGAACCTTATGCGGCTCAATCCATGCGGTTCATGCGGCCAAGGGTGACTGCAACATGAGTCGCATGAGCTTTATGCGGCCCAGAAATATAGAATCTATGCGGCTCAAAAGTCCCAAAGCTACATGCGGACTAAGGGAGACTGCGACTCAAGCCGCATGAGTCTTATGCGGCCCAACATGACCGAACACTGAAAGGCCTATGCGGCTCAAAATTACTCAAGCAGACTGATCCTATCCTGCGATAAGACACGTGGCATGCTGACCAAGTCTCAACCACCCAGATTTGTTGCAACAAAATCTCAACAAGTCACCAGCAGGCGGCCAAAGAGCGGGTCTTTCTGTGATGTTGTAGCCACGTGGCCACGTGGCCATCTATGCGGCTCAAGATACCTATCATTATAAATAGCAGGGTACTACACCCATACAAAAAGATGGCAACCTATGAAGGGCAATTTCTTCAAGAGCAAGGATCGCGTCAGATAGTCCAAGGAGTAAGGCAGATTTGCTACACTTTTTCGAGCCTCTATCGTCACCCCCCAGAATCAAAACTAAACAATTATACTTAGATTGTCTCCTAGGATTTTTTTTTCCTAGGCTTTCTCTTGTACAAGCGAGTTTACAATCATGTTTAATTCCTGTAATTTTTGTTCTTGATATTTAATGGCAAACACGATGGCGACTCTGCTGGGGACATCCTTCTCTTCTGATGAGAATTTGGTGACACAATTTGACGCATCCAAGCTCGGCTCCACGCAGCAAATGCTCGTGGTTTGTTTTGACCAACGAGCATTCGAAGAAATGCTCTCTGAAGGGAGCGCCAGCCCATCGCAGAAGCGAGCCAACCTAAAGAGAACCCACAGGACGTCGAAGCACAAAACTGTTGCCCCTGCCAGGTTCTCGAAGAAGCTCCTTCTGCGGCCCAAGACGGTGATCAAGACTCTCCTACGGCCTTGCTTTCGACCGGAGAGGACCCCACTGTCCCCAAATCCAGCAAAGAAAAATACTACGATGCTGAGTTTTTGGGGACACAAGAGAAATCCATACGGATGAGGAAGAGGCCGCATAAGAGAGATGGGCAGATGACCCATGCGGTAGCTGACTCTGGCCGCAGGCAGATGGCCCATGCGGCAGCCAACTCTGGCCGCAGGCAAACGGCCCATGCGACAGCCAACTCTGGCTGCAGACAGATGGCCCATGCGGCAGCCAACTCTGGCCGCAGGCAGACGGCCCATGCGGCCGCCAATCCTGGCCATAGACAGAGAGTCTCATGCGGCCCTGTCAAAAGCTCTATGTTCGACCGTCTCTCATGCGGGCTCGACTCTATGCGGCCTATTGAGAATATAGAATATTCTAATATGGACTCTTATTATTATGCGCCTTCAGGTGCTAAATCGAAGAAGTCTAGGGCAGTGCGAGCCCAACAAGCCTAGTCAACTGTCCAAGTTGCTGACCGTCAGCGGGCACCGTTAATTGTTATACGGGCCCCTGATGGAAAGTTGTACAGAACCACCCGCGTCCAGTCCCTAGGACTAACGGACAGGGTGGGTCTCAAAAGTCTTCCTCCAACGATCGAGAGCAAGTGCTTTTACTAGCCTCAGATCAGGGAGCAAATATGATACCCATGCACCCTTGTGCTCGGGATACCCGAGTCCACAAAGTGGTAGATCGGTCTGCTATCGACTTGCGAGAGGTGATTACTCACAAACGCAAGGAGAAAGAAGCAACCTTGGCATGTGATGAGCCCTTTTCGGGACGTCATTGCACCCAGGTCATCATCAACTGCTGCTGCGACAAGTCAACAATACCTGAAGATCGGCAGTCCATTTTTTAATGACTGCACTAGCCATCACCTGTCCGACAACAACTTGAGAAACAGGTGCAAATCCCAGGAGACGAAGAATTCCCTTTTGCCTCCTGTAATTCAACTCGAAAGGTTCTTACCGACAAGGGAGAAAAGAAGACAGGCTCTTCCAGTCCGGCAATCTCAGCCAGCACTGCAAGGAAACTCTCATCTGGAGGGGTGCCACCGACAGCCACAAGGGGTGTCTACCTAGGCACTCGATCCAGAAAGAAGCTTCCAACACCTGGGGGTGCATCTTCGACCTCGCTGGAGGTAGATACAGTCGGGGGTAGCAGTCCCCTCAATGTATGCGACAACCCAGTATTCCAAGAGCATACACAGGGGATAACGATCTACTGGAATTTTACAACAGACATAGACATCCCTGAGGGTGACCGCCTTCACCAAGACGATGTGGCTTCCTGCATAGGGAGTAGCACCCCTTCCGAGTCCGAGGAGGAAGACATTCCGACATTCTCCGACGATTTTTCGGTACGAGGGTACGACACAGAGAGCACCTCTACTACGATCCCTTCCACGTCTACCCATGTGTGGACAGTCTTTATGGCCGACAATGATCATGAAGCGCCTACTGACCGACAACGTCTAGAAGTACTTGAAGCCATGCTCCTGTCGCTGGTCAAGTCAGTGACGAAATCAAAGCTGCCTTGCCGACTCAACCGACAAGGACGTCTGGACAAACAAGCTTGGGACCCGCAGTCAACACGGATTCCAATACGACCGCTCCTCCTTTGGGTGATAATCCTCTATGGACATCCGCTCCTTCAGCTACAGATGAAGCTAGGGAGGCAAGGAGGGATGTCCAGGAGCTTCGAGCAATGTTCAATGCCCGAGACTCCTCCCGGGACATCAGAATATGACAGCCGTATTCCGTTGCGTGGAGAGATGTTCCTTTTCTGCCACGTTACAAACCATTTCATATTGATTCGTATGACGAAAAGACTCTGGTAGTCGGTATATGACTTATTTCGAGGTCACAACCGATCATTTGCCGCATAGTGATGCCATCTTCATACGACTATTCATCGGAGCATTGGAGGGAATCGCGTTCGACTGGTACCGCAACCTTCCGGACAACTGTATCCATTCTTTCGACGGCTTCAAGCACATGTTCCTAGAAAGATTCTATGAAGTGGGACATGATGTGACAATGTCATCCCTCATGGACGTCGTTCAGGGGGAGAGGGAGCCAACAAGGAACTATATCGAGCGGTTTCGCCAAACCGCAATGAGATTGCCCCAAGGCAATCCCGAAAGCTCCTTGATTGAAATCTGCCAGATGAAGTTGCTTCCCGCAATCAGCCTCTGGATGGGTGAAGATCAGTTCAGAGATGGACGACCTTCATCATAAGTGCCACAAATATGGAGGTGAAGTTAAAGAATGCTCGTAAGTTGGGATTACACATCCCGGATGGAGAGGTCAAAGGCAAACGTCCTGGTACCGCTCCCAATAACAACAACACTAATGGCACCTCCAATAATTGGGACAATAAAGGCAAACCGGTCATGGTCGCTGGTACGACTAAGAAGCCTAAACAAAAGCAGACAGAAGCTCAGTGTCCCAAGATGAATTACTCATTCGAAGATAGTCATGTCAAGCCTATCTTCGACATGCTCTTGCAAGGGAACAGGATCCAACTCCCTCCACCAAGATGCGAGCCTCGAGCGGCGGAGATGGAGGAACCAAAATACTGCCATTTCTACCGCTATGTTCATCATCCCACTCAAGGATGCTTTCAATTAAAACGGTACATCCAGAGTCTTATCGGCTCCAAAGCCATGTCGCTAGACTTTGTAGAGGTTACCGTGGCGACGAACATGGTATCAATTCAGTTTAATGACTTTCCTCCAACAAGTGCTCAAGATGGGGTAATACCTATCCCCCAGGCAACGATGGAGGTTATAACGCCCCAGTCCTAAAATAGAAGGACTAGAAACGTATCATGCCAGCTGTATACATACGAGTAAATGAAAGGCTCGTATGTATACATAAGTTGTAAATGTAAAAAGCCAAGACACTAAATCTCATCTACAAAGATAAATAATGATATAAAAGCAACTTTGAATTTGGAGTGAAAGAAAAGCCCTATTTTGCCCGTGTATACAATTGTTGGGCGAAGAGAAATCCACTACCAACTAATTTAATTAGGGAAGAATTATACAAAGAAAATGATTTGGTCGAGCGAAGGGGATGACGATCCAAAAGTAGCATCTCGATGAATAGAACGCAAGCCACGGCCTTAGCTAGAGCACCTGTAGGAAGTCATAAAATACACACCTGGAGAGATCACCAGGTCCTCAGAGGGACGTAACAAGATACAAGAAGAATATGCCATTATAACTGCAATTGTAAATACTATAAACTACGATACAACTGGGTTCCTAACCGTCTATGTGATATGCACTTTGAGGACAACGTTCTACGAAGGGGTTGTAAGGATTCACGCAAGTAATCAAGAGTAGCCAACAAGTAGCGCTCATCCGAGATACTATCGACCGGGCAGCAAGTAGCGCTCATCCGAGTCACTATCACCCATAAATGTGTAAAAAGTAAATATAGCCCCTACGCTAGTAGCTGTTCCCTCCCCCCAATGATACTATACATGTGTCATAACCACGACACACCAACACGTGTCGTTTCCACAACACGGTTTGTATTCAATAACTGTCAAGTCTTCTAACATGCATCTATTAACAGTTATTCCTATGCATGCGCACGGGTGATCAGCCAATACGCAAGTGACCACTACATGATACTCATAACTCACACACAACTCGTGATACAATCGTGACAAGTTTAATGAGATACACTAACTTGACGGTAGTCCCTTAACTCTAAGTCCACATGCAAGAAGAAAATAATAAACAAGAAATATAGATACAATAACTAAAATAAAATGCAACTAAATGTAAGCAGTAAATATGGCAAGATATCTTGTCTGGTGTGTCGCCTGGTGTGGTGCAATGTTCTGACAAGTCCCGAGGTGTCCAATAGCCGTGATCGATGGGCAGTGGTCTGAAGTTGCGAGGAATTAGGATTTAGTCATGGTCAAGATTGATAATCGAAAAATTTGGTGTGAAGGAATACTACCTTAGAAAATATTTATACTACTCGAAACCATATTTGCTAGAAAAATAAATTTTGATAACTATTTGAAAATAGAGAAAAATGATTTAGGCTAAAATTATGAGTTTGTCAAAATATGACTTTTTAGATAAAACTACCTTTCATAAAAGAATATTTAAGTAATTAACCAAAAATATTAATAAATTGTTTAGGCCAAAACTATAACTTTGGGAATATACATATATACAAAATTTTAAATTATTTTTATAATACTTTCACATAAATACTTAAAAATAATTTATATATACAATTTGTAAAGACACATTTTTTTTATGAGTAAAAATATTAATATATACTTGAAAACATAATTTGGTAACTACATTAAAATATATGTAAAATATTAAAAAAATCAAAAATATTTTGGGCAAAAACTATAATTTGTAGGTCGAAGTAGCTTATTTTATTTCAAATGGATCAAAATAATTTATGATATATTTTTTTATGGTTTAAAAACTAAATTCAACATGGATAGAAAAATGGTGTTGTTGAAAAATACAATATTGTTACTAATAACTCAATGATAATATAATAATACTACTAAGAATAATAGTAGTCAATAATAATGATAATAATATAAAAAGTTACAATACTACTGTCTTTGCTTAAGAAGAAAGTAACATAATGAAATAATAGAACTCAACAAAAGAAGTATAGCTATTGTTGCTCTCCTCTTTCCAGAGAGAGTCAGCTCAATAAAGCACTTAGAAAAAGCAAAAGACTTAAGGAGGACTCACTCAAAAGAAAGGACTCGGAAGGTGAAAAAGAAGGGTGGGAGAGAGTGGTTCCCACCGAGGTCGGCGGGTCGAGCGGTAGGGGAATGGCTCGGCTGGGGGTCCTCTACTTCAGCATGAGGTCGCCGTACAACGCCACGGCGTCAGGCGGGTGCGGACGGAGCACGGGGTCGGGCAGCTCCAGGAAAAAGGGCTGCTCATGCGCGCGGTGCTGGTAGGACAACCGGAGGCTGCGACGGCGGAGGCTCGCTAGCACGCTGCGGCGGTGGCTCGCTTCCCCGCCCCCTATTCGGAGGAGTCACGTCGGCCGGAAGCCGCACACAGCGCTGGAGGAAGTGAGCAGCGGAGGAGCACCGACATAAGGGGAAGAGTCAGCGTCGACACGAGGGGAAGAGTCATCGGGTTGGACCACGGCAAATGAGGCGGACGCACGCGGCGAAGCACCGCGATCGGGATGCCACAGCAGGGCTTTCAAAGGGTTTTCGGCTAGGGCACTCTGTGCGTGTGTGGGGCGCCGGTCTCGTCGGCGGAGAACGGCATCGGTGTCTGGACGCCGGTACACGGGGGAAGAGGCCAATCGATGGCGTTGGGGGCTCCTCTATGGCGCGACGAAGGTAAGAATGGTGTTTGTTGGTTTCTTCTTCCTCTTTAATTTTTCTGGTGGCGGTGGTTGGTGTTGGCCGCCGGTCCACTTGGCCGGAGTCGGGTGACGGAGGCGGACGCACGATTGAGGAGGAGTTGTTGATTGGGGTTCGGCTATGTGGTGGTGATAACGGGGATGGCCGAAGTTTATTTGGTGATGGTGGTGGAGTTGGTGGCGTCGGCTTGGCGAGAATGGCTGAGATTTTGGCGGTGATGGCATGGAGAAGGTGGATGTTGATGGTGGAAGCAATGTGTCATAAAGACAATTTCGGGTTGTGGCGGAAGGGTAGGCAGGGCTGCCAGTTGCAGTGGTGATGGGAGTTTCTGTCGGGGTGGTCCAAGATGGTGTGGAAGTCGAGGCGGTGGTTTTGGTGTCGCAGGTTCCGGGGGTCTCGATTGGCTTGGCTGAAGTTTGCCTTTGTCGGGACGGTGATGAAGTGGTGGTGGTGACGATGGTGGATGGTTGTGCTGCGGTGGACAGGGGATTAGAGGTGATCGATGGTTTTAGTGTCGTACACGATAGGGATGACTGTAAAATTTAATGGAATAAGAGTGTGCAGACACAGACATGATGCACAATCTTGGTTGTGGTGGTTGAAGCTTATTTGTGGAATTGATGGAGAAGAGAATAAGGGGTCTCTCCTTATATAGGAGGTGAAACCCTAGTAGGATAAGGACTAGGGGGTTTTAAATCTACCATTAGATAATTTCATAATTAAATTCAAATTAATTTAAACTCGTTTTAAACCATCTTGAATTTGAAGCTATTCAAAATAAGTCAATAAAATCTTTTCTAATGTAAATTATCACAATCAATTAAATTTAAACCAAAACACTATTTTAAAATACTTTTTCGAATAATAAAATATTAATATTAAATAAAATTTGAAAATAGAATTATATACATAAAATCTAAATTTATGTACCTTGTATGCAATGAATATTTGCATAAAACCTCATTTTCAAAATTACTATTTATATAACCTTTCATGATGTAAACTAAAGAATTGAAAATTCCAATATGACACATTTTACAACTTTACGAAATTAAAAATATTTATTATTTATTATTTAAAAAACTATGCTTCTAAATAAAATATTTTTACAAAAATATGTACCTCGCACATATTCGCACTCGACGAGCCATACGAAATACGAGCTTATACGCGACGTTCAATACGACAAATTCGTACGCGACGTACAATACGACTATGCGACGTACAAATACAAAGTAAAAATTAATACCCAATTTATTTTAAAAATAAAATTTATAGTAGAAATTTAGGGGGTTTACATCCTACCCAACTTAAAAGAATTTCTTCCTCGAAATTTAGGAATAATTAGGGTAGGTAAGGTCGAAGGAGGTAGAAAGAGTTTTATCGATGGAAAATCACAACTAAATCATTGAACGAGGAGTTTGTAGTAGAAGTCAATGTAACAAGCAGTTTAGATAACTGGACAAATAAAATCAACGGGTGTAATTTAAAAGATCATATGCATGACAACCCTTATGTGTCTGATTCGATCATACTACTATCAATCCTAAAATTTGCGGAATCCCAAAAATATTTTAAACACTTTTTCGATCTCAATCTAGGATCAATAAGTCGGATTAATATCATCCTAGTCTTTTTAATCGTCAAAATTTATCTCTTCAAAGCAAATAATTTGCAAAATTTTGATTTCTCCTCAAAATTTATATTTCCTGAAATAAATTTTTCTAGAACTATTATTTTTTTTCTCTTCCTTTATTTAGTAATCGTCCTCAAGAATTTACTCACAATATTTTGATTTTAAAGTATATAATTTAAATTTGTTACCTCAAACTAGAAATTTAATAGGCTCTGAAACTTTCATTTTAAATGACCTCTAATCTACTTCCCTTTTATTCTCTTCCGTTTACCCGAAAGTTTATTTCACAAAATCAACTATATTCGTATATCGAATCTGTTATCCGATAGAATTTTAAAAGTCCAAAATTTTAATACTCAATCGTTTGTAATCTACTTCTCTATCTATATATACTTAAATATTTTTCCAAAAATGACTTCGTCATTTCATAATCTTCTCAAAATTATATATTTAATAAATCCATGAACCTGCTTTTCCTATACACCTATACATACTTCCTAAAGCTTTAATTCTCTCAAAATTAAAATCTTTAATCAAGTTAGCTGAGGTAAAGATCAATCTCTTCTAGAAATTTTTATAAAAGATTTATATCCTTTGTGCAGCAATATAAAATTTATTTCCCATATTTCATTAGTCGCAACCTTTTTAACACTCGCAAGTATACTATCATTGGATCATCTTAACCCATAATATCACCCCTCTTAATCAAATAGCACATTTTACTAATGTCTCATAATCACGTATCATTTCACTTGATTAAAACACTAATCTCCTCTATGGTGCCTTCCAATCTAGCCCATATCCAACCAAAGGGTGTCATGATCAAATCTTCATCTAAGCCCAAGGAATCACAAAGCAAGGTGTAGGTCCTAAAAATCAAGTTGCACCCATCAACAAAGTCATGAAAATCAAGATATGCATCCTTCAATTGAATTGCGCAGAAGACAGATTATGCATCATCTCGATTGCGCATACTGGACTACGCACACTCTCAAGTGCGCAAGCTGACGTGGCAACGTTATCATTATCTGACAAAATCAAATCTTCTGACAACTGATAGTACGGAGAACGAAGAAACTGTTTGTTTATCGTGCAGCACAGCGCTCGAGGACAGCTGTACATGCAGCACAATCTGCCAGACTGTCTACTGCGCAATCCAATCCAACGCAATCTAAAGTCAGCGTAATTCAGGTAGCGCACTTCATCAAGACAACTGACAAATATACACGTGGCCTTCATGCCATCATTTACTCACTACGTGGCAACCGTCTGCACACTATCATGCACAATTCAATCAAATGATGCTATGTGTCCAAGACAGTTGGCCCACGATCAAACAACTGCCAGCGCAGTTTGATGCTGCGCAATCCAGTCCATGCGCAATCCAACATGCGCAATTCAGAATAACTAAAAGTTAGTTATTTCTAGAACTCTATAAATAGAGTTTCAAGTCTTCATTCAAGGGGATCAGACATAAAAATTCAAAAAAAATCAGAGAGTTCAGGAGTTCTTGCCCAAGTGCTGCTGCATTCTTCCGAGGCTATCACCTTCAACTTCAGAGGCTATCGTCTTCAAAGTTCACATCGTCCAAGGGATAAAGCAATCGTCATCTAGATTAGATTTCTATAGTTGTACATTTCCAGAATTCTATTGTAATCTCTTTACAAAGTTTGTTGAAATAAAGATCAACTTTTGTTTTTGCAAACAAAATGGCGACTCTGCTGGGGACGACTTTCTCCTCCGACGTGGAAGTGACAACTCAATGTGACGTTGCGTCTATCGGGAAGACGCAGAAGACGCTGGTTGTGAAGGTCAACCAGACGGCCTATGAAGCCATGATCAACTCCAGGACCACCCCTCGCACTGCAACAACTTCTGCCACGAGCAAAGTGCGCCCAGTGTGGGTCCCCAAGACTGCTGCGCAGTCTGTTCCCTTTACCACCAAGACTGCTGCACAGTCTGTTGTACAGTCTGCTACACAGAATGCTGTGCAGTCTAATGTTTCTGCCATTAAGACTGCTGCGCAGTCTAAGGTCCTTGCTGCCAAGACTGTTGTACAATCCACTGTTGCACAATCTGCCTCTATCACTCATGCGCAATCTGCTGTTGCCAGTGCACAAAATACGTCCTATGCTGCCCTATCGAAGTGCAAGACTCCTCTGCCTCTGGCGCAGTTGGCTGCCACTCTTCCTGCACAAACTAACACTCCAGCAACCAGAGTGTATCCTAAACACTCTGTGGCCAGAACTCCTGATGCACAAACCACAGTATCTGTGGCCAGAACCAAAAGGCCATCTGCCAGAACTTCTCCTACGCAACCCATCAGTGCGCATACTGTCTAAGCTCTCCATGCGCAAGCTATGTCTGCGCAGTCCAAGAGAGACAACCCTTTGGCTAATCTCTCTTCCTCTTACAGCAAGGAAAAAGACTCAGCTTCTCTTCCCAAGCTCCCTGTTGCCCCAGTGCAATCTACTGGGGGTAGTCTATTGGCTATTCTTCCCCTTCCTCAGAACAAAAGAAAAGGCCCGTTGGTCTTTTCTCAAACTTCCTTATCCTATGACTTGGAAGACAACAGAGGGAAACGCTCTTTAGCTAACCCTTCTTCACAAAACAAAGAAAAATGCCCTTTGGTCTTTTCTCAGTCTTCCTCGGTTTTTACCGTAGAAGATCAATCTGAACGTGCCTCGGCACCAGTCAATACAAGAACTCTTTCAAACAAGGGTTCTTCTTC
Organism: Iris pallida; assembly: GCA_029216955.1. NCBI lineage: Eukaryota > Viridiplantae > Streptophyta > Magnoliopsida > Asparagales > Iridaceae > Iris > Iris pallida. The sequence continues at coordinate 12,661,522 of JANAVB010005796.1, read as the reverse complement.
CTATCATGTCCAAAGAACTTGTACTAATCAAAGAGGTATTCTGCCTACTCCTGTAGCAGAATTCCAAGATCTTCCAACTCTCAAGATATCCCGATCGAAACAGAGAAAATTGCTGGTGTCTCAAACAGAAACCCCTGGGGGTGAATTTGCTGATTTAAGAACCTATCTCAATAGGCCAACTTCGGCAAAACGCAAACAACCAATGTCGAAGACGAACCTGCATCAAAAGCGAACTTCCAGGATCAAAAATCCCGACACCTATGCCAATGAAGTGAGCACTTCCCTGTATACTCAAGGGACAAAATATCTGAAGAACCGGAACCATGTTCCAAATGTTGTCAAGGAACATATCCCTCAGATTTCTTCTCGTCCCGTCGTTGTTTCTGACCTCCGAGAGCATCTCAGACAAAAGTGGGACAATATATCAACACCTACAGTACAACCGCTTGATCATCATTGTAATCACAAGGTTATCATCCAATGCTGTTGTCAAACAACAAAACGATCTGTCTTCGATCGTCTGAATTTTACAAACTCTGAACCTATGTCAGAAGATGAAGACGAAGTGTTGTACGCTTCTGTCAATATGACCTCTCGAGACACTGGGGGTAGAAAGTGCTCCAAGCACGGCAAACCTCGCAAGCCAAGCCAGCGGTATTTAGATATACTTTAAGAATCTTCTGAAGGAGTATATCGACATACCCGATCCTGAAGCCGAGACACAATCGGTCAAAGGAATCTTCTTCAAGATCCTTCTGGTCATCTTCATACCTCTCATTCGGGAGACGACTCTTTCTTTGACTATGATGCATACAGCAAAAGTTCGGAACATACAGTGTCCTCCATTGTACCAAGAGAAGTGACAGCTTATGTTGTCAATGAAGATCTATATGCTTCAACTTCTGCAAATCAAGAACAGCAAATAGCTGCATTAGAAGACAAGCTGAAGACCATGGCCGAAATGGTTGCCAGTATACATTCTATCATTGTGGCCCAACATACAGTACCGCCAATTGTACCTGCTGTAAATTCTGAGATCATAGCATCGTCGGTGCCCGTCAATGCAGGGCTGAGGGTAGTATCTCCTCAAATACCCTCTGTACAAGTTCAACCTACGCCTAATCAGTCAGGTGCTGGGGGTAGTGCTTACCACGCCGTTCCTCCTCCTACCACTATGACTCCGTCTGCTCCTTCTTTATCATCAGAAGACGCTAACGAAGCTGTCAAACTCCTGCGTACTCAGTTCGAGGCCTTCAAAGAGAAAGACAACTTACAGAGATTAGGTATCAAGCAACCTTACCCAGTTGAATAGAAAGAAGTCCCATTTTCTCCCAAGTACAAAATCCCAACAATATCTCTGTTTGATGGCAGCACTTCTCCCAGCCAGTTCATCAATTACTTTGAGGTAATAACTGTTCAACTTCAGCCAAATGACGCTCTTCTTACCAGAGTATTCGTCGGCTGCTTAGCCGGCGTAGCATACGATTGGTACAGAAGCTTGCCCGATAGCTGTATCACCTCCTTCTCGGGACTCAAACAAATTTTCTTAGAACGATTTTATGAGGGGATCAACGACATGACTATGTCAGCCCTCAATAAAATCAAACAAAGACACAATGAAACTGCTGAGAGTTTTATTGAAAGGTTTTGCCGAGAAGCTTTAAAGATGCATCCAGGGACTCTGGCCGCTGTCACCATAGACACCTGCAAGGCAAATCTTTTACCTATCATCAGCATGTGGACGGGGTCAACTCAATTCCAAGACTGGCCATCCTTCGTTGTCAATGCTAAAGCTGTCGAAGTTAGTGCTGACAAATTCAAGCAACTAGGGGTACAAATGTCTAATCCGGACCGGGATGAACATCAGACATCAAGTAGCAGCAATCGCCAGAACAACCGCAAGAACAAGGAGACTTTGAATATTAACTTGAAGAGCAAAGAGTCTCTGGCTGTCAACGTAGCTCCACCTACGTCTACTTCTACTCCTTCTGTACCTCCACCAAGGGAACCTCGTCCTAAAGTAGAATATTCTTTTGACGAGAATGACACTGCAAGCATCTTTGATTGCTTAATCAAAAGCAACAAGATCCAACTCCCAGACCCAAAGAAGCCTGATGAGGTTAGTAAGACCGATCATCCCAAATATTGTGTCTACCACAGATTCATTGGGCATCCTACTCGAGCATGCTACATGCTCAAAGGTAAGATACAAGAGCTGGTCAACGCTGGTGTCGTCACTCTGCAACAAGACCAGAAAACTGTTACCGCAAACATGGTCTCAGTTCAGTTCGGTGATTTTTCTCCGCAAATGGTACAGCATGGCGTCATTTCTATTCCCAAAGCTACTCTTGAGATCGAGAATCTCCCACCTCCACCAAGTGAAGGTCTTATCCCCTTATCTCTTAACAATGGTAAAATTATGTGGATTCACCCTGATCTCACTTCGGAGTTCGAAGTTTCCTTTTCCTCCAAGAAGAAAGACCGCTCCAAAGGCAAGACAGACTTGCAACATGGTGTCTTTTGACCCCATAATTGACGAAGAAATCCTGCTGGGCACCAGGTCAGGGAAAGCCTATCTACGGGAAGTTCCCGAGACTCAAGAAAATCCTGCTTCCTCTTCCGAGTCCGCTCCAGTGCAACCTACTTCCACTGAAGACATCCCTTCTGCTTCTTCACCGGTTGTAGTACCCATTCCTACCAAACCGTTGGTAGCTGACAAAGGCAAACAACAAGTCCGCTTCGACAAGCACTTGAAGAAGTCATCTCCCACAGGACTTGAAAAGCCTTACAACTTTGATATCTTGGCTCAACTAGCCAATACACCTGCCAGGCTGTCAATCTTCGAGTTATTGTGCCTCTCCAAGGAGACTCGAGAAACTCTAAGTGAAGCTCTCATGCAAGCAGAAACTTGTCTAGCTCTTCTGAAGAAGCCGAAAGCGAAACCAGTCTCTTCTCTCCATTGTCATAGTGTGTTAGAATTGATTCCAAATATTACCTTCACACAGAATGACATGCTGATGGAAGATAATAGGCATGACCGTCCTCTATACTATACAAGATATGTTGATTCGATGAAAGTCGATCGTATTCTGATAGATCCGGGGTCTGCTCTCAACATTATGCCAAAGACAATGCTCGATGCTCTGAAAATCCCCGTATATAGTCTTTCCAGCACAATTACTACCATCTTGGGGTTTAACCAGGGGAGAAGTGAACCTCTGGGCAAGGTTCACCTAAAACTTCAAATAGGCAATCTTCGCACAAAGGTGACCTTCTATATCATAGACAACCATGGTTGTTCCTATAATGCTCTATTCGGGAGGCTATTCCTACATGAACACAACATTGTTCTCTCAACTCTCCATCAGTGTTTCAAGTATGTTGATGATAATGGAAAGGTTCAAAAGGAGGTTGCGGATCTCTATCCATTCAAAGGTGTTGAAGCATACTGCAACGATGCTCGTATGTACAAGGATGAATTTATGAAGGTTGTGCTAGCTCTAGACACCAAAGAAGGACAGGAAGCGGTGCCCAAAGACACCCTCATCATACCTGTCAAAGGGCGTGTTTTTCATCCTCAGTCTTCCAAACCACTGGCTATTCACTTGCCAGTCCAGAAGTAATCAGCTGATGGTGATCAGGATCAAAGAGAGCTCACCTCTTCTGAGCCACTTGTTATTGACTTACGTCGCAACAAGGATAAAAAGTAGCTCACTTCTTCTGAGCCACTTGTTATTGATTTAACTCATAACAAGGATAAAAGAGAGCTCACCTCTTCTGAGCCACTTGTTATCGACCTCCGTCGTAACAAGCCACCTCCACGTTCTTCTTCTCCCCCTCTTGTAATCAATCTGACCAAGCCTGCTAAGGCTAAAGGTCCTGCTATAAATACAGATGTACAAATTATTGAAAAAGCATCTACTTTCCAGTATACTGATGTTATTTATTATGCTAAATGCTATTTGGATATGTTAGATAACTTCCAATCATTTACAATGGGAGTTGTACAATCTCTTCAAACAGAAGTCTCACTTGAACACCCAGAAGATTCATATCGTTTTGTTCCTGCTCGAAAGAAAGGAGAGAGTCCAATACTTTTTAGCAAAGAACCAGAACAAAAATTCAGCTATACGGATGATAGCAAGAGTAACGATACAGGACATTTCCAACTCCGTCGTTACAGTCAACAATCAAAAGACATCATCCGAAAAATGGGTTATGACTTCAAGAGTGGCCTAAATTACGGTAAAGGCAGACGAACTCCTATCCGTACGACTGTTCCGAAAGGAAAGTCAGAGATGTACTACAGCTGGACCAAAAGAGGTCTCAGATATGTTTCCCTCCGGTACTATCCCCAGCAGTCTCCGACTCTGATAGTGAAGAACGCTCTAATTCTTCTGATTCCAGATCATGGGATTCTGATACCAGTATTGGTCAAGTTCATCGGCTGATCGTATCATCTAATATGGTCTCCGCCGAACTTTCAGAAGGATATGACGACGACATTGAAGAAAATTCCAAAATAGATCCTTGGGCATAACGAATGGATACCCAATGGTAACTCCGATTTGAACAATGAGAACCTCCTACTGAAGATCAATTAGTTCAAGTTGATGTAGGAGAAAGCGGGTCACCTCGTCCAATATTCATCAGCAAGAATCTTCCAGAGGCAGATAAACAAGAGTTAGTTCTTCTTATTAAAGAATACATTAATGTCTTTGCTTGGAGTTATGAAGACATGCCAGGTCTAGATCCTAAAGTTGCTACTCACAAACTGAATATTTTGCCCAATGCAAAACTAGTCAAACAGCAACAACGGCACTTCAAACCAGAAATGATGGATGCGATCAATGATAAAGTCAAGAAGCTCATTGCTTGTGGCTTTATTCGAGAAGAACAGCATCCTGATTGGGTAGCCAATGTCGTTCCAGTCCTGAAGAAAACCGGCAAAGTTCGAGTCTGCATCGACTTTCGAGATCTTAATGAAGCCTGTCCAAAAGATAAATTTCCTCTCCCTATCACGGACGTCATGATTGACAATACCTGTGGGTTCGAGCGAATATCCTTCATGGATGGATTCTCTGGATACAATCAGACTCGGATGAATCCCGAAGATGAAAAACATACCTCTTTCCGCACTCCTCGTGGAGTCTATTACTACACAGTGATGCCATTTGGTCTCAAGAACGCTGGTCCAACTTACCAATGGGCTATGAGTACCATCTTTCGAGTTCATCTTCGCAAGACTGTCGAATGCTATGTTGACGATATCGCCGTCAAAAGTTGTCTAAAGGAAGATCACATCCAAGATTTGAGAACTATCTTCAATCTCATGCGTCAACATCAACTCAAAATAAATCCCACCAAGTCATTCTTGGGTGTCTCTAGTGGAAAGTTTCTCGGCTTCGTCATTACCTCTAAGGGTATACACGTGGATCCCGAGAAGAGCAAAGCCATTCAAGAGATGCGTCCTCCATGCAACCTAAAAGAGCTACGAGGATTCCAAGGTCGTCTTGTGTACATTAGGAGATTCATTTCGAACTTGTCTGGATGCTGCAGACCATTTACTCAGCTAATGAAGAAGGGTGTATCTTTCATTTGGACTGAAGAATGTCAACGAGCATTCGACGACATCAAACGATATCTTATGAATCCACCAGTCTTGGTGCCACCAATCTCTGGCATACCATTCTTAATGTATGTCTGTGCTATAGATCATTCATTGGGTGCTTTACTTGCCCAAAAGAACAAAGAAGGTCATGAACAGGCCATCTATTATCTCAGTCGTACTATGATTGGTACTGAACACCGTTATAGTCCAGTCGAAAAAGAATGCCTAGCTCTTATGTTTGCTGTTCAAAAGACAAGGCATTATATTATTGGACAAACTATTCATTTCATCTCCCGAGTTAATCCTCTTCGGGTACTCATGAAGAAGCCTAGCACACTCAACTCTCGACTGGCTACATGGGCCATTCTGCTAGCCCAATATGACATAGTATATGTTCCTCAAAAATCTGCCAAAGGTCAAGCACTGGCAGATTTCTTAGCGGCTCATCCTGTACCAGAAACATCTAAACTCTATGATGAAATTTCAGATGAGACATTAGAATCAAATATGATCTCCGAAGAATTTCCTACTTGGCGTCTATTCTTTGACGGTGCATCCAGAATCGGACCAAATGGTGCCATTGTAGCAGGAGTCGGGGTTGTTCTCGTTTCTCCAGACGGATCGACTATCCAAAGAGCCTACTCTCTAGATGAACCTTGTTCCAACAATGTAGCAGAATATAATGCGCTACTCATCGGCCTTCAGTTAGCCAAACAACTAGACGTTGAATATCTCGAAGTCTATGGTGACTCTAAGCTGGTTGTTAATCAGGTTAGAGGAACCTATGAAGTTCGCCATCAAGATCTGGTGCCTTATCATGAAGCAGCAATCAACATGGCTATATCATTCAAAGCCTTCTTCATCGATTATGTTTGCCGAGCTTGCAATACCGAGGCAGATGCCTTGGCCAATCTTGCAGCATGTTTATCCATCCCTATCAAAAGACAACAGGTGGTGGTTGTCTCTAATCGGGAACTGTTTTGTATCGAAAATAATCGTAATATTGAGTTCAGTAATCTTACTGAAGCTAATGTTATTGATGAAGTTTGGAGAACTCCTTTCATCGACTTCGTAGTTCATGATATACTCCCCGAAGATCCTAAGGAGGCTACGAGTATTCGTCGACGGTCTCTCCGGTTCTACTACAATCATACTACCAAGACTCTCTATCGGCGGACTTATAATGGTCTTCTCTTACGCTGTCTTACTGGTGATGAAGCAAAGCAGGTGTTGCGTGAAGCTCATGATGGTGTCTGCGGAGCACATCAGCCTGGCCCTAAGCTACAAGATTGCATCCGACGAATGGGTTACTACTGGCCCTCTATGGTATCCGATGCCATCAAATATACAAGAAAATGTGGTGCTTGTCAAATCCATGCAAATTTCATACATCAACCATCAGAATTTCTTCATCCGAATGCTGCTTCTTGGCCTTTCGAAGCTTGGGGCATGGACATTATAGGTCCCATCAATCCTCCTTCTTCTAGAGGACATCGATTCATATTGGCGATAACAGACTATTTCTCCAAATGGGCAGAAGCTATACCTTTGGCTGAAGTCAAGACTAGTAGCGTCATCAACTTTGTCAAACACCATGTCATCTACAGATTTGTTGTACCTCGAAGGATCATTCACGACAATGGACCTCAATTTATCAGCCAAAAATTTACAAGATTCTGTGATGATCACCGGATTGACAACGTCGCCTCGATAGCATACAATCCTGCTGCTAATGGCTTGGCCGAAGTCTTCAACAAAACTATCATCAAGCTCCTTAAGAAGTTTGTATCTACTAACAAACGGAACTGGAGGGAAAAGCTTGGCGAATGTCTTTGGGCTTACCGTACTACGGTCTATAACACTACAGGCTGTACACCCTTCTCTCTAGTGTATGGCTGTGAAGCAGTTCTACTCCTGGAACTTCAAATTCCATCCTTAAGGATCGCCATTGCCAACGAGCTCACTACAGAAAACAATGATCTTCTTCGACTTCAAGAACTGGAGGCACTCGACGAGAAGCGATTAATGGCTCAACAACATATTGAGTTATATCAAGCCCGTATCTCGAAGACTTTCAACCGCAAAGTTAGAGTCAGAGCCTTTCATAAAGGAGAACTCGTTCTAACGGTCAGACGCCCTATGACTATGACTCACATGAGCAAAGGCAAATTTGACGCTAAGTGGGAAGGGCCCTATGTTGTAAGCAAAGTCTTCTCAAATGGAGCCTATCAACTCTCAGAGTTGGACGGTCGAGTTGCTATAATGCCTATCAATGGCAAATTCCTTAAGAAGTACTATGTATGAATGTATAAGAGACTGCTTGTAAATATTATTATACAATTTTATAAATAAAATTCAATTTTATTTCATCATGAATGATAGTACATGATATCAAGGAAAATCACTATCATCATTCTCAATATTGGGACGCGGACCACTGCCATCCTTATCAAAGACATAGTCGGCAAAAGAACCGAGAACATCCTTGCTCGAACCTACCAGGAACTTGCAAGCAGCCATCCTCATGGCCTCTTCTTCTTTCGTCGTCCCTGGTTCAAGCAGGAAGTCCAGGATGTCCTTTGGTGGCTTGGGTGCAGACGAACCTTCGCCCGCTTCTATCTGTTTTGGCTGGTCAGGATCGGCTGGACATTCTTCAGTGCCTGCTTCAACCTTCGGGGCGATTTCAGCCTTCTTGGATGCATCTCCAGACGACATCTTTATGTTGAAAAATGGAAGTGGTCATTCCTGCCAGATTTTTGTTCTATTTATAGGCGGAGATTCTCAAAACAACGAAGCGACACATTCATCCGACGGTTCGCCCGTTCATTCAATTCATTCGACGGTTCACCCGTTCATTACATTCATTCGACGGTTCACCCGTTCATTACCATCCATCCGACGGTTCACCCGTTCATTATCATTCGACGGTTTGCCCGTTCATTCAATTCATTCGACGGTTCACCCGTTCATTACATTCATTCAACGGTTCGCCCGTTCATTACCATCCATCCGACGGTTCACCCGTTCATTATCATCCGACGGTTTACCCGTTCATTATCATCCGACGGTTCACCCGTTCATTATCATCCAACGGTTTGCCCGTTCATTACATCTATTCGACGGTTTGTTCGTTCATTCAACTCATGTGATGGTTCATCCGTTCATCCCGACGATTCACTTCGTTCACACATTTTGACAATTCATTATTGTTCATCATCCATATCAGCAACTTGTCATCCTTGATTGAGTTGTCTACTAAAATAATGATATTCAATAAATTATATTCTGCCATGTCTACATTACCTCTGAGCAGATATAATGAATATAATTATTTTCTAAAAAAATCAAGAAATATATCATGTCCTGCACCTCTAAATATATTTTCTATCACTATTATTTATATCTGAATAAGATATGCAATAAATAATAGAGCCACAAAAAAAAATGTCTTTTTATTGATCAAAATTCAAGACATTACAAAGATACATATTGCAAAACGAGAAGATACAAGAAATCTTTCTAGTTGGCCGGCGGTTTCATCAAGCTGGTTATCTGTTGCTTCAAAATCAGCAGTCGTTCTTCACGAGATTCCATCACTCGCTTCCTGGCTTCTTCCATCCCTGATTTTTCATTGAAGGTTGGCAGAGTTACCATTCTGCGAGTGATTTCAGGTTGATGAGCTGCAGCATATTCATCTCTTTCTTGGGTTAGAACATCAAGTTGTTGAATTGTAGTTTGATGTTGGGTGGCCTCATCTTCCAGCTCTTCCTGAAGACGGGCAATCTCTGCTTTCAATTCAGCAATTCTTCTTTCTTTCATTTCAGCAACAGATGTCACCGTTTCCACTTTGGAATTGTACTCAACAGACTTGGCAGTGAAAGTATCCAAGAGAATTTGGAAATTGACTCTCTCGACTGCAGCCTCTTGAGACATCCGTTCAAATTCGGCTTGCACCAAAGGTTCTACCTCTCCTTTATTTAGCTCTTTGTAGCTCTTTACTGAGGTCTCCAGCTCATCTAATATGTGATCAAGAAAAGTAGCCTGAGCCTCGTCACCTTGATCGCGGATGGCATTAACTAAGAAAGAGGTTGGACCTCTAACCGTAGAAAAATCAGCCTCTTCCTTCTCCATCACCCTATTTATTAAAGGCCCTAATGAATCAAAGAAGAACTTGTAAATGAGTTGATGACGAATTGATTGGTAGCCAGAGCACCAGGAGTAGCAGCTACTCCTGTTGACGATGAAGCGGCAGAACGTTCAGTCTCTTGTATTTGGACGGAGGGCTCTTTGAGTAAGGGAACTAAAGTAGAGCTGGTTGCTCCTTCCGATTGTTCTTCTGCAAAATTAAATATTGTCATTTTGCTTGTCATTTGCTACTGTCAAAGAAGATCAAAAGTAAAAACAGTCTTACCATAGCTTGGGCCGGCAATAGGCCTGTCATCTGTTGGAACAGATTCCAGCCTAGCAGAAGTAGCCTCAGACAATACTGCCTGGCTACTGCCTGCCTCGGAGCCACATGACAAATGACGACTGCTGCTAGCTATCGTCGTTGCAAGCACTATATCCATACACACTGGAGGAGCTGGAGAAGATCCGAGTTCTGTATGGATAAGAATAAAGATGTCAGCTGTCAATCTATTAAAAGAAGATTGCTAATTTCATTCTATACCTTGGGGATCAACAGTGGGAGTTTCCTCCAGAGCTACTTCTTCGTCTGCTATCTTTTCTGGAGATACCTGCACCTCAACATCCTTTTCAGGATCCAAGGTGTCATCTGCAGCTTTGGAAGATGCATGCACTTCATCGTCCCCTTCAGGATTCTGTGTATCATCAATATCCTCTGATGATGTGCTCTCCTCGCTTTCATGTTCTTCAGGGACCTCCCCGTTGACAGTTGTAGCGGCCTGATCAACATAATCTTGCAGACCGAAGTCGCAATCATCTAATGCTTCAATTATTAGATGATCCTCCTCCTCACGGATTGGTCCTGGTGTGACAGGAGGATGAGTAGTCTCCACTGTCGGTAAAGGAGATCGTAAAGCTTCGTGCTCTACAATATCTTCTCTGGGCTCTACGGCCTCATCGCTTTGGTCAACCTCCTCCCTCTGTTCGGTTTCCTCCCTCTGTTCTGGGCTAGGAGTTTTATGCCTAGACTCAGAGACAGGAGTGGGAGATGACATAGTAATTCCAGCTGCAGCATTCACCACCACCGAAGACAAGAGTTGCCTTGGAGGAGAGACTGTTCTGTTTCTTCTTCTGTGGGCCAGCTTCTTTCTATGAAGAGGCCTCTCAGGACTCTCTACATTTACTACCTCGACCTGTTTCTAAATAGAGGTCGGCGTAGCTGCTTCTTCTCGTTGTGTTGACTCAGCCAATTGTCGGGATTGAGATCTAGTAGTGACCTTCTCTGATGATGGTTCCAAGATCAACTTCTTCTTCGCAACTGGAGAAGAAGGTTCTTCTCTCCTTCTCTTCTTCTCCTTGACCGGAGATTTAACAACTTTCAAAGAAATCCTCAATGGTTGATTGACCTCCTCAGGGAAGTTTTCTTCCTTTGAGGCTTCTAATGGATTATCCACCAGTTCATGCTCTTCGTCATTATTTGGAGCTAGTGTAGCAGTGGCTCCTTTCCTCAGACGCGTCGCTGTTGCAAAGCTATCAACGAGGCTATAGTTCTCAGCAAATGTATTCGCTGCTGTATAAAAGAGCGAATATGTATATAACATTCTGGGGCCTTGATTATCTTTTGTTGGCATCGAGAACACTGTCCTTGTGTCTCGAGCGTTGTAATAGGCCCATGCTCTGACACCATCGGTCAGATACCCCTTTCTTTATAGGCAAGTTATAGCGTTGCCTACATTGAACTGGTCGTAACCAAATTGACAGGCGAAGCGGCTTGGCATATATGGTTCCAGATAACACTCCTCTTCAAATCTATATACCAAGTGGGACGGCCTGATCGTTCTTAGCCAGTCAAATGCTGACCGACCCAACGGTTGCCTCCCAAGGTCAACTAAATTTGCCGCCATATGTTCATAACCGACTGGAGGGAGAACGCAATAAAAATTCCATCCCTTCCCAAGGTTCAATGCACGTCTACAATCCTTCAGACTAGTGTATATCCACTTGCTCTGGGAGAATCTATGCAGAAAGCTACCACCAACTGCTCCTATGGCGGGGTTCATCAATGACGGATGGTGCAGAAGCAACTATCCGAATAAATAGGTGTAAGGTAACTCCAGTCGAGGGAAGTTCCCCTTCTCACCCTTCCATTTGATCATGGAGTCAACAAAAAGACGAAGACCTGTGTTCACCCTACAGGTCATCGCTGACAGCAAATCCACCCGGTAGCCAAAGACTAACCGAATGGCAGCAAAGAGTACACCGCGGTAGAATCGATCCACGGCGCTCGCTCTGGGTACGATGAACCGACGGAGCCAATATGTCAGGAAATCCGCCAGCTGGGCTTCTTTTGACATGGACCTGTAGTCCATTCTTATAAAACTCTCAACAAAGTCTCGGATTTTGAGTGGAGGGTATTGATGTTCATCAGTAACTTTGATATCCATTTTCTTATTTTCTTCCATCAAACTGATCACTTCACTATGGCTGAGGGATTGGAAGATAGCCGGATTGCAAGTATCATGATCCTTAGTCTTTTTCTCAATGATATGATTAAGGAAAAGATAAGGCAACCATTTTGATGAATAACAGGTGCCGGAAGAACCGCTCTTATAGTACAGGGAGCATATGTTGTAGTGGCACAGTAGTTCGTCGAAAACTGCCACCATCTCTGCAGTTTCTCGACGTAGTCTGTCTAACTCGTCGTTTGTTGGAACGTACACCTCGTAAGGGAAGTCTCCTGTTGGTAAGTATGAGAGGTATTTCATCTCATGAAGGGCTAATCCAATTTCCCCGCAGGGTGTCATGAATGTCCCTGTCCTATAATTATACCTCTCTGCCAAGGCCAGAAACAGATAAGGATTTGGGAGGAATCCATATACGGTAGCGTATACTGCATCATATAGCTCGATCTCTTTAAGCTTGTCTTCAAACTGGACCAATATCCAGTTAGCTATGCAACTCGATCTCTTAATGTCTGGGTTCACCAGACCTGTCAGCCGGATGTCCTGATCCGGATATCTGCCCTCAGCCTTTGCATATTCATTAGCAAAGATTGGTGTCCTCACCGACAGCAGCAAAGAAGAGTTCTTTGGAGGGATGCAGCCTGGCTTCAACCCTCTGAGCAAAGTGCTATGACGCTCAGAGAAGCTATAAAACATATCTTTTTTGTTTGGTCCTTTCTTGACACAAATATTTCCTGTCCTTGCCTGTTGGAGGGGAGTAATATCCCAGTCCATCCTCCTGGGATGGCTTGCATGGGCATAGCGGGCTAGAGGGAGGCATCTAGCAATGTCAGGTAACAGGATTAGTTTCTCCTTTCTTTGGAAGAGTCTCTGCTCAACACGGGGTCTCGGTTGAGAACTCTTGTCAATAGCTTCACCAAATAAGAATATGGGTTTCTTATGGGTAATGGCGTCAGCGGACTGCAGGGGCTGTCCATTTATCAGACTTAATAAAGTCTCATTGTCCTGAGCTACCAAGATGGTTTGGCGGGAGGATGGCAGAGCATAGTGGAGAAAAAGCACATGAGACAAATCTTCTTTAAATTCTGGTTCAGTAAGGGACCCTGCAAATATTTCATATTCTAGATCCTCTCTGATGTTAACTGCATCAAACAGAAAAAACAGAATTCAGTACAAGTAAAATCAAAGATTCTTTCAGCAAATTGTGCAAAACATCAGATTGCGCAAACATCAGATTGCGCAAGCATCAGATTGCGCAACAATAGCTTCTATGTGAAAACTGACCAGTTGTGCCAACTCATCCACTTGCGCAAGCCATCAGATTACGCTGACAAGCTTGCGCAAAGCAACAGTTTGCGCTAAAAATCTTGCACAAATCAGCAGATGGCGCTGACTTTCGCCAGCGCAATTCAACCGATTGTGCGAGAAGATACTCTTCATAAAAATGAAGAATAATGGGTTCGTACAACCTAAACCATAAACAGGGTGGCACAGTATGACTATATCTCTAAAAAGAGATGGGTTTCAAGATTCAGTAATGTCGAAAAATCCCCTAAAAAGGGGTTTTCGATCGGTTGTCTACCTCGTAATGCAGGATGCACGGCTTCATGACGAGAAGGGCGCGACGCAGCCCGAGTCGAAGACTCGGCTGGGGCCTTGCCTTTTTCGGCGGCGGAGCGCTTGGGAGCCATGAAGATCGACGGAAAGGAGAAGAAGAGTCAGGAAAAGCTCAGGAAGTTTTCTCTTTCAAAAGCTTGAAAGCAAGTAAAGAATAACAAGAAGAACAAAGACAATTATTTATAGTTTTTCAAGAGCAACGGCCACCTCAGATTGCGCCGAATAAACAGGGGCTAATTCCTCCGATTGCGCAGACAGGCCATCAAATGTGCAACTTGATTTAAAATTCAAAATTCAAAGTATTTCGAAACTTTGAATAAATTCAACTTTCGAAAACTTTGAAGGGGGTCTTGTAGGTCCTAAAAATCAAGTTGCACCCATCAACAAAGTCATGAAAATCAAGATATGCATCCTTCAATTGAATTACGCAGAAGACAGATTGTGCATCATCTCGATTGCGCAGACTGGACTGCGCACACTCTCAAGTACGCAAGCTGACGTGGCAACGTCATCATTATCTGACAAAATCAAATCTTCTGACAACTGACAGCACGGAGAACGAGGAAACTATTCGTTTATTGTGCAACACAGCGCTCGAAGACAGCTGTACATGCAGCGCAATCTGCCAGACTGTCTGCTGCGCAGTCCAACCAAGCGCAATCTGAAGTCAGCACAATTCAGGTAGCGCACTTCATCAAGACAACTGACAAATGTACACGTGGCCTTCATGCCATCAATTACTCACTACGTGGCAACCGTCTGCACACGATCATGCACAATTCAATCAAATGATGCCATGTGTCCAAGACAGTTGGCCCACGATCAAACAACTGCCAGCGCAGTCTGATGCTGCATAATCCAGTCCATGCGCAATCCAACATGCGTAATTCAGAATAACTAAAAGTTAGTTATTTCTAGAACTCTATAAATAGAGTTTCAAGTCTTCATTCAAGGGAATCAGACATAAAAATTCAGAAAAAATCAGAGAGTTCAGGAGTTCTTGCCCAAGTGCTGCTGCATTCTTCCGAGGCTATCGCCTTTAACTTCAGAGGCTTTCGTCTTCAAAGTTCACATCGTCCAAGGGATAAAGCAATCGTCATCTAGATTAGATTCCTACAGTTGTACTTTCCCAGAATTCTATTGTAATCTCTTTACAAAGTTTGTTGAAATAAAGATCAACTTTTGTTTTTGCAAACACAAGGTTGCATGAATAACATCATAGCAAAATAATTTTTCTTCGAAGAGAAAATCAAAATGATTTAGAAGAAAGTATTGGTTAGGCTCAATAGTCGTAATAGGGTTTGGATAATAAATACTAATTATTGCACGAAAATAAAATTTTATGGGTCTAAGCAAATTAATATAATGCACGAAAATAAAAGGCACAAGTTAACAATAAGCACAGGCTAAGCATTTAAGGAATTAAGTAGAAAACAATCACATGTCGGTTTGAAGAAATTGAGTCGAGGTCCATGGTTGATAAATATATCGGTATCATGGTAAAGGTTACAATTTAGTCTCTTATGACCAAAAAGTCATATCATGAAAATAGAATACAATGAGAAGTGTTTTAGTGGCACGCGATATACCTACATGAAGGTGGGCTTGCCTAGGTCTTACATATAAAATTTGTTGGAAGAAAAAGTCTACTATTGTGTTCCAAATATCATAGTCACGAGTGGGGACACCAAAGGATCTAAAATAGAAAGTGGGATTTCATAAGGTGATATTTACGCATAAATAAAAGGGATCCAGTTAAAGCACAAAATAAAGGTAGTTAAGGAATCTAGAAGGTCAAAGTATAATAAGTTAGGGACACGGTTTCTAGAGAGAAGATAGTCTCTTAGATGGAACATGGTCAAGGAAAAGATTCTAATCATTTCTAAGTTTCATACAATTAGATGGTCACGATAAAAAAACTAAATTTGAGGAAAGGTCGAGTAAGTCAAGATAAAGATATAGTTATACAGTTTGGTCGATGACTAACTATACTTGTGTATATGCCACATCATAATCATAGGTGGTTTGACAACTTAATATGGAATACTTGTATCTATTAGGGTGACCCCGTGTCTATCTTGGTTTCTTATCAATACAAGTCTAAACTTCTAATTTTTCGAGCTTCCTTAATTCTCAATGGGATTCTCAATTTAATTTACCAAAAACCATTTTATGTCGCTAAGTATAATCGTACTTTAAAATTTTAATTCCTTCAATAAATCTTGAGGTATCCCTTTAGATTATTGTCAACACCTTTCCTCTCCTCATTTTTTTTCTTGATCCAATATATCATAAGTATTTCTAAAACCTTCAAAAAAAATTCCATCTTATAGTATCTATGGGCCCTTTCGTGAAACCTGCCAACAATCTCAAATTAACCTTTATCATAACACCAATAAATTGTTCTCCAATTTTGTTGTTGTTATCAATCCAACTTTAAACTCGAAATAATATTATCAATCAATCATCAAATATAAATTTGAAATTTGAAATTTTCTTCAATCGATTTCATATCTTCCAAAATATTCCAAACCAAAATTTTACTATCATCCTTCAAACTCAAAATTAAATAAACTTGTAAATCGTACCACTAAATTTAAAAATCTTAAGCTATTTCTTATATCGATTTCATACTCAAATAAATCATAACTATTTTAAAAAAAATCAACATTTTGTTTTCTCAATTTATCAATCCTTTAGTAGTATCAAAATAAAATCCATCTCTACTACCCAACTTAGAA
Source organism: Iris pallida (assembly GCA_029216955.1). NCBI lineage: Eukaryota > Viridiplantae > Streptophyta > Magnoliopsida > Asparagales > Iridaceae > Iris > Iris pallida. Next base: position 12,644,966 of record JANAVB010005796.1, on the reverse strand, counting down.
TTTATTAACCCTTAAGATCATACTTTTAGGAAACATAAAGGCTTTTACAAATAAGACCTCAATGAATACTAATTGTCACTGTAATCCTTCTAGCCATGTGTTTAACCTATGAGCATATACTAGTGTAGTCATCTTTCTAGCTATCACTAAGCACGAAACTAAGAATTTACGGTAGAAGGAGTCAAGCAAGATGCAAATCAAGGAGGTCGAACGAGAGTTCGGAGTTCTAAGTCAAGAAAGGATGTCAAGTAGGTAGATGAAATTCTAGACTCTAATCCTATATTACAGGCCCGCTCGGTACATTAATATAACCGAACGGTAAACTTGACCTGCATGGGCCACCACTAAAACATGTAAAGCTCCAGTCCCAAAATAGAAGGACTAGCAACATATCATGCTAGCTGTATACATACGAGTAAATGAAAGGCTCGTATGTATAAATAAGCTGTAAATGTAGAAAGCCAAGATACTAAATCTCATCCACAAAGATAAATAATGATATAAAAGCAACTTTGAGTTTGTCATGTATACAATCGTTGGGCGGAGACAAATCCACTACCAACTAATTTAACTAGGGAAGAATTATACAAAGAAAATGATTTGGTCGAGCGAAGGGGATGACGTTCCAAAAGCAGCATCTAGACGGAGTAGAGCGCAAGCCATGGCCTTAGCTCGAGCACCTGTAGGAAGTCACAAAACACACACCTGGAGAGATCACCAGGTCCTCAGAGGGACGTAACAAGATACAGGAAGAACATGCCATTATAACTACAATTGTAAATACTATAAACTACGACATAACTGGGTTCCTAACCGTCTATGTGATATGCACTTTGAGGACAATGTTCTATGCAGGGGCTGTATGGATTCACACAAGTAATCAAGAGTGGCCAACAAGTAGCGCTCATCCGAGACACTATCGGCCGGGCAGCAAGTAGCGCTCATCCGAGTCACTATCACCCATAAATATGTAAAAAATAAATGTAGCCCCTACACTAGTAGATGTCCCCTCCCTCCAATGATACTATACATGCATCGTAACCACGACACACCAACACGCGTCGTTTCCACAACACGGTTTTTATTCAATAACTGTCAAGTCTTCTAACATGCATATATTGACAGTTATTCCTACGCATGCGCACGAGTGATCAGCCAACACGCAAGAGACCACAACATGATACTCATAACTCACACACAACTCGTGATACAATCGTGACAAGTTTAATGAGATACACTAAGTTGACGGTAGTCCCTTAACTCTAAGTTACATGCAAGAAGAAAATAATAAACAAAAAATATAGATACAATAACTGAAATAAAATACAACTAAATGTAAGCAGTAAATATGGCAAGGTATCTTGCCTGGTGTGTCGTCTGGTGTGTTACAATGTTCTGACAAGTCCCGAGGTGTCTAATAGCCATGATCGATGGGCAGTGGTCTGAAGTTGCGAGGAATTAGGATTTAGTCATGGTCAAGATTGATAATCGAGAAATTTGGTGTGAAGGAATACTACCTTAGAAAATATTTATACTACTCGAAACCATATTTGCTAGAAAAATAAATTTTGATAACTATTTGAAAATAGAGAAAAATGATTTAGGCTAAAATTATGAGTTTGTCAAAATATGACTTTTTAGATAAAACTACCATTCATAAAAGAATATTTAAGGAATTAACCAAAAATATTAATAGATTGATTAGGCCAAAACTATAACTTTGGGAATATACATATATACAAAATTTTAAATTATTTTTATAATACTTTCACATAAATACTTATAAATAATTTATATATACAATTTGTAATGACACATTTTTTATGAGTAAAAATATTAATATATACTTGAAAACATAATTTGGTAACAACATTAAAATATATATAAAATATTAAAAATCAAAAATATTTTGGGCAAAAACTATAATTTATAGGTCGAAGCAGCTTATTTTATTTCAAATAGATCAAAATAATTTATGATATATTTTTTTATGGTTTAAAAACTAAATTCAACTTGGATAGAAAAATGGTGTAGTTGAAAAATACAATATTGTTATTAATAACTCAATAATAATATAATAATACTACTAAGAATAATAGTAGTCAATAATAATGATAATAATATAAAAATTTACAATACTACTGTCTTTGCTTAAGAAGAAAGTAACATAATAAAATAATAGAACCCAACAAAAGAAGTATAGCTATTGTTGCTCTCCTCTTTCTAGAGAGAGTCAGCTCAATAAAGCACTTAGAAAAAGCAAAAGACTTGAGGACTCACTCAAAAGAAAGGACTCGGAAGGTAAAAAAGAAGGGTGGGAGAGAGTGGTTCTCACCGAGTTCGGCGGGTCGAGCGGTAGAGGAATGGCTCGGCTAGGGGTCCTCTACTTCGGCGTGAGGTCGCCGGGCAATGCCGCGACGTCATACGGGTGCGGGCGGAGCACGGGGTTGGGCAGCTCCGGGAAAAAGGGCTGCTCACGCGCGCGGCAATGGGAGGGCACCGGGACGCTGCGACGGCGGAGGCTCGCTAGCACGCTGCGGCGGTGGCTCGCTTCCCCGCCCCTTATTTGGAGGAGTCGCGTCGGTCGGCATGCGCATTCCAGCGCTGGAGGAAGTGAGCGGCGGAGGGGCGCTGACACAAGGGGAAGAGTCAGCCATAGTGAAGGAGGCGGACGCACGCGGCGAGGTGCCGCGATCGGGATGCCACGACAGGGATTACGAAGGGTTTCCAGCTGGGGCGCTCTGCGCGTGTGTGGCGGCGCCAGTCACGTCGGTGGAGAACGGCGTCGGTGTCTGGACGCCTGTGCACGGGGGCCGATGGCCTTGGGGGCTCCTCTATGGCGCGGTGAAGGTAAGAATGGTGTTTGTTAGTTTCTTCTTCCTCTTTACTTTTTCTGGTGGCGATGGTTGGTGTTGGCCGCCGGTCCACTTGACCGGAGTCGGGTGACGGAGGCAGACGCACGGTTGAGAAGGATTTGTTGATTGGGGTTCGGCTATGTGGTGGTGATAACAGGTGCTGGCCGGAGTTTATTTGGTGATGGTGGTGGAGTTGGTGGCGTCGGCTTGGCGGGAATGGATGAGATTTTGGCGGTGACAGCATGGAGAAGGTGGATGTTGATGGTGGCCGCAATGTGTCATGAAGACGATGTCAGGTTGTGGCGGAAGGGTAGGCGGGGCTGCCAGTTGCAGTGGTGATGGGAGTTTTTGTCGGGGTGGTCCAGGATGGTGTGGAAGTCGAGGCGGTGGTTTTGGTGTCACAGGTTCTGGGGATCTCGATTGGCTTGGTCAAAGTTTTCCATTGTTGGGACGGTGATGAAGTGGTGGTGGTGGTGACGATGGCGGATGGTTGTGCTACGGTGGACAGGGGATCAGAGGTGATCATGGTAGCGGTTAGGATTTGGGGTTGAGTCGACCTTGTCTGGTGTGTCGGACACGATAGGGATGACTGTAAAATTTAATGGAATAAGAGTGTGCAGACACAGACATGATGCACAATCTTGGTTGTGGTGGTTGAAGCTTGTTTGTGTAATTGATGGAGAAGAGAATAAGGGGTCTCTCCTTATATAGGAGGTGAAACCCTATTAGGATAAGGACTAGGGGGTTTTAAATCTCCCATTAGATAATTTCATAATTAAATTCAAATTAATTTAAACTCGTTTTAAACCATCTTGAATTTAAAGCTATTCAAAATAGGTCAATAAAATCTTTTCAAATGTAAATTATCACAATCAATTAAATTTAAACCAAAACACTATTTTAAAATACTTTTTCGAATAATAAAATATTAATATTAAATAAATTTTGAAAATAGAATTATATATAAAATCTAATTTTATGTACCTCGTATGCAATGAATATTTGCATAAAACCTCATTTTCAAAATTACTATTTATATAACCTTTCATGATGTAAACTAAAGAATTAAAAATTCCAATATGATGCATTTTACAACTTTACGAAATTAAAAATATATATTATTTATTATTTGAAAAACCATGCTTCTAAATAAAATATTTTTACAAAAATATGTACCTCGCACATATTCGCACTCGACGAGCCATACGAAAATACGAGCTCATACGCGACGTTCAATACGACAAATTCGTATACGACGTACAATACGACTATGCGACGTACAAATACAAAGTAAAAAATTAATACCCAATTTATTTTTTAAAAAAATTATAGTTGAAATTTAGGGGGTTTACAGAGGTCACTAATCTTCCCCCCGTCCGAGACCAGACGACTGACTTAGCACCTCTCACTACGTCACGAGGAGAGGTCATGTGGGTGCACCCAGACTTAGTGCCCGAAGTTACCCAGGCGGTATCATCTCCAGCCAACAAGAAGAAGGGCAGGAAGTCCAGATTATACCATACCATTTCAATCGAAACTGAGGAGGCAGCGGCCGTTGTCCCCCGGTCCGGGGTACAAGTCCAGCCCAATTTGGGTAGTTCAGTCGAAGACCCTCAACCAGCAACGTTGCCTACCAATAATTTTTTGGGGCCATCTCTGTCACGTCCCACAAGCCAGAATACTGGAGAGCGGAGGACAGACACAGCCAGCTACGTACATTGAAGTATAATCTACCTCGATATACGGTCACGGCTGTCTAGATGCATGAGGGTTTATCTACAAGCCAACAGTCTCTTATGGTCATGAACAAGCCTAGTGTCTCAATCTCAAGCAAGTAAGTACATGTTACAAGATGTTAGATCATCAGACATACAAAGTAAGGCATTCCAAATATTACATATTCAGATGATCATGAAGCTAGTCATACAAAATATGAAGACTAGCAAGAGTTTTAGTCATACATGATCAACACTAGGATTTGTCAATCATGTTACAGCCCGTAGGCAGACAGTAAATAAAGTTACAAACGAGCTAACACTAGCTCGGCAGCTAAACGTCTCAAAAGAATATTTTTACAAGAGAGTGGGAGAGCAAAATAAGAACCCACTCGTTGCCAGCGTTGTGCCTAGTGGTCACCATCTGGCAGGAAAGCTGGAGGATCCTCGAGTCCTACTCCAAATTCTGGCCATACAAAACCAGCTGGGTCAGACCCCAGAAAGAGCAAGTTCCACAAGGGAGGCTTCACTTAGGAACTAAAACCAACAAGTTTGAACACAACGCATAATAATAACAAGAAAACCAGAAATAGGATAGTAAGGTGACAAACGATAAGATAACTAAGAAACTATTCTGGTAGCCAAGTTACAACCCGTAAACCAAATAAGGACCGGGGTTGTAACCCTTCGCCTGAACAGAACTTAGTCTCTAACCAATTATCGACAAGAGTAAAGCATAAACAAGCATGTGCTGAAATAGTCATAGACCGGCATTGCTTAGACAAGACTAGACTAAACTACATCCATCAATCACATCCAAGCAAAGAGTACGGCTTGATACTTTAACTAGCTAGGGTTATAACAAGCCTATTTACAAGCATGATGCAATGAAATATTTCCGCAGTCACAAGCCCTGCAGCTATCCAGGTTATCCAAGCGAGATTCATTTAAGAGTTATCAAGAATTATTAGGTGGCTTGGTGTGCAACACATGACAGTGTGCATAGAACTTGTTTCATGAAGTGCCCCATATGACAGTAGGCTGGAAATGTGCCCTACTCGATGGCAGGCTACAAGTCCCTCAGGTGTGGCCGGGATAACGGGATCGTCTGTAACTGGAAACATCTCCCTATATGAACTACTTGATCAATCTAGTCATTAACTTAGTCAAATTCAGCATAAATCCCTGACCGTGGGAAATCAGGAATTCATGTCCTAAAAATGATGTAAGACGAGACATGTGGCTTATACAGGCACAATCAAGAAAGTCATCCACGGTGTCAAGATAAGAGTTACTTAGCAAGGTATATCGAGATTATCATGTTATGTTACTTTGTCAAGTCAAGAGTGCGTCACAACGGACCACCATCAAGAATTATCATGTCCAGTTACTTGTCAAGAGTGCACCACGACGGGTCACTATCAAGAATTATCATGTCACTTGATACTTGTCAAGAGTATGCCTTAACAGGCCACTATAGTGTTCTATCCTTACATTATCATGAATGAGAAGACCTTGCATAAAATAATTAGTAACATATTCTTGAAGCCAAGGAAAAGATCTACAACTTTCATGTTTTGAGTTTTTCAAGATTCTAATTACAAAACAACCTAAACAGGCAAAAACAGTGAAATAGAGCAATTCTGGCGCATGGGATTCCTCCATAATCGGCGCATGGGATTCCTGCATAATCGGCATATAAGATTCCTGCACAATCGGCATATGGGATTCCTGCACAATCGGCGCATGGGAATTCCTGCATAATCGGCGCATGGTATTCCTGCACAATCGACGTATGGGAATTTCTGCACAATCGGCGCATAGGATTCCTGGACAATCGGCGCATGGAATTCCTGCACAATCGACGAATGGGAATTCCTGCACAATCGGTGCATGGAATTCCTGCACAATCGACGCATGGGAATTTAAACTCACGTTGCGTCTTCAGTACATGCACGTAAGGAACCTACGCACATGACACGCTCGGAGTCAAAGAATGCGTTGCCGGGACTTCACGGCGCATGGCCTCCCGGGCGCATGGGGTTCATCGTCCCCAAATAGCAAGTTCAGCCATGAAAGTCCTAAAAACATGTTATGGCCATAACTTCCTCATCCGAAGTCGAAATCAAGCGGTTCAAAAGCCAAAATTGGGTAGAATTGAATTTCCTACAACATGGAACCATTAGATTTCGAAAATAACCAAGTTTTGGAGATCAAAACCAAGAAAAACCAAAAAATTACAAACTTAGATCTACAAGAATCCATCTATCAAATCAAAAAATGTCAAGTTCTAAAGAGGATTATAATCAAGTAAGAAAGAGAATAGAACAATAAAACTTGAGATACATCATGAAGCAAGTTGCACTTGCCTAGGCTTGGTTGGTAGGAGGAGTAAATGAAGAAGATGAAGAAGTAAATACAAATAATGGAGGAGAGAGAAGAAGTTGACTTATATAGCAATCCCTCTCATCTCAACCCAAAATAAACCAAACCAAGCCAAGCCAAGCCAAATCATGTTGAACCAAGTTGAACCAATTAAGTCAAGATTTAAACCAAGGCTAAGCTAAGCAAGATAAGTCAAAATACGGGCCACCAGACAATTGTCAGAAATCCGTATACGTATCCTAAAAAATACGTATAACGGAAAACGGGAGTGATAACTCTACTCACCTTAAAAGAATTCTGTCCTCGAAATTTAATCAAGAGGTTAGAAATGTCGGGACAAGCTATACTAATCATAAGCAATATATGACTAAGCAATCAATCATACAATCATTCATGCAAGCAAGGAATTAAATCATAAGGCATAAGAAAGACATTATACCTTATGAGTCAAACAGGTGTGGATATCGCGATCGGATATCATCCTCACGCTCCCACGTTGACTCACCCAAAGAGTGATGACCCCAAGCAACGCGGACTAGCTTAATAGTCTTGTTCTTGAGTGCCTTCTCTCTTCGGTCCAATATGGATACGGGCTTTTCCTCATACGAAAGATTGGTACCAACAACCAATTCTGAATGATCAAGGATATGGCTCGGATCCGGGATATACCGTCATAATTGGGATACATGGAATATGTCATGTACCTCACGTAACGACGGTGGAAGAGCGAGACGATAGGACACATCGTCTACTCGCTCGAAAATATCAAACGGCCCTATATACCTAGGACTAAGCTTTCCCCGTACGCTGAATCAAATGACGCCACGGGTAGGCGAGATCCTAAGGAAAACGTGGTTGTCGATAGAGAACTCAAGAGGACGCCGATGAGAATTAGCCCATTGAAGCTGACGATCTTGTACAACTCGAAGATGATCTCTGACTCGTCTGACCACCTCGATAGTCTGCAAAATCATTTCGGGACCAAGCATCTGTCTCTCGCCTACATCATTCCAGGCTAAAGGAGATCTACACTTCCTGCCATATATTGCCTCGAAAGGTGCCATCTGAATACTAGCCTGGAAACTGTTGTTGTACGAGAACTCCACTTGGTGCAAGTGATCTTTCCATGAACCACAGAAGTCGAGTGTACATGAACTTAACATTTCTTCGAGAGTCTGAATCGTGTGTTCTGACTGACCATCTGTCTGCGGATGATATACTAAACTGAACTTGAGACGAGTCCCCAAACTCTCTTGAAGACTCCACCAAAAGTGAGATGTAAATCTTGAATCTCTGTCTGATATGATACTAACTGGCACTCCATGCAATCTGACTATCTGCCTGAGGTACATCTCTGTAAGCTGATCCGTTGACTGGCAAATTCTGAAGGAAATAAAATGAGCTACCTTTGTGAGCCGGTCAACTATAACCCAGATAGCATCTCTCCCAGCTGGAGATTTAGGTAATCCAGTTACAAAATCTATGGTAATATGCTCCTATTTCCATTCTGGGATCGGTAAAGGTTGAAGAAGTCCAGCCGATCTCTGATGTTCAGCTTTAACTTGTTGGCAAACTAAACAACGAGAGACAAACCGGTCTATCTCCCTCTTCATACCATTCCACCAAAAATGCTGACAGATATCACGATACATCTTCGTGCCACCAGGATGAATCGAATACTGCGAACTGTGAGCCTCTGCCATGATCTCCTGTCTGATAGCACTACTAGGTACACAATGACGCCTTCCATGTCGGAGAGTACCGTCTTCGTGTATACATAACTCTGTTCTCCTTCCTGCTTCACATTCCGCCCTAAGCCGCTGAAGCTTAGAATCTGTTGACTGAGCTATCTTGATCCTCTCAACTAGACTGGACTGAACTTCCATACTGGACATCAATACCAAATTGGTAGGAAGAACCAATTCCATTCCCATCTTCTGAAGATCAGCTAATAACTCTGGCTGTGCTGTTAGAAAATAAGCTCATGCTCTTTTACTCAACGCATCTGCAACTACGTTGGCCTTTCCAGGATGATACTGCAAATTGATGTCGTAATCCACAAGTAGCTCTAGCCACCTCCCCTGATGCATGTTAAGATCCTTCTGTGTGAACACATACTTAAGACTCTTGTGATCGGTAAAAATCTCCACCCGATCTCCATATAAGTAATGCCTCCAAAGCTTAAGTGCGAAGACCACCGCTGCTAACTCCAAGTCATGGGTTGGGTAATTCCTCTCATGATCACGAAGCCGACGTGATGTATAAGCTACTACCTTCCCATGCTGCATCAAGACACATCCTAATCCCTTATCGGATGCGTCACAATAAACTAAAAATCCTCCAGTCCCATCTGGAAGTGTGAGAATGGGTGCCGTCATCAATCTCTGCTTCAACTTCTCGAATGAACTCTGACACTCTACTATCCACGCAAACTGCACATCCTTACGGGTCAACTGCATCAATGGTGCTAAAATCCGAGCAAAGTCTGATACGAACCGCCGGTAATAGCCGACCAATCCAAGGAAACTGCGAACCTCTGCTACGGTGCTGGGGGTCCACTTCCAATCTACCTCTAGTGATTATGTGACCCAAGTACGAGATATGATCCAACCAAAACTCGTACTTACTGATCTTTGCATATAACTGGTGCTCTATGAGAATTTGAAGAACTATATGGAGGTGTTGTTCATGCTCTGCCTCATTCTTGATATAGACCAAGATGTCATCTATAAATACTATTACGAACTGGTCCAAATAGGGCATGAAGATACGATTCATGAGGTCCATGAATACGGCTGGCGCATTGGTCGCTCCAAATGTCATAACAAGGAACTCCCAATGCCCATATCTAGATCTGAATGCTGTCTTCGGGATGTCTTAATCTTTGACTCTGATCTGATGGTACCCTGACCGCAAGGCAATCTTCGAAAATACGGATGCCTCTTTGAGTTGATCAAACAAGTCATCTATCCTCGGGAGAGGGTATCTGTTCTTGATTGTCACTGAGTTCAAGGTACGATAATCTACACATAATCTTGACGTGCAATCCTTCTTTTTCACAAGAAGCATCGGGGCTCCGCAAGGTAATCCACTAGTACGAATGAATCTCTTGGTCCTGAGTTCTTCAATCATCTTGTACAGGATCTCCAACTCTGATGGCGCCATTCTGTAGATCCTTTCTGACACTGGTGCTGATCCGGGAATCAAATCAATGGTGAACTCGATCTTTCTCTCTGGGGACATGTTTGAAAGTTCTTCGGGAAGTACGTCAGGAAACTCTTCTATAACTCTGGGAAACTGAACTGCTGCTACTGCCATCCGCAATACTGGGGAAGAGGGCTCTACTCCACCTTGGAGAAATAAAAACTCTAGTTCACCAGGAATACTAAAAATAATCTTGTCGATATGGAAATCTATTCTAGCATACTGATCCCTCAACCAATCCATCCCTAAGACCACATCATAATCGTCCATCGAGAATTCTATCAACCTAGCGGGAAACTCTCTACCGCTAACTATGATTCGACACGAGAAAAAGACTCTATCTACTCCCACAAGACCACTACCAGTAAGTATATTGATCCTCACTGACAATAACACGGGCTCCAGTCCTATCCGTGTAGCGAATCGTGCAAACATAAATGAATACGATGCACCCGAATCAAATAATACTGATGCTAGAAAAGAGTTAACGTGAATGGTACCTGCCACAACCTCACCTGATGCCAATTCTTCTGCTATCGTCAGAGCCATAGCCTGATCTTGTCCTCTTGGTGCTGGTCCCCTCTGCTGGAAACTACTCTGCCTGCTCTGATTCTGAGCTTGGGCAAACTGTTGAGCCTGAGACGGAAATGGCCTCGGAGGCTGGTGCTGCTGCTGAACTGGAGCTGGTCCCCTAACCGATGGACTGGTTAGGTTTGATGATGAACTGGCCCTGTGCGGACAGGACCCTATCATGTGATCCGATGCCCCATAAGCCAAGCACAATCCCTGTACTCTGCGATACTCTGAAACAATGTGTCCTGGCTTCCTATAATGAGTGCAGTCTATTACGGAAGACTGCTTCTACTTCTGAGGGTATATCGGTGTCGAGTGCTGAACCGACGAAACTGTAGTCGCCTTCTTAGGAGCCCCAATGGTCAAAGCCCTAGCTGCTGGGGCTGGTGTCGAGGACAAACTCATCTGCCCATGGGACCTCTTTCTACTTCCGGTTCGGTCCACTATCCTCTGAGAAGTATACTCATGCCTCTTCGCTGCTCGCAAGACGACATCAAATGTCAGGTGCTCGAACTGTTCCATTGCTAGAATGATCTCTAGATGGAGTCCCTGCTGGAGCTGCTGGGCTCGGTCAAATTCGGTCGCCACCAAGGTGGGAGCAAACCGACTAAGCCTAGAAAACTCGGCCGTATATCCATCGACCGTCCTTCCCATCTGCTTGAGATTGCTAAATCTGGTCTGCAGATCATACCGAGCTACTGCATCAAAGTACTTGATCTGAAACTTGTCACTGAATACCACCTATAAGACAGGCGTCGCCAATCCAACTGCTTGTGTCGCCCACCAGCTGCGGGCTAAGTCTAACAACTGTAGGCGCACAACGGCCACCTTTTCTCCCTCGAGAATCCTAGCTGTCTCTAGGATTACCTCTGTGTCCTGAAGCCATGCATCAGCAGCAATAGCATCTTCAGTGCCGTCAAAAAAAGGAGGGTTCAGACGCTTGAAGCTGTTAGCCGTGTTGTTCCTTGGGTAACCAACTCTACCCATGGCATCTTATACTGTCTGGTACAGGGCATCGCCCCGACGATTTTGAGATGCAAGCAATTCCTTAAGGAGACCCACCAGGGTTCCATTATCATGCTCTGCAGGCTGGACTGGTTGAACTGGGGGCTCTGGGTCCCCAAAATGCATGACTCGGAAGGCCGCTCTAGAGTGCTGGGCTTGGTCTCCAGGTTGCTGCTGGTCCGCTGGAGGTGCTCCACCTTGCTGATCGGTAGGACCAGCGACAATGCTGCTGAAGAAACGACATAGGGAACAATAAGGAAGGACCATGATAGATCGAGGTTATAAACATGTGATCAGGTCAAGATTTCGAAAAGATTAGAAGACACAGGTAGAGATCAAGGGCGAGTGTTGATTGAGACATCTATTCAGTGAAACCCTCATACATCTTGATTTACAAGACCTGTATGGGCCACCACTTAAACCATGTCACGCTCCACAAGCCAGAATACTGGAGAGCGGGGGACAGACATAGCCAGCTACGTACATTGAAGTATAATCTACCTCGATATATAGTCACGGCTGTCTAGATGCATGAGGGTTTATCTACAAACCAACAGTCTTTTATGGTCATGAACAAGCCTAGTGTCTCAATCTCAAGTAAGTAAGTACATGTTACAAGATGTTACATCATCAGACATATAAAGTAAGGTGTCCCAAACATTACATATTCAGATGATCATGAAGCTAGTCATACAAAATGTGAAGACTAGCAAGAGTTTCAGTCATACATGATCAACCCTAGGATTTGTCAAACATGTTACAGCCCGTCGGCAGACAGTAAGTAAAGTTGCAAACGAGCTAACACTTGCTCGGCGAATAAATGCCTCAAAAGAATATTTTTTATAAGAGAGTGGGAGAGCAAAATAAGAACCCACTCGTTGCCAGTGTTGCGCCTAGTGGTCACCATCTGGCAGAAAAGCTGGAGGATCTTCGAGTCCTACTCCGAAATCTGGTCATACAAAACCAGCTGGGTTAGACCCCTGAAAGAGCAAGTACCACAAGGGAGGCTTCACTTAGGAACTAAAACCAGCAAGTTAGAACACAACTCATAATAATAGCAAGAAAACCAGAAATAGGATAGTAGGGTGATAAATGATAAGATAACTAAGAAACTATTTTGGTAGCCAAGTTACAACCCGTAAACTAAACAAGGATCGGGATTATAACCCAGATAGCATCTCTTCCAGCTGGAGATTTAGGTAATCCAGTTGCAAAGTCCATGGTAATATGCTCCTATTTCCATTCTGGGATCGGTAAAGGTTGAAGAAGTCCAGCCGATCTCTGATGTTCAGCTTTAACTTGTTGGCAAACTAAACAACGAGAGACAAACCGGTCTATCTCCCTCTTCATACCATTCCACCAAAAATGCTGACAGATATCACGATACATCTTCGTACCACCAGGATGAATCGAATACTGCGAACTGTGAGCCTCTGCCTTGATCTCCTGTCAGATATCACCACTAGGTACACAAAGACGCCTTCCATGTCGGAGAGTACCGTCTTCGTGTATACATAACTCTGTTCTCCTTCCTGCTTCACATTCTGTCCTAAGCCGCTGAAGCTTAGAATCTGTTGACTGAGCTATCTTGATCCTCTCAACTAGACTGGACTGAACTTCCATACTGGACATCAATGCCACATTGGTAGGAAGAACCAATTCTATTCCCATCTTCTGAAGATCAGCTAATAACTCTGGCTGTGCTGTTAGAAAATAAGCTCCTGCTCTTCTACTCAACGCATCTGCAACTACGTTGGCCTTTCCAGGATGATACTGCAAATTGATGTCGTAATCCACAAGTAGCTCTAGCCACCTCCTCTGATGCATGTTAAGATCCTTCTGTGTGAACACATACTTAAGACTCTTGTGATCGGTGAAAATCTCCACCCGATCTCCATATAAGTAATTCCTCAAAAGCTTAAGTGCGAAGACCACCGCTGCTAACTCCAAGTCATGGGTTGGGTAATTCCTCTCATGATCACGAAGCCGACGTGATGCATAAGCTACTACCTTCCCATGCTGCATCAAGACACATCCTAATCCCTTGCCGGATGCGTCGTAATAAACTAAAAATCCTCCAGTCCCATCTGGAAGTATGAGAATGGGTGCCATCATCAATCTCTGCTTCAACTTCTCGAATGAACTCTGACACTCTACTATCCAAGAAAACTGTACATCCTTACGGGTCAACTGCATCAATGGTGCTGAAATTCGAGCAAAGTCTGATACGAACCACCGGTAATAGCCGGCCAATCCAAGGAAACTGTGAACCTCTGCTACGGTGCTGGGAACTGGCCATGTCTCTATGGCAACTATCTTCTGGGGGTCCACTTCCAATCCACCTCTAGTGATTATGTGACCCAAGTATGAGATACGATCCAACCAAAACTCGTACTTACTGATCTTTGCATACAACTGGTGCTCTATGAGAATTTGAAGAACTATACGGAGGTGCTGTTCATGCTCTGCCTCATTCTTGATATAGACCAAGATGTCGTCTATAAACACTATTACGAACTGGTCCAAATAGGGCATGAAGATACGATTCATGAGGTCCATGAATACGGCTGGCGCATTGGTCGCTCCAAATGTCATAACAAGGAACTCCCAATGCCCATATCTAGATCTGAATACTGTCTTCGGGATGTCTTAATCTTTGACTCTGATCTGATGGTACCCCGACCGCAAGTCAATCTTCGAAAATATGGACGCCTCTTTGAGTTGATCAAACAAGTCATCTATCCTCGGGAGAGGGTATCTGTTCTTGATTGTCACTGAGTTCAAGGTACGATAATCTACACATAATCTTGACGTGCAATCCTTCTTTTTCACAAGAAGCATCGGGGCTCCACAAGGTAATCCACTAGTACGAATGAATATCTTGGTTCTGAGTTCTTCAATCATCTTGTACAGGATCTCCAACTCTGATGGCGCCATTCTGTAGACCCTTTCTGACACAGGTGCTGATTCGGGAATCAAATCAATGGTGAACTCGATCTCTCTCTCTGGGGACATGTTTAAAAGTTCTTCGGGAAGTACGTCAGGAAACTCTTCTACAACTCTGGGAAACTGAACTGCTGCTACTGCCATCCGCAATACTGGGGAAGAGGGCTCTACTCCACCTTGGAGAAATAAAAACTCTGGCTCACCAGGAATACTAAAAATAATCTTGTCGATATGGAAATCTATTCTAGCATACTGATCCCTCAACCAATCCATCCCTAAGACCACATCATAATCGTCCATCGGGAATTCTATCAACCTAGCGGGAAACTCTCTACCGCTAACTATGATTCGACACGAAAAAAAGACTCTATCTACTCCCACAAGACCACTACCAGTAAGTATATTGATCCTCACTGACAATAACTCGGGCTCCAGTCCTATCCGTGTAGCGAATCGTGCAGACATAAATGAATGCGATGCACCCGAATCAAATAATACTGATGCTAGAAAAGAGTTGACGAGAATGGTACCTACCACAACCTCACCTGATGCTAATTCTTCTGCTATCGTCAGAGCCATAGCCTGACCTTATCCTCTTGGTGCTGGTCCCCTCTGCTGGAAACCACTCTGCCTGCTCTGATTCTGAGCTTGGGCAAACTGGTGAGCCTGAGACGGAAATGGCCTCGGAGGCTGGTGCTGCTGCTGAACTGGAGCTGGTCCCCTAACCGATGGACTGGTTAGGTTTGATGATGAACTGGCCCTGTACGGACGGGACCCTATCATGTGATCCGATGCCCCACAAGCCAAGCACAATCCCTGTACTTTGCGACACTCTGAAACAACGTGTCCTGGCTTCCTATAATGAGTGCAGCCCATTGCGGAAGACTGCTTCTACTTCTGAGGGTATATCGGTGTCGAGTGCTGAACCGACGAAACTGTAGTCGCCCTCCTAGGAGCCCCAATGGTCAAAGCCCTAGCTGCTGGGGCTGGTGTCGAGGACAAACTCATCTGCCCATGGGACCTCTTTCTACTTCCGGTTCGGTCCACTATCCTCTGAGAAGTATACTCATTCCTCTTCGCTGCTCGCAAGACAGCATCAAATGTCTGGTGCTCGAACTGTTCCATTGCTAGAATGATCTCTAGGTGGAGTCCCTGCTGGAACTGCTGGGCTCGGTCCAATTCGATCGCCACCAAGGTGGGAGCAAACCGACTAAGCCTAGAAAACTCGGCCGCATATCCATCGACCGTCCTTTCCATCTACTTGAGATTGCTGAATCTGGTCTGCAGATCATACCGAGCTACTGCATCAAAGTACTTGATCTGAAACTTGTCACTGAATACCGCCTATAAGACAGGCGTCGCCAATCCAACTACTTGTATCGCCCACCAGCTGCGGGCTAAGTCTAACAACTGTAGGCGCACAACGGCCATCTTCTCTCCCTCGGGAATCCTAGCTGTCTCTAGGATTACCTCTGTGTCCTGAAGCCATGTATCAGCAGCAATAGCATCTTCAGTGCCGTCAAAAAAGGAGGGTTCAGACGCTTGAAGCTGTTAGCCGTGTTGTTCCCTGGGTAACCAACTCTACCCATGGCATCTTATACTGTCTGGTGCAGGGCATCGCCCCGACGATTTTGAGATACAAGCAATTCCTTAATGAGACCCACAAGGGTTCCATTATCATGCTCTGCAGGCTGGACTAGTTGAACTGGGGGCTCTGGGTCCCCGGAATGTATGACTCGGGAGGCCGCTCCAGAGTGCTGGGCTTGGTCTCCAGGTTGCTGCTGGTCCGCTGGAGATGCTCCACCTTGCTGATCGGTAGGACCAGCGACAATGCCGCTGAAGAAATGACATATGGAACAATAAGGAAGGACCATGATAGATCGAGGTTATAAACATGTGATCAGGTCAAGATTTCGGAAAGATTAGAAGACACTGGTAGAGATCAAGGGCGAGTGTTGATTGAGACATCTATTCAGTAAAACCCTCACATATCTTGATTTACAAGACCTGTATGGGCCACCACTTAAACCATGCCACGCTCCACAAGCCAGAATACTGGAGAGCGGGGGACAGAAATAGCCAGCTACGTACATTGAAGTATAATCTACCTTGATATACAGTCACGGCTGTCTAGATGCATGAGGGTTTATCTACAAACCAACAGTCTCTTATGGTCATGAACAAGCCTAGTGTCTCAATCTCAAGCAAGTAAGTACATGTTACAAGATGTTACATCATCAGACATATAAAGTAAGGTGTCCCAAACATTACATATTCAGATGATCATAAAGCTAGTCATACAAAATGTGAAGACTAACAAGAGTTTCAGTCATACATGATCAACCCTAGGATTTGTCAAACATGTTACAGCCCGTCGGCAGACAGTAAGTAAAGTTGCAAACGAGCTAACACTTACTCGGCGAATAAATACCTCAAAAGAATATTTTTTACAAGAGAGTGGGAGAGCAAAATAAGAACCCACTCGTTGCCAGTGTTGCGCCTAGTGGTCACCATCTGGCAGAAAAGCTGGAGGATCTTCGAGTCCTACTCCGAAATCTGGTCATACAAAACCAGCTGGGTCAGACCCCTGAAAGAGCAAGTACCACAAGGGAGGCTTCACTTAGGAACTAAAACCAGCAAGTTAGAACACAACTCATAATAATAACAAGAAAACCAGAAATAGGATAGTAGGGTGATAAATGATAAGATAACTAAGAAACTATTCTGGTAGCCAAGTTACAACCCGTAAACCAAACAAGGATCGGGGTTGTAACCCTTCGCCCGAACAGAACTTAGTCTCTAACCAATTATCGATAAGAGTAAAGCATAAACAAGCATGTGCTGAAATAGTCATAGACCGGCATTGCTTAGACAAGACTAGACTGAACTAGATCCATCAATCACGGCCAATCAAAGAGTACGGCTTGATACTTTAACTAGCTAGGGTTATCACAAGCCTATTTACTAGCAAAATGCAATGAGATGTTTTCGCAGTCACAAACCCTACAGCTATCCAGGTTATCCAGGCGAGATTCATTTAAGAGTTATCAAAAATTATTAGGTGGCTTGGTGTGCAACACATGACAGTGTGCATAGAACTTGTTTCATGAAGTGCCCCACATGATAGTGGGCTGTAAATGTGCCCTACTCGGCGGCAGGCTACAAGTCCCTCAGGTGTGGCCGGGATAACGGGATCGCCTGTAACTGGAAACATCTCCCTATATGAACTACTTGATCAATCTAGTCATTAACTTAGTCAAATTCAGCATAAATCCCTGACCGTGGGAAATCAGAAATTCATGTCCTAGACATGATGCAAGACGAGACATGTGGCTTATACAGGCACAATCAAGAAAGTCATCTACGGTGTCAAGACAAGAGTTACTTAGCAAGGCATATCGAGATTATCATGTTAGGTTACTTTTTTAAGTCAAGAGTGCATCACAACGGACCACCATCAAGAGTTATCATGTCCAGTTACTTGTCAAGAGTGCACCACGATGGGTCACTATCAAGAATTATCATGTCACTTGATACTTGTCAAGAGTGCGCCTTAACATGCCACTATCGTGTTCTATCCTTACATTATCATGAATGAGAAAAACTTGCATAAAATAATTAGTAACATATTCTTGAAGCCAAGGAAAAGATCTACAACTTTTATATTTTGAGTTTTTCAAGATTCTAATTGCAAAACAACCTAAACAGGAAAAAAAAAGTAAAATAGAGCAATTTTGGCGCATGGGATTCCTGCACAATCGACGCATAGGATTTCTGCACAATCGGCGCATGGGATTCCTGCACAATCGGTGCATGGAAATTCCTGCACAATCGGTGTATGGGATTTCTGCACAATCGGCGTATGGGAATTCCTGCACAATCGGCGCATTGAATTCCTGCATAATCGGCGCATGAGATTCCTGCACAATCGGCACATGGGATTCCTGTACAATCGACGCATGGGAATTCTTGCACAATAGGTGCACGGGATTCCTGCACAATTGGCGCATGGAAATTCCTGTACAATCAGCGCATGGGAATTCCTGCACAATCGGCGCATGGGATTCCTGCACAATCGGCGCATGGAAATTTAAACTCACGTTGCGTCTTCAGTACATACGCTTAAGGAACCTATGCGCATGACACGCTCGGAGTCAAAGAATGCGTTGCCGAGACTTCACGGCGTATGGCCTCTCGGCGATGGCCTCCTAGGCGCATGGGGTTCATCGTCCCCAAACAGCAAGTTCAGCCATGAAAGTCCTAAAAACTTGCTATGGCCATAACTTCCTCATCCGAAGTCGAAATCAAGCGGTTCAAAGCCAAAATTGGGTAGAATTGAATTTCCTACAACATGGAACCATTAGATATCGAAAATATCCAAGTTTTAGAGATCAAAACCAATAAAAACTAAAAAATTACAAACTTAGATCTACAAGAATCCATCCATCAAATCCAAAAATGTCAAGTTCTAAAAAGGCTTAGAATCAAGTAATGAAGAGAATAGAATAATAAAACTTGATATCCATCATGAAGCAAGTTGCACTTGCCTAGGCTTGGTAGGTGGGAGGAGTAAATGAAGAAGATGAAGAAGTAAATGCAAATAATGGAGGAGAGAGAAGAAGTTGACTTATATAGCAACCCTTCTCATCTCATCCCAAAATAAACCAAACCAAGCCAAGCCAAGCCAAGTCATGTTGAACCAAGTTGAACCAATCAAGTCAAGATTTAAACCAAGCCTAAGCTAAGCAAGATAAGTCAAAATACGGGCCACCTGACAATTGTCAGAAATCCGTATACGTATCCTGAAAAATACGTATAACGGGAAACATGAGTGACAATCTCAGCCTCCACCGACAGATAGGGCCAAGCCGAAGGAAACTCGCTTCGACAGGCTGCTCCGTAAAGATGCACCTCAAGGGCTGGAGAGACCTTACAACTTTGACATATTAGCACAACTGGCTAATACGCCGACAAAGTTGTCGTTATACGAGCTCCTAAGGCTCTCCAAGGATCTTCGTGTCGCGTTGAGCGAAGCGCTCTAGAATGCTGACGCTTACTTAGTCCAGATCAAACCTACAGGGAAAGACTTGTCGGCAGATCTCCAGGACAGCAACTGTGCGGATGCAATGCCCGTCATCGTATTCACCCTACAGGATATGTTGATCAAGACCAACTTGCATGATCGTCCCATGTGCTACACTGGATACATAGGCGACATCAAGGTGGATCGGATGCACATCGACCCTGGCTCATCAATAAGCATCATCCCGAAAAGCTTGCTTCGAGTCCTCGGCATCCCTATGCACCGGCTAGCGACGACCAACACTGCCATTAGCGGTTTCAACTCGGGAAGGAGCTACCCCTTAGAAAAGATCCGATTGAAATGTCAGATCGGCGACCTGAGGACAGAGGTTACCTGCTACGTCATAGATGCAGATACATCCTATAATATCCTATTGGGGCGTCCGTAGGTACATGACTATATGATCGTGCCATCCAAACTCTACTAATGCTTCAAGTATGTCAGTAAGCACGGCTTCGTGAAGACTGAATTTGCCGACATCGATCCCTTCAAATGGGTTGAGTCTTATTACTCTTCGAAGGCTCGTCTATATGAAGAATCCATGAAGCACATAATTGACGAACTGGAGGTCATCACAGGGCCAGAGGAACCATTGAGAATTCATCTCCAAGACCGTAATCCGGATAAAGCTGCACCCCTTATCGCAACTTTACATAAAAAGGTGCATGGTTCTCCCGCCCCAGCTGCACAGTCGGAACCAATGGTCATCCGACTCCCAAGGTCCAACCAAGAGCCAAAGCCCGTCATAGGGCCGATGGTGATCCGATTGCCGAAATCCAATCAAATGCGACCGGAAGATGCAAGGCCCTCTGAGGAGCCGATGGTGATCCGATTACCAAGAACCAATCAAAAGCAATCGGAGACACAAAGTCCTCTGCCGAGACGATGGTTATCCGTCTTCCCAAGACGAGCCGACAACCAAGTGTTGATCCGAGACCCTCAGGCAAGCCAATGCCACAAGCAGAACCCTTGGTGGTCAAGTTGCCCCAGACAGCGTCCCAACCTCCGGTCATGCAGGGGGTAGCTGAAGAGGAGGCAGAGCTCGCGAAGAATCTTGTTGCAAAGGTGGATAGTCCCTCTCCTGATGATGTAATTCCTATGGACAAAATTCCTTATTTCATCAATAAGAGGCTGCCATTGAACTATCCTGGGTGTAATAAACTCAATCTGATATATACCGTAGGACACGGTCGGGACATTAACCTGCACACACAGGTGATAATCATCCATACCACAAACTGACTTACTCCCATTAGAGGTGCCTACTTTCTAGTCCCAGGCAGAAGAGAAGGGGATCACACGATCATCTTTGGCCGAAAAAAAGGTCCTCAACCCATCATGCCTCAAGAGTTTGATCTCGAACCCGATACTGGAAGATTACCGCTCTATCTGCATAGTCCTCAAGCCAAGTACTTCATGCAAAAGCAGGGGTACGACATGGAGGCTATCCCAGGTTTAAATTACGACAACGGTCGACGATCGCCTATGCAGCTGTCAACTCCGTCTGGAAAACCTCGGGATTATTACGGCAGGTCCAAATGCGGCCTCGGTTATGTTACACCAGCAACAACGCAGAGAGCTCTGATGAGGAATGCGAGTGGCATTCTTACTCATCCGAATCACCTACATACGATTCTGATGACAGCATTAGAGATATATTTAGGCAGACATGATTTGTCAACATGGCATCCGCTGACATTAAAGAGGAAGACGAAGATCTACTCGAACCTCTTGAATTGGAGCCATGGGTCCAACAACTGGATACACAATGGGAAAAGCGCTTTAAACTACGTAACCCTTCGACTGAAGATGAGGTCATGCAAGTTGACCTCGGTGATGAATCCTCTCCAAAGCCAATCTTCGTCATCAAAAGCCTAACGGACGAAGAGCGGGAGTCATTGTTGTAATTTGTCAGAGAATATATCGACATTTTTGCCTGGAGCTATGAAGACATGCCAGGGCTAAACCCCGAAATCACACTTTATAAGCTCAATATTCATCTGGACGCAAAACCAGTCAAACAACAGCAACGATGGTTCCGTCCAGATATCATGAACTCCATTAAAGCGGAAGTAAATAAGCTTATAGCTAGCGGTTTCATCCACGAGGAACAACACCCAGACTGGATAGCTAATATAGTACCGGTCGTCAAGAAGAACACAAAGATCTGAATCTGCATCAACTTTCACAATCTGAATGCAGCATATTCTATGGATGAATTCCCTTTTCCCATCACCGACATAATGATCGATAATACGTGTGGCTTTGAGTGCATGTCCTTTATGGATGGCTTTTCAGGATACAATCAAATCAAAATATCTTCTGACAATGAGAAGCATACGTTATTCCGAATACCGATCGGTGTGTATTGTTACATAGTCATGTCTTTCGGTATGAAAAATACCGGTGCTACATATCAACGAGCTATGTGCATCATCTTCAGAAATCACTTGCGCAAGACGGTGGAGTGTTACGTTGACGACATTGCCGTCAAAAGTCACTCCAAGGATGATCACTTACACGATTTGAGGACAGTGTTCGACCTTATACGAGCGCACAATCTGAAGATAAATCCCACCAAGTCCTTCCTGGATGTGTCCAGTAGAAAGTTCTTGGGCTTTGTCATTACTTTCTGGGGCATTCACATAGACCCCGATAAGACAAAGGCAATCCTGGAGATGAGTCCACCGAGGAATCTCCGTGAACATCGCATCCTTCAGGGAAGATTAGCCTACGTCATGAGGTTCATATCTAACCTCTCAGGGCGATGTCAACCCTTCACACAAATTATGAAGAAAGGCATCTCTTTCATATGGAATGAAAAATATCAACGCACTTTTGATGACATTAAGGAATACATGTCGAACCCGCCGGTTCTGGTAGTCCCTGTCGCCGGAAAGCCTTTCCTGCTCTATGTACGGGCGATGGAACACTCCGTCGGTGCCTTGATAGCACAGAATAATGATGAAGGACACGAACAAGCCATCTATTATCTCAGCCGAATGATGGTGGGGTCGGAGCATAGGTACACCACCGTGGAGAAGGAATGTCTTGCCTTGGTATTCGCCATTCAGAAAACACGACACTATATGTCAGGATATACCATCCATGTTGTCAGCGAGTTAATCTCCTCAGGTTCTAATGACCAAGCCAGGCGCACTCAGTTTTCGTTTAGCCATATTGGCGATACTGTTATCCCCCTACGACATGGTCTTCGTTCCGCAGAAGGCTGTCAAAGGTCAAGCCTTGGTCGACTTTCTAGCAGACCATCCAGGCTCAAAAACAGCCAGAATCTATGAAAAAATCCCTGACGAAGTCGTTAACTCAAACATGACGTCACATGATGACGTTTGGCGAATGCCCTTTGATGGTGCTTCAAGAGCAGGGCCACAAGATGATATCGTCGCTGGAGTCGTATTAGTATTAATTTCTCCCTCTGGGCTGGTAGTCAATCGGGTATACTCTCTCACAGAACCTTATTCAAATAATGTAGCCGGATATAATGCACTGGTCATCGGACTCTGACTCGTAAAAGAGGTAGGGTCAAATACCTGGAAGCGTATGGCGACTCACAGCTGATCGTTAATCAAATCTAAGGCTCGTACGAGGTTTGTAATGAGGATCTGATTCCTTATCATCAAACAGCAATTGCCATCATTGTAACCTTGGAGGGGTTCTTTATAGAGCATGTTCCTAGGCTCCAGAATATTGAAGCCGATGCCCTAGCAGGCCTCGCCGCTTCTTTGGCGGTTCCAAATTATGCTCATCATCTAGTCGACGTGATAGGCCATGAGTTGGTATGTCCCAAAAATAACGTTCAACTGGATATGAGTTACTCCGTCCAGATACCAATGTCGTGCAAGACTGGAGACTCCCGTTCATCGACTTTGCAGTCTACGGAATCCTGCCTAAGAATGTGAAAGAAACAACTTCAATCAGAAGGCGTTCTCTCAGATTCTTTTATGACACAGAAAAAAAATGTTATATCGACGATCTTATGATGGGCTACTGTTAAGATGTCTGTCAAATGCAGAGGCCAAAGAATACTTATATGAGGCTCACGATGGAGTTTGTATGGCCCACCAACCTGGCCCGAAGTTGCAGAACCGTCTCCGTCGGATAGGTTATTACTGGCCTACGATGGTAGCAGACGCAGTCAATTATGCAAAGAACTGTAAGATTTGTAAGATCCATGCATATTTTATATATCTGCCATTCGAATTCTTACACCCAACAGTGGCCTCTTGGCCATTTGAAGCCTGGGGAATGGACATCGTCGGTCTAATCACCCCGTCATCGTCCAAAGGGTACCAGTTTATACTTGCAATCACCGATTACTTCTCCAAGTGGGCGAAAGTTGTTTCGCTGGCAGAGGTAAAGACATCAAACGTGATCAGTTTCATAAAACATCACGTCATTTACCATTTTGGACTGCCACGGAGATCATTCATGACAATGGTCGGTAGTTCGCAAGCCATGCCTTCTATCGATTCTGTGATAAGAATCGGATACAGAATGTTGCTTCAACAGCATACAACCCATCAGCTAATGGTTTGGCCGAAGCCTTTAACAAGACCATAATCAAGCTTCTCAAGAAGTTCGTGTCTTCAAACAGGCGCGACTGGAATAAAAAGCTGGGCGAATGCTTATGGGCATACCGCACTACGAGTCGAACGGCTACAGGAAATACGCTATTCTCTCTGGTGTACGGGAGCGAGCCAGTTCTCCCATTGGAGACCCAGATCGCTTCACTTTGTGTGGCCCTTACTTACCGGTTTGACATCAGACGATAACTACCGCCGACGGCTATAAGAATTGGACGCTTTAGACGAGAAGCGCTTGCAAGCTCAACAAAGCATCGAGCTCTATCAAGCACACATCTCTCGGGCCTTCAATAAGAAAGTTAAGCAGAGGACATTCCAAGTAGGCGATCTCGTCTTGGTTGTTCGTAGACCGATGGTCATGACTCACAAAACAGCCGGTAAATTCCAGCCCAAGTGGGAGGGTCCATTTATTATCGAGATCGTATTCTCCAACGGCGCATACCGACTTGCGAAGCAGAATGGAGACTTACTCATGATGCCCATCAACGACAAATTCTTGGAGAAATACTTTGTCTAAGGACATTTTGGTACTTTCTCAAACCACCAAATCTTCCAGGCCGTCGAGTTATATACACCAAGTACCTCTGAACTCACCAGGCCATCGAGTTATGTACACCAAGTACCTCTGAACTCACACTCTATTTTTTTCCGAGTAGATTCACATAGCATCTCCCTGAGTGGAGAGTCATATATGCTGATACCTCTGAACTCCCACTCTAATGCTTTATCCCCCAGGAGTCTGCCCAGCGTACCATTATCTCTGAACAAACTTTCTGGTCCTGATTATCGTGTATCACGTCCATATTACCTCTGATATCGATAGTCTTCCGACTTAACACCTGTACCCAACCCGGGATAAAAGACATGGTGTTAAGACCACAAAACCTATCACGTCCATATTATCTCTGTTGGATTTTGTCTCAAAATCTATTACTCGTACCACCAGTGTACAGTAGAGTAATAGGTCCACAAAAAAATTTATGGTCATCATGTATCACATCCATATTACCTCAAATACCGATGGTCTCTTGACTTAACACATGTACCCAACCGGGATAAAAGACATGGTGTTAAGACCATAAAACCTATCATGTCCATATTACCTCTGTTAGGTTTCGTTTCAAATCTATTATCCGTACCACCAGTGCGCAAAAGGGTAATAGATCCACAGAAGTTATACTAATCTATTACTCGCACCATCGGTGCACAAAAAGAGTAATAGGTCCACAAAATATTATTCAAAATCTATTACTCGCACCACCAGTGTGCAAAAGGGTAATAGGTCCACAGAAATTACTATAATCTATTACTCGCACCATCGGTACACAAAAAGAGTAATAGGTCCACAAAATATCATTCAAATCTATTTGCTCGCATTTCCAGATGCACAAAAGGGCAATAGGTCCAGAAAAGTCCTCCAGTGGGATATCCTTGATCAAAATGCTATATTAGGCCCTCTAATACAAGCACCACATACCACAATCAAAGAATGGGGTGAATGTTGTTTGCAAAAACAAAAGTATAAAATTTATTGATACAAACTTTATAAAGATTACAAGAATTCTGGGAAAGGTACAACTGTAGGAATCCAATCTAGAAGACGATTGCTTTATCCCTTGGACGATGTGAACTTTGAAGACGGTAGCCTCGGAAGTTGACTTGAAGGCAAAAGCCTCGAAGAATTGAAGGCAAAAGCCTCGGAAGAATGCAGCAGCACTTGGGCAAAAACTCCTGAACTTTCTAATATTTCTGAACTTTTATGTCTGATCCCCTTGAATGAAGACTTGAAACTCTATTTATAGAGTTCTGGAAATAACTAACTTTTAGTTATTCTGGATGGCGCAAGTTGGATTGCGTAGGAACTGGATTGCGCAACATCAGACTGCGCAGGCAGTTGTCTGATCGTGGGCCAATTGTCTTGGACACATGGCATCATTTGATTGAAATGTGCATGATCGTGTGAAGACGGTTGCCACGTAACGAGCAATTGATGGCATGAATGCCATGTGTACTTTTGTCAATTGTCATGATGAAGTACGCCACATGAATTGTGCTGACTTCGGATTGTGCTAAACTAGATTGCGCAGGCATTGGATTGCGCAGGCATTGGATTGTGCAGGCACTGGATTGCGCTGCATGTACAGCTGTCCTCGAGCGCTGTGCAGCACAATAAACGAACAGTCTCCTCGTTCTTCGTGCTGTCAGTTGTCAGAAGATTTGATTATGTCAGGTAATGATGATATTGCCACGTCAGCTTACGCAGTTGAAAGTGTGCGTAGTCTAGTATGCGCAATCTGAATGATGTACAATCTGATGTCTGCGCAGTTCATTTGAAAGTTGTATTTCTTGATTTTGTTGATGAGTGCAACTTGATTTTTAGGACCTACAAGACCCCCTTCAAAGTTTTCAAAAGTTGAATTTATTCAAAGTTTCGAAATACTTTGAATTTATAATTTTAAATCAAGTTGCGCATGAACTGTCTGCGCAATCGAATGAATCAGCCCCGCTTTTTTGGCGCAATCTGAGGTGGCCGTTCTTCTTTGAAAAACTGTAAATAGTTCCCCATTCTCTCTCTGTCATTCTTTACTTGCTTTCGAATTTCCAAAATAGAAACTTCTTGAGCTTTCCCGATTCTCTTCATCGATCTCCATGGCCCCCAAGCGATCCTCCGCCGCTGCCAAGGGCAAGGCCCCCGCCGAGTCTTCGGCTAGGGTTGTACCCCGTCCTTCTCGACATGAGACTGCGCATCCTGCTTTGCTAGGTAGATGACTCAATCGAAAAAACTCTCTTTAGGGTTCTTCGACTTCACTGATCTTCAAAATCCATCTCTTTTTAGAGATGTGATCATACTGCGCCACCCTCTTTAGGGTTTTGGTTGCACGAACTAGTTATTATTCATTTTTATGAAGAATATCTTCTTGCATAATCGGTTGAATTGCGCTGGCAAAAGTCAGCGCAATCGACTGATTTGCGCAAGCTTTATCAGCGCAATCTGATGGTTGTGCAATCTGACGGTTGCACAATCTGATGGTTGCGCAATCTGATGGTTGTGCAATCTGACGGTTGCACAATCTGATGGTTGCGCAGTCTGATGGTTGCGCAATCTGATGACAGAATTTTCTGACTTTGACTTGTACTAAATTCTGCTTTCTTCTGTTGGATGCAGTTGACACCAGAGAAGATCCCGAATATAAAACTTTTGTGGGAACTTTATCTGAGCCAGATTTCAAAGAAGATCTATCCCATGTACTATTTCCCCAGTATGCACTTCCATCATCTCGTCAGGCCATTTTGATAGCACAATACAACGAGACTCTGCTAAGTCAGATAAATGGACAGCCTTTGCAATCTGCTGACGCTGTCACCCATAAGAAGCCTATGTTCCTCTTCGGAGATGCTATTGATAAAAGTTCTCAACCACGACCTAGAGTTGAATCGAGAACTTTTTAATGGAAGGAGAAATTGATCAAGTTACCAGACTTAGCAAGATGTCTTCCTCTGGCAAGGTATGCTCATGCGAGCCATCCAAGGAGAATGGAATGGGACATCACTCATTTGCAACAGGCACGGACCGGAAGGATCAGTGTTAAGAAAGGTCCGAACAACCGGGACATATTCTACAGTTCTTCCGAACGTCACAGCACTTCGTTGAGGGGGTTGAAACCAGGTTGTATTCCCCCCGAGAACTCGTCTTTGCTACTACCGGTAAGGACACCAATTTTTGCCAATGAATATGCCAAAGCAGAGGGTAAATATCCGGATCAAGACATCCGGTTGACAGGTCTGGTAAACCCAGACATCAAAAGATGGAGCTGTATAGCTAACTGGATACTGGTCCAGTTTGAAGATAAACTCAAAGAAATTGAGCTGTATAATGTGGTACACGCTACTGTATACGGCTTCTTCCCAAATCCTCATATGTTCTTAGATCTAGCAGAGAGGTACAATTACAGAACATGGACGTTTATGACGCCCCTTGGAGAGATGGGCTTGGCTCTACATGAGATGAAGTACATCTCATATTTACCAATAGGTGAGTTGCCTTACGAGGAGTACGTTCCAACTAATGACGAATTAGATAGACTTCGTCGAGAGAATCCAAAGATGGTAGAAGTCTTCGACGAGCTTTTGTGCCATTATAACATATGCTTGTTGTATTATCAAAGCGGCTCTTCTGGCACGTACTATTTGTCCAAATGGTTGACTTATCTTTTTCTCAACCACATTATTGAGAAAAAGATAAAAGATCATGACCCATGTAACCCTGATTTCTTCAATCCCCTCAGCAACAGTGAAGTTATAAAACTGATGGAGGAGAACAAGAGAATGGATATCAGGGTTGAGGATGAACATCAATATCCTCCTCATAAGGCTGGAGAATTTGTGGAGAGCTTCATAAGAATGGGCTACAGGTCCATGTCCAAACAAGCCCACCTGGCAGGATTCTTGACGTACTGGCTACGTCGATTCGTTGTGCCTGGAGCCAGTACAGTAGACCGCTTTCATCACGGTGTTCTTTTTGCAGCTGTCCGGTTAGTCTTCGGCTATCGGATGAACTTACTTTCAGCGATGACCTGTAGTATAAACGCGGGTCTTCGCCTGTATGTTGATGCTATGATCAAGTGCAAGGGTAATAAGGTGAACTTCCCCAGACTAGAGTTACCTTACACATACTTATTTGGATGGTTGCTCTTGTATCATCCATCATTAATGAACCCTGCCATGGGAGCAGTTGGTGGCAGTTTTGTACGTAGATTCTCACAAAGCAGATGGATATATACTAGTTTGAGGGACTATAGAAGAACTCTAAACCTCGACAAAGGATGGAATTTTCTTTGCACTCCCCCTCCAACTGGTTATGAACACATGGCAGCGAATCTGTCGACCTGGGGAGGCAACCAATAGGTCGGGTATCTTTTGAATGGCTGAAGACAATCAGGCCATCCCATCTAGTATATAGATTTGAAGAAGAATACTTTCTTGAACCTTATCTGCCGAGCCGCTTCGCTTGTCAGTTTGGGTATGACCAGTTTCATGTAGGTAACGCCATCACGTGCCTACAAGGAAAAGGTTATTTGATTGATGGTGCCCGGGCCTGGGCTTACTATAATGCTCGAAACACAAAGACTGTGTTCTCGATGCCCAATAGAACTGATGCTGGTCCAAGAATGCTGTATACTTATTCTCAGTTTTATACAGCTGCAAATACATTTGCTGAAAACTATAGCCTTGTTGATAGTTTTGCAACAGCAAATCGTCTGAAGAGAAAAGCAACTGATACATTGGCTCCAAATAACGATGAAGAACATGAGCCAATGGACGATCCCTTAGAAGCTTCCAGGAAAGTCAATTTCCCTAAGGAAGTTAACCAGCCTTTAAGAATTTCTCTAAAGGTTGTTAAGTCTCCAGTTAAGGAGAAGAAGAGAAGGAGAGAAGAGCCTTCTTCTCCTGCTATGAAGAAGAAATTGATCTTGGAACATTCTTCAGAGAAGGTTACCACCAGATCGCAATCCAGACAATTGGCTGAGTCCACTCGAGATGAAGCCGCTACACCGACTTCCGTTCAGAAACAAGCCGATGTAGTAAACATAGAGAGCCCTGAGCGGCCTCTACATAGAAGGAAGAAGCTGGCTCATAGAAGACAGAAGATAACAGTTTCTCCTCCGAGACAAATTTTATCTTCAGTAGTGATGAATGCCACAGCTGGAACCACCCTACCATCTCCTACCCCTATTTCTGAGTCTGGGCATAAAACTCCTAGTCCAGAACGAAGGGAAGAGATTGACCAGATTGAAGAGAGAAATGAGACCGTAGAGCCTAGAGAAAATGTTGCTGAGACAGAACATGAAGCTTTGCCATCTCCTTTACCGATTATGGATACTACTCAACCTCCTGCTACACCGAGGGCAACCCTCGAGGAAGAGGATTGTTTGATGATCAAAGCTTTATATGACTGTGACTTCGGTTATCAAGAAGAAACTGATCATGCCGCTGCTGCTGCTAGTGAAGAGGCTCCCGAGGACAGCGAGAACGAGGAAAGCACCTCGTCAGAAGCTGCTGATGAGACACAAAATTCGGAAGAGAATGTTGATATCCAGACATCTCCTCGAGCTATTGATGACACTCCGACTCCTGAAAAGGAGGCTGAGGTGCCGATATCTCCAGAGAAGATTGCTGATGAAGAAGTGGATTTGGAGGAAACTCCAGTTGCTGCTCCCGAAGGTATTGTAATGAAATTAGCGATCTTCTTTTAATAAATAGCTTGATAGCTAACATCTTTATTCTTATCCATGCAGAACTCGGATCTTCTCCTGCTCCTCCAGCATGCATGGACATAGTACTGGCGACGACAATTGCTAGTAGCAGTCGCCATTTATCCTGTGGCTCCGAAGTAGGAAGTAGTCAGGCCATAGTGTCTGAGGCTACTTCTGCTCAACTAGAATCTGTACCAACCGATGATAGGCCTGTTGCTGGATCGAACCATGGTGAGACTGTTTTCACTTTTGATTCTCTTGGACAATAGCAAATGACAGACAAAATGACAATATTTAATTTTGCAGAAGAACAACCAGGAGGAGCAACTAGCTCCACTCTAGTTCCCTTATTCAAAGAGCCTTCCATTCAGACCCGAGAAATTGAACGTCCTGCTGTCTCGTCATCAACAGGAGTAGCTGCAACTCCTGGTTCTCTAGCAATTAATCAGCTTGTCATCCAATCATTCACCAAATGCTTCTTTGAGTCCTTGGGGCCTTTGATCAATAGAATGATGGACAAAGAAGACGCTGATTTTTACATGGTTAGAGGTCTGACCTCTTTCTTAGTAAAGGCCATCCGGGAGCAAGGTGACGAACCCCAGGCCACTTTTCTTGACCACATATTAAATGAGCTGGAAGCTTCAATAAAGAACTATAAAGAGCTCAATAAGGGGAAAGTAGAACCCTTAGTACAAGCAAAGTTTGAACAGATTGCTCAGGCAGCTGCAGTTGAAAGAGTGAACCTCCAGAACCTTTTGGATGCCTATTCTACTAAATCTGCTGAGTATAATTCCAAGTTGGAATCGGTAATCTCAACTGCTGAGAGAAAAGAGAGAAGGATTGTCGAGCTGAGAGTGGAGATTGCTCGTCTCCAAGAGGAATTGGAAAATGAAGCTACCGAGCATCAGACTGCAGTTCAACAAATTGGTGCTCTAACTCAGGAAAGAGACGAGTATGTAGCAGCTCATGATGCTGAAATCACTCGCCGAATGGTAACCATGCCTATTTTTAATAAAGAATTTGGGATGGAAGAGGCCAAGAGGAGAGTGATGGCATCTCGCGAAGAACGGTTACAGATTCTGAAACAACAGATTGCTAATCTGATGACGCCTCCGTCTCAGTAGAAAGAACATCTTGTATCTTTTTGTTTTGACAACGTGTATGTTTTGTAATGTCTTGAATTTTGATCAATAAAAGACATTTTTGTTGTGGCTCTATTATTTATTGCATATCTTGTTCAGATACAAATAATAGAGATAGAAAATATATTCAAAGGTATAAAACATAATATATTTCTTAATTCTAGAAAATAATCATATTCAAGTATATCTGCTCAGAGGTAATATGGACGTGGCAGAATATAATTTGTTAAATATTATTATTTCAAAATAGACAACTTAATCGAAGATGACAAGTTGCTGATATGGATAATTAAATGAACGAAAATGAATCGTCAAAAGGTACAAACAAAATAAATCGTCATAATGAACGGATAAACCGTCGGATGATGATGAACGGATGAACCGTCAGGTGATAATGAATGGATGAACCGTCAAATGATAATAAATGAACGGGCGAACCGTTAGATGAATGTGAATGAACGGATGAACCGTCTGATATTAACGAACGGGTGAACCGTCAGATGATGATGAACGAACGGGCGAACCGTCAGATATTAATGAACGGGCGAACCGTTGGATGAATGTGAATGAACGGATGAACCGTCTGATATTAATGAACGGGAGAACCGTCAGATATTAATGAACGGATGAACCGTCAAATGATGATGAATGGATGAACCGTCGGATGAATTAATGAACGGGCGAACCGTCAGATGATGATGAACGAACGGGCGAACCGTAAGATATTAATGAACGGATGAACCATCAAATGATGATGAACGGATGAACCGTCAGATGATGATGAACGAACGGGCGAACCTCCAGATATTAATGAACAGATGAACCGTCAAATGATGATGAACGGATGAACCGTCGGATGAATTAATGAACGGGCGAACCGTCAGATGATGATGAACGAACGAATCGTCAGATGAATGTGTCATTTCGTTGTCTTGAGAATCTCTGCCTATAAATAGAACAGAAATCTGGAAGGAATGATCATTTCCACTTTTCAACATAAAGCTGTCGTCTGGAGATGCATCCAAGAAGGCTGAAGTCACCCCAAAGGTTGAAGCGGGCACTGAAGAACGTCCTGCCGATCCAGTCCAGCCAAAGCAGGCAGAAGTAGGCGAAGGTTCGTCTGCACCCAAACCACCGCGAGATATCTTAGACTTTCTGCTTGAACCAGGAAAGACCGAAGAGGAGGAGGCCATGAGGATGGCTGCTTGCAAGTTCTTGGTAGGCTCGAGCAAGGATGTCCTCGACTCTTTTGCTGATTATGTCTATGATAAGGATGGCAGTGGTCCGCATCCCAATGTTGAGAAGGATGATAGTGACCTTCCTTGATATCATGTAACATCATTTATGATGAAATAAAAATCAAACTTTATTTATGAACTGTCTGATCTTATTTACATAAAATCTCTGTTACATTTATACATAGTATTTTTTAAGAAATTTGCCATTGATAGGCATCATTGCAACTCGACCATCTAACTCTGAAAGTTGATAAGCTCCGTTTGAAAAGACTTTGCTGACAACATAAGGTACTTCCCACTTCGCATCGAACTTGCCTTTGCTCGAGTGAGTCATTGTCATAGGACGTCTTACTGTTAGAACAAGTTCTCCTTGCTGAAAAGCTCTGACTTTAACTTTGCGGTTGAAAGTCTTCGATATGCGGGCTTGATATAACTCAATATGTTGTTGAGCCAATAGCCGTTTTTCATCGAGTGCTTCTAATTCTTGAAGTCGAAGAAGATCATTGTTCTCTGTAGTGAGTTCATTAGCAATGGCAATCCTTAAAGAAGGAATTTGAAGTTCCAGAGGAAGAACTACTTCACAGCCGTACACCAAAGAGAAATGTGTAAAGCCTGTGGGATTGCGAACCGTAGTTCGATAGGCCCAAAGACATTCACCAAGCTTTTCACTCCAGTTTTGTTTGTTAGTAGATACAAACTTCTTGAGGAGCTTGATGATAGTTTTATTGAAAGCTTCAGCTAAACCACTAGCAGCAGGATTGTAGGCTGTCGAAGCAACATTGTCAATCCGATGATCATCGCAGAATCTTATGAACTTCTGGCTGATGAATTGTGGTCCACTATCAAGGATGATTCGTCGAGGTACACCAAATCGATAGATGACATGGTGTTTGACAAAATTGATGACGCTGCTGGTCTTGACTTCAGCCAGTGGTATAGCTTCAGCCTATTTAGAGAAGTAGTCAGTTATTGCCAGTATGAACCGATGTCCTCTAGAAGAAGGAGGATTGATGGGACCGATGACGTCCATACCCCAAGCTTCAAAAGGCCATGAAGCAGCCGTCGGATACAGAAATTCTGAAGGTTGATGAATGAAATCTGTATGGATTTGACAAGCTCGACATTTCCTCGCATATTCGATGGCATCAGATACTATAGAGGGCCAGTAGTAACCCATGCGTCGGATACGATCCTGTAGCTTAGGACCGGGTTGATGTGCTCCGCAGACACCGTCGTGAGCTTCACGCAGTACTTGCTTCGCTTCTTCACCAGCAAGACAGAGTAAAAGAAGACCGTCTTAAGTCCGCCGATAAAGAGTCTTGGTGGTCTGATTATAATAGAATCGGAGAGATCGCCGACGAATACTCGTAGCCTCCTTGGGATCTTCGGGGAGTATGTCATGAACTACGAAGTCGATGAAGGGAGCTCTCCAATATTCATTGATAACATTGACTTCAGTAAAATTACTGAATTCAATATTACGATTGTTTTCGACGCAGAATAATTCCCGATTAGAGATGACCACCACCTGTTGTCTTTTGATAGGGATAACTAAGACTGTTGCAAGATTAGCCAAAGCATCTGCCTCAGTATTGCAAGCTCAGCATACATATTCAATGAAGAAGGCTTTGAATGATGTAGCCAAGTTGATTGCCGCTTCAAAGTAAGGCACTAGATCTTGATGGCGAACTTCATAAGTCCCTCTAACCTGGTTAACAACCAGCTTAGAGTCACCATAAACTTCAAGATACTCAACGTCTAGTTGTTTGGCTAGCTGAAGGCCGATGAGTAGAGCATTGTATTCTGCCACGTTGTTGGAGCAAGGCTTATCTAGGGAGTAGGCTCTTTGGATAGCTGACCCGTCTGGAGAAACAAGGACAACTCCAACTTCTGCGACAATGGCACCATTGGGCCCAAGCCTGGATGCACCGTCAAAGAATAGGCGCCAAGTAGGAAATTCTTCCAAGATCATATTTGATTCCAATGTCTCGTCTGGAATTTTATCATAGAGTTTGGATGTCTCTGGAACAGGATGAGCTGCTAAGAAATCTGCCAGTGCTTGACCTTTGACAGATTTTTGAGGAACATATACCATGTCATATTGGGCTAGCAGAATGGCCCATGTAGCCAGTCGAGAGTTGAGTGTGCTGGGCTTCTTCATGAGTACCCGAAGAGGATTAACTCAGGATATGACATGAATAGTTTGGCCAATGATGTAATGCCGAGTCTTTTGAACAGCAAACATAAGAGCTAGGCATTCTTTTTCGACTGGACTATAACGGTGTTCAGCACCAATCATAGTACGACTAAGATAATAGATAGCTTGTTCGTGGCCTTCTTTGTTCTTTTGGGCAAGTAAAGCACCCAATAAATGGTCCATAGCACGGACATACATTAAGAATGGTATGCCCAAGATTGGTGGCACCAAGACTGGTGGGTTCATGAGGTACCGTTTGATATCGTCGAATGCTTTTTTATATTCTTCAGTCCAAATGAAAGAGACACCTTTCTTCATTAGTTGAGTGAATGGTCTACAGCGTCCAGACAAGTTCGAAATGAATCTTCTGATGTACGCAAGACGACCTTGGAATCCTCGTAGCTCTTTTAGGTTGTGTGGAGGACGCATCTCTTGAATAGATTTGATCTTCTCGGGATCTACGTGTATACCCTTAGAGGTAATGACGAAGCCGAGAAACTTGCCACTAGAGACACCCAAAAATGACTTGGTAGGATTCATTTTGAGTTGATATTGGCGTATCAGATTGAATATAGTTCTCAAATCTTGGATGTGATCTTCCTTCAGACGACTTTTGACGGCGATATCATCAACGTAGCATTCGACTGTCTTACGAAGATGATCTCGAAAGATGGTACTCATGGCTCGTTGGTAAGTTGCACCAGCATTCTTGAGACCAAATGGCATCACAGTATAGCAGTAAACTCCGCGAGAAGTGCGAAAAGAAGTATATTTTTCATCTTCAGGATTCATCCGAATCTGATTGTATCCGGAGAATCCATCCATAAAGGAAATTTGCTCGAACCCATATGTATTGTCAATCATGACGTCCGTGATAGGGAGAGGAAATTCGCCTTTTGGACATGCTTCATTGAGATCCCGAAAGTCGATGCAGACTCAAACTTTATCGGTTTTCTTCAGAACTGGGATGACATTGGCTACCCAATCAGGATGCTGCTCTTCTCGAATAAAGCCACAAGCGATGAGCTTCTTGACTTCATCATCGATCGCATCCATCATTTCTGGTTTGAAGCGTCGCTATTGCTGCTTGACTGGTTTTGCATTGGGTAAAATGTTCAGTTTGTGAGTAGCAACTTTGGGATCTAGACCTGGCATGTCTTCATAACTCCAAGCAAAGACATCAATATATTTTTTAATAAGAAGAATTAATTCTTTCTTATCTGCTTCTGGAAGATTCTTGCTGATAAATATTGGACGAGGTGACCCGTTCTTTCCTACATCAATTTGAACCAATTGATCTTCAGTAGGAGGTTCTCGCTGTTCGAATCGGAGTTCCCATTGATTATCCATTCGTTGAGCCCAAGGATCTGTTTCGGGACTTTCTTCAATGTCCTCGTCATAGCCTTCTGGAAGTTCAGCAGAGACCGTGTTGGAAGATACGACCAGCCGATGGACTTCACCAACACTGGTATCAGAATCCCATAATCTGGAGTCAGAAGAATTAGAACGTTCTTCACTATCAGAGTCGGAGATTGCTGGGGATAGTACTGGAGGAGAAGCATATCCGAGACCACTTTTGGTCTTGCTGTAGTATATCTCTGATTTTCCTTCTGGAACAGTCGTACGTATAGGAGTTCGTCTACCCTTGCCGTAATTGAGGCCACTCTTGAAGTCATAACCCATCTTTCGGATGATGTCTTTTGATTGTTGACTGTAACGTCGGAATTGGATATGTCCTGTATCGTTACTTTTGCTATCATCCATATAACTGAATTGTTGTTCCGGTCCTTTACTAAAAAGTATTGGACTCTCGCCTTTCTTTCGAGCGGGAACAATAAGATATGAATCTTTTGGATCTTCAAATGAGACTTCTGTTTGAAGAGATTGTACAACTCTCATTGTAAATAATCGAAAGCTATCTAACATATCCAAATAGCATTTAGTATGATAAATGACATCAGTATACTGGAAAGTAGATACTTTTTCATTGATCTGTACATTCGTATTTACAATAGGACCTTTAGCCTTAGTAGGCTTGGACAGATTAATTATAAGAGGGAGAGAAGAAGAACGTGGAGGAGGATTGTCCTTGTTACGACCGAGGTTAATAACAAGTGGCTCAGAGGGGGTGAGCTCCCTTTTGTCCTTGTTATGAGTTAGATCAATAACAAGTGGCTCAGAAGAAGTGAGTTACTTTTTATCCTTGTTACGACGTAAATCGATAACAAGTGGCTCAGAAGAGGTGAGCTCCCTTTTATCATCATCCATCGGTTGTTTCTGGGCTGGCAAGTGAATAGCCAGTGGCTTAGAGGACTGAGGATGAGATACTCGCCCTTTAACAGGTATGATAAGGGTATCTTTAGGCACTGCTTCTTGCCCTTCTTCAGTATCCAGAGACAACACCACCTTCATGAATTCATCCTTATACATACGAGCATCGTTGCAGTATGCTTCAACGACTTTAAAAGGATAGAGATCAGCGACCTCCTTTTGCACCTCTCCATTGTTATCAATGTATTTAAAACATTGATGGAGAGTTGAAGGAACAATATTGTGCTCATGTAAGAA
This sequence comes from Iris pallida, assembly GCA_029216955.1. Classification (NCBI taxonomy): domain Eukaryota; kingdom Viridiplantae; phylum Streptophyta; class Magnoliopsida; order Asparagales; family Iridaceae; genus Iris; species Iris pallida. The sequence continues at coordinate 12,607,197 of JANAVB010005796.1, read as the reverse complement.
TGGTCTCCCCAATAAAGTATTGTAAGAACAACCATGATTGTCAATGATGTAGAAGGTCACTTTTGTACGAAGATTGCCTATTTGGAGTTTTAGGCGTATCTTGCCCAAAGGTTCGCTTCTCCCTTGGTTGAATCCAAGAATGGTGGTGATTGTACTGGAGAGACTATGCACTGGAATCTTTAACGCATCCAACATTATCTTCGGCATAATGCTGAGAGCAGACCCTGGATCTATAAGAATTCGATCAACTTTCATCGAGTCGACATATCTTGTGTAGTATAAAGGACGGTCGTGCCTGTTGTCCTCCATCAGCATGTCATCTTGTGTGAAAGTTATGTTTGGAATCAATTCCAGAACACTATGACAATGAAGACAAGAAACTGGCTCTGTTGTAGGCTTCTTCAGAAGGGATAGACAAGTTTCAGCTTGCATAAGAGCCTCACTCAGAGTTTCTCGAGTCTCTTTGGAGAGATGTAAGAGCTCAAAGATTGACAGCCGGGCCGGTGTATTGGCTAACTGAGCCAAAATATTGAAGTTGTAAGGCCTCTCAAGTCCTGTGGGGGATGACTTCTTTAAGGGCTTGTCAAAGCGGACTTGTTGTTTGCCTTTGTCAGCTGTCGGCTTGGGAGGAATGGGTACCACAACCGGAGAGGGTGCAGTAGGAATATCTTCAATAGAAGCAGGCTGTACTGGAGCAGGCTCGGAAGAAGAAGCAGGATTCTCTTGAGTTTCAGGGTAATCCTTCAGATAGGATTTCCCTGATCTGGTGCCCAACAAGATTTCTTTGCCAACTATGGGGTCAAAAGACACCATGTTACAAGTCTTTGTCTTACCCTTAGAGCGGTCTTTCTTCTTGGATGAAGAGGGAAGCTTGAACTCTGAAGCAAGATCCGGATGAATCCACATAATCTCTCCATTGTCAAGAGACAAAGGAACGAGACCTTCATTTGGTGGAGGAGGGAGATTCTCAATCTCAAGAGTAGCTTTGGGGATAGGAATGACGCCATGCTGCACCATCTGCGGAGGGAAGTCACCGAATTGAACTGAGACCATGTTTGCAGTCACAGTCTTCTCGTCTTGCTGCAGAGTGACAACACCAGCATTGACCAAATCTTGTATCATGCCTTTGAGCACGTAGCATGCTCGAGTAGGATGCCCAATGAACCTGTGATAGATACAATATTTGGGATGATCAGTCTTACCGACTTCATCAGGCTTCTTTGGGTCTGGAAGTTGGATCTTGTTGCTTTTGACTAAACAATCAAAGATGCTTGCAGTGTCATTCTCATCAAAAGAATACTCTATTTTAGGACGAGGTTCCCTCGATGGAGGTGCTGAAGGAGTAGAAGTGGACGTAGGAGGAGCTACGTTGACCGCCAGAGATTTTTTATTCTTGTTCAAATTGATGTTCAAAGTTTCTTTTGCTTTACGGTTGTTCTGGCGGTTGCCACCACCTGATGTCTGGTGTTCATCACGGTCGGGGTTAGACATTTGTACCCCCAGCTGCTTGAATTTGTCGGCGCTAACTTCAGCAGCTTTAGCATTGACAATGAAGGATGGCCAATCTTGGAACTGAGTTGACCCTGTCCACATACTGATGATAGGCAAAAGATTTGCCTTACAAGTATCAATAGTGATAGCAGCTGGAGTTCCGGGAGGCATCTTCAAGGCTTCTCGACGAAACCGTTCGATGAACCTCTCAGCAGTTTCATTGTGTTTCTGTTTGATTTTGTTAAGAGCCGACATAGTCATGTCGTTGAATCCCTCATAGAACCATTCCAGGAAGATTTGTTTGAGCCCTGAAAAGGAGGTGATACAACCATCGGGCAAACTTTTATACCATTCCTAAGCTACGCCGGCTAAACAACCGACGAATACTCTGGTAAGAAGAGCGTCATTTGGTTGAAGTTGGACAGTCATTACCTCAAAGTGATTGATGAACTGGCTTGGAGAGGTACTGCCATCAAACAGAGAGATTGTTGGGATCTTATACTTAGGAGGAAATGGAACTTCCTTCCATTCAACTGGGTATGGTTGCTTGATCCCTAACCTTTACAAGTTGTCTTTCTACTTGAAAGCCTCGAACTGAGTGCGTAACAACTTGACAACTTCAGTGGCATCTTCCACTGATGTAGAAGGAGCAGGTGGAGTCTGAGTATTAGGAGGAACAGTATGATAAGTACTACCCCCAGCACCTGACTGACTGGGTGTAGGTTGAACTTGTACAAGGGGTACTTGAGGAGATACTACCCCCAGTCCTGCGTTGATAGGTACCGACGATGGTATGATTTCAGGATTTACAGGAGGTATGGTCGGTGTTGTGGTATGTTGTGCCACAATAATAGAATGCATACTGGCGACCATTTCAGCCATGGTCTTCAGCTTGTCTTCTAGTGCAGCAATTCGTTGTTCCTGATTTGCAGAAATTGAAGCATCTGGATCTTCATTGACAACATAAGCTGTCACTTCTCTTGGTACAGTGGAAGACACCGTCTGTTCCGAGCTTTCACTGTATGCATCATAGTCGGAGAAAGAGTCATCTCCTGACTGAGAAGGAAGAAAATGACCTGAAGGATCTTGAAGATTCCTTTGACCGATTTTATCTCGGCTTCGGGATCGGGTATGTCGAAATACTCCTTCAGAATATTCCTGGAGTAAATCTAAATACCGTTGACTAGGACGGCGAGACTTGCCGTGCTTAGAGCACTTCCTACCCCCAGTGTCTCGAGAGGTCATGTTGACAGAAGCGTATAACACTTCGTCTTCATCCTCTGACTTAGGTCCAGGGTTTGCAAAGTTCAGACGATCAAAGACAGATCGTTTTGTTGTTTGACAATAGCACTGGATTATGACTTTATGATTGCAATGATGATCAGATGATTGAACTGGAGGTGTCGAGACATTATCCCGCTTTTGCCTGAGATGTTCCCGGAGATCAAATGATTGAGGGATCTGTTCTTTGACAATATTCGGAACATGGTTCCGGTTCTTCAAATGTTTTGTCCCTTGAGTATACAGGGAAGTGCTCACTTCATTGGCATAGGTGTCGGGGTTCTTGACCCTGGAAGTTTGCTTCTGATGATGTTTGGTCTTCGGCATTGGCTGTTTGCGTTTCGCCGAAGTTAGTCTGTTGAGATAAGTTCTTAGATCAGCAAATTCACCCCCAGGGGTTTCTGTTTGAGACACCAACAGTTTTCCCTGTTTCGACCGGGATATCTTGAGAGTCGGGAGATCTTGAAATTCTGCTACCGGGGTAGGCAGAATACCTCTTTGATCAGTACAAGTTCTCTGGATATGAAGGGAAGAAGAACCCTTGTTTGAAGGAGTTCTTGTACTGACTGGTGCCAAGGCACGTTCAGGTTGATCTTCTACGGTAAAAACCGAGGAAGATTGAGAAAAGACCAAAGGGCCTTTTCCTTTGTTTTGGGAAGAAGGGTTAGCTAAAGAGCGTTTCCCTCTGTTGTCTTCTAAGGCATGAGACAAAGAAGTTTGAGAAAAGACCAAAGGGCCTTTTCCTTTGTTCTGAGGAGAAGGAATAGCCAAAAGACTACCCCCAGTGGATTGTACTGGAGCAGTAGAGTGCTTGAGAGGAGGAACTGAGCCTTTGCCTTTGTTGTGAGAGGAAGAGTGATTAGCCAAAGGGCTGTCTCTTTTGGATTGTGCAGGCATGGTTTGCGCATGGGTTGATGGCGCACTGGCCACTTGCACATGAGTAACTCTGGCAGAGGGTGCACTGGTTCTGGCCACAGAGATTGTGGTTTGCGCATCAAGAGTTCTTGCCTCAGAGTGTTTAGGATGCACTCTAGTTGCTGGAATATTGGTTTGTGCAGGAAGAATTACTGCTAACTGCGCCAGGGGCATAGGAGTCTTATACTTTGACAAGACAGCATAAGAAGTAGCAGACTGCACATAAGTAGTTGAGACAGATTGTGCAGCAGTTGAAACAACAGATTGTGCACCAAGCTTGGTGGCAGAATGGACAGACTGCGCAGCAGTCTTGCTGGCAGACTGTGCAAAAGTCTTTGAAGCAGACTGCGCCACAGATTGCGTAGCAGTCTTGGTGGCAGAACTGCCAGACTGTGCAGCAGTCTTGGGGACCCACACTGGGCATACTTTGCTTGTGGCAGAAGTTGTTGCAGTGCGGGGTATGGTCTTGGAGTTGATCATAGCTTCGTAGGCCGTCTGGTTGACCTTCACAACTAGAGTCTTCTGCGTCTTCCCGATAGACGCCACGTCATATTGAGTTGTTACTTCCTCGTCGGAGGAGAAAGTCGTCTCCAGCAGAGTCGCCATTTTGTTTGCAAAAACAAAAGTATAAAACTTTATTGATACAAACTTTGTAAAGATTATAAGAATTCTGGGAAAGGTACAACTGTAGGAATCTAATCTAGAAGACGATTGCTTTATCCCTTGGACGATGTGAACTTTGAAGATGGTAGCCTCGGAAGTTGACTTGAAGGCAAAAGTCTCGGAGAATTGAAGGCAAAAGCCTTGGAAGAATGCAGCAGCACTTGGGCAAGAACTCCTGAACTCTCTAATATTTCTGAATTTTTATGTCTGATCCCCTTGAATGAAGACTTGAAACTCTATTTATAGAGTTCTGGAAATAACTAACTTTTAGTTATTCTGGATGGCGTAAGTTGGATTGCGCAGAAACTGGATTGCGCAACATCAGACTGCACAGGCAGTTGTCTGGTCATGGGCCAACTGTTTTGGACACATGGCATCATTTGATTGAAATGCGCATGATCGTGTGAAGACGGTTGCCACGTAACGAGCAATTGATGGCATGAATGCCACGTGTACTTTTGTCAATTGTCATGATGAAGTGTGCCACATGAATTGCGCTGACTTCGGATTGTGCTGAACTGGATTGCGCAGGCACTGGATTGCACTGCATGTACAGCTGTCCTCGAGCGCTGTACGGCATAATAAATGAACAGTCTTCTCGTTCTTCGTGCTGTCAGTTGTCAGAAGATTTGATTGTGTCAGGTAATGATGATATTGCCACGTCAGATTGCGCAGTTGAAAGTGTGCGCAGTCTAGTATGCGCAATCTGAATGATGCACAATCTGATGTCTGCGCAGTTCATTTGAAAGTTGTATTTCTTGATTTTCATGATTTTGTTGATGAGTGCAACTTGATTTTTAGGACCTACAAATGTATTCTGTTTATTCAAAATCAGTTACATTCACAGGACTACATCTTATGAGCAAACCAAAAAGTTCTTCATCTGGACAGGAAGTAAAGGATTACGTTGATGTCCAAAAGAAGGAAAACAGAAACTATAGCTAAAAATAGACAGAAATACCAAGACAAAATACGGATATTTATTTTTTCAGAAACAACATGGGAACCCATGGTTCCTAGTTGTGTTGAGGCATATACCATTCCCTCAACCATTTCATATATGAAGGATCTATTTGATTAACGTCCTCGGCCGAGGCAGGAGGGTCAGAACTCCCAGTGCTACTACCCTCAGACTTGGGCTCCTCCTTTATAGCAGCTTCAATCTTGGGAGTAATTCCCTCCCCGATGGACGCCAGCTCTTCTTTTACCTCAACTTTTGGTGTCACCTCCTCCTTAATAAAAGGTGACTCTTGTTTGATGAGTGGAGGTGGCATCTTTTCCTTCACAATGGTCTCAGCCTTTGGCATGGATGCTGCAAAAATCGATGAAAAAAAACAAAGTGAATAGGCTCCTTTTCAGCTATGCGGCCTAGCCAAACAGACCCTATGCGGCCTAATTATAAGGGACGCGCATGCAGCTTAAAAACATGAGACACATACGGCTTAGTCTTAAAGCACTTATGCGTTCTGTTATATAGTGCTCATGCGGCTAAGCCACGAGGCAGTTATGTGGATCAGTTATGAGATGTACATGCGGCTCGATCACGAGGCATCCATGCGGTTCAGCCATGTAGCGCTTATGCGGCGCAGGTATGAGGCATCCATGAGGGATAGTGATGCTTATGTGGCTCAGCCCATGCGGCCCCATCATACAGAATATATGCGGTCCAAAGAGATGGGGCGTGCATCGATCATGCCTAAAGTACAGTGGCGACGCATGACAGGCCGGCGCATAAAATATGTGATATGGCCATTCAAAAATTTAAGTCGTCGTCTTTCCGCCGTCCTTATCCTTGATAGGGAGTTGCACGTCAGGATGAATGGAAGGAGAGTCCACAGCTCTCGACGGAGAGGCAAGTCCCTTCCTTTTGGCCGCAGCATCAGTCGACTTGAAAGCTTTTGGAGCCATGCTAACTGGGACAGAAAGGATGACAGGGACAATGAAGACGAAGGAGAAAAAGTTGAAAGAAAAAAATTCTCTTCGTATGGCCCATATTTATAGCTCTTCAAAGAGGAAACAGATGAACGTCGCGTCGGTTATCGTGACATTAAAGTTAATGATGACACTTGGGGATTTTTATCCTTAATAACTGTCATCGTCGCTTCGATTCTCATATCCATTAAAGATAATGATAACGTTTGAGGATTTTATCCTTAGTAACCGTCAACTTTATCTCGAAAACAGAACCCAGATCCAAAACCAAATCAAGCCATTAAATACAGCAGTGACATCTGGCAGTATGGATGGGATCTCCCTGCGGCACAAGATCTTCCTATGGCACAAGATCTCCCTGCAGCACAAAATCTCCCTGCAGCTCAACGTCTCTTCTGTCTCGAAGATTCCCTGCGGCTTGACATATTTCCATGCTTCTTATTCAAAGTATTCCAAATTTGCAATTTGAAAACTTTGAAGGGGATCTTGTAGAAGCATAGAAAATATGGGGTTTATGTGGATCACAATTGACCGCATGAGTACTTTGGGATAAATTGGTCCGCATAAAGAAGAGCCACATGACAGACTTGGTATGTCCCGTGCGGCACATCTTCACCAGACTGATTTGAGCCACAAAAAGAATAGTTACGTATGTGGCCAAGCTGATCAAACCTTCTGATCAGGCTGGCAAACTCTGTCAAAATTGACAAAACTGATAGCTGTGACAGTTCTGACACTCTGACAAAAAGAAGATAAGACATGATCAAACAAAATGTCATGTCACCAAACTGGACATAGTCATGCGGCTAGAAGGACTACGACCCGAGCCGTATGAACCTTATACGGCTCAATCCATGTGCTTCATGCGGCCAAGGGTGACTGCAACCTAAGTCGCATGAGCTTTATGTGGCACAAAAATACAGAATCTATGCGGCTCAAAAGTCTCCAAGCTACATGCGGACTAAGGAAGACTGCGACTTAAGTCGCATGAGTCTTATGCTGTCCAGCATGGCCGAACACTGAAAGGCCTATGCGGCTCAAAATGACTCAAGCAGACTGATCCTATCCTGCGATAAGACACGTGGCAAGCCGACCAAGTCTCAACCACCCAGATTTGTTGCAATAAAATCTCAACAAGTCACCAGCTGGCGGCCAAAGAGCTTTTTGTGTGCTATTGTAGCCACGTGGCCACGTGCCATCTATGCGGCTCAAGATGCCAATCATTATAAATAGCAGGGTACTAGACCCATGCAAAAGGCTGGCAACCTATGAAGGACAATTTCTTCAAGGGCAAGGATCGCGTCAGATAGTCCAAGGAGTAAGGCAGAGTTGCTACACTTTTTCGAGCCTCTATCGTCACCCCCCAGAATCAAAACTAAACAATTGTATTTAGATTGCCTCCTAGAATTTCGTTCTAGACTTTCTCTTGTACAAGCGAGTTTGCAATCAAGTTCAATTCCTATAATTTTTGTTCTTGATATTTAATGGCAAACAATATCATCGTGCTCAATAAATTGTTGAATAAGTTCAACAAAAGAAAGATAAAGTTGTTGAATAAGTTCAACACAAAAGTTTGATAGAGTTTTGTCTTCTTCTTATCTTTGTGGTAGAGAGTTCTTGAGAGGAATGAGAGAAGTGTTGAGAGAGCTGTAATTCATTTTCTTCTTTATAGTGTTGAATCATCCTCATCCGTAGAAGTAGCCATCTTGGTCGAACTATGTAAATTTTTGTCTTAGTGGTTGTGAATTTTATCTGAATTTTTCTTCTTCTTTTTGGGATTATTTTCGTTGTTCTCCAATACCAATGATTAAAATTAGGGCATGCAGAGTTCTCTTTCTACCAAGTATATTGAGGAATGGAATCCGAATGATGCGTTCTAATACTATAGGCACATAAAGTATAATTCAAGAACAACAACAAGTTAAGCCTTTGTCTTAAATTTTGGGTCTGACTACTTGTTCTATTCAGCTTTGTTAAGGAACAATATTCTATATGACACTTGTTTTAAAATTAAAATTAAAATATGGTACAAGTCTATGAAAGATTTAACAACAAAATTTATGTTAAGCAGAATAAACTGATGTTAAAGTTAGCAATGGAGGTACTATAAAGATGGTAACAAAGTTTTTGATTACATAGAAGAGTTCAATATGAATATAGCATTAAAAAGTGCTAAAATTTGCTGAAGAAATAGCAATTGTTGTCTGCTGGAGTAATTGAAATCATCGTTGCTCAAAGCGAGATTCAACCGTCTTCGTCGAACCACTTCCAGGAACCAAATTTTGAAAAAATTAAGAATAATCTTGTCCGTATAAGCACTAATTATATGTTTTTGGACTCTCGAACTATCGTTGATGCATTAATGAAAATTTTTTAACTACTATTTTAGGAAACTCATTCTCTTGCTGAGAATTATGTTCTCTTTTATGTCTCTCTAATATATTAATAGCATGATTCTTAAATAGGAGAGCAATCATCAGATAAATGGTAATAATCTAATAAAGATGTAGGTGGAAGACATGGGAGTAATTTTCTACAAAATGGGGACAATACCAGCTAGCAGTAACTCTCTATTAATAGGACAGTTAAAAAACTAAACATCATGCACAGATCAGTGGTACTACATCTTAACAATACTTCCAGCTCCATGAAAACATACCACAACAGCCCCACGGAATCGCATCCCCGTGCTGCACCGCTACTCTATGCCTGATGCCAACGTGCGAACTGCAAAATACACCATAAATACACCACTTTGTATCATTCATTCACGTCCGAGTCCGAGGGGACTAGTTCCAAAGGAATTTCTTCCACAAATGTCTTTCATGAAATTGAACCTTACCCACTAGTAAAATCTGCAATCATACTAACCACTTGAGCTAACACGTCTCATGTGTACAAGCCAATAAATGATAAATCAAATATCGAAAGTAGAAGTTTGTCTCAAAATAGAATAACAAGACCGGATTAATAACGATTAAATCAAATAAATTTCAACAATATTAACAAATTAAAATCGTATTCTTATGCAATGGAAGGTCTTATTATGCTAGTTAAAGGCAAGAGAAAGTTAAAAAAACAAATGGGAATGTTTTTTTCTTAGCTCCCATCATATTTCGAATGAATAATTCACTTCCCCATGGGATAGAACTCATCCAGCCAGGATGCACCATATCCCCATCTGTTCTAGTCATGGCATGGGATAGTGTCACATCACGGAATAATGTGCTAACCCATGTCTTTATTTGGTTGTAGGGGTAGTCCACCATTTCGTTGATTGGATACTGGGCCTTGTTATGGTTTGGACTATTTTACATTTTTTATTGTCGGGGCACAATTTTTTGATAAAAAATTGAGAAGATGAAACAATTGTAAAAATAATGTTCGAATACAACACTTCTAGGAAGGTTGCACAAGTATAACGAAGATCTAAGAAGATCTCGTTACAGCAGCGTATGATATTACGAGGATCTAAAAAGATTTCGTAATCCACAGCAGCGAAGAAGATGAATATGACAGGCAATTGATGGATGAATATCCTGTTGGGGTAAATAATCACCGTTGCTCAAAGCTATATTCGTCCCCATACGAATAGCTTCCAGGAACCAGCAAGTTCGTCGGAGAACTTTGGAACACTTCTGCTCTTCTGAGTCCTCGGATCATACACGTACTCCCGTGCAAAAGCAATGCTGGTGGAAAGCTTCTCTTCTCTCTCACAGCCTCTGTTTACTTATGTTAAGAAATACTTGTAAACTTTCGTAACTCTCTGTATATGGTATGTATATTCTGCCTGTGAGAGAGAAGAGACCTTTTATAGGTCCGAGTAGTAACTGCCTGGTTAGCACAACATTCGGGATGTGGTAATAACCACTCTGAACGTGCAGTAACCGCTTAGATCATGTACAGGCATGATCTGAAGCAAGTTGTGCACCTCGCACACCCCGTGCGCCTTGTACACCATGTGATGAACGTGCACTGAGCCACTTACGCCACCTGTGTGCCCTACGCCACCCGTGCAACTGGGCGCACACCTGTGCGCGCAACTGGTTGCACCACTGGGCGCGCACCTAGTTGTGCAACATGGGCCGCGCAACCTGGCAGCGCACCTGGCCGCATAACCTGGCCTGTGCAACTGGTCGTGCAACCTGGCAAGCATGCCTGGACGTGCAAGTGGCTCGCGTAATGAGCGCAACTTAAGCGCACTACACTTCTAGCGACGATGCTGACTTGCTAAGTGCAAAGTGCGCCAACAAAACACCACACTACGCCTTATGAGCCCGAGTCCGAGTCCGAATTGCTAAGCCCCTAGAGGACTTAGCTCCCATGGAAATAAATTTCCCAAGAGCAAAAAGCATGAATGCTTTCAATTATTTATTTAGCCTTTTTTCTATTAGAAAAATAACCCCATATGGCACACCCATGTGCACCTCCACACCACATGTGCATCTCTAAAATAGCATAGCTAATATATAGAGATACAACTCATTTGGTCTAGCCGATGTGGGACTAAAATTCCTAATGAAAAAGACCAAAACCTAACAATCCCCCACATATCTCTATATATGGGTATAAGTGTTTCCCACAGTAATTGTCCATCATTGTCACGCCCCGATCCCGCTAGTGTCATCCGTCTTGCCTGGATCCCTGCGGGATCGATCGTCCTCGCTAAAGCATGATGCCGTGCAAGCCTAAGTTGCGCTTGCACAAGGCCATGTACCTGTACAAAACAGCTAGTCAAGCAAAAACACACACACGTACCCATTTATTGCATAAAACCAAATATTGGACACAGAGATTTGAAATGGAAATACTTTTTTTATTGATAAACTTTGATAGGAATACAAGTATAAAGCTTTGCAAACTCAAAATTACCTTATATTGGCTACATGATTCTCTTTGAAACTCTCTTTGAAAATAGTCGTAATGCCCATACATGATATCCTTTTATTACATGCTGGAAAGTAAAGACACCTTCAAAGGAAAAGAAAACTTGAAACTTGACTTGAATTGAAAGAAAGCTTCGAGGCAGTCCACAGCTCTACTGGGCTAGACGAGCGTCAATGCCTCACTTGAAATCCCCCTGTCTCCTTTGCTTTCTGAAAAGGATGCCCACAACGTGGGTCAGCACAAATCATGTACCGGCGAGCGGCTCTTCGCCGAAACTCACAAATATCTGCACTAATTCAACATGTGAAGCTACATATTTACTAGTGCTCTTTCTACTTGTCTAGGTTCTTTTTAACAATTTATAAGAAACAATGATAGTAGAATAATTCATAAGCAACTTACCCTTGCCGACAGTCATCCCTGCACAAAATAGGTTAGCATTATTTGCATTTGATATAAAGATATACTGTTTAACACCGCATCTCTTGTTAGGTTGCAATGCACTCTGATTTCATAAATGCAACTAACTATATGTTGGTCCAAGGGTCATTTCCCGTGATTAGCCGCTATGACACATGGGTTCAGCTCGTCGCTATTTGGACATTGATTCAACACTCGAGGTTTCTTGTACCTCAAAATGCCTAGACAATCTCCCCCAGGCCGAGCGATTCCAGGTGCCCCCAGACCCGCTCGAGAGATCTAATTTCCTTGTATACAAGTTATCCAGGACCTTTGCATACTCTGTAAGGCGACTGTTAGGCAACACATGTACTTATGCTTTGCTTTGGTTTATGACAGAACATGTAGCTCCTAGCTTTGGGACAATTCTCTTACTGTGGCAATGTATATAAGTTCGTTTGTACACATCTAAACATTTGAAGCATATTCATAGGCAACAGATGAAGTGGCAACATATAATCCAGCATATGATTCAATTTATTTTCTTCTCTTTATCTTTTGTTATTGGTATCGTTGATTGTAGGAACAAGGCAGCAGAGTGGACTAGAAATTATTTTTATTAGGGCCTACAAATAAATGCAAGCCCGGTTAGAGCAACTCACAAAGATAAATCTTAGTTGAGAGAATGAAGGACTTCACGTGCCGTTCACGAACAGTTCATGCGTCCTACATTGGCACCAACAGTTGATTAGCATACTTCGGTCTCTTTCTCTCAAGATTCGAAATGAATGCAAAATATGATGAAAGCGAACAATGAAAACCAATCATCGAAAACCAACACGAAAATGCATTCATCAAAACCTAGCAGCAAAAGAAAACATCCAACAAAACTCTTGGATTCATTTCAATAGAAGTCAATCCATCAATTGGAATGGTTCATTGCATTTCATCCGTGATTAATCGATACCGACAAAGGTTCCCCAAAGATCGAGTCAGCAAGCCGTAGGTATTATATAGTGGACCGCGAGGAGCGGGGCACTACATAATAACCCACTGAGAAAAATTTTGTCCTCAAAACTTAAGATATAAACTCACCTCCACTTTTAGGATCAAGTAAGGTGGAGAGATTATAGACGCGCGCTATTGCTGTGTTGGCATTCCGGAGCTGCTGATTGTGCGGATTATCTCGGAGCGGCGGTGGGCTTGGCAGCTGCCCACGCTCCTCTGTATCATCTCTGGTTCGATTTCTCTTTGGACAATTTCTGACGGCGTGACCCTGCTGGCCACAACCGAAACAAGCTTTGCTCAAGAAATGACATGTTTCCTTTGTATGGCCCTTCATGCCACAGTATCTGTATTCTAAAGATTTCGTACGACAATTATCTATGGTGTGGCCCTGACGGCCGCAGAGCACTCTACTGTGTTGCGGTTATCTCCCTCCATTTTTTTCTCGTCGTCATGGTATCTTTTTGTAGACTAATTGCGACTGTACTAAACTTTTGCTGACGCCTTCCTCGGGCTAAATTGCTCTACCTGAAGCGCTGCCTCAAAGGCCTGAGGATATGTCTCACATTCTCAGTTCAGTATGCTCAATTGGATGTCATCGTTCAGACCTTGAATGAACCGATTTATGCGGGCCTGCCCTGTTGGTAGCATAACAGCAGCAAAATTAGCCATCTTAGCAAATTCAGATTCATAATCTTCCACGTACATGCTCCATTGCTTTAATGTTATAAAATTATTCTCCATCTTCTGGCTGATAGCAGAATGAAGATACTGTTCCAAAAATGTTTTCTTGAACGAGGCCCAAAAAATCTTTCCACCCCTAGCAGTTGCGAGCAGCTCTGGTTTTTTCACTTTCCACCAATCATTTGCCTACAACCGTAGAAGCAAAACGGCACAAACTACCTTCTTGCTACTTGGAACTCCCACGAACGCGAACAGACTCTCCATTTTATCAATCCAGTCCATCACCTTGTCGGATGACGTCCTGCCTTCAAATTTCGGAGGTTTCGCATCTAAGAAGTCCTTTGGCCTAAAGGAAGAGTGCCTTTACGCTGGCTGGGATTCGTCACCCTCTACGGGCTCAATCTCGGGCGTTTCCGTTGGTTTGGTCGCTGCGTTGGTATCTCGATTTGTCTCTAGCGCCGTTACAAGTTGGGTCAAGGATTCCAACTGTTTCTGTTGGGCCTCAATTTAGGCCTGTTGCATTTGGCCACGTTCCTCATTGTCTTGCCTTTGTAGTTCCAACAATGTCATGATCCGTTCTATCGGATCTGTCGAGGAAGCTGGTCGAGTAGGGGCCATTTCTCTACAAAAGAGTATACCTTCTGTCAGTCTCATAAAATATTATGGACTTATTGTATGGGGCATTGGTTTTCATAACTCAAAATCGGGACTCTTTTGAAAGCCATCAAAATACTTTATATGCTTTTTCGAAAATGATATTTGCAAGAAGCCAAGGACGTAAGCCGTGCTCTGATACCACTTTGTCACGCCCCGATCCCGCTAGGGTCGTCCGTCTTGCCTGGATCCCTGCGGGATCGATCGTCCTCGCTAAGGCATGATGCCGTGCAAGCCTAAGTTGTGCTTTCACAAGGCCATGGACCTGCATAAAACAACTAGTCAAGCAAAAATAGACGCACGCACCTATTTATTACAGAAAACCAAATATTGGACACAGAGATTTGAAATGGAAATACTTCTTTCATTGATAAACTTTGATAGGAATACAAGTACAAAGCTTTACAAACTCATAATTGCCTTATATTGGCTACGTGATTATGTTTGAAACTCTCTTTGGAAATAGTCGCAATGCCCATACATGATATCCCTTTATTACATGCTAGAAAGTAAAGACACCTTCAAAGGAAAAGAAAACTTGAAACTTGACTTGAATTGAAAGGAAGCTTCTAGGAAGTCCACAGCTCTACTGGGCTAGACGAGCTTCAGTGCCTCACTTAAAATCCCCCTGTCTCCTTTGCTTTCTGAAAAGGATGCCCAAAATGTGGGTCAGCACACATCATGTACTGGCGATCGGCTCTTCGTCGAAACTCACAAATATCTGTACTAATTCAACATGCGAAGCAACATATTTACTAGTGCTCTTTCTACTTGTCTAGGTTCTTTTTAACAATTCATAAGAAACAATAACAGTAGAATAATTCATAAGCAACTTACCCTTGCCGACAGTCATCCCTGCACAAAACAGGTTAGCATAATTTGTATTTGATATAAAGATATACTGTTTAACACCGCATCTCTTGTTAGGTTGCAATGTACTCTGATTTCATAAATACAACTAACTATATGTTGGTCCACGAGTCGTTTCCCATGATTAGCCGCTGTGACACATGGGTTCAGCTCATCGCAATTTGGACATTGATTCAACACTCGAGGTTTCTTGTTTCTTGTACCTCGAAATGTCTAGACAATCTCCCCCAGGTCGAGCGATTCCAGGTGCCCCTAGACCCGCTTGAGAGATCTAATTTCCTTGTATACAAGTTGTCCAAGACCTATGCATACTCTGTAAGGCGACTGTTAGGCAACACATGTACTTATGCTTTGCTTTGGTTTATGACAGAGCTTGTAGCTCCTAGCTTTGGGACAATTTTGTAGCTTCCCTTCCCGAAATTTTTTTTTGAAATATTTATTTATTTATTTAATTGTTTTAAATGGGGATCTTTAGGTTTTGTAAATAATTATTTAGTTAATTATTACAGTAGGTGACTTTAGCCATAGTTGAGTTATGAAACACCAGACGACTAGTAATCATAGCACGGTTCGTGTAGTGGCGTGCTTTGACTAGTGTATTAGCCATGGTAGGGAAGGCCGAGTCATAGGATCGTTCTAACTAGGAAAACCAAGCTAAGTTGCGACTTAACTCCTAGAAATAGTTAGATTGATAATTATTTATGTTATTAAATATTAGGAGACCCGGTTGTACAAAATCAGTCCGGACTGGACTCGAACCAAGTCCAAGCCCATGTAATGATGTAGTGTGACCAAAGACGTCGGTGTCGATGTAATTTTGTGTGTAACTCATATTTTACCTTAATGCCCTATTAAAGTTATTTTAAGAATAATTGTTATATATAGGTATTGAAGATATTAATAGTAATTTATAGAAAAGATAATTGTGGACAGAATACTCTCTTAATTGTCCTTATGCATGTTAGAGTTTTTTTCAGACTACAAATTCTGTCTGTACACTTATTATAGATTTTCTTATTAGTATCATTATTATTGTTATTTATATTGTTATTAGCTTTATAATAATAAAATATATTATTTAGTATTCTAGATTAATGGTGAAATAAATATTATTATTGTCAGTTTGTAATTTCGGTTCGGTTTGATTCCGTGCGCTACTCTGTTTGGAAAACAAAACAACTTTTGACATGTTATATTAGCTTCTCTTCCTGCAATTTAATTTGGGATTTCAGTAATTATGATGTCTGATTATTAGTGTATTGTTTGTTGGTGTAATTGTATGAGTGCTACGTAGGTTCTGGTCAATGTATTAATCTTTGTCCAATACAAATTGATATATGCTAAGCAGTGATTCGAGAGCATGGTGGAGTTGTTTTATTGTTTATAGCCATGTTCATGTTTTGGCCTTGTGTTTCACATTTGGAGTTTCTCGTCAGTACCTTGCTTGAGTCGTGTCATAGAACGAGTGCGTGTAGTGAACTGCTAAATCCTTGATATTGTTTCCTTGACACCAGAGAGTCCACACTCAGGACGAGGGTGTAGACTTGACTTGACTTGACTTGCACCAGAGAGTCCACGCTCGGGACGAGGGTGTTTACATCAGAGAGTCCACACACGGGACGAGGATGTAGTATTTGCACCAGAGAGTCCACACTCAGGACGAGGGTGCCTTGCCGTGAACTAACCAGAGAGTCCACACTCGGGACGAGGGTTAGTACTAACCAGAGAGTCCACACTCGGGACGAGGGTTAGTGTTTATTGCAAACTAGTGAGTCCACACTCGGGACGAGGGTTTGGTTCTTCCATTGATCTCGTGATTATTGTTCATCCGGCAGTTTATTATGCGTAGTTGTTCTAGTGTTCGTGTTCGTATTCGTGTTCGTATTTGTGTTTGTGGTCATTTGTCTTGTATTTGTTCTTTCTTGTTTATTTCCTACGCATGATAAAACTGTTAGATAGGCATGTATATTATGTATCTTGCTATGTCCTTTGAGGACCTGATGATCTCCTCAAGTTTAGCGATTGCATGGAGTTAGCTAGTAGTTCTGGATGGCGGAGGATTTTGCGACTCTTTTGGGATTCAGGTATCATGATTACGTTTGTTATCCTTTCGTGCTTTCTTACTTTATCATGTTTCCTGATTCAGTTTTAGACTCTTGTTACTTTCTTAGAGTCTTATCGGACATATGTGCTAGTGGGCTGCAGACCACGACCCATACTTGTTTATTCTTGATATTTTATTCTTATTGTGGATTGAGATATAGTTTTGCCTTGCCTTGATTAGGCCCATTGCCATAGCCGTGACAGCATTTACGTATTCGAGTCGGGCTGGAGTCGCTTGATACGTAGCTGGCTTGCTCACGCGCTCGCGTCCGAAAAGCGGGTACGGGTCGTGACAAATTCTCTTACTGTGGCAATGTATACAAGTTCGTCTGTACACATCTAAACATTTGAAGCATATTCATAGGCAACAGATGAAGTGGCAACATATAATCCAGCATATGATTCAATTCATTTTCTTCTCTTTATCTTTTGTTATTGGTATCATTGATCGTAGGAACAAGGCAGCAGAGTGGACTAGAGATCATTTTTATTAGGGCGTACAAATAAATGCAAACCCGGTTACAGCAAATCATAAAGATGAATCTTAGTTGAGAGAAGGAGGGACTTCATGCGCCGTTCACGAACAATTCACGCGTCCTACATTGGCACCAACAGTTGATTAGAATACTTCGGTCTCTTTCTCTCAAGATTAGGAATGAATGCGAAATGCGATGAAAGCGAACAATGAAAACCAATCATCGAAAAACAATACGAAAACGCATTCATCAAAACCAAACAGCGAAAGAAACATCCAACAAAACTCTTGGATTTATTTTAATAGAAGCCAATCCATCAATTGGAATGGTTTATTGCATTTTATCCTTGATCAATCGATACCGGCAAAGGTTTCCCCAAAGACTGAGTCAGCAAGCCGTAGGTATTACATAGTGGACCGCGAGGAGCGGGGTACTACAATCATGCATTAGGAGAGATGTCGCTGACGACTTGAATCTTCCCGCATGAGTCAAACAACAGACTATAATACAAGAATGGACTAAGCCTTAAATTCTGTACCATAGCTAAAATTTTCCCACTCACATAATGTAGTTACATGTGCTTCTGGCTACACATTAAAGGCCCTGTGCCAGCCTGGTTTCAGTGTATAATTTTGGGCGTCTACAAGTTTACCCTTAAGAGATGGCCTGATATCTCTTTGTCCATACACTATAGGTGAGTTCATTATAAAGAGACATGGCATGAAGCGCTTTGTGCTTCCCTTGCGGTGCTACGCCGCTATGACATGGCTTAAAGCCGAGGCCTTACCCCGTAACGAGAACCTCATCGTAGTATCATACTACTGTTGCATGAGGCCACCGCCTCTTTGTAGTGCCAAACTACCCAGCATGAAGCCTTAGGCTCTCTTGCGGTGTTACGCCGCAACGATATGGCTTGTAAGGCCCAGGCTTTATCCCTAACCGGGTACCTCATCATGGTGTCGTGCCACTGTAACATGAGGAACTCCTCCTCTTTGTAGTGCTGACTACACCCCTCTTTATTTTAACATACAGCATTAGACTAACTGTCTATTTTCGGTGCTACGCCGTTGTGAATTGGGTAGCAAGGCCGAGGCATTACCCCATGCCTGGGAACCTCGTGGTGGATTCACCCCACAGTAGCATGGAGTTTTACTCCTTGTAGTGCTGTTCAGCCATTCACTCTGCCTGAGAACTCATTAAGGCATTTAAGCCAACCTTCCCACAGGATCCGTTTTCCACTGAAAACAACAGTAGACAATAGTGGTTGTAGGTCCGTAACCTCTCTATGCCCAATAGAATATGTACCCATCATTTCTGATATTCTTCCGATTAGTGGTCCTCACTTGAACCAAAAGCTAGATGCCTAGTAAATTTTTCTTTGAACTATTAGCATAAAACTTTATGGTAGGAATACAATAATACAACATCAAATGCCTTCAAGCCCATTTTATAAGCTGTGTCATCGACCAGCTGGCGCTTGAGGCCCTTGGTGAACGAATCCGTCGGGTTCTCCTGACTCCGAACATCAATCACTGTAATAACACCCCTCTTGATGAGATCGTGTACTGCCATGTGCTTCAACCGTACAGTCCTCTTCTTCCCGTTGAAGAGGTCATTTGATGCCACTGTCGTAGTCGCCTGGTTGTCACAATATATCGGTATCGCCGGTATTTGTGCCATAACTACTGGAAGATCATATATGAGCTTTCGAACCCATTCTGCTTCCTCGGCTGTGGTATCAAGTAAAAAGAACTCAGATTCCATGGATGACCGTGAGAGCATAGTCTGCTTCTTCGACTTCCACGATATAGCAGCTCCACCTATTGTGAAAATGAATCCACCGGTGGACCTCTCGTTCTCTACTTCTGAGCACCAGCTGGCATCACTGAAGCCTTCCACTACCGACGGATCTTCGCTGTAGTACAGTACATATGTCTGAGTGTTCTTGAGATATCTCATAACCCGTTTCACAGCTTTCCAGTGTTCAATACCTAGGTTGCTCGTGAAACGACTCAGCATTCCCACGACAAAAGCGATATCAGGCCTTGTGGCAGTAGTAGCATACATCAAACTCCCGATTACGCTTGCATACTCTAGCTGCCTGACGCTTTCCCCTGAATTAGGCTTCAGCTTCAGATCACACCTGTACGGCGTATCGATCCCTGGAAGATCCCGATACCTATAAAGTGTGTTCATTTTCTCAATATAACGAGACTGTGACAGCGCTAGTCCAGTATTTGTCCGGATGATCTTGATCCCTAAGATCACATCATCTTCCCCCAAGTCCTTTATACTAAACTTGCTCGAGATAAATTTCTTTGTCTCCACGATACAACCATATCCGTACCAAGGATAAGCATGTCGTCCACGTACAGACAAACGATTATACCTCTTCCATCAGCAAATTTCGTATAAACACACTTGTCCGTCTCGCTGACCATGTAGCCATTTGACCTTATAACTTTGTAAAATTTCTCATGCCACATCTTGGGAGCCTGTTTAAGATCGTACAAAGATTTTACCAACTTGCAGACTTTTTCTTCAAGGCCCTTGACGACAAATCCCTCTAGCTGTTGCATGTTAATCTCTTCGGTCAGCTCGCCATTTAGGAAAGCCATTTTCGTATCCATCTGATGTATCACCATCTTATGTATTGTTGCGAGAGCAATCAACATTCTGATGGTGGTCATCCGGGCTACTAGAGCATACGTGTCAAAGTAGTCAATCTCCTGCTTCTGAGAAAACCTCTTGGCTACCAACCTAGCCTTGAACTTATCAATAGTTCCGTCTGCTTTCATCTTCTTCTTGAAGATTCATTTGCATCCGATGGATTTCGCTTCTTTAGGATGATCAACAAACACCCAAGTGTTATTTGAGGTCATGGAATCAATTTTATTGTCAATCGCCTCCTTCCAGAAAACTGCGTCTCTAGTCTTCATTGCCTCATCATAGGTAAGCGGATCTGCTTCCACATGATAGGTGACAAAGTCACTTCCGAAGTCCTTCGGCCTTCTCACACGCTTAGCTGACGGCTCAGCTTGTTCTGGTTCAATCGTTGTTTCAACAACATCTTCTTGGACCACATCTTCATTGAAGACTTCAGTTTCTTGTGCACCCTTATTGTTCCCGGTACATCCGCAAGAACAATATTCTTGTGCCTTGTAAATTTGTCTTCAAAATATTCTACGTTGCGAGATTCAATGAAATGATTTGACTCAATATCAAGAAATCTTCGAGCATCACTTTTCTCGGCATACCCCAAGAAGATCGTCTTTGTAGTCCTTATCCCAAGCTTCTGAATCTTCAGATCTGGAAGCTTGACATATGCCAGACACCCCCACACTTGAATGACATTCAAGTTAGGTCTGACCTTGAATTAGAGTTTATGAGGAGTAACATCTGAAGTTGCATGAGGCACTCTATTTAAAATAAAAGTGGCCGTCAATACAGCTTCTCCCCAGTAGCACTTAGGAAGACCCGCAGTCAACAGCATTGAGTTAATCATTTCTGTTAACGTTTTGTTCTTCCTCTCTGCTACTCCATTTGATTGAGGAGAGTACGGAGCCGTAGTCTCATTGATAATTCCATGTTCTTTGCAGAACGATGCGAATTCATGAGACCTGTACTCCCCACCTCGATCACTTCTTATTCTTTTGAGTTATTGTCCAGTCTGCCGCTCAGTTTCAGCTCTGAACTCCTTAAACTTCTCGAATGCTTCATCTTTAGCCTTCAGCAAGTAGACGAACGCATACTTTGAGAAGTCACCAATGAAAGTTATGAAATACTTCACCCCGAACTTTGTAGAGAATTGTTTGAAGTCACAGATATCGGAGTGTACCAACTCCAGAAGATCTGTACTTCGATTAACCTGAGGGAAGGGTTTTCTTGTGATCTTTGTTTGAGCACAAACTTTACATTTCTCTACCTTACCTCCACACTTGGAGATAAGCCCTAGACTAGATATTCTGTTTATTCGTTTACAATGAACATGTCCTAGTCTATTATGCCACAACTCAAAAGTATAAGTAGAAGAAGTAATTGCATTAATAACATTGGACTGATTTATAAACTAAATTTTGAACATTCCTTCGGTATAAAAAGCTTTCCCGAAATATGTTCCCTTGATAGACATCACCATCTGGCCAGCATTGATGTCCATCCTGAGGCCTGCGTTGCAGAGTAGGCCGCCTGAGATTAAGTTCTTGGCGATAGCAGGTACGTACTTCACGCCTTGAAGCGTTAAAGACTTGCCAGAAGTCAGCTTCAATACCACCGTCCCAATCCCGAGCACTTCAGCTTGTGCCTGGTTCGCCACCATAACCACTTCAGAAGTAGGTGTGTAGGTGGTGAACCACTCCTTGCTGGAGCAGATATGGCAGGTAGCTCCAGTGTCTACCCACCAGTCAGAGTCAGTCCCTACCGCATCAACCTGCACAATCGTAGCAACAACGTCAGTGATCATAGATATCTTACTAGGCTCTCCTTGCTCTAATTGCTTGGTCTTTGCTTTGTATTCATTCTTGAAGTAGCCCTTCTTGCCACACTTGAAGCAAGCTAAATGAGATTTTGGCTTCTTTTGCTTGAAAGAAGTTCCCTTGACTTTCAGATTGTCAGGGTCCTTCATTTTGCTGTGGGAAGCCGCCTGCTTTCCCTTTGGTTCCTTTGTATGAACCAGAATGGCGTTAGCCAATTGCTTGGATAGTACGTCCACCTTCAGTTGAGCCCGCATATGGTCCTCAACATAGATTTCCTGTAAGAGATCTTCAAGGCTGATCTCAAGCTTCTTCCTATGCATGTTTGCATAGAACTTACTCCATCCAGCTGGGAGCTTTGAGACAATCCCTCCAACAACAAACTTGTCGAGGAGGGGCATCGCCTCGTCTTCCAGCTTCTGTCGCAGCTTCAGGAATTCCTTCACCTGCGGCAGCATGGACTTCTCGTCCTCAAAGAGCCATTTGTGATATTTTTCAACTACAAATATCTTGCTCCTGTTTTTGTCTTCTTCGTACAGTTTCTTCAGAGACTCCCATATGTCTCTGGTAATAGTCTTCTTATTGTAGGATTCTGCTAGGGAATCCTCCATAGCATTCAGGATAAGCAGCCTACAAATGCTATTCTCCCTTCTCCACTTGGCCTGAAGTTTAGTAGCCGCATTGATTGCGGCAGCAGATCCAGTATCTTGAACAGTAGGTTCCTCTTCAAGAAGCACGTGATCAACGTCTCTGAGTTGAAGAGTGAGATAAACCTTTCTCTTCCATACTTGATAATACTCTCCATTAAACTTTTCTAAATTACAGAAGTCAGTATTGAGGAGTGAAGCATTAAAGTTTTATACCCGACAATAACAATATCAAAGCTATATTCGCCCTACACGAATAGCTTCCAGGAACCAGCAAGTTCGTCGGAGAACTTTGGAACACTTCTGCTCTTCTGACTCCTCGGATCGTATATGGACTCCCGTGCAAAAGCAATGCAGGTGCAAAGCTTCTCTTCTCTCTAACAGCCTCTATTTACTTGTGTTAAGAAACACTTGTAAACTTTCGTAACTCTCTGTATATGCTCTGTATATTCTGCCTGTGAGAGAGAAGAGACCTTTTATAGGCCCGAATAGCAACTGTCCGGTTAGCACAACATTCGGGACGTGGTAATAACCACTCCGAACGTGCAGTAACCACTCAGATCATGCACAAGCACGATCTGAAGCAAGTTGCGCACCTCGTGCACCCCGCGCGTGTAAAACCCCTAAATTTCTACTATATTTTTTTATAAATTTGGTACTGAGTTTTTTTGTATTTGTACGTTGCGTAGTTGTAGTGTATGTCGCGCACGAAATTTTATTATTTTCGAATTTGCTCGACGAGTATGAATATGTGTGAGCATACATATTTTTAGAAAAATATTTTTATTTATTATTTTATAGTTTCAAAATAAGATATGTAATAATTATTTTAGGTATCATACCAACATTTCCAAGTCCATTATTTTATTTATTTATAAAAAGTCTTTCGTTCATAATAATTACTAATAATAACTAATATTCTTTGTGCATACGTATATATTTCCTAAATATTTTATTAGTTTATTTTTTAATAAAAATATAATTTTTGAGATATATTAATATTAATATTTTATTATTCAAAAAGATACTTAAAAATATTTATTATTTTTGAAATTATTATTATTGGTATTTTGAAAAATATATTTGGAAGCTAATGTGGCCATTTTAAATTTTGATTTGATTTTATGGATTTAATTTAAATAGTTTAAATGTAGAATTTATATTTAATTTGAGTCTAGATTATCTAGATTTAAAATTAGAATTTAAATTGAATTTAGATTTGATTTAAATTGAATTATCTAATTGGGTTTGAATCCTAATCCTTATCCAACTGGAATTCCCACCTCCTATAAAAGGAGAGTACTCCTCCATAATTCTCTCGACAACCATCGTGTATCGTGTCCGTGTCCCCGTCCCGTCCCATCCACTATATGTATTTCTAGT
Organism: Iris pallida; assembly: GCA_029216955.1. NCBI lineage: Eukaryota > Viridiplantae > Streptophyta > Magnoliopsida > Asparagales > Iridaceae > Iris > Iris pallida. The sequence goes on along the minus strand of JANAVB010005796.1, from coordinate 12,583,335 downwards.
ACATATACATATTTTTGACCCCGTGTCCGACAACCCCAGACACCCCTCCAGGTCGTGTCGGACATTCCCCGACACGACGATACAAACCGACGGCATTCCATCACCGACACCCCCATCACCTCCTCCTTCTCCCTGCCCCGACACCCAACCACTACCACAGTTCAACCAAGCCCGCTGCCCGAATCACCATTAACCACCACCAGAACCACCATGCTCGCCACCACCTCCACCTCCACCCACACACAACCCGCAACTCCACCCACCATCGCCATCACCACGTCTGTCACCACCTCGGCCCAACCCTGCCTCATTAAACCAACATCCCTGTCCCGACCACACTTCCCGGCCACCACTACCCTTCATATCCCGACAACGTCGCCACTAGAAAAACTCGGCCGACCAGTCCCCGTCATCTCATGTAAACCACCAACAGATGAGAGAAAAAAATATACCTATGCTCGGCCGTCCCTGTGCCCACGTCACCGCCCTCCGGCGAGGCAACGCCCACTCATCCCGGCCGCGTGTCGAACAGATCTCCACCAGAGTCGCCGGCCGTCGCCAACGCAGATCCACCTCACCCGTGGCCCGCCTCTACTGCCTCCAGCGCCTTCACGCCATGGTCGGCGTCCACCGCCAGGCCACCCCCATGGCGACTGCGGGTCTTCGTCCAGATCTAGGACCCGCAGTTCCCTTCCGACGTCGACGTTCTCCCTGGTCGGGCGTCCACCGGGAGTCTCTCCTCCTTTCTGAACAGCCGCCCGTACCGGGTCTCCCCTTCGGCCCCTCCGCGTCGACGGGACGGTCCGCCGCCACCCGCGTCTACTCGATCTGGCCGTGCCCTTTTTTTGCACCAGCGGTCGCACATACAGCCTCCACCGACCTCCACCGCGCAGAGCGTGCCCCAACTGGAGAACCCCCTTCGCCGTCGCCCTTCGAAAACTCCCGACGCCGCGCCTCTACCTTCAAAATTACGACCGCCGCCCAAGCGCGCCGGTGCCGGCTCGTGCCTCTTTCCCTTCCGCCATCACGTCTGCCGACTTCGGCAACCCGACCCACCAGAGACAGCCCTTTTCGATAACTTCTCCGTCGCGCCTCCCCTTTACTCTTGCCGGAGACGCGCCCAGCGAAAGCCCTCTTCCGCCGGAGTTCCCTTCGCCGATCCGCCCACTCCGCTCCGATTCTCCACTCCGAACCCGCCCCTTCTTCCCCTCTTTCAGCCGGACCACCGACCGCCTCCGCCTACCTCTTCTCCCCAGCTTCTTCTCCTCTCTCTCTTCTCTAAAAAATAAAATAAAAAGATCTGATATTATCATTAGTTTTGTGAATGAGAACAGGAGTTGACCGATTACTATTATTACTTTTTATTATTTTATGTTTCATTAAAATAGTATAAAATATTAATATTTTTGTTGTTGTTATGATTACTGCATATATTATTATTATTATTATTATTATTATTATTATTATTATTTTTATTTTTATTATGTAAATAAGAGAGAGATAACAATTGTGTTTTACTTTATTTTATTTTTACTTTTTATTATTTGATTTCAATTAGACTGTTGTCAGCAGTATTTTAATTTGGCATTAGTTATATGTATTAGTACTTTATTATTATACCTTGTATATACATGTAATGATCATTAGCTTTGTAATTATTATTATTACTTATCTTGGAAATTGTGTACTATTAGTTTCTAAATTATCTTGTAACAAAAATAATGTATTAGGTTTGGCATATGTTTTCAAATTTAGTTTTGAAACCCTCAAATATTAGTATATTATAGTTCTTGGCCTATAACTATTATTATAGTATTTCTAGCCATATTTCAAATATAGTATTACCTTTAAATGATTTTCCATACTTTCAAATATTTACCTAAAAGTATTTTAACTAAATTTAGTTTTACCTAGAAAACTTATTTTGACAAACTTAGAGTTTTTGCCTTAAAAACGACTTTCGATTTTTAGTATTTAATTGAAAGACTAATAAATTATAATTCAAGTACTATAAAATATTTTCTAAAACCAAATATATTAATCGACTTCCTACGGTTTTTCTTCATCTCGTGATTCAGCCCATCTTTCCTATTCCTTTACCAATTCTCTACTACCTTATGTCCACCCTAACTAATTTGACCCTTCTGGACCCAATGGAACTGTCCGTGCCACCATCTGAGGCCACCTTGCATAGTTGTTACACCGAAGTCGCAGTTCGTGCCACCTTGCTCATTACAGTACACCAGGTTTCCTACCAGGCAAGACACCTTGCCTTTACTGTTTAAATTTCTTGCTCAATATCATGCATGTTTTATTTCTTATAAGTTGTTCTTTCAAAACCATATGTAGTTGCAAATTATTATACTTTAGTTTTCTTTATGCACTTGGCCTAGAGTTAAGGGACCACCTTTGTTTGTGCCGCATTCATTAGCCCGACACATGTGTGCCACGATGTTATGTATCTCATATAGATTGGGACTTGCGTACCGACCGTACATCGGTACGTACAGGACGAGCGTTAGGATATAACCGCTAATATAGTTGTCTAGAAGACTTAGCGGTTATTTGAAATATCGTGGTGTGGATTCAGCATGAGTAGTGCATGGGGAGGGGGAAGACAGTTATTAGGCGCAGGGGCTTACTTTTCTCTAGCTGCCATTTGTGACTTAGTCGAGAGCTAGTGTGCCGTACATTTATTTACTTTTCTCTAGATGCCACTAGTGCCTCGGTTGAAACACAAATGTGTCGTGCATTTACTTTCCTCTAGCTGCCGTTAGTGACTCATCCGAGATACTAGTGCGCCGTGCATTTATTTATTTCCCTCTATATGCCACTAGTACCTTGGTTGAAACGCTAACGCACCGTGTTTCTAGTCTCGGGAGCCCTTGGGTGGAACGTTGTCTTTAAAATGCATTTTCACATAGAATGGTTAAGGACCTTTAATTATTTAGACATATGCAATTTTCTGTTGAGCTAACTATATTCAGTTTATGGCATGATATTATGTGTCTTGTTACGTCCCTCTAAGGACTTGGTTATTTTGTCAGGTGTATGCTCTTGTCTTTCGCAGGTGTTCTAGCTCTAGCCGTGATCATCGCTATTTCTTCGAGGATGATTGCACTTGGATCGTCTTCGCTTCGCTCGCCAAACTTAATTCATTTCCATGTATTTCTTTCCTTGCTTGTTGGTAGTGGATTTGTCTCCGTCCAACATATTGTATCAAGACAATTCATTATCATTATTTGAAATCTTTTATTCTTTATTTGTGTGGATGAGATTAGTCATGGCTTTACTGCATTTACAGTTTATGTATCCATATGAGGCCTGTGTACTTCGTATGTATACATCTGGCATGTCTACGTTCCTAGTCCTACGTATTTTGGGACTGGAGCATTACATGTTTTTGTGGTGGCCCATGCAGGTCAAGATAAATTGTTTGGTTACTTTACCGTACCAAGCAAGCCTGCGTATAGGATTAGAAGTCTAGGATCTCATCCACATACTTGACCTCTTTCCTTGATTTCCTATTCGAACTATCGTTCGACTCATCCATTGCATCTTGCTTGATTCCTCCGATCATTATTCCTATCTTCCCTTCATGCTTGCTAGAGATTGACCCTACTAGTTAGATGTCCCAAACAACCTTAGCTTAATTCTTTAAGTTGGGTAGAATACCCCACGACCTGACACCCCCTTGACCAGTAAGGGAATACAATTAGTATTATCTAGACCATAGAGACTAGAGGAATTTAATCCATTTGGTCAACCAAGCCTTGGTCAATAAAACCGTAGAATGATGGTATAGGAATAAACAAGACTTAGATCCTTATGACTCTTAGACTATTCATAATTATTTTTATTTCATCTACCATCGTGCATATGTTCTACTATCGAGACTAATGATGCTAATATAGCCTAGTATTTACAAGCTAATTCTTTATCGAGCTTGATCAAGGCATATGATATTGAGCGGCCGCTCACTACCATATTGTCTAATCAGAACCGGTGCATGATGGTCTAATCAACCGAGTGCACTTTGGTTCGCTTTTGTCCATTATTCCACGTGGATGGAACATAATTAAGCTTGGCCTTTAGAACCCCATCCACGACTGCCTTGACAATTCCCTTGAAAATATTCGGTCGTCCTTGAACCACGTATTTGTATTCGATAATAACGTCATTTGAACTCCTTATATCGCTTTCGCCTTCACCGATTTTGGAAGGACGAAGGCACTTGTACTTGAATTTCCTCCAGCTATCCTACCAATTATGACCATCACCACTCGATGTTGCTATGTCTTCATCCTAAACTCCTCGTCCTTATCCTTGGCCCTATATTTTCTACCATAACCTCTAATCGCTTATTTCAGGAATAAGCCTTATTCGTTCTCTTAATCGTGCCCTCAACCTACTCTCAAGAAATCATATCTTCTAGGTCTCTAATTTATCTTCTCATGACACCATACAATTCCTTATTGCAGGTTATCTTGATTTAACTTTAACCCATGATCATTTTCACTCTTGCATTAATTAGCCATATCTACGATTATTTTCGTATTTATCTAAATCTCGTTTTTCTAATGCAACTTGTGTTGAACATTGTGAATTAATTTTTCCTCATCGCTACCCCTTTGTGCCTTCTCATCCCCTACTAATTCTTAATTTCGAGGACAAAATTCTTTTAAGTTGGGTAGGATGTAAAACTCCTAAATTTATACTATATTTTTTTTATAAATTTGGTACTGATTTTTTTTGTATTTGTACGTTGCGTAGTTGCAGTGTACGTCGCGCACGAAATTTCATTATTTTCAAATTTGTTCGACGAGTGCGAATATGTACGAGCGTACATATTTTTAGAAAAATATTTTTATTTATTATTTTATAGTTTCAAAATAATATATGTAATAATTATTTTAGCTATCATACCAACATTTCTAAGTCCAATATTTTATTTATTTATAAAAAGTCTTTCGTTCATAATAATTATTAATAATAAATAATATTCTTTGTGCATACGTATATATTTCCTAAATATTTTATTAGTTTATTTTTTAATAAAAATGTAATTTTTGAGATTTAGTAATATTAATATTTTATTATCCAAAAAGATATTTAAAAATATTTATTATTTTCGAAATTATTATTATTGGTATTTTGAAAAATATATTTGGAACCTATTGTGGCCATTTTAAATTTTGATTTTATTTTATGGATTTAATTTAAATAGTTTAAAGGTGGAATTTATATTTAATTTGAGTCTAGATTATCTAGATTTAAAATTAGAATATAAATTGAATTTAGAATTGATTTAAATTGAATTATTTAATTGGGTTTGAATCCTAATCCTTATCCAACTGGGAATTCCTACCTCCTATAAAAGGAGAGGTACTCCTCCATAATTCTCTCGACAACCATCGTGTATCTCCGTGTCCCCGTCCCGTCCCATCCACTATATGTATTTCTAGTACATATACATATTTTCGACCCCGTGTCCGACAACCCCGGACACCCCTCCAGGTCGTGTCGGACATTTTCCGACACGACGATACAAATCGACGGCATTCTGTCACCGACACCCCATCACCTCCTCCTTCTTCCGGCCCCGACACCCGACCACTACCACAGTTCAACCATGCCTGCTGCCCGAATCAACATTAACCACCACCAGAACCACCATGCTCGCCACCACCTCCACCTCCGCCCACATACAACCCGTAACTCCACCCACCATCGCCATCACCACGTCTGTCACCACCTCGGCCCGACTCTGCCTCATTAAACCAACATCCCTGTCCCGGCCATACTTCCCGGCCACCACCACCCATCATATCCCGACAACGCCGCCACTGGAAAAACTCGGCCGACTGGTCCCCATCATCTCACGTAAACCACCAACAGATGAGAGAAAAAAATATACCTATGCTCGGCCGTCCCTGTGCCCACGTCACCGCCCTCCAGCGAGGCAACGCCCACTCATCCCGGCTGCGTGCTGAGCAGATCTCCACCAGAGTCGTCGGGCGTTGCCAACGCAGATCCACCTCACCCGTGGCCCGCCTCCAGCGCCTCCACGCCATGGTCGGCGTCCACCGCCGGGCCACTACCTTGGCGACTGCGGGTCTCAGTCCAGATCTAGGACCCGCAGTGCCCTTCCGACGTCGACGTTCTCCCTGGTCGGGCATCCACCGGGAGTCTCTCCTCCTTTCCGAACAGTCGCCCGTACCGGGTCTCCCCTTCGGCCCCTCCGCACCGATGGGACGGTCCGCCGCCACCCGCGTCTACTCGATCTGGCCGTGCCCTTTTTTTTTGTACCACCGGCCGCGCGTACAGCCTCCACCGGCCTCCACCGCGCAGAGCGCGCCCCAGCCGGAGAACCCCCTTCGCCGCCGCCCTCCAGAAACTCCCGACGTCGTGCCTCCGCCTTCAAAATTACGACCGACGCCCAAGCGCGCCGGTGCCAGAGCCGCCGCGCCTCTTTCCCTTCCGCCATCACATCCGCCGACTTCGGCAACCCGACCCACCAAAGACAGCCCTTCCCGATCACTTCTCCGCCGCGCCTCCCCTTTACTCTCGTTGGAGACGCGTCCAACGAAACCCCTCTTCCGCCGGAGTTCCCTCCGCCGATCCACCCACTCCGCTCCGATTCTCCACTCCAAACCCGCCCATTCTTCCCCTCTTTCGGCCGGACCACCGACCGCCTCCGCCTACCTCTTCTCCCCAGCTTCTCCTCCTCTCTCTCTTCTCTAAAAAATAAAAATAAAAAAATCTGATATTATCATTAGTTTTGAGAATGATAACAGGAGTTGACCGATTACTATTATTACTTTTTATTGTTTTATGTTTCATTAAAATAGTGTAAAATATTAATATTTTTATTATTGTTATGATTACTGCATATTATTATTATTATTATTATTATTATTATTATTATTATTATTATTATTATTATAATAATTATTATTATTATTATTGTTATTATTATTGTATTATTATTATTATTAAGTAAATAAGGGAGAGATAACAATTGTGTTTTACTTTATTTTATTTTTACTTTTTATTATTTGATTTCAATTAGACTGCTGTCAGCGGTATTTTAATTTGGCATTAGTTATATGTATTAGTACTTTATTATTATACCTTGTATATACATGTATTGATCATAAGCTTTGTAATTATTATTATTATTACTTATCTTGGAAATTGTGTACTATTAGTTTCTAAATTATCTTGTAACAAAAATAATGTATTAGGTTTGGCATATGTTTTCAAATTTAGTTTTAAAACCCTCAAATATTAGTATATTATAGTTCTTGGCCTATAACTATTATTATAGTATTTCTAGCCATATTTCAAATATAGTATTACCTTTAAATGATTTTCCATACTTTCAAATATTTACCTAAAAGTATTTTAACTAAATTTAGCTTTACCTAGAAAACTTATTTTGACAAACTTAGAGTTTTTGCACTAAAAATGACTTTCGATTTTTAGTATTTAATTGAAAGACTAATAAATTATAATTCAAGTATTATAAAATATTTTCTAAAACCAAATATATTAATCGACTTCCTACGGTTTTTCTCCATCTCGTGATTCAGCCCATCTTTCCTATTCCTTTACCAATTCTCTACTACCTTATGTCCACCTTAACTAATTTGACCCTTCTGGACCCAATAGAACTGTCCGTGCCACCATCAGAGGCCACCTTGCATAGTTGTTACACCGAAGTCGCAGTTCGTGCCACCTTGCTCATTACAGTACACCAGGCATCCTACCAGGCAAGACACCTTGCCTTTATAGTTTAAATTTCTTGCTTAATATCATGCATGTTTTATTTCTTATAAGTTGTTCTTTCAAAACTATATGTAGTTGCAAATTATTATACTTTAGTTTTCTTTATGCACTTGGCCTAGAGTTAAGGGACCACCTTTGTTTGTGCCGCGTTCATTGGCCCGACACATGTGTGCCACGATGTCATGTGTCTCATATAGATTGGGACTTGCGTACCGACCGTACATCGGTGCGTACAGGACGAGCGTTAGGATATAACCGCTAATATAGTTGTCTAGAAGACTTAGCGGTTATTAGAAATATCGTGGTGTGGATTCAGCACGAGTAGTGCATGGGGAGGGGGAAGACAGTTATTAGGCGCACGGGCTTTCACACATTTACTTTTCTCTAGCTGCCATTTGTGACTCAGTCGAGAGCTAGTGTGTCGTGCATTTATTTACTTTTCTCTAGATGCAACTAGTGCCTCGGTTGAAACAGAAATTTGTCGTGCATTTACTTTCCTCTAGCTGCCATTAGTGACTCACCCGAGAGACTAGTGCGCCGTGCATTTATTTATTTTCCTCTAGATGTCACTAGTACCTCGGTTGAAATGCTAACGCACCGTGTTTCTAGTCTCGGGAGTCCTTGTGTGGAACGTTGTCTTCAAAATGCATTTACACATAGAATGGTTAAGGACCTTTAATTGTTTAGACATATACAATTTTCTGTTGAGCTAACTATATTCAGTTTATGGCATGATATTATGTGTCTTGTTATGTTCCTATGAGGACCTGGTTATCTCGCTAGGTGTGTGTTCTTGTCTTTCGCAGGTGTTCTAGCTCTAGCCGTGATCATCGCTATTTCTTCTAGGATGATTGTACTTGGATCATCTTCGCTTCGCTCGCCAAACTTATTTCATTTTCCACGTATTTCTTTCCTTGCTTCTTGGTAGTGGATTTATCTCCGCCCAACATATTGTATCAAGACAATTCCTTATCATTATTTGAAATCTTTTATTCTTTATTTTGTGTGGATGAGATTAGTCATAGTTTTACTGCATTTATAGCTTATTTATCCATATGAGGCCTATGTACTTCGTATGTATACAGCTGGCATGTCTACATTCCTAGTCCTACGTATTTTGGGATTGGGGCATTACAGCGCGCCTTGTAAACCATGCGCTGATCGCGCACTGAGCCACTTGTGCCACCTGCACAACTGGGTGCATACCTGTGTACACAACTGGTTGTGCCACTGGACGCGTCTCTGGGCACATACCTGGTCGCGCAACCTGGCAGCGCACCTGGCCGTGTAACCTGGCCTGCATAACTGGCCGCACAACCTGACAGCGCGCCTGGCCGCGCAAGTGGCTCGTACAACTAGCGCAACTTAAGCGCACTATGGGGCTAGCGACGATGCTGACGTGCTAAGTGCAAAGTGTGCCAACAAAATACCATATTACGCCTCATGAGCCCATGAGCCCGAGTCCGAGTCTGAGTCGCTAAGCCCCTACGGGGCTTAGCTTCCATGGAAATAAATTTCCCAAGAGCAAAAAGCATGAATGCTTTCAATTGTTTATTTAGCCTTTTTCCCATTAGAAAAATAACCCCACATGGCACACCCATGTGCACCTCCACACCATATGTGCATCTCTAAAATAGCATAGCTAATATATAGAGATACAACTCCTTTGGTCTAGCCGATGTGGGGCTAAAATTTCCAATAAAAAAGACCAAAACCCAACAACTTTTACTTGTGACTTATGACATATTTTATATTCAGAGAAATATATGATAAAATCAGAGGCGGTGTGCATTCTACTGGAATGCTAAAATGAGCCTGTATGAGTGCCATGGAAGAAACATGTGAACAGGCAAAGGCACATACTCAAATAGAAAAATATATAAAAAATTGGGTACTTGGATACAGGTGTTGTTCCAAGTATGATGAAGATGTTAATTATCCGTTCGGCTGTCCGTCCGAATATAAAGGGTCAAAAAAGAGATGGCTTAGAAATAAAAGGGGTAAGACCTTTAGAAAGAAAAAATATATAATCACTCGAAAAAAATGGAAACCGAATTTCAAAAAGAAATTCAAATCCGAGAAAAAGTTTGACAAACGAAAGTTTATCAAAAAGAAAAAAATTCGAAAAGGATGTAAATGTTTTAAATGTAATAGAGAAGGTCATTTCGCTAATGAATGTCCAGAAAACATTAGCAGCATCATTATTGATGACCTTGAAGAATACGAAATACATACTGGTACTATTGACGAAATAAGCAGTGATACATCTGTATCGTCATTATATGAGATAGAATCGATGAGAATATCCTCAAAGGAAGCTGGAGATTCTGATGAGGATCTCTGTAACTCTTTTGAGCGTCTCAAAATAAATATGTATACCATAAATAAGACATACAATCAGGTAAGGATTACCCTCCTTAATGATAAGGGGATCCTCCCCATAAATGAGGGAATCTCAGCTGGATATACTTTATATGCCAGTAAGGCTGTTACTATAAAGAGATATCGTAGCGCAGAAATAAGCCTCAATTTAAGAATATTTATACCTCTAGGATATTATGGGATAATCCATAGTATACCCCTACATGCTAATAAAGGTATAATCCTTACACAGGGCTTTATTGAGCCCGTTTCTAGACATAATGTGACTATAACAGTCAAAAATACGACTTGGGAAGGGGATTATGGCATTGATAGGGAGATCCAATTGGATTATTAGTAATCAACAAATACGAGGATCTACCTATTGTTTTTGATCCACCCCCTAGAAAAACTATTAATAAACCTCCACCTGAATCTAGCAGCTCAGGTAGAGATTATCATAAACAATATTGTGAATTTAGAATATACATGAATAAAATAACTTCAGAGGAAACTTCAAATTCTAGCCTTTTCCGAAGTGAAGGGGAACAATTTGAAATTACCGATGAAGATTTAGAAAAGCTGAAAGAAGCTATACCTCATTCTGATAAAAAGAAAGTTTATAAACCAATTTTCTTTCAGTCTAGGTTTCTAAATAAATATACATATGTATTCGAAAGAATGCAGGGAAATATTGAGTTAAGAGGTGGAGAAGATCTCTCTTCTATCTGTCTCCTTGATAAAAGAAAGATAGAAAAATTGAAAAAGAAATACCCAAAAATGAGATATCTACATATTGGGTTAATACAAGTAAAAATAACATGTCTATTCCAAACCGGAATAGATACACCCATATTAGTTGTTTGTATGGATGAACGTATAATTAATAATCCTCTAAATAGTATTATTGGAGGAGCTAAATCCAATTTAGCAAATAGATTATTTGGAATGAATATTCATCCCGACTTTTCTATAAGTCTTGAGGATGAGAATATACAAAAAACCTGTACTTTATCTGTAAATCTACAAGGCATAGAACTCTTGCCTGGATCAAAGGTTTTGGGAATACAATGGGAACATTGTATGGCCTTGAATGATACTCCCACATTCAAGTCCATTACTCCCAAACATTTGGTGAAACTATTTAAGGTAGGAGTAGGTAAAACCATTCAACCAAGATTAGTTAAATTAGAACATTTGAGATTAGACAACGAGATGCAGTTGTTTGTAAAATCTCTTAAACCAAAAACCGAAGTACCTACCGAGTACTTCATTGTATCAGGAAATACAATACCTACGGTTGTAAATAACCGACGACCTATTCAGGATGAAGAATCGTCGTCTTCCAATACAGTGAGAATATCACGATCTAACTCCATGAGTCATCTTGGTACACATCAATTGCCAGTAGATGAATTCTCTCATCGAGCTAGTATTAGTGATTATCCTGTAGAAGGGAGGACTAAATTTTTATCAGATCAAACAAAACAATATACAGAAAATTTAGCGGTACATACACCATTATCCTGAATACAGGAACAAAACTCAGATCTTGCTTAATGAGTACAAAGAAAGCAAGGCATACTGAGTTTAATGCTAGCCAAATAAAAGAGGCTTATAAAATGTTTGTTATTACTAGTAAATATAAAAAAATTATAAAATATGATTATCCTATAAAGTCAAATTATAGAATTATTGTCATGCGACAACTGGACAATACTTTACGTTGTCTTAGGGAACATATTCACATGTATCATAAAATGAATCAGTCAGCCAGAGAAAGGGCTACCCTCCGGGGAATGAATGCCTCAACATGTCGATTAACAAATAAAGAGGCTGAAAACACTAATGTTGAATTACTCCCTATGGAGCGCATTGATCTTACTATGGATGATGAACTGGACCTAGAATTGGCCAGTACATCTCTAGATATTTTGGGTCAGGATTTTGAGCGAATTGATGATGATATCGATTGGCTTAAAATACCTCTAGACTCTATTCCTGAATTGGAAGAATTACTCAAGTCTCCAATTAATGATCAGGACAACGTATGATTTAAAAATAGCTCCACAATATCATATTTATATACCCCTGACTTTACATATACCAGGGTATAAAAAATTAACTATCCACGCACTCCTAGATACAAGGGCGGAGGCTAGTGTACTACAGAAAATATTTATACCTGAACACTTACGTCTCAAGGTCGAAAGGCCATGTCGGTTAAACGACTTTATGGGACGACAAGTCCAAGTTAATTACAAAACTAATATTCCTGTCCAACTACAGGATATACATGGAAATTCGAAAACACATGAATTTATATTTACTTTATTACCGAAAGAGTTTGATTGTGATTGTCTCCTTGGTATAGACAATCTACGCCACTATCCTCCATTTAATAAACATTATATAGACATTGATGGCATGTCTATACCCCGTATTCCATTCAATATACATATGGCTGACATCTATAAGCCACACGCAGCACAGCGTGGTGGTAATAATAATACTAACGACGAGAAAGAAAAAGAAAAATTTTGTACATATACACTTCCTGCTGAAAATAATTTTAAAAGGTTATCCATGGAATGTTAGAGCCATTCTATTATGACAATCCATTAAAATGGTTCGATAGAGCTCATCGATTTTGCAAAATTGAGCTCATAGACATACATAAAGACTCCAAGGTACGAGTCAATAGCATAATGGTATCTCCTTCAGATAAGGAGGAATTTGCTAAGCAGATAGACGAGTTACTTTGTCTAAAGCTTATACAAAAAAGTTCTAGTACTCATTCCTTTCCGCTTTCCTCGTTAGGAATCATGCTGAGATTAAAAGAGGAAAAGCCAGAATGGTTATTAATTATAGAAAGTTAAATAGCTGCACTAAATTTGATGGGTATTTTATCCCTTCAGCAGAAAATCTAGTAAAACAAAAACAAGGAGCTAAGTTTTATAGTAAGTTTGATGCTATATCTGGTTTTTGGCAGATAAAGCTTGCTGATAAAGCTTCCATTGAGTTAATAGTATTCAGTTGTCATCAGGGACATTTCGAATGGCTTGTTATGCCCTTTGGATTAAAAAATGCTCCACAAATATTCCAAAAGTGGATGAATTCCATATTTGGACATTTAGAATATGTTGTAGTATATATTGATGATATTCTTGTGTTTTCCAAAACCGCTGATGAACACAAGGAGCATCTATTATCAATAGTAAAACTATTACTAGATAATAGAATTATTCTGAGTCCCAAGAAAATCGAGTTGTTTAAAACGGAGATCGATTTCTTAGGAAAAATAATTAAAAATGGTCAGATAGAACTACAGCAACATATATATACTAAAATAAAAGATTTCTCTGAAGACTTTAAAACTTTAAAGGAACTTCAGAGTTTCTTGGGATTACTTAACTATGGCAGAAAAATTCATTCCTCATCTTTCTGCTAGAGTCGAGAAATTACAAGATAAGCTTGCTGCTGAACAAGCAAAGTATAAAAGAGATACGGGAGAACAGCCCCGTAAGTGGGATACTAGTAGAATTCCTATTTCCCTTTCACCAGATGAAAAGGACGAAATAGCAAAGATAAAAGAACTAGTGAAGGATCAGAGAATCCTTTATTTCCCACTTGATAATGAAAAACTTGTTTTGCAGACCGATGCTTCTGATCTTTTTTGGACAGGAGTACTCATTGCAAAACAAAAAGAAATAGTAGCCTATACGTCAGGCAAATTTACAAAAACTCAAATTAAATATGCTACCTATGATAAAGAGTTATTGGCGGTTACATTAGCCATTAAAAGCCTAAAGATATATCTACTATATAGAAATTTCATTATTGAAACTGACAATAAGTGGGTGGCTCAGTTTCTAAAGAAAAAGACTATTAATAATCCTGAGGAAAACCTCATAAGAATTAGAATAGCAACGTATTTAGAAATATTCAATTATGATGTAGTTTATATTCCTGGTTATACTAACTTTCTTGCTGATATATTGATCAGGATATAAAATATTGACGAAGACGACTTCCTTGAAATGCGTCGGGTGTTCGAACAGATGAGCACTGAGGACGACTTTACCAAGGTCTCTAGCAAAAAATCCAGAGCGGAGACTTCGGTAGCGGGAGCCTCTTCTTCAGGAGCGTAAAAGGCGAAAAGCCCAGCTCCAGCAGGAACTACAACTGGTCCGCAGGCGAACAGCCAGAGGGTGAACAACCCGCAGGCCTCATCGGGCCCGGCAAACAGCCAGTCGCTTGGGACAACCAGCTCTCAAGCTTCTACAACAACTGCCACATAGGTACAGCAGGCGAAGGACAAGGCCTGGGAAGGACCAAAGAAGCCTCCTCAGAAAACTTTTGCCACATCAATATTGAAAAATTGGTACAATCAAGATCTTGAGAGAGTCGACAAGGGCTCTTAGGATCTGTTCAATGGCTGCTACCGAGCCATCCAAGCTAATGATACTAAGGGAGCATGTTTTTGGCTCTCTCAACTCGAGAAGTAATACATAATCTCGAGGAACAGTGCAATACAGCTAAATATAAAGTTGACTGATGTCCAGAAAAGGGCCACTCAGTTAATTTCTTATAGCTCGACATTAAGGGCTCCCGTACTCATATCTAGGGAGAGAGATCTATTTCAGGGCAACTACGCTGAACATAGAGAGATAAAAGAAATTTTAAAGCAGATAAATAGTCATGACCTGGTGAATCTCAGGATGTCCGATGTTCTGACTTTTTTCACCACGCTAGAACTAAAGGATGAAAAACTCCTAAATATTGAGTCTGAGGTCATGGTCCAAAAAATGATTACCATGTACCAACAAGGAATTATTAAGGAATCACGCCTCTTAGCCTATTTTAAGCGCTTAGATGATTCAAGCGTTGCTAAATATTTTGAAGGTGAAGAAATTATATATAGTAAATATGGAAATTTACATTTAGTTGTATGTTTCCAAGAAATTGTAAGTTAGAAACTCAAATACGGAAAGGGCTTGTTCATGAAGTTTTTGTTAGCACTTCTGATGCACAGCTGTACGAGAAGACCATCCCGAAGATTTGTTGGAAGGAGGCCCTCTCGCACACTAGCCGTTTCCAAAAGCAGTTCAGATTCACTATCTGGAGCGTCTGGGAAGAAAGGGGGTACATAAAATGCTATCCCTTCTATCAGATCTGGGAGCTTCGACGGCATGAAGGAGACCCAGGGTTGAAGTTCTCTCAATTCAAGAGAGAAACCTTCAATGAAGAGAAGGAGCGACACGATGCTGCCTGCGAGTTTTTCAGAAAATTTGCAAAGCTTCCTGAAGAGCTCGCCCTACTCTACATATCAGATAATATCATCTTGGCGGATTACCTCAGCATTCCTCTACAGGACGATATCAAGCACACGCTGATCCAGGAGTTCGTTGGATATATGAACCTTGGACCCATTGGACAGCAGGCTCGGGATAAGGTCTCTTCTGAAGAAGTAGAGATGGACTGAAGCATGAAGCATGGTGGACCAATGCTGAAAAGATTACATACAAAGAGGTCCTTATGCGCTACCAGAAACGGGTTTGGTGGCGTTTACTAAAATAAAAACAAAAAAAGCCTAAAGCGCCCATGCTACAGGAATCACCCCCACCAGTGGCAGAATCGCCATAGGTTTTCTAGGAGGAAGAGGTACCGAACACACCAGAAGTGGTACCAGAAACATAAGAAGAAACGACTGAGCCGGACACACCGTCCGAAACTGATGGGTCTAACACCATTGAGACCCAAGAGGAGCCAGAAGAAGACGAGGCCAACAGGGAGCCAGAAGAAGACGAGGTCGACAAGCAAATCAGGTAGTGGGATCCAGATGATCGCAGCTCTCCATCCACAGAATTCGACAGCTGGAGGAATTGATGGAAAATCATCTACCGGCGGACCCCACCATAATGCTAAAGCAGATGCCTTCTTATCCACAATGGCAACGTATTAGACTGGGGATGTGACATAAAGTTGTTTATTCTCATCTTAATTGATGAGCTGTACAAATAAGATTCCGGTAGACTATAACCGGTAGCTTTGTTTCGACCCCTATAAATAAGAGGTTTTGTTGTAGTAGGGGGCAACGAAATTTGAAGTGTTCTCTTGTAGTGTGAATTTTTATTCTGAGTTTCTCTTATGGTTTGGTTTTGGTGCTTGGTTTGGTTTTGGTGCTGCTCTCCTTGTAAATATGGTATCAGAGCCAAGTTCAATAAAAGTCCTAGTGTTCTATTAAGTTTACTTCCCTTCTTTATTATTTCTTTTTTTTATTTTTATGATAGCTTAAATACTTGTTCTTGAGTATGATGCTGAGAGTTTGCTAGATTATTTCAACAAGAATAAAGTGTAGATCTATATAGATGCTTATACGCATGGTGTAGGAAACGAACCAATGTTGTGCTCTTATTCTGTGAAGCGGTAGCTTAGGCTTGTGGTCATTTGTCGAGGCCAAACCCTACCAGAAATCCACGGTAGTTCTTGGATTCAGTTGTTCTGAGAACGTAGGGGAGCTATGTTGAGCCGCAGAATTAAGGGTCAAAGCAAGAAAAAGCTTAGATCTAAGAATATTTTTGTTGAAATAGACCTCCTATAGCCTCCATACTCAAGAACAACCCCCTGAAATGGGAGATAACTTTCCTGCTAAGGCCGAGAATATAATTCATTCGGCAGGACATCACTGCCCGTTTGAATTAATTGGTTATGAACATATTGTTCATTTACCATCGCATAAGAACCCAGAAAATGGGATCTATAATTATCTTGCAGACATTTTAATGCCTATAAGCAACGACATGCATAATATCGTTAGAGAAATAGGAGATATTGGGATAGATATGTCTCATATCAAGAATGAGCTTAAAAGCTTTGGAAAGACTCCAAAGGAAGCTGAGAGCTCTACCAATAAACCAACTCCAGTCCGTCTGACAAAACCTGTCGTTCAGACAACTAAATGGCGTTGGACAAATAGTATTAATATGCTAAGACTTTCCTCCGAAGGTAAGAATACAATTCCTATGGATGAAATTAATAAAGAATTTTACGAAACCGTTATTAGACTCCAACAACAAGAGTTATCTGGCAAAATTGAGAGTCAGGATGTTTATACTTACTATGATAAACATTCTAGGGCTATTGATTTCTTTAGATGGAAATATGCTGATAGTTCAGACTCAGGATCATCAGATGATGAAGCTGAGACTCTGAACATAAGAGTTATTGAAGAGGGTCAGGGCAGCAACAACTCTATTGTCAAACGTGCTGAACCCACAACCTATCCGGGATCAATAAATCTACCCTCCGAAGTACTCATGAGAGATGCTAATGCATCTTTAGATGAACCTTCCCCATTTACTCGAATGTTCAATGAAAAAAAACAAAAAGATTGGGTTAGGTTAAATGCTACTATTAAGAAAACCTATCAAGAAAGACCATCTATACAAGATGGGTTGACATTCAATATCGATAATATTCCTCATAAACGTATGGGTGAATATATTTCAAATTGGTGTCAAAAAATATGTGGAATGGCATATTTCTTGCCTCCTGATACTACCACGGGAGGATTTATTCACTATGCCACTAGCCATTGGCAGGGAAATAGTATTGCCTGGCTACGAAATTTTCAAACTTTAAACCCCGAAGCCTCTGCTGAGGTGATGGGTCATAAAAACAAATTTGAGGCACTTAATAAGCTCTTAGAATATGTAGTGGCAGATTTTACGGGAGAAGATCCTAGTGCCACAAAAGATTATGATAAGATATTACATAAAATGATACTATGTGACATTTGTATGCTGGAAGAATTTGTAACCAAATATATTAAAATGTCTGAAAGGTAAATATAGATCCCATTTTCTGGGTTCTTATGCGATGGTAAATGAACAATATGTTCATAACCAATTAATTCAAACGGGCAGTGATGTCCTGTCGAATGAATTATATTCTCGGCCTTAGCCGGAACGTTATCTCCCATTTCAGGGGGTTGTTCTTGAGTATGGAGGCTATAGGAGGTCTAGATAATTTTCAACAAAAATATTCTTAGATTTAAGCTTTTGCTTGCTTTGACCCTTAATTCTGCGGCTCGACATAGCTCCCCTACGTTCTCAGAACAACTGAATCCAAGAACTACCATAGATTTCTGGCAGGGTTTGGCCTCGACAAATGACCACAAGCCTAAGCTACCGCTTCACAGAATAAGAGCACAGCATTGGTTCATTTCCTATACCATGCGTATAAGCATCTATATAGATCTAAACTTTATTCTTGTTGAAATAATCTAGCAAACTCTCATAGCATCATACTCAAGAACAAGTATTTAAGCTATCATAAAAACTAAAAAAACAAGAAATAATAAAGAAGGAAAGTAAACTTACTAGAACACCAGGACTTTTATTGAACTTGGCTCTGATTGCAGATATACAAGGAGAGCATCACCAAAACCAAACCAAAAGAGAAACTCAGAATAAGAATTCACACTACAAGAGAACACTCCCAATTTCGTTGCCCCCCTACTACAACAAACACTCTTATTTATAGGGGTCGAAACAAAGCTACCGGTAGAACCGGTTATAGTCTACCGGAATCTTATTTACACAGCTCATCAATTAAGATGAGAATAAACAACTTTATGTCACATCCCCAGTCTAACACATCGCCATTGTGGATAAGAAGGCATCTGCTTTAGCATTATGGTGGGGTCCGTCGGTAGATGATTTTCTACCAATTCCTCCAGCTGTCGAATTCTGTGGGTGGAGAGCTGCGATCATCTGGATCCCACTGCCTGATTTGCCAGTCGGCCTCGTCTTCTTCTGGCTCCCTGTTGGCCACGTCTGTCACGACCCGTACCCTAGAGTAAGGGCACGAGACGTGGGTACGTCCAGCCTACGCTGCAGTATCGGCGGTAGAATACTGTCCTAGGTCAACCTACATCTAGCAATATATCTCTAAACAGTTTATACTCCCCGAATGGGGGTGACATAGCAGTAAATGAACTCAATCACAACTAAGGAAAAGATAGCATGATATGAAATAGAACTCAAGAAAAAATATATGATAAAGTAGTCTAAGATAATCCCAGCAAATATCCAGAGGTACATGGTCTCAGATATAGAATGAAAGAATATATACAACTCAGAACTCTGAACAGAAATAAGTCTAGCTAAACATGTCTCAAGGCAACATAAAATAAGATAAGCCTAACTAAACTAGTCTAGGCAATGGGGGTGATGTCCTCAGCTAGAGCTGGGTCCTCCTGAGGGTCCAGCTCGCAAGTGTCATCTTAGGCTGCCCCGTAGAAAGTATCCAGACAGGCCTCCTCCTCGTCCTCTGTAATATTTTCAACAGGTCCAGTCAGGACAGGAGCGAGCACAGTACATCTCAACAGTTTATAGCAGGTTAGAAAATATAATCATGCAGTAAAGTAAGATACAGGTACTGAAAGAAATGCGGTATGTAAACAGAGAGAGAACTGTAATAGAAATATCTACTATAAATAAAGACTAACAGTGGCTAGTGAGTCAGAGTACAATATAGACATGTAAATGGCATGGGATGATTCTGATAAGACACTACGGAATGATTCTGATGAGATACTACTTGGGTATTATTCACATGTCTATTTCTACTCCCTCGTACCCCCAATCAATATACAAGGATCCGACCAGGTTATGTTACGATTCCATGCAAGGCCCCCGAAGGGTGGTACATGGATGCCCCATAAATAGGGATTCTAGGAAACCCAATATATGGGATAAGGATTCAAGGAAGACTCTGTGATCATAAGATTATATGTCACAAGTGATCAGTGAACCAATGAAGCATAGTGATACGCCATATAAGTGAAACGCACATAACATGTAGTACCCGATGCTCTCTGAAGGGATAACATCTCAAGAAGGGATCCATATAGTACCAATCAGTGTGACCAACGTGATAGTAACAAGTAAAGTAATTTAATACAGAAAATAATTCTAAGCAGGATATGAAATGATCAGAGAATGTACTCACCTGGTATCTGAGTGTCCAATTTGAAAGTACTGTCCGATGAGTGGTGTCTGGCTCCTAATCAGAACAGCACAAGTCACAACAAGTCCAAAATGGTATAATAAAGTCCTACTATGCATTCTACATGATTATAGGTCAATCTAGGCCAAAGTCAAGTCTTGGTCAACTCTGGTCAACCCTAGAAGTCAAACTAGGTCAACCAAGTCTAGACTAGGTCAAGCTAGTCTATCTAGTCCAATCTAGACTATACTAGTCTATACTAATCTTGTCTAGGTCTACCAAGGCTAAAGTAGCCTATCAACATACAATACAAGGCTATAGAACCTATCCTATCAATCAAGCACAACTCCAAACACCAACACTAATGACACACCAAGTACATATATATATATATATATATATATATATATATATATATATATATATATATTTTTTTATATATATATATATATATATATATATATATATATATATATATATATGTATATATATATATATATATATATATATATATATATATATATATATATATATATATAAAATGTATATATATATATATATATTTTTTTTTATATAAAATGTATATATATATATATATATAAATATATATATATATATTTATATATATATATACTCATAGATACAAGGTCCATACATATAGTTAGATAGCACACTACTATATATATACATTATATATCATATATAACCATAGGCTAATGTGTAAACCATACAACATTATGCTAATACATATAAATATATATATATGTATAAAGGGGGCTCATGTGTGTGGTGATACATGGGTGTATGTGAGTGTGTGTATTAGTGAGAGATATGTGAGGCATGGCAATGGTGTGGGTGAGTGAAGTGAGCTTTGTGACACGAGAGTGTTATGTAGGTGACTTGAGAAATGTACAAAACAGTGTGTGGGGTGTGTGTGTGACTGTGAGTGAGTATTAAGGAGTGAGGGTGTGAGAGAGGGTATCATAGATATATGAACAGTGTTATGGGAACATGCAAAATAGTGAACTTTAAACATATAATGAAATCTGAATTCTATATAGTGAAACAGTGAAGAAAAGGAATGGTGTCAATTCAGTTTTCAGTCCATAGAACTAATTGCCAGATTTCTGTCTTCCATTCAATACATACCTAGGTTTACACAACATTTGAATCATCCCTAGTTCACAATAAACTCAAAATCAGTCTACAGCAGTGCACAATTTCTAGTTTAACAATCTAGGCTTAACATCTCAGATTTAAACCCCAAATTACACCAAAACAGTCCCAATCTCGACACACCAATAGAAAACATGCAGGAGTAAATATTAGGGCTTTAATATCATGTAAATAACAGTGTAGAATAGGTTAAATTGATGTTCAAAGTTCTATATCAAAATTTGGAAAAATTAGGAAATTGGGACTGATACATAGTTTTAGGATAATAGGGGAAATCGAGATTTGATGAATCAAAACAATCTAAAATCTAAAACAGAGGTTGGTAGTTGAAATATACAATATATTTGTGTCCCAGGGTCCATCACGTGTTCATCAATACGACACAATCGTGTCCAATACAAATAAACCCAAAACAGTACAAAACTGGCACTGTCTCGTGTACACGTGCACTTGTGTCGTGCACTCGACACAGGACACAAACGTGTCTCTTGGTCATCCACCTAGATAGCCCACCTATAGGACTACCCCATAGGCCAACTAGCCAGTGTCCACGTCGTGTCTGTGTCGGATACGAGAGCCGTATCAGAGTCGAAAGTGTTCGACTGCACAGTCAGGCAAATCCCCGTACAACGAGGATTTCTTCCTCGACACGCCACGCGGGCCCATGAAACTTGACACGTGGCATGTCAGTCACTGCCCCAAGGGGTGTGTCAAGTTTTGTATCCAACCAATACGTGTCGTGTCCGCTACAGCCCCCGAGTGGCAGGGGTTCAAACCCGAGCGCGCGCGCGTGTGTGCAGCACGTGTCCACACGTCGATTTTGACACAACCCGACACAATCACCTCCTCAGAGGAACAAAAATCCATAAGCAATATCAAGACCTAGATTCCTATTCAAAAACATTGCAAAAAAAGAATCGAAATGCCCTTTGAGGCATTTCGACAAACACTTAAGGAACAGGTCTGATACGTGTCCAAAACGGACACGAAACCTATGAAACTCGACACGAAATCAATGCAACCACTTAGGGGACTCCTAGGGCTTCCTGAATAAGTAAAGAAATCGAAATTTCATTGAGAAATAAAGAAGTTACCTATAAGTGAACTTTCTAGAAAAACCTCCTTTGTTGAGCTCCTCTCCTTGATATCACAATCCAACAAATCAATACCAAACTGAAATAAAACTCCAATAACAACAAGAATAGGTATATTAAAACCTAAAGGAAGAGATTTGAATGAAAAAGGACAAGTAATGGAATTTCTATGGATTAAAAGAGTAGGAACAAACCTCTTTCTAAACTTGTGCTTTCCTAAAAAGAGGCAACCCTAAACTAAGAGAGTATTTATAGGGTGGTGTTCCCAATGAGGATAGGGTGGCCGGCCAATAATGTCTAGGGCTTAGGGTTTTGTATTCTTGGGCTTTGGGCCAATCTACAAGGCTATGAGTTAAATTGTTTTTATCAAAGGTTCTAAATCATAAGCCATGACTTATGACTTTCTAATTCCTATTGCTAACTAGAGTCTATTGACCAAACCAAGGGTTAGCTTAGGTTAGACTAGAGTCATATATCCTAACCAAGTCCATACTAACTACGGTTAGCTTCTAGGTTGGTCTACAAGGGTCAAAACTAGTCAAAGTCAAACCTAGTCAACCCTCATCCAAACAATTCCAAAATAATTCCTAAAAATTCCCATAAATTCTAATAAATTTAAATTACCCCAAAAATGACACAAATACCCTCAAACTAGAAATATGGTAGTGACAAATCTACCCTCCTTAAAAGAATTTCGTCCTCGAAATTGAAAGGCAAAATACAACTGATGAGAAGGATTGAAAGTATACCTCACGGTCCAAAAAGATATGGGTAGCTCTCGCGCATCTCATCCTCCCGCTCCCAGGTAGACTCTCCTGGAGAATGATGTCTCCATGCGACGCGTACCAAAGGTATCACCTGGTTCCTCAGAACCTTCTTCCGTCGATCCAGAATCTCCACTGGCTGCTCTGGATAGCTGAGAGAAGGCCCAACCTCAATCTCTGAATGATCGAGCATATGGCTAGGGTCAGCCACTTACCGTCTCAACTATGATACATGGAATACGTTGTGGACCCCCACTAGCACAGGCGGCAAGTCTAGCCTATATGCAACGTCACCGACTCTCCCGCTGATAACGAAAGGGCCGATGAAGTACGGGCTAAGCTTCCCGCCTCCACCAAAACGTATCGTACCACGAGTCGGTGATATCCTTAAGAAAACCTGGTCTCCGACCTAATCACAAGCAAGGTCTCAATTAATTATAATAAACAAACATGATCAAAAAAATCACAAACAAACAAAACTAAATCTAATCCTACTCTAATCTATACCTCAAACTCCAACGGCCTCCGGTGGCTATCGGCCCAGTGCCGATGTCTGTCCTGCACCACGTGAAGTCTGTCTCTGATGAGCTTCACCTTCTCGGCTACGTTAACAACCATCTCTGGCCCCAGTAAAGCTCGCTCACCAACATCATCCCAAGATAAGGGTGTACGACACCTACGCCCGTACAGAGCCTCGAAAGGTGACATCTCAATGCTGGCCTGGAAACTATTGTTGTAAGCAAACTCCACCAAATGAAGATGATCCTCCCAGGAACCTCCAAAGTCCAGGACGCACGTCCGCAGCATATCCTCAAGTGTCTGAATAGTCCGTGCCGACTGTCCGTCCATCTGGGGGTGGTATACAGTACTAAACTTGAGCTGAGTGCCCAAGCTGGTCTGCAGACTCCTCCAGAAATGGGAAGTAAAGCAGCTATCTCGATCTGAGACGATGCTGACCGGAACCCCATGAATCCTGACTATCTGCCGCATATACATCTCTGTCGGCCTCTCTATAGACGTACCCACCTTGAATGGCAAGAAGTGGGCCGATTTGGTCAACCTATCAACGATGACCCAAATCGCGTCTTTCCCTCCTGGAGTACGCGGTAATCCTGATACGAAGTCCATAGTGATATGCTCCCATTTCCACTCGGGAATGGGCAGCGACTGCAATAATCCACCGGGCCTCTGCCTCTCTGCCTTGACCTGCTGACAGACCAAGCACCTAGCCACGAAGCGAGCCACTTCCCGCTTCATCCCTGACCACCAAACATGCTCCCTCATATCTCGGTACATCTTGTTGGCACCCGGGTGTATAGAGTACTGAGATCTGTGGGCCTCCTACATAACCTGCTTCCTGAGATCTCCGTTGGGCACACATAACCTGGAACCGTGCCTCAAGGCACCGTCCTCTGCAAGAGAAAACTCGCCCTCCAGCAATCCTGCTCGAACCTGCTCTCGGAGACACCGCAGAGCAACGTCCTTAAACTGTGCCGACTTGATCCACTCCACCAAGTCTGACTGAATCTGTATCCCCTATAGCTGCATCTGCACTCCGGGCACGATCACCTCAATCCCGAGGCTCTCTAAGTCTGCAAGCAAATGCCGATCCATGGTCAAACACATGGCTGTCGGATACCTACTCAAGGCATCGGCAACCACGTTGGCCTTCCCTAGGTGATACTGAAGTAGGATGTCAAAATCCTTCATCAACTCTAGCCTTCTGTGCTGTCTCATGTTCAACTCCTTCTGAGTGAACACATACTTTAAGCTCTTGTGATCTGTGAAGATCTCCACCCTCTCACCATACAGATAATGCTTCCACAACTTCAGAGCAAAAATCACTGCTGCCAGCTCCAGGTCGTGGGTAGGGTAGTTCTTCTCATGGGGACACAATTGCCTGGAAGCATAGGCAATCACCTTCCCATGCTGCTGCAAGACGCAACCCAGCCCCTTCCCTGAAGCATCACTATAAATAGTGAAACCACCTGATCCTGAAGGCAATGTCAGAATCGGAGCTGTCGTAAGCCGCTTCTTCAACTCATCAAAAGCTGCCTGACACTCCTCTGACCAAACATACTCAACATCCTTCCGGGTCAACCGAGTCAACGGCTCTGCAACCCGGGAGAAATCCTGCACAAATCTACGATAATATCCTGCCAGCCCCAGGAAACTCCTGATCTCTGCAACTGAAGCCGATGCTGTCCATGCCTCAACTGCTACAATCTTCTTGGGGTCAACTGAGATACCATCTCCAGTCACCACATGCCCCAAGAAGTCCACCCAGTCTAAGAAGAACTCGCACTTGGAGAGCTTCCCATAAAGCTGCGCCTTCTTGAGAATCTCCAGCACTATTCTCAAATGCTCCTCGTGCTCCTCCTCAGTCTTGGAATATATCAAGATGTCGTCAATAAACACCACCACAAACTGATCCAGATACTGATGGAACACCTTGTTCATAAGGTTCATAAATACTGCTGGTGCATTGGTTAGCCCAAACGGCATAACCAAAAACTCAAACTGTCCGTACCGCATCCTGAAAGCGGTCTTGGGAATATCCTCCCCCTTCACCTTCACCTGATGATATCCCGACCTCAGATCAATCTTAGAAAATACCCGAGCTCTGCTCAACTGGTCAAAAAGATCGTCGATCCGCGACAGTGGGTATTTGTTCTTGATCGTGAGGTTGTTGAGTGCCCTATAGTCAATACACATCCGTACTGACCTATCCTTCTTCGGCACGAACAACACTGGTGCACCCCATGGCGACGAACTCGAACGGATGAAGCCCTTGTCCTGTAGCTATTCCACCTGCTTCTTCAGCTCCACCAGCTCACTGTTGTTCACCCGATAGACATGCTGAGAGATGGGTTCCGCTCCTGGAACCAAGTCTACCGAGAACTCTATATTTCTGTCTGGTGGCAATTCCGGCAACTCCTCTGGGAAAACATCCATATAATCTGCTATCAAGGGGTGTGGAATCGCCTGCTCCTCGACCGAGACTCCACAGAAGACTCTGCTGCTCTGCTCTACCTGACGTCTGGAGTACTCGAACTCTGGCTCCCCCGGCGATCTGAAGAGAACTCTACCCCCTCTGCAATCAATGCTGGCGTGGTGCCTGCTCAACCAATCCATGCCTAGTACTATATCGTAGTTCGGCAATGGCATTACGAGCAGGCTCACCTCCAACTCACGGCCTCCTAAAACTACTCTTCGACCCTTACAAACATCACTCACGAGGATAATGCCACCCCCGATCGTGATCTTATAAGTCCTAGGCAACGATTCAGCTACGATACCGTGTCTAATCGTAAAAGATACTGATATGAAGCTATGTGAAGTACCGGAATCGAATAATACAAAAGCTGGACTGGAGTCAAGAAGAATCGAACCTGCAATCTGCTCTCCGATGGCCTCCGTATCCTCTGCTGCCATGGCGAATCCTCGCCCCTGCTGGCCTCCCCTGGCTTGCTGCTGGTGCGGGATGAACCTCTGCTGCGTCTGCAGGGCTGGTCCCCTCTGCTGGCCTGTTGGAGCCCTGGCTCCTCCTCCCGGGCCTGCTCGTGCTATGCGGCACTCCCTCATCTGGTGGTCTGCTGAACCACACACCATGCACTGGCCCAGCCTCTTCCGGCACTCATTGGCGACATGCCCGGGCTTCTTGCAGTAGACACAAGTGATAACCTGCCTCTGGCCCTGCTGGTGCTGTCTCGGCTGCTGCTGCTGATGAACTGGCCTCTGCTGAATCGGCTGCGGCTGAAACTGCCTCAGCTGCTGGTGCTGAAAGTGGGGCCTCTTGGCCTGGCCTCCACTGCTGCTGCCCCCAACTGGGTCTCGCCCGCTCTTGAGCCTAAGCTCAAGATCATCCTCTGCTATCAAGGCTCACGTCAAGATCTCCTCGAACGTGGCATCTCGGTTGCCCTTGGTCAAGGACTTGACCTCCTTGACTAGAGCCTTCCGGAACCTCTGGGCCTTCGCCGTCTCGCTCAAGCCATCTACAAACCTGCCGAGGCGGCCGAACTCCCCGGCGTACTCCTCCACCGAAAGACTCCCCTGGACTAGGCTCTCGAACTGCGTCTCCAAGGCTCTGAGTGCTGAATCTGGAAAGAACTTCTTCTTGAAGAAGCCCTTGACCTGCTCCCAAGTCTGCCCAGCTACCCCCACCCTGGGGTCTGACTAATACCAGGTGCGAGCAATATCTCGCATCCGGCTAGCTGCGGCCTCGATCTGAAGATCTGTTGGTATCCTGGCCAGACGGAAGATCTCCTCTCTATGCTCGATCCACTCATCGGCATATAGGATCCCCTCTGTCCCCAGAAAGTCTCTGGGGCTCATCTTCTGAAACTGCTCGATCCCCGGTGTCCTCGGCTGATGGACCACTAGTCGAGCTACAACCGTCGTAAGGGCCAACTCCATGCCCATGTCCTGTCGAGCCTGCTGTCGGTCTATGAACTGCTGGAAGTACGCGAACATCTGCGCTGCGTCTACGTATCCTGAAGGCGGCTGCTGGAAAGGATCCTCTGGGATGACCGGGTCCTGCCTCCGAGCCGGTGGAAGCATACCCCCTGCTGCTGCTGCCGAGGTCTCAATACGAGCAGAGGTGGCAGAAGCTGCAGTCCCCTGGCCTCGCTGTACTGGCTGGAAGGTAGCAGTCCCCTCCATAGCATCCCCATGGATGGTACGCTGCGATCGAGTCTCTACCATCCTGAAGATAGACAAACAAGAGTATCAATTTCTGAGAAAGAAGCGAAATAAAAAAGGCGGACAGTTAAAATTCAAAGGATCAGCTGACAATAAGGATTCAGATGGCAATAAAAGAAATTTTTTCCTAAAGTGATTGAGTACCTTAAAATTAATTTCCTATATTCTACTGCAGGCTGTAGTGATACTCTAATTCGAATACCACTACACTTCTAGTCTAGACCTGCATGGGCTACCACTAAAAACATGTCACGACCCGCACCCTAGAGTAAAGGCACGAGACGTGGGTACGTCCAGCCTACGCCGCAGTGTCGGCAGTAGAACGCTGTTCTAGGTCAACATACATCTAGCAATATATCCCTAAATAGTTTATACTCCCCGAATGGGGGTGACATAGCAGTAAATGAACTCAATCACAACTAAGGAAGAGATAGCACGATATGAAATAGAACTCAAGGAAAAATAGATGATAAAGTCGTCTAAGATAATCCCAGCAAATATCCAGAGGTACATGGTCTCAGATACAGAATGAAAGAATATATACAACTCAGAACTCTGAACAGAAATAAGTCTAGCTAAACATGTCTCAAGGCAACATAAAATAAGATAAGCCTAAGTAAACTAGTCTAGGCAATGGGGGTGATGTCCTCAGCTAGAGCTGGGTCCTCTTGAGGGTCCAGCTTGCAAGTGTCATCTAAGGCTTCCCCGTAGAAAGTATCCAGACAGGCCTCCTCCTCGTCCTCTGTAATATTTTCAACAGGTCCAGTCAGGACAGGAGCGAGCACAGTACATCTCAACAGTTCATAGCAGGTTAGAAAATATAATCATGTAGTAAAGTAAGATACAGGTACTGAAAGAAATGTGATATATAAACAGAGAGAGAACTGTAATAGAAATATCTACTATAAATAGAGACTAACAGTGGCTAGTGAGTCAGAGTACAATATAGACATGTAAATGGCATGGGATAATTCTGATAAGACACTACGGAATGATTCTGATGAGATACTACTTGGGTATTATTCACATGTCTATTTCTACTCCCCCGTACCCCCAATCAATACACAAGGATCCAACCAGGTTATGTTATGATTCCATACAAGGCCCCCGAAGGGTGGTACATGGATGTCCCATAAATGGGGATTCTAGGAAACCCAATATATGGGATAAGGATTCAAGAAAGACTCTGTGATCATAAGAGTATATGTCACAAGTGATCAGTAAACCAATGAAGCATAATGATACGCCATATAAGTGAAACGCACAGAACATGTAGTACCCGATGCTCCCTGAAGGGATAACATCTCAAGAAGGGATCCATATAGTACCAATCCGTGTGACCAACATGACAGTAACAAGTAAAGTAATTTAATGCAGGAAATAATTCTAAGCAGGATATGAAATGATCAGAGAATGTACTCGCCTGGTATCTGAGTGTCCAATATGAAAGTACTGTCCGAGGAGTGGTGTCTGGCTCCTAATCAGAACAGCACAAGTCACAACAAGTCCAAAATGGTATAATGAAGTCCTACTATGCATTCTACATGATTCTAGTCAATCTAGGCCAAAGTCAACTCTTGGTCAACTCTGGTCAACCCTAGAAGTCAAACTAGGTCAACCAAGTCTAGACTAGGTCAAGCTAGTCTATCTAGTCTAATCTAGACTATACTAGTCTATACTAATCCAGTCTAGGTCTGCCAAGGCTAAACTAGCCTATCAACATTCAATACAAGGCTATAGAACCTATCATATCAATCAAGCACAACTCCAAACACCAACACTAATGACACGCCAAGTACATATACAATATATTTATATATATATATATATATATATATATATATATATATGTATAGATACAAGGTATATACATATAGTTATAGAGCACACTACTATATATATACATTATATATATCATATATAACCATAGGCTAATGTGTAAACCATACAACATTATGCTAATACATATAAATATATACATATGTATAAAGGGGGCTCATGTGTGTGGTGATACATGGGTGTATGTGAGTGTGTGTATTAGTGAGAGTGATGTGAGGCATGGCAATGGTGTGGGTGAGTGAAGTGAGCTGTGTGACACGAGAGTGTTGTGTAGGTGACTTGAGAAATGTACAAAATAGTGTGTGGGGTGTGTGTGTGACTGTGAGTGAGTATTAAGGAGTGAGGGTGTGAGAGAGGGTATAATAGATATGAACAGTGTTATGGGAACATGCAAAACAGATAACTTTAAACATATAATGAAATCTGAATTCTATATAGTGAAATAGTGAAGAAAAGGAATGGTGTCAATTCAGTTTCAGTCCATAGAACTAATTCCCAGATTTCTGTCTTCCATTCAATACATACCCCGGTTTACACAACATTTGAATCATTCCTAGTTCACAATAAACTCAAAATCAGTACAGCAGTGCACAATTTCCAGTTTAACAGTCTAGGCTTAACATCTCAGATTTAAACCCCAAATCACACCAAAACAGTCCCAATCTCGACACACCAATAGAAAACATGTAGGAGTACATATTAGGGCTTTAGTATCATGTAAATAACAGTGTAGAATAGGTTAAATTGATGTTCAAAGTTCAATATCAAAATCTGGAAAAATCAGGAAATTGGGACTGATACATAGTTTTAGGATAATAAGGGAAATCGAGATTTGATGAATCAAAACAATCTAAAATACTAAAACAGAGGTTGGTAGTTGAAATATACAATGTATTTGTGTCCCAGGGTCCATCACGTGTCCATTAATATGACACAATCGTGTCCAATACAAATAAACCCAAAACAGTGCAAAACTGGCACTGTCTCGTGCACACGTGCACTTGTGTCGTGCACTCGACACAGGACACAAACGTGTCTCGTGGTCATCCACCTAGATAGCCCACCTATAGGATACCCCATAGGCCAACTAGCCAGTGTCCACGTCGTGTCTGTGTCGGATACGAGAGCCATATCAGAGTCGAAAGTGTTCGGCTGCACAGTCAGGCAAATCCCCGTGCAACGAGGATTTCTTCCTCGACACGCCACGTGGGCCCATGAAACTTGACACGTGGCGTGTCAGTCACTGCCCCAAGGGGCGTGTCAAGTTTCGTGTCCAACCAATACGTGTCGTGTCCGCTACAGTCCCCGAGTGGCAGGGGATCAAACCCGAGCGCGCGCGCGCGTGTGCAGCGCGTGTCCACACGTCGATTTTGACACAACCCGACATAATCACCTCCTCAGAGGAACAAAAATCCATAAACAATATCAAGACCTAGATTCCTATTCAAAAACATTGCACAAAAAGAATCGAAATGCCCTTTGAGGCATTTCGACAAACACTTAAGGAACAGGTCTGATACGTATCCAAAACGGACACGAAACCTATGAAACTCGACACGAAACCAATGCAACCACTTAGGGGACTCCTAGGGCTTCCTGAATATGTAAAGAAATCGAAATTTCATTGAGAAATGAAGAAGTTACCTATAGGTGAACTTTCTAGAAAAACCCCTTTTGTTGAGCTCCTCTCCTTGATATCCCAATCCAACAAATTAATACCAAACTGAAATGAAACTCCAATAACAGCAAGAATAGGTATATTAAAACCTAAAGGAAGAGATTTGAATGAAAAAGGACATGTAATAGAATTTCTATGGATTAAAAGAGTAGGAACAAACCTCTTTCTAAAATTGTGCTTTCCTAAAAAGAGGCAACCCTAAACTAAGAGAGTATTTATAGGGTGGTGTTCCCAATGAGGATAGGGTGGCCGGCAAATAATGTCTAGGGCTTAGGGTTTTGTATTCTTGGGCTTTGGGCCAATCTACAAGGCTATGAGTTAAATTGTTTTATCAAAGGTTCTAAATCATAAGCCATGACTTATGACTTTCTAATTCCTATTGCTAACTAGAGTCTATTGACCAAACCAAGGGTTAGCTTAGGTTATACTAGAGTCATATAACCTAACCAAGTCCATACTAACTAGGGTTAGCTTCTAGGTTGGTCTACAAGGGTCAAAACTAGTCAAAGTCAAACCTAGTCAACCCTCATCCAAACAATTCCAAAATAATTCCTAAAAATTCCCATAAATTCCCATAAATTCTAATAAATTTAAATTACCCCAAAAATGACACAAATACCCTCAAACTAGACATATGGTAGTGACAACGTCTTCTTCTGGCTCCTCTTGGGTCTCAATGGTGTTAGACCCATCAGTTTTGGACGGTGTGTCCGGCTCAGTCGTTTCTTCTGATGTTTCTGGTACCACTTTTGGTGTGTCCGGTACCTCTTCCTCCTGGAAAACCCATGGCGATTCCGCCACTGGTGGGGATGATTCATGTAGTAAGTTTACTTCCCTTCTTTATTATTTCTTGTTTTTTAAATTTTTATGATAGCTTAAATACTTTTCTTGAGTATGATGCTATGAGAGTTTGCTAGATTATTTCAACAAGAATAAAGTTTAGATCTATATAGATGCTTATACGCATGGTGTAGGAAATGAACCAACGCTGTGCTCTTATTCTGTGAAGCGGTAGCTCAGGCTTGTGGTCATTTGTCGAGGCCAAACCCTGCCAGAAATCCACGGTAGTTCTTGGATTCAAGTTGTTCTGAGAACGTAGGGGAGCTATATCGAGCCGCAGAATTAAGGGTCAAGCAAGCAAAAGCTTAGATCTAA
Source organism: Iris pallida (assembly GCA_029216955.1). NCBI lineage: Eukaryota > Viridiplantae > Streptophyta > Magnoliopsida > Asparagales > Iridaceae > Iris > Iris pallida. Next base: position 12,550,762 of record JANAVB010005796.1, on the reverse strand, counting down.
GAATATTTTTGTTGAAAATTATCTAGACCTCCTATAGCCTCCATACTCAAGAACAACCCCCTGAAATGGGAGATAACGTTCCGGCTAAGTCCGAGAATATAATTCATTCGGCAGGACATCACTGCCCGTTTGAATTAATTGGTTATGAACATATTGTTCATTTACCATTGCATAAGAACCCAGAAAATGGGATCTATAATTACCTTGCAGACATTTTAGTGTCTATAAGCAACGACATGCATAATATCATTAGAGAAATATGAGATATTGGGATAGATATGTCTTATATCAAGAATGAGCTTAAAAGCTTTGGAAAGACTCCAAAGGAAGCCGAGAGCTCTACCAGTAAACCAACTCCAGTCCGTCTGACAAAACCTGTCATTCAGACAACTAAATGGCGTTGGACAAATAGTATTAATATGCTAAGACTTTCATCCGAAGGTAAGAATACAATTCCTATGGATGAAATTAATGAAGAATATTACGAAACCTTTATTAGACTCCAACAACAAGAGTTATCTAGAGAAATTGAGAGTCAGGATGTTTATACTTACTATGATAAACATTCTAGGGCTATTGATTTCTTTAGATGGAAATATTCTGATAGTTCAGACTCAGGATCATCAGATAATGAAGCTGAGACTCTGAACATAAGAGTTATTGAAGAGGGTCAGGGCAGCAATGACTCTATTGTCATACGTGCTGAACCCACAACCCATCCGGGATCAATAAATCCACCCCCCGGAAGTGCTCATGAGAGATGTTAATGCATCTTTAGATGAACCTTCCCCATTTACTCGAATGTTCAATGAAGAAAAATGAAAAGATTGGGTTAGGTTAAATGCTACTACTAAGAAAACCTATCAAGAAAGACCATCTATACAAGATGGGTTGACATCCAATATCGATAATATTCCTCATAAACGTATGGGTGAATATATTTCGAATTGGTGTCAAAAAATATATGGAATGACATATTTCTTGCCTCCTGATACTACCACGGGAGGATTTATCCACTATGCCACTAGCCATTGGCAGGAAAATAGTATTGTCTGGCTACGAAATTTTGAAACTTTAAACCCCGAAGCCTCTGCTGAGGTGATGGGTCATAAAAACAAATTTGAGGCACTTAATAAGCTCTTAGAATATGTAGTGGCAGATTTTACGGGAGAAGATCTCAGTGCCACAAAAGATTATGATAAGATATTACATAAAATGATACTATGTAACATTTGTATGCTGGAAGAATTTGTAACCAAATATATTGGTCTTATCTTCCACCTAAGTAGTAAAGAGCATAAAGAATTCTGGATTAAAGGATTTTTTGTTAAAATACCATATCCCTGGAATAACATTATTAAAGAAATGTATGATAAAATCAGAGGCGGTGTGCATTCTACTGGAATGCTAAAACGAGCCTGTATGAGTGCCATGGACGAAACCTGTGAACAGGCAAAGGCACATACTCAAATAGAAAAATATATAAAAAAAATCGGTACTTGGATACAGGTGTTGTTCCAAGTATGACGAAGATGTTAATTATCAGTTCGGCTATCCGCCCGAATATAAAGGGTCAAAAAAGAGATGGCTTAGAAATAAAAGGGGTAAGACCTTTAGAAAGAAAAAATATATAATCACTCGGAAAAAATAGAAACCGAATTTCAAAAAGAAATTCAAATCCGAGAAGAAGTTTGACAAATGAAAGTTTATCAAAAAGAAAAAATTTCGAAAAGGATGTAAATGTTTTAAATGTAATAGAGAAGGTCATTTCACTAATGAATGTCCAGAAAACATTAGCAGCATCATTATTGATGACCTTGAAGAATACGGAATACATACTGGTACTATTGACGAAATAAGCAGTGATACATCTGCATCGTCATTATATGAGATAGAATCGATGAGCATATCCTCAAAGGAAGCTGGAGATTCTGATGAGGATCTCTGTAACTCTATTGACCATCTCAAAATAAATATGAATACCATAAATAAAACATACAATCAGGTAAGGATTACCCTCCTTAGTGATAAGGGGATCCACCCCATAAAAGATGGAATCTCAGCTGGATATACTTTATATGCCAGTAAGGCTGTTACTATAAAGGGATATCGAAGTGCAGAAATAAGCCTCGATTTAAGAATATATATACCTCTAGGATATTATGGGATAATCCATAGTATACCCCTACATGCTAATAAAGGTATAATCCTTACACAGGGCTTTATTGATCCCGTTTCTAGACATAATGTGACTATAACAGTCAAAAAACGACTTGGGAAGGGGATTATGACATTGATAGGGGAGATCCAATTGGATTATTAGTAATCCACAAATACGAGGATCTACCTATTGTTGTTGATCCACCCCCTAGAAAAACTATTAATGAACCTCCACCTGAATCTAGCAGCTCAGGTAGAGATTATCATTAACAATATTGTGAATTTAGAATATACATGAATACAATAACTTCAGAGGAAACTTCAAATTCTAGCCTTTTCCGAAGTGAAGGGGAACAATTTGAAATTACCGATGAAGATTTAGAAAAGCTGAAAGAAGCTATACCTCATTTTGATAAAAAGGAAGTTTATAAACCAATTTCCTTTCAGTCTAGATTTCTAAATAAACATACATATGTATTCGAAAGAATGCAGGGAAATATTGAGTTAAGAGGAGGAGAAGATTTCTCTTCTATCTATCTTCTTGATAAAAGGAAGATAGAAAAATTGAAAAAGAAATACCCAAAAAAGAGATATCTACATATTGGGTTAATACAAGTAAAAATAACAGGTCTATTCCGAACCGGAATAGATACACCCATATTAGTTGTTTGTATTGATGAACGTATAATTAATAATCCCGTAAATAGTATTATTGGAGGTGCTAAATCCAATTTAGCAAATAGATTATTTGGAATGAATATTCATCCCGACTTTTCTGTAAGTCTTGAGGATGAGAATATACAAAAAAACCTGTACTTTATCTATAAATCTACAAGGCATAGAACTCTTGCCTGGATCAAAAGTTTTGGGAATAGAATGGGAACATTGTATGGCCTTGAATGATACTCCCACATTCAAGTCCATTACTCCCAAACATTTGGTAAAACTATTTGAGGTAGGAGTAGGTAAAACCATTCAACCAAGATTATTTAAATTAGAACATTTGAGATTAGACAACGAGATGCAGTTGTTTGTAAAATCTCTTAAACCAAAAACCGAAGTACCTACCGAGTACTTCATTGCATCAGGAAATATAATATCTACGGTTGTAAATAACTGACGACCTATTCAGGATGAAGAATCCTCGTCTTCCAATACAGTGAGAATATCACGATCTAACTCCATGAGTCATCTTGGTACACATCAATTGCCAGTAGATGAATTCTCTCATCGAGCTAGTATTAGTGATTGTCCTGTAGAAGGGAGGACTAAATTGTTATTAGATCAAACAAAACAACATAGAGAAAATTTAGTGGTACATACACCATTATCCCGAATACGGAAACAAAACTCAGATCTTGCTTAATGAGTACAAAGAAAGTAAGGCATACTAAGTTTAATGCTAGCCAAATAAAAGAGGCTTATAAAATGTTTGTTATTACTAATAAATATAAAGAAATTATAAAATATGATTATCCTATAAAGTCAAATTATAGAATTATTGTCATGCGACAACTGGACAATACTTTACGTTGTCTCAGGGAACATATTCACGTGTATCATAAAATGAATCAGTCAGCCAGAGAAAAGGCTAACCTCCGGGAAATGAATGCCTCAACATGTCGATTAAAAAATAAAGAGGCTGAAAACACTAATGTTGAATTACTCCCTATGGAGCGCATTGATCTTACTATGGATGATGAACTGGACCTAGAATTGGCCAGTACATCTTTAGATATTATGGGTAAGGATTTTGGGCAAATTGATGATGATATCGATTAGCTTAAAATACCTCTAGACTATATTCCTGAATTGGAAGAATTACTCAAGTCTCCAATTAATGATCAGGACAACGTATGATTTAAAAACAACTCCACAATATCATATTTATATACCCCTGACTTTGCATGTACCAAGGTATAAAGAATTAACTATCCACGCACTCCTGGATACAGGGGCGGAGGCTAGTGTACTACAGGAAATATTTATACCTGAACACTTACGTCTCAAGGTCGAAAGGCCATGTCGGTTAAACGACTTTATGGGAGACAAGTCCAAGTTAATTACAAAACTAATATTCCTGTCCAACTACAAGATATATATGGAAATTCGAAAACATATGAATTTACGTTTACTTTATTACCGAAAGAGTTTGATTGTGATTGTCTCCTTGGTATGGACAATCTACGCCACTATCCTCCATTTAATAAATATTATATAGACATTGATGGCATGTCTATACCCCGTATTCCATTCAATATACATATGGCTGACATCTATAAGCCACACGCAGCACAGCGTGGTGATAATAATAATACTAACGACGAGAAAGAAAAAGAAAAAATTTGTACATATACACTTCCTGCGGAAAATAACTTCCAAAAGGTTATCCATGGAATGTTAGAGCCATTATATTCTGACAACCCATTAAAATGGTTCGATAGAGCTCTTTGATTTTGCAAAATTGAGCTCATAGACATACATAAAGACTCCAAGGTACGAGTCGATAGCATAATGGTATCTCCTTCAGATAAGGAGGAATTTGCTAAGCAGATAGACGAGTTACTTCGTCTAAAGCTTATACAAAAAAGTTCTAGTACTCATTCCTCTCCGGCTTTCCTCGTTAGGAATCATGCTGAGATTAAAAGAGGAAAAGCTAGAATGGTTATTAATTATAGAAAGTTAAATAGCTACATTAAATTTGATGGGTATTTTATCCCTTCAGCAGAAAATCTAATAAAACAAATACAAGGAGCTAAGTTTTATAGTAAGTTTGATGCTAAATCTGGTTTTTGGCAGATAAAGCTTGCTGATAAAGCTTCCATTGAGTTAACAGCATTCAGTTGTCCTCAGGGACATTTCGAATGGCTTGTTATGCCCTTTGGATTAAAAAATGCACCACAAATATTCTAAAAGTAGATGAATTCCATATTTGGACATTTAGAATATGTTGTAGTATATATTGATGATATTCTTGTATTTTTCAAAACCGCTGATGAACACAAGGAGCATCAATTATCAGTAGTAAAACTATTACTAGATAATAGAATTATTCTGAGTCCCAAGAAAATCGAGTTGTTTAAAACGGAGATCGATTTCTTAGGGAAAATAATTAAAAATGGTCAGATAGAACTACAGCAACATATATACACTAAAATAAAAGATTTCTCTGAAGACTTTAAAATTTTAAATGAACTTCAAAGTTTCTTGGGATTACTTAACTATGGCAGAAAATTCATTCCTCATCTTTCTGCTAGAGTCGAGAAATTACAAGATAAGCTTGCTGCTGAACAAGCAAAGTATGAAAGAGATACGGGAGAACAGCCCCGTAAGTGGGATACTAGTAGAATTCCTATTTTCCTTTCACCAGATGAAAAGGACGAACTATCAAAGATAAAAGAACTAGTGAAGGATCAGAGAATCCTTTATTTCCCACTTGATAATGAAAAACTTGTTTTGCAGACCGATACTTCTGATCTTTTTTGGGTAGGAGTACTCATTGCAAAATAAAAAGAAATAGTAGCCTATACGTCAGGCAAATTTACAAAAACTCAAATTAAATATGCTACCTATGATAAAGAGTTATTGGCGGTTAAATTAGCCATTAAAAGCCTAAAGATATATCTACTATATAGAAATTTCATTATTGAAACTGACAATAAGTCGGTAGGTCCGTTTCTAAAGAAAAAGACTATTAATAATCCTGAGGAAAACCTCAGAAGACTTAGAATAGCAATGTATTTAAAAATATTCAATTATGATGTAGTTTATATTCCTAGTTATACTAATTTTCTTGCTGATATATTGACCAGGATATGAAATATGGACGAAGACGACTTCCTTGAAATGCGTCGGGTGTTCGAACAGATGAGCACCGAGGACGACTTTACCAAGGTCTCTGGCAAAAAATTTAGAGCGGAGACTTCGGTAGCGGGAGCCTCTTCTTCAGTAGCGCAAAAGACGAAAAGCCCAGCTCCAGCAGGGACTACAACTAGTCCGCAGGCGAACAGCCAGAGGGTGAACAACCCGCAGGCCTCATCGGGCCCGGCAAACAGCCAGTCGCTTGGGACAACCAGCTCTCAAGCTGCTACAACAGCTGCCACACAGGCACAGCAGACGAAGGACAAGGCCTGGGAAGGACCAAAGAAGCCTTCTCAGAAAACTTTTGCCACAGCAATGTTGAAAAATTGGTACAATTAAGATCTTGAGAGAGTTGACAAGGGCTCTTGGGATCTGTTCAATGGCTGCTACCGAGCCATCCAAGCTAATGATACTAAGGGAGCATGTTTTTGGCTCTCTCAACTTGAGAAGCAATACACAATCTCGAGGAACAATGCAATACAGCTAAATACAAAGTTGACTAATGTCCAGAAAAGGGCTACTCAGTTAATTTCTTATAGCTCGTCATCATGGTCTCCCGCACTCATATCTAGGGAGAGAGATCTATTTTAGGGCAACTGCGCTGAACATAGAGAGCTAAAAGAAATTTTAAAGCAGATAAATAGTCATGACCTGGTGAATCTCAGGATGTCCGATGTTCTGACTTTTTTCACCACGCTAGAACTAAAGGATAAAAAACTCCTAAATATTGAGTCTGAGGTCATGGTCCAAAAAATGATTACCATGTACCAACAAGGACTTATTGAGGAATCACGCCTCTTAGCCTATTTTAAGCGCTTGGATGATTCAAGCGTTGCTAAATATTTTGAAGGCGAAGAAATTATATATAGTAAATATGAAAATATTTGCCTTTAGTTGTATGTTTCCAAGAAATTGTAAAGTTAGAAACTCAAATACGGAAAGGGCTTGTTCATAAAGTTTTTGTTAGCACTTCTGATGCAGAGCTCTACGAGAAGACCATCCCGAAGATTTGTTGGGAGGCGGCCCTCTCGCACACTAGCCGTTTCCAAGGTCCATCTTCTTTTTTCGTTTTTGTAAACGCCACCCAACCCGTTTCTGGTAGCGCATAAGGACCTCTTTGTATGTAATCTTTTTCAGCATTGGTCTACCATGCTTCATGCTTCATTCAGAAACAGGCAAACTCAGCATAGAAGGGTCAGGACATTGGAAGACTGATTGTCCACTTCTCAAACAAGGGAACAAATAAGGTATATCTCATTTACTAGTAGTTGAAACATGTTTAGCAGTGTTATCTACCGGCACCTGGTGTGTAGATACAGGAGCCACTAATCATGTCTATAATACATTGCAGGGGTTCCAGGAAACCAGACGGCTCAGTGATGGAGAGATATGCTTGTTCATGGGTGACGCTACAAAAGTATCGGTCGTTGCATTAGGAGATGTTACTTTATCTTTTGGTAGAAATAAGTCTTTGACATTGAGAGATTGTCTTTACGCACCTTCACTTAGAAGGAATTTAGTTTCTGTTTCTATGTTAGTTAAGGATGGATATTCAGTTTATTTTAATGACAATATTGTAATTAGAAAGAATAAACATTTTATCTGTTCTGGTGCATTGGTTGATAATTTGTATGTCATTAATCCTATTTCGCCCACAATGTAACTTATGGAAATGAATAATATGTCATCTAACTTAAATAAGAGAAAAGAACCTTCTTGTATGAACCAAACATATCTTTGGCACTTACGATTGGGGCATATTAACCTAAGAAGGATTCAAAGACTGGTTGAAGATGGACCTTTGTGTTCATTGGAAGTGGAGGCACTACCAGTCTGTGAATCCTGCTTGGAAGGTAAAATGACCAAAAGGCCTTTTACGGCAAAGGGGTATAGGGCCAAAGATGTGTTGGAATTGGTTCATTCTGATTTGTGTGGACCCATGACTATCCAAGCTAGAGGTGGCTTTGAATATTTTGTCACATTTATTGACGATTATTCAAGGTATGGATACATTTATTTGATGAGCCGTAAGTCTGAATGCTTTGAGAAATTCAAAGAGTATAAGGCTGAAACGGAGAAACGTCATGGAAAATGTATCAAGTTATTACGATCAGATCATGGTGGCGAGTATCTCTTTGGAGAGTTTAGGGATTATTTATCAGAGGCTGGGATTACATCCCAATTGACTGCACCTGGAACGCCCCAACAGAATGGTGTAGCCGAAAGAAGGAATAGAACTCTTATGGAGATGGTTAGATCAATGATGAGTTATTCGGATTTGCCAGATTCATTTTGGGGATATGCCTTAAAGACTGCAGCTTATATTTTGAACTTGGTTCCTTCTAAGTCAGTACCTCTTACTCCCACAGAGCTGTGGATTGGGCGTAAGCCTAGTCTGAAACATGTTCGCATTTGGGGTAGTCCAGCACATGTACTGAATAGGAAAGCAGATAAGTTGGAATCTTGTACAGAAGTACGCTTATTTGTAGGCTATCCAAGAGGAACGAAAGGAGGTTTATTTTATAGTCCTAAGGATCAGAAGGTCATTGTTAGCACCAATGCCCGATTCTTAGAGGAAGACTATGTGATGAACCATAAACCCACAAGTAGAGTTGTTCTAGAAGAACTGAGATGTGAGACACCAAGTACTTCAGTACCAACAGTATAAGAGGATGAACCACAAATAACTGCACAACGTGTCACAAATGTTACACCACAACCGATAGTTCCTCGTCGTAGTGGGAGGGTTGTGATACAACCTGATAGATATATGTTCTTGGGAGAGTCGTCAGACTTCATCCCTGAGGAACAAGATTATGATCCCTGTACCTACAATAAAGCACTCCAAGATAAAGATGCAGAGTCTTGGCAAAAAGTAATGATATCTGAAATAGAATCTATGGATTCTAATCAGGTCTGGGAGCTTGTAGAACCACCCGTTGGTGTAAAAGCCATTGGATGCAAGTGGGTCTATAAGAGAAAAAGAGGATCAGACGGTAAGGTTGAAACCTTTAAAGCTCGGCTTGTAGCAAAAGGTTTTACTGAAAGAGAGGGTATCAATTATGCGGAAACCTTTTCTCCTGTAGTCATGCTTAAGTCTATTCGGATTCTTTTATCTATTGTAGCTCATCTCGATTATGAGATTTGGCAAATGGATGTCAAGACAGCTTTGCTTAATGGAAGTCTTGGGGAAGACATCTATATGAAGCAACCAGACGGGTTCATTAAAAAGGGCCAGGAGCATCTTGTTTGTAACCTCAAGAAGTCCATTTATGGACTTAAGCAAGCTTCCAGATCTTGGAACATATGTTTTGATCAGGTGATAAAATCCTATGGATTTGATCAATGTCAGGATGAATCATGTGTACAGAAAGTGTGACGGAAACGTGGTGGTGTTCCTAGTACTTTATGTGGATGACATCTTGCTCATTGGAAACAATGTGAAGGTATTATCTGATGTAAGGGTATGGTTATCCAAACAGTTTGATATGAAGGACTTGGGAGTAGTAGGTCACATCCTTGGGATCAAAGTTCTACGAGATCGCAAGAAAAGGATGTTGGGCTTATCCCAAGCTTCGTATATCGATACTGTACTAACTCGTTTTAGTATGCAAAATTCTAAGAAAGGTTTTTTACCTTTTAGACATGGAATTGCTCTATCAAAAGAGCAGTGTCCGAGGACACCTAAAGAGATAGAGAACATAAAGGCAGTTCCTTATGCTTCAGCAGTAGGAAGCTTAATGTATGAAATACTATGTACGAGACCAGACATCTGCTTTGCCGTAGGCATAGTCAGCAGATATCAGTCTAACCCAGGACAAGAGCACTGGACTGTCGTAAAGCATATTTTGAAGTACCTGAAAAGGACTAAAGAGTATATGCTAGTTTACCAGACAGATAGTTTAGTTCCCTTGGGGTATACAGGCTTAGATTTTCAGTCAGATAGGGATTCCAGGAAATTTACCTCAGGTTTTGTGTTTACTTTGGGAGGTGGAGCCATTGTGTAGAGGAGTATCAAGCAAAAATGTATTGCTGATTCCACCATGGAAGTCGAGTATGTGGCAGCCTCTGAGGCAGCCAAAGAAGCGGTTTGGCTCAGAAACTTTCTGTTGGACTTGGATGTGGTACCTAGTTTGCCTAAGTCTATTATACTTTATTGTGATAATAGTGGTGCAGTTGCAAACTCGAAGGAACCACGAGCCCATAAGACAGGCAAACACATTGAGCGCAAGTACCACCTAATACGAGATTTCGTAAAGAAATGAAAAGTTGCTGTGATCATGACAGCATCAGCCGACAACCTAGCTGATCCCTTTACAAAGAGCTTACCAGCTAAGGCTTTTGACAGTCATGTTGAGGGAATGGGAGTCAGATGTGTAGCAGCATGGCTTTAAGTATAAGTGGGAGATTTGTAACAGTATACTGAAAAGCAATGCTTTGAGTATAAGTGGGAGATTGTTAGGGTTATTTACTAAAAGCATCACTTTTGTAGTAACCTTATTTCCTTAAATTTTGAATGAGAATCATATAGGCAAATGTTTGCATATTGTATTTGTTGCAAGTGTTAATGCAAATATCTGATATTCTATATTATAGATAATATGGAGTGGGTGTCACACAGAAGATCATATTATCAGTTTCCTATGGAGTATATAAATAATTCACAACCTAGATGGACTTGGACAATCTATTGGAAAGGTTGTAGTGTAATCTGGTATTAGTCTATCTTGACTATAGGTTTACACTAGTACACTTTGTGTGTATTGAACAGGACCACTTCAGGTTGTTCTCTTTGTACTGACTACATAAGAGAACAAATACCTCTGTTATTATGGATGCTTGTGCTCTTAATCCAGACATAATAACGGACATGTATATGTAGTATGTATTACTTTGACTCATAAAAGAGTGAGATTCATTATGGATCAACAACCTCTATGAATTGGGTAATAACATTGTATGTATGATGGGCTGTTGATTATAAATGGAATTAATGTCCCGATACATCGGATTGATGATGTCCTCTTAAGGAGCTCATAAGGATTGTCATGTAAACCATGCAGGTGGAATATATCCGATATGACAAATAAAGTTGAGCGGTACTACTTAAGGATAAAAGATGTCGAATCAATATAGTTGTCAATAACTTGATTTGATCGACGGACATACGATATCTTAACATGGGGAGCCAAACGAGCATATAATAAAAGGAGCCCACAAACATAATTTGGAATTAGGGAGGTAGTGCAACAATAGCACATTAGTGGACTGAGCTATTGTTAATGGGCGTGGATTATGTGTTCGGACTGAACACGGGATATCCAGATCCGTTAGGAGGCCTAACCCTAATTTCTCCTCATGGTCCCTGTCGTAGCCTATATATATCCTCTATTCTCTGGCCGCCAGATTACTGATCAAAAATCTAAAATTTTCTATAAATTTGTGATTCACGTAAGCAGAGAAAGAGAGGGCTGCCAAGGAGAAGAAAAGGTTGGGAGATCATCGCCCACACGACGTCCAACTCGAGGAAGGAATACGTACAGAAGATCTTGGGGTCGTCCACTCGAGATTGCTAGGAATTACTTGTCTCCTTTCTGCCGCAGGTATAATTCGTGAACCCTAGTTTCCGCCTATGAAGGGTTAGAACACGTTTAGATCTATTTAACCTTCTATCGATCAATACGCACACCAAAGGAAGGGTCCTGGGAATCTCCAGTTCTATCACAACTTGCCAGTACTCCTGCCCGCCTATCCCTGTTTTAGCTTCTTCTTCTTTCCAAGGACACTCATGAAGCTCTCTGTGAAGCTCGTTTGAGGGTAATATCTAAGAGGCAAGGAGAAGGAGCTGAACAATTTATCAATGTTGGATCATTAATCCTAGGAAATCCGGTCACACCAAGTGAATAATCTATCCACATTGGATCATATCGTCACACCAAGAGGTAATAGTGTACCTATGGGGATCTGACAACTATCAAAATTAATAACTCCTTATCTAAATTCCATGGCCTAGACTACCCATCAGTAAACTTGTATAAGGGACTCCTAGTCCTAGTCATTCTCTTAAATTAAATTAATCCCTAAACGTGAATGAGCATTTCCTAGTCGCAGGCTCGCAATAGTACGACTAACTTATGTACTATCGCGAGTTCGCATGACTTGCGAAAACTGACCTGCATGGGCTACCACAAAAACTTGTCACGACCTGCACCCGTTTTTTTTTAAACAGATACGAGACGTGTCCAAGCCAGCCTACGCCGCAGTGTCGGCGGTAGAACGCTGTCACGGCCATGAAGATCAAAATCACAAATAATGCTCAATCACATAATTAATTTCATTTACAAAGATCACAAGTTTTATATTTGCAGAAAAATATAAACTTATACAAATATTTGAATGACTACAACTCCACTATCTAGCTAGTCTCTAGGCTTTTATCTGCAAATATTCCCGTCACTCCCCAAGCTAAGTGAATCCACGGCTAACCTGAAAAATATTGGTTTCCAGTCAGGAATGGAACGAGCACAATTCACTGAATGTAATTTCAAATAAAAAAAATGACTATAAAACAAAGGTTAGACATCAATCATGAGTTTTAAAAATAACAAGAAAATACAGAAAACTAATAGTAAATAAATAGACACCAAATACTTTCCCCAACTACTAGAAGTACCTTTGATATGTGATCAGTCTGGGATACTACACCGCACGGTCTATGAGGTCTACTTGCAGAAAATAAACACGGTCTACAATGTCTACTTGCAGAAAAATAAACACGGTCTACAATGTCTACTTACAGAAAAATAAACACGGTCTACAATGTCTACTTACAGAAAAATAAACACGGTCTACGAGATCTACTGCATGAAAATAAACACGGTCTACGAGATCTACTGCATGAAAATAAATACGGTCTACGAGATCTACTGCATGAAAATAAACACGGTCTACGGTCGGATCACACATCCTTGGTACTTCTCATTCCCGACTCAATAATTTATAATAGAGTATAGAAATCACATAAACAATGACTAATCAATGAAATATAGTAAAGATCAATATTGAAATGCAGACAATAAACTGTACTCACTTGGGATCCTGTGCTGGTGAAACCGATAATCTGAGCCACTCAGTATGCCACAATAGTCAAAACCCATACAACAATCCCCGGAAGCTGAAATAAATATTACCAATATTCTTAGAATAGTCAAATTAGCAAAAATTGCCTGTCCTTAAGTCCAATTCTGGACACAGGGGAAAAACGGTAATTTTGGGCCAAAACGATGTCCGCCGTTGGACCCGATTTGCACCGAAAAGCATGCCAGAGTCAACGGTCTCTAAAGTCGTCAAACTACATGTCTACGAATCCGGTTTTCCGATACGAACCCAACCGTGTATCCAAAGTTGGATTCCAGCTGGCCGTGCACAAAATCGCCCGTTGAGTGGGACCGTGGGACCCGCAAAACGACGTACGATTCAACTATCTCAGAATTGGACCAAACTTGGCATACAGGACCAAAAAATGATACGGTCCTGTTGGCGCAAGTTTCGCCTCGATCTGACGAACGTGCATCAAGTAATTAAGAAATTTACAAAGTGCACGATACGGTGAATTTCGACGGATACGCATCAAATTCATCGCGCACACGCGACCAACTTGAATTCCGTTAAAGCCCACACAACCACGAAGCCGTTACGCAGCTTTCGATACTTTCGGTTTGCGACCATGTTGCCCAGATTGGCGGGACGCAGGTCGTGTGGATGAATTTTCTAATTTTCAAAAACTGTTTTCATAGGTTTTTTCTCGATTTTCGATGTTGAATAACTATCTGTAAACTAAATGAAAAATCAATCTATCAGAAGGGTTTCGATCCCCTATATGTTGGCTTCGACTGTTACAAATTAGTTTCCAAGGATTCGACAGTTTGGGCTCGGGATTACCCTTCCAACACAGGGTGTTTGCTGCCTTCTAGTCCTATTTTGGGACTGATTTACGACGATTTTCGAACCGTAAATCGTCGTGCTCGACGCGAACCTAAACAATCTAATTAGAGAGGCTTGTAGGGGGTCACCTGGGGATCGAACTTGTGAAAATGATTCGGAAGATGGTGGAGTAAAGGCGAAGAAATCATCGCACGAAGGTGCTTCGCCACACTGCTGTTGTCGTTGATCCCCTGTTCGCACGCGTGTGCGTGCTCTGTCTCCACGCGGACCTGACTGCGCGCGACGGCGCCCAGGGCGGCCCGCGGTTGCGCCAAGGCTGGGGAAGCTTCGCCAGGGGCTGGGCGACAAGGTGGAGGTGGCGGCGTGTGGTTTGGTGTCGAGGAGTTAGGTTTCGCGTGACTCCTCTGCTCTCTCGGTTTCTTTATAACTGCACATACAAATACTTCCCAAAGCTCTCGGTTTTGGGCTCAGGCCTTGTGCGAGTTTGGGCCATGGGTTTTAGCATTGGCTTGGAGGAAAATTATAATAGGGGGTGCTCTGTTTGCATTAGCTGGGTTCGGCTTTTGGGTTTAGTTAGGCTGAGGGTTTCTTTATGGCTGAGAAAGGGGGAAAGCACTGATGAGCTCGGCCAATTGCTGCTACTGTAGCGTATAATTCTTTTTTTTTCTTTATTACACTATACTAAGATATTTATATATACATGAATATATATACATATCTATATACTCCCATGTATATACTTTATCAGCAATTATTTATATATGAAAATATAATAATATATAATCTATGTACTATAACATTTATTTAAAATAATATAATCAATAATACCAAATTATTATTATATACGAATATCCTCAATAATAACAATAATAATAATAATAATAATAATAATAAAATTCAATAAATCAATAATGGCATATATATACCATTTTGCAGTCAAATAATCCTAAATTGTACAAGGACGTATCTATACAAATATCGCTGAATATCAAACTAATAATAATATTTATAACATTTAAATACAAATATTTAGAAATATTCCTCAGTTTATTAAAATGGAATACAACGCAATCTTACGAAAATATGTCAAGACGAATGTCATTGGACGTCTCGCATGACTACATGGGCTTGAGCTCAGTTCGGGTCCAGTCCGGGCTAAAATGATATAATTGATTTCCCTAACTCAATAATATAATTAATAAATAACTAAAAATGTTCTATGGGGTTAAGTCGCAACTTGGCCCGGTTTTCCTAGTTAGGACATCACTATTGCTCGGCCTTCCTTGGCAGGGCTAATACATTAGCCAAAGCACGCCATTGCACTATCCGTGCCACGATTCCTAGTCATCGTGTACTCCAAAACTCCACTATGGCTAAAATCATCAACCGTAAAATTAACTAAATAATTATTTATAAAAACTCTAAAAATTACCATTTAATTCAAATAAATAAATAAATAAAATATATTATCAAAATTCCGGGAAGAGGGGTTACAAATCTACCCGCCTTAAAAATAATTTCGTCCTCGAAATTCTAATTCATAATTATCCTTAAATTCAAAAAGGAATTCTACTACAACCTTAATCTCCTTAAATTTAATTCAACAAAATAGTTTATAACCTTCTCTAGCTATTTATAACTCCAAATACTCGAGAACTTCTACCCACCTTTGGTCACACTACTCCCTCAGGGGTATGTCCCTACAGGTTTATAATCATTCAAACACTTGCTAAAATTTCTACCAATAGATATCTACTTGCTTATGGCCTTTATAATTCTTCCTTATCTATCATGCAACCCTAAAGTCAACAAGCACAAATTTATACAAAGTAGCTAAGAAATATCGATAAATTCTAATAGGTATGATCATTCGTCGCTCTCAAATAGGAAGATAAGGAGGAGTAATCGAGAGCAATCATGAAGGTTCAGGGCGGTAGGGCGTATCCGATAATACAGGTAAAAAAAATGTTTTTGCACCATTGACTTATTTGCTAGATGAGCTACTCTAGTCCAGTCACCTGCTAAATTGGAGAACACTTCGTTTCTTAGAGGGGCTTGCAATCCGGCAATACAGAAGTCTCATTCTCGAAATTAATCCAAACAAGGTTCCATAACGGAACAAAATTTGAAAAAAATTAAGATCGCGATCCTTTCCGTGGTTATGTAATACACACGAGCAAGGGATCTAAATACAATACGAGATCGCATCGCGACTTCCAGGTAGATGGAATAATGGTTACGGACGACTTCACATTCTAAGAAGGGGAGGCAACATAATAGGTATAGGGACCTATTTCAAGTAGTCCGATTTTATAGTCCATTTATGGTGGTATGCATGAATGGGTATTACTGGGTCTTAATGGGTTCCCTAATTGGCATCAATTCGTCGGTTGGATGAACCTTGAACTTCAATCTATATGGGCTGGACAAGATCTTTATGATAAAACTATTTCTACTAGGTTAGGGTAACCTGGAAGAAGTTTCCACCCAAGTGGTTGAGCTAGTTGGGCAGTCGGATTGGTTAAATAGGTTTTGTAAACCCTGGAGATGCGTCTTTCGTGACTTTTGTGTTTAAGTAGCACGAGAAGACACAATTGAATGGCATACTAGTGACATGTGCGTAGTGGGCTTCGAGTAGATCACAACCATATATATTTGGTCGAAAGGTTCGAGTCAAGGTTGAGGCTCTAGTGGAAGTCGGAAAGTATATCGGTATTGTGGTAAGGGTTATAGCTAGTCCTTTTTACCTGAAAGTCGTACCATCAAAATAAAGTACAAGAGGACGGGTTTGAGTGGGACATGATATACCTAGATGAAGGTGGACTCGTCTAGATCTTACATATGAAATTTGTTGGAAGGTAACAACTGGACTCGTGCTTCGAATATTAATGACACGGCCGGGGACACTAAATGATCTAAATGGAAAGTGGGAGTCCATGGGAACTAACTATCCTATTAATGGAAATTATTCTAATCAATCAGTAATCCTTGTATATCCCAAAAAAATTTTTGAAGGCTTATAGTCTACCCACCTTAGAAGCTAGGACAGGATTTTAGGAATAATGAGGTTAGAAAAATTCTAAAGTCCGGATATTGTACCGCAACTCTTGTTAATAAGGAATAAGGTACGACGTATCGGGATACGGTAGATATAAGTCAAGTCAAGGGTTGTTCCTCAATAATTGGAAAACGAGTGTGTATAATAACCCATGGTTGATAAAATTGAATGATCTGCTCGTCCATAGTATACAAGGGTTATCGACGGGATAACCAACTTTAAGGCACATCATAAGAAAGGAATTTTAACAACTGAGCCGTGAATTTCTATTGGGGTCAAACCTGCCAGACTATTGTCACAAGGGTTCTAGTTAAACCAAGCTTCAAACAATTGATTAGAGGCTCACAACATTTAGTCTCTTGAGAATAGGTAGTCTCCTAGGTTGGCATTTTGTCTAAGGGTAAAGCCCTAATCATTCTCAAATTCAGATGGCTAGAAGGTTCCAATAGTAGTTTGAGGGTCGAGAGGAGAACGAATAACTCAACCACATGGCTGGCCGATGGTAGCTACACTTGTGTATACCACTATCATAGCCATGGGGATACTCTGTATCTCCCTACCATAATGATCTTTCGTCTTTCCAAATCGGTGAAAGACAAAAATAATAAAGAGTTCAAGGGGGATGTTACTGAATACAATCACGTGATCCAAAGGCGAACGTATAATTCAAGAGGAATTGTCAAAGCAGTCGCAGATGAGATCCTAGATACCTATATATCTCCATCCGTGTAGTGTAATTAAACGAAGAGCGAACCAAATGCATCATAGTTGATCAGACTATAATACATTGATTCTGATTAGACAATAAGTTAGCAGGCGTCCCCACTAAACATATGTCTTGAATCAAGCTCGAGAATAGTATGAGCTTGCAAATCTAGGCTGTAATAGCAGTATTGGTCAAGATAGTCAAAATACAAATATGTGAGATTTTTGAAAGAAGGCAGAAATAGTTCAAATTTTGTGAGAATCAAACCTTACCTGATGTTCTTGCTTATACAGTCATCCTACTATCTTCTTATTCATAAGACCTTGGTCAACCAATGGGTTATGGACTTCTAAATTCCATATTCCAGGTAAACCTATTAGTGTCAGTTAATTCTCTCGTCAATAGGGCACATGGACCGCGGAATGCTAGGTTAGGAGGCATGCTACTCAACTTGCAGAACTTCCACTAATATTGGCTTTGGATCTTAAGGAACGTACAGGGCATTTCCCTATCCTCCATAGTATCCTAAACTTGTAATCACGTCTGAAGTTATTTCACCGAGGACTACGCCTCGCCCGTATACTCGAGCTGTGGTAAACCCTTGGTTTCGTAACTCAAATATGATACAAAGTCAAACACTTCTTAACCCTATCCAATATTGACTCAAGGGTAACGACAATCAAAGAGGACCACTAGCCATAATAATATTCTATAACCTATATTTTCTTAAACCAATTTCAACTCAAGGGGTCGTGCCTCGCCAGTGCGCTGCTGGCTGCGGTGAATCCATAGTCTCCATAATACAAATAAATGGCGACAGTGCGCTGCTGTCCTACCATTTGAGTAAACTAACATTCCTTTAACAAAAATCTGTACGAATTCCTGGGCTTATAGAGACTCAAACAAGTCAACTATGTAATAAGGCGTAAATATTTGTCCTATCAGTCACAATCTTTAAAATAAAAGATTTAATCATAGAGGAAATAACTGGAAACAAAAGGATTACGAACATTCTGGTATCTATTCTATGTGTATTCAAACCATTGAGAAAAAATCCTGAATCGAAACTAACTCGAGGTCCGTATATGAATAACAAAATTCAGATATTTCATAAAATAATGATTCTTAGGGCAACTAGGAACTAAATAGACGATTTAGACTAGGATATGAGGGTAATATCTAAGAGGCAAGGAGAAGGAGCTGAACAATTTATCAATGTTGGATCATTAATCCTAGGAAGCCCGGTCACACCAAGTGAATAATCTATCCACATTGGATCATATCGTCACACCAAGAGGTAATAGTGTACCTATGGGGATCTGACAACTATCAAAATTAATAACTCCTTATCTAAATTCCATGGCCTAGACTACCCATCAGTAAACTTGTATAAGGGACTCCTAGTCCTAGTCATTCTCTTAAATTAAATAGATCCCTAAATGTGAATGAGCATTTCCTAGTCGCAGGCTCGCAATAGTACGACTAACTTATGTACTATCGCGAGTTCGCATGACTTACGAAAACTGACCTGCATGGGCCACCACAAAAACTTGTCACGACCCGCACCCGTTTTTTTTAAACGGATACGAGACGTGTCCAAGCCAGCCTACGCTACAGTGTCGGCGGTAGAACGCTGTCACGGCCATGATGATCAAAATCACAAATAATGCTCAATCACATAATTAATTTAATTTACAAAGATCACAAGTTTTACATTTGCAGAAAAATATAAACTTGTACAAATATTTGAATGACTACAACTCCACTATCTAGCTAGTCTCTAGGCTTTTATCTGCAAATATTCCCGTCACTCCCCAAGCTAAGTGAATCCACAGCTAACCTAAAAAATGTTGGTTTCCAGTCAGGAATGGAACGAGCACAATTCACTGAATGCAATTTCAAATAAAGAAAATGAATATAAAACAAAGGTTAGACATCAATCATGAGTTTTGAAAATAACCAGGAAATACAGAAAACTAATAGTAAATAAATAGACACCAAATACTTTCCCCAACTACTAGAAGTACCTTTGATATGTGATCAGTCTGGGACACTACACCGCACGGTCTACGAGGTCTACTTGCAGAAAATAAATACGGTCTACAATGTCTACTTGCAGAAAAATAAACACGGTCTACAATGTCTACTTGCAGAAAAATAAACACGATCTACAATGTCTACTTGTAGAAAAATAAACACGGTCTACAATGTCTACTTGCAAAAAAATAAACACGGTCTACGAGATCTACTGCATGAAAATAAACACGGTCTACGAGATCTACTGCATGAAAATAAATACGGTCTACGGTCGGATCACACATACTTGGTACTTCTCATTCCCGACTCAATAATTTATAATAGAGTATAGAAATCACGTAACCAATGACTAATCAATAAAATATAATAAAGATCAATATCGAAATACAGACAATAAACTGTACTCGCCTGGGGTCATGTGCTGGTGAAACCGATAATCTGAGCCACTCAGTATGCCACAATAGTCAAAACCCATACAACAGTCCCCGGAAGCTGAAATAAACATTACCAATATTCTTAGAATAGTCAAATTAGCTAGAATTGCCTGTTGATAAGTCCAATTCTGGACATAGAGGCAAAACGGTAATTTCGGGCCAAAACGGTGTCCGCCGTTGGACCCGCTTTACACCGAAAAGCGTGCCAGAGTCAATGGTCTCTAAAGTCGTCAAACTACATGTCTACGGATCCATTTTTTCGATACGAACCCAACCGTATGTCCAAAGTTGGATTCTGGCCGGCCGTGCACAAAATCGCCCGTTGAGTGGGACCGTGGGGCCCGCAAAACGACGTACGATTCAACTGTCTCAGAATTGGACCAAACTTGGCATACAGGACCAGAAAAATGATACGGTCCTATTGGCGCAAGTTTTGTCTCGATCTGACGAGCGTGCATCAAGTAATTGAGAAATTTGCAAAGTGCACGATACGGTAAATTTCGACGGATATGTATCAAATTCGTCGCGCACACGCGACCAACTTGAATTCCGTCAAAGCCCACACGACCACGAAGCTGTTACGCAGCTTTCGATACTTTCGGTTCGTGACCACGTCGCCCGGATTGACGGGACGCACGTCGTATGGATGAATTTTCTAATTTTCGAAAACTGTTTTCATAGGTTTTTTCTCGATTTTCGATGTTGAATAACTATCTGTAAACTAAATAAAAAATCAATCTATCAGGAGGGTTTCGATCCCCTATATGTTGGCTTCGACTGTTACAAATTAGTTTCCAAGGATTCGACAGTTCGGGCTCAAGATTACCCTTCCAACACAGGGTGTTTGCTGCCTTCTAGTCCTGTTTTGGGACTGATTTACGACGATTTTCGAACCGTAAATCGTCGTGCTCGACGCGAACCTAAACAATCTAATTAGAGAGGCTTGTAGGGGGTTACCTGGGGATCGGACCTATGAAAATGGTTCGGAAGATGGTGGAGTAAAGGCGAAGAAATTATCGCACGAAGGCGCTTCGCCACACTGCTGTTGTCGCTGATCCCCTGTTCGCGCGCGTGTACACGCTGTGTCTCCGTGCGGACCTGGCTGCACGCGACGGCGCCCAGGGCGGCGCACGATTGCGCCAAGGCTGGGGAAGCTTCGCTAGGGGCTGGGCGACAAGGTGGAGGTGGCGGCGTGTGGTTTGGTGTCGAGGAGTTAGGTTTCACGTGACTCCTCTGCTCTCTCGGTTTCTTTATAACTGCACATACAAATACTTCCCAAAGCTCTCGGTTTTGGGCTCAGGCCTTGCGCGAGTTTGGGGCAAGGGTTTTAGCATTGGCTTGGGGGAAAATTACAATAGGGGGTGCTCTGTTTGCATTAGCTGGGTTCGGCTTTTGGGTATAGTTAGGCTGAGGGTTTCTTTATGGCTGAGAAAGGGGGAAAGCTCTGATGAGCTCGGCCAATTGCTGCTACTGTAGCGTATAATTCTTTTTTTTTCTCTTTTTTTATTTTTTTTTATTACACTATACTTAGATATTTATATATACATGAATATATATATACATATCTATATACTCCCATGTATATACTTTATCAGCAATTATTTATATATGAAAATATAATAATATATAATCTATGTACTATAACATTTATTTAAAATAATATAATCAATAATAACAAAATACTATTATATACGAATATCCTCAATAATAATAATAATAATAATAATAATAATAATAACAATAATAATAACAACAACAACAACAACAATAATAATAATAATAATAATAATAATAATAATAAAATTCAATAAATCAATAATGGCATATATATACCATTTTGCAGTCTAATAATCCTAAATTGTACAAGGACGTATCTATACAAATATCGCTGAATATCAAACTAATAATAATATTTATAACATTTAAATACAAATATTTATAAATATTCCTCAGTTTATTAAAATGGAATACAACGCAATCTTACAAAAATATGTCAAGACGAATGTCATTGGACGTCTCGCATGACTACATGGGCTTGAGCTCAGTTCGGGTCCAGTCCGGGCTAAAATGATATAATTGATTTCCCTAACTCAATAATATAATTAATAAATAACTAAAAACGTTACATGGGGTTAAGTCGCAACTTGGCCCGGTTTTCCTAGTTAGGACATCACTATGGCTCGGCCTTCCTTGGCAGGGCTAATACACTAGCCAAAGCACGCCATTGCACTATCCGTGCCACGATTCCTAGTCATCGTGTACTCCAAAACTCCACTATGGCTAAAATCATCAACCGTAAAATTAACTAAATAATTATTTATAAAAACTCTAAAAATCACCATTTAATTCAAATAAATAAATGAATAAAACATATTATCAAAATTCCGGGAAGAGGGGTTACAGGTATGTCGGTTCCGTCAAGGTGAAGCGGATTCAGATCGATCCAGGGTCTTCCCTCACAATCATCCCGAAGACGCTACTCTCAACACTGGGGATCCCAATGTACCGTCTGGCGCCTTCCAACACTACAATCAGTGGCTTCTATGCTAGCAAAAGCGAGCTGCTGGGCAAAATACGGCTGAAGTGTCATATCGGAAACCTCCGAACCGAGGTGACTTGCTATGTCGTGGACGCTGACGTCAACCACAACCTCCTACTGGGTCGTTCGTGGCTACATGAGTACATGGTGGTGCCATCTACACTCCACCAATGTATGAAGTACGTGTCCACCAACGACATCATCCGGACAGAGTTTGCAGACATTGACCCTTTCAAGGGGGTCGAAGCCTACTTTACTGATTCTACCCTGTACAAGTCGTACGACGAAGGGGAAGCCAATGATGCTGACGATGAAGCAGAAATGGCAGCAGAGTCGGAAATGGAGCCAGAGATGATTCCCGACGCTCCTTTGAAAATTCGATTCAAAGGAAAACCGCCTTAGATGCTGCCTCTCATGACCATCAAGCTACCTGAAAAAGCACCAACTGCTCTAGGTAGAACACCTACTGAAGCTCCCTTCAAGATACGACTCAAGAAAAAGTTGCCTCAAACATCGGCTCCCCTTGTGGCAAAACTATAGGGGAAGGCACCAATCACTGAAGGCGCAGTTGAGGCACCTCTGAAGGTGCATCTTAAAGGCAAGCCTCCGCCATCATCCGTCTCATCCAAGCTGCCGGAGAAGGCCCATATAGCCCTCTCAGACCCCAAAGTCAAAGCTGCGGTGGACTCTTCCGAACTAATCCCGGTACTCACAGATGAAGAGCTAGGGGAATACATATCTGCTGATGTAGATGCACCCTCTCTGGACAATGTAATCTCGCGGGACAAAATCTCGTATTTTATCAATAATAGAGAGTCTTTTAATTATTCTAGTCTTCCACATTGGAATGCCATGTATACGTTAGATAACGCTCTACGGTCGTTGCAAACACAAATAACGACCGTCAATCATGTAAATCGAGTAGTCCCGTCCCAAGGGGTCTGTTTCGTAGTCCCACCACCAAATCGAAACGAAGAATCCATCATCTTCGGCAAAGTCGAGCATCATCAAGACCTCCCGCCACTCGAGCAAGAACCAGATACCGGCAGAATACAAGTCTATCGGTACACGGACAAGGCAAAGTACCTCATCCAAAAGATGGGTTACGATCTAAAAAGCAACAAAGGCCTGAACTACGGCAAGAGTCGACGTCTTCCTCTCCGGCTCCCAACACCTAGAGGAAAGCCGCAGGACTACTATCATCGAACTCGACGGGGGGTAGGCTACGTCACGCCGCCGGCAACTCCAGAAAGTTCGGAGGCAGAAGAAGTAGAACATTCTCATTTGTCCGAAGCATCAACTTGGGATTCCGATACCAGTATCGTCTCAGTCTTCAAGAAGGTGCTATCAACCAACATGGCATCTGCACAATCTCAAGAAGATGAAGGCGAAGACCAAATGCCAGAATTCTTTGAGGAAGAACCTTGGGCTCAACGCCTAGGAGCACAGTGGGAGTCTCGTTTTGAATTACGCGAACCCCCTACCGAAGATGAAGTCGAGCAGATCGACCTTGGGGATGGATCTTCTTCCAAACCCATCTTCATCAGCAAAAGCCTAAAAGAAGAAGACCAAAAATCTTTAATCCAACAGGATAAAGAATATATCGACATCTTCGCCTGGAGCTACGAAGATATGTCGGGACTTGATCCCCAGATCGTGATGCATAGGCTTAACATCTTACCTGATGCCAAGCCTATAAAGCAGCAATAGCGATGTTTTCGTCCTGACATCATGAATGCTATCGATCAAGAGGTAGACAAACTCCTGACCAGCGAATTTATTCATAAAGAATGACACCCGGATTGGGTGGCCAACGTCGTCCCTATCACCAAGAAGGATGGAAAGATACGAGTCTATATCGACTTCAGGGATCTCAATACTGCTTGCCCGAAGAACGAATTCCCGCTTCCAATCACTGACATGATGATCGATAATACATGTGGCTTCGAGCGCATGTCTTTCATGGATGGGTACTCGGGCTACAACCAGATCAAAATGTTCTCCGATGACGCAAAGCACACATTCAGGACACCGAAAGGGGTTTTCTGCTACACAGTGATGTCCTTCGGCTTGAAGAACGCTGGTGCTATATACCAACGAGCTATGAGTACCATCTTCCGTCAACATCTTCGTAAAATAGTCGAATGCTATGTTGATGATATCGCTGTCAAGAGTCGTCTCAAAGGTGATCACCTACAAGACCTAAAAACAGTCTTCGATCTCATGCGAGCGCATCAACTCAAGATGAACCCCGCTAAATCCTTCCTTGGAGTTTCTAGCGAAAAGTTCTTAGGCTTCATTATCACGGGAAAGGCATTCATGTCGATCCCGAGAAGACCAAAGCCATCCTTGACATGGACCCTCCAAAGAATCTCCGAGAACTTCGAGGCCTGCAAGGGCGTCTTGCATACATCCAGCTCATGAAGAAGGGGGTCGCTTACGTCTGGACAGAGGAATGCCAAAAATCTTTCGATGATATCAAGGCTTACTTGACGAGCCCGTCAGTCCTGGTGGAACCCATCGCCGGTAAACCATTTCTTCTCTACGTCCGTGCGATGGATCATTCCCTCGGCGCTCTGCTGGCTCAGAACAACGATGCGGGCTACGAGCAAGCTATCTACTACTTCAGTAGGACACTGATCGGGGCCGAACACCGGTACAACCCCATTGAAAAAGAGTGTTTGGCTTTGGTGTTCGCCATCCAGAAGACTCGCCATTATGTCTCGGGCCAGACAATTTATGTCATCTCCCGAGTCAATCCGCTTAGGGTTCTCATGACGAAACTTGGATCATTGAACTCCCGGCTAGCTACATGGGCGATCCTGTTGACGCCATACAACATGGTGTTTGTTCCAGAAAAAGCCATCAAGGGTCAAGCTCTGGCCGACTTTTTAGCTGCACACCCCATTCCAGAGTCCTCCAAACTCTATGAAGACATCCCGGATGAGGTCAAAGAGTCAAATGTCATCGAAGAAAGCTCCGTCTGGCGGATGTTTTTCGATGGCGCTTCAAGAACAGGCCCCAAAGGCCAAATCATCGTCGGAGTGGGGGTAGTCCTAGTCTCCCCCGATCAGCTGGTCATCCAGCGTACTTACTTCCTTTCAAAGCCGTGCTCTAACAATGTTGCTGAGTACAACACTCTCATCATGGGTCTCCAGCTGGCACAACAGCTGGGGGTAGATCATCTGGAAGCCTACGGTGGCTCAAAACTCGTTGTTAACCAGATCAGAGGGCAATACGAAGTCCGCCATGAAGATCTGGTTCCTTACCATGAAGTTGCATTGAATATTATTTCAACTTTCACTAAGTTCTTCATTGAACATGTACCACGCTTACAAAACTTGGAGGCTGACGCTCTGGCTGGCCTCGCAGCCTCATTGGCAGTACCCCTCGGGACACAGCACTACGTCACGGTAGTTGGTCGAGACGTGGTATGTCCTAAAAACAACCTTTGCTCATAAATGGCCCATGCCATGGCAACAAGTGCTGGTATTAATGTCCGAGACTGGAGGTTCCCGTTCATCGACTTTGCTGTCTACGGAATTCTTCCAAAGGACCCGAAGGAAGTCGTCTCAGTCAGGAGGCGTTCCCTTCGATTTTATTACGATACAGCTACTAAAATGCTGTATCGACGCTCCTACGATGGACTTCTCCTTCGATGTTTATCCAACGAGGAAGCAGCTGAAGCCCTTCGAGAAGCTCATGAAGGAACTTGCAGGTCTCATCAACCTGGGCCTAAGTTGCAGGATCGACTGCGATGCATGGGTTACTACTGGCCATCCATGGCAGCCGACGCTGTCGACTATGCTAAGAAGTGCCATGCTTGCCAGCTCCATGCCGACTTCATCCATACACCGTCGGAACCACTACATCCTACGGTCGCCTCTTGGTCCTTCGAAGCTTGGGGCATGGACATTGTAGGACCCATCACCCCTCCTTCATCGAGGGGACATCGCTTCATCCTTGCCATTACTGACTACTTCTCCAAATGGGCAGAAGCAGTTCCACTGATGGAAGTGAAGAGCTCTAGGGTGATCAGCTTCATCAAGCACCATGTCATCTACCGTTTTGGGGTACCTCAAAGGATTATCCACGATAACGGTCCATAATTTATCAGCCATATTTTCAGCAGATTCTGTGACAAGAATCGCATTCAGAACGTGGCATCGACCGCCTACAATCTGGAAGCAAACGGATTGGCCGAGGCATTTAACAAGACTATCGTCAAGCTACTCAAAAAGGTCGTGTTATCCAACAAATGCGACTGGGACGAAAAGCTCGGCAAATGCGTTTGGGCCTACCGCACAACGGTACGGACCCCGACGGGCAACACACCATTCTCCTTAGTCTACGGGAGCGAAGCGGTACTGCCTCTCGAGATCCAGATACCCTCATTCCGTGTAGCGATCACAAATCAACTCACAGAAGAGGACAATCAACGTCGCCGTCTGCGAGAATTGGAGGCACCTGACAAAAAATGTCTCCTAGCTCAACAGTGCATCAAACTCTATCAAGCCCGTATATCACAGGCTTTCAACAAGAAGGTCAAACAGAGGACTTTCCAAGTAGGCGACCTGGTTCTGGCAGTCAGGAGGCCAATGGTGTTGACACACAAAACACCAGGAAAGTTCGAGCCCAAATGGGAGGGACCTTTCATCATAGAGACGGTATACTCAAACGATGTTTACCGTCTCGCCCGATCAAACGGGTACTTGTTCATGATGCCCATCAACGACAAGTTCCTAAAGAAGTACTACTCTTGACATCTTTCAGATATGTACTTCCACCTCTACCTAGCAAGGGAATCAGTGGGCCTGATCATCAGAGCTCACATACACCCCCCCTTTTTCACAAAAATCCTATGCTTTCGGAATCCAGTTGTTCCATTGCATTCTATCTCCAGTAGAAGGACAACCACGTCCATATTACCTCTGAGTTGCTCCCCTATGCCCTACAAAACGGAATCCTGCGCTCCGTAAGACTACGCTATCCATCATTTTTACCACGTCCACATTACCTCTGAGTAAACACCCCGTACAGACAACCCCTGTGTTGCCGTACATTGATCGCAGAACTTCCATGTCCACATTACCTCTGAGTAGTTTTGCGTATCCCCCCAGAGTCATTCCTACCACGTCCATAACACCTCTGAGTAGAAAGATTTTATCATTTGAACCCCATATTTGCCACGTCCACATTACCTCTGAGCAAACATGTCGGTTCTCTCAAACTTATTATTTGTACCTAATAACCAAGGTGCGCAAAAGATAATAGGTCCACACAAATTATCAAGTTCATGATAGCAAGAATGAACATACCACAAAACTCTTTATTCTTTATTTAAAAGTAAAGGATTACATCCCCAGCAGGAGTTGCAAATTACACAAAATAATAAAAAAAGGAGAGGCTACAACTCCTAAGCATCACCGGGATTGGCTGAAAGCTTTTCGATCCGACACTTCAAGTCTTCCGTCCGAGTCTCTGCGGTCGCCAGGACTCGACGTTCGATTTCTTGACGCATCATTTCTACGGCCTCAGGGGAAGTGTCATCCTCATACTTCTCGTCCAACTGTTATCGCTGCTGGACCAGGGAAAGAGCCTGGCGGGTGAAAGCTGCTTCCTCCTCCTTGGATGCTACATGTTCACCCTTAACTCGCTCAACATCTAATAAGAGTTGGGCCCGCTGGCCTTCAAGGAGGCGAATCTTGGCATTAACCTCCGCTATACTAGCGTCCAACGCAGCTCGCAACTCTACCTTCTCCTGCGTGGACTGAGATAGCCTCTCCACCGCAGCCTCAGCTTCGGCCACCTCGCGTTCCCAGACAGCCACGGTGGTCTAATAAGATGACTCAGTTTCAGCGATCAACTTCTCCTTTTCTGCTTCTATCAGGGCAGAGAGATCATTTTGCTGGATACACTGAAACTCGAAAAGCAGCTGGTCGAGCTCGACCACCGATGCCTCCAGAATCTCGGCCATATGATCATGGCACTGGTGGAAACGTATCAGACCAATGTGAGGGAGCGCCATGGTTTTTGCCGTCGTGAAACTCCCATTGGCATTTATCACTGCCGATACGCCCCTTTGCAGCATCTTGTACACCGCCTCAATGATAAACTTCACATACTCATCCGTATCCGCCAGCACTTGCGGTGTCATAGCAGGAGTTGGAGGAGCTGCTCTAGACGGGGGACCGGAAGAAGACCCGCCGGCTTCAATCTGCGAGACTGAAACCTCGGCATCAACGGACTCTCCCTCAATGGGGGCTTAAACTTTGCCACTGGCCCGAGGAGCCAAGAGAGCGGAAGGAGCCGAGAGGGGCGTCGATATCGTGCCCCAAGTAGAAGGAGCAATAGGGGGTTCCAGCAAACCCTTGCCTTTCTTAAGCTCGGAGGGACCTCCGACGTCAGGGGCTATCTCCTCCGCATCCAACACACTATCAGCAGGCTGCACGGGACCTTCCCCCTCGCGCAAGGCAGCGTGATCAGCACTTGTTTCCTGATTCGGCTCCCCTGGAGTCAGGTTCGACGGACGAGTCTCATTTTCATCATCGAATCCCTCTGCGGGGATAGAATCTGTCGCTACCTCCCGGTCGGCAGCCACCTCAGCCTCCGCTGCTGAGTCTGGGGTAGGGCTCGGTAACGCTAAAGCCGACCTCCCCTCATCATGATAAGGAGGGGAATCAGCCCCCTCCTCAATTTCAATCATGTCTGTTGCTCCCGCAACAGGCTCACTCATCTCTGGGGGAACGTCATCTGAAGACGACAAACTCCACTCCACTTCCTCATCTGGAAGCCCCGTATCTGCTGGGTCCTCAACGCCAAAGGCCCCCACGGCGGCTTGTACCCTTCCGGGAGCAGTTTTATCCTCAGCTTCCCTTCCAACATAATCTGGAGATACTAAAATCTCTGCAGGAACGACATTGTCAGGATTCTCCTCCACGGAAGACGCTACAATCGGAGGAATACGCTCGTCAGAAGAGCTCTCCACCTTCTTCGGTTTACTGACGCCCGGTTTCGAAACTCGGATTTTCTTCTTCAACGGTTCCTACAAAAAGGGAAAGTATATGTTTTTGAGCGCGAGGAACATATGCCTATTGATGTCGACACTTGCCTCGGTAGCACGGATTGCGGCAGTCAGCCCAATCTCTCGGAGTTCGGTTTAAAACTGTGTCAGAATCCAGAGTGTCATCTTGTCCCACTTGGAAATATAGTGACACCAACCCTCTACCCAAAATTCACCTTTTGCAAAAGTCGAAGCGCCAAAAGCAAATGTGTTGGTAGGGACGTCACTCTAAATGCTCCTAGGACACAGAGTCTGCCAGGTAAAAGAAGGCCCAGTCCGTGCGACGGCCAAAGTATCCTTCTGATTGGAGGTAGCGTCGATCCTGATGGTGCCTGCCACCGCTCTCCCCTGAGACGGGGTTAGATCCCAAGACATCCTCATCTTGGAAGCAAGGCGACAGAAAGCCGTCAAAGGCCATTGACGCTCAAGTTGCTTAACAGTCATGTGCACCCCTCTTACTGTAAAGAACCAATCTTCCTTGATCTTTAACACCTTTGCTTCAGTAGAAATAAGGTGGTCCCCGAACAGGAACTCTGGCTTCAAGAAAGTCACATTATCAGAAATGGCAGATTTTAAAATGCCACACTCCATCATCCGTTGGAGGAACCCATGATGTTGTTCCCAGATTTGAGTCGTTCTCTCGGGAGGCTGATCCAGCATAATGGCAGCTTGGGCAGGATTTATCACCTCCTCGTTATAATCTACTTCCATCTGACAGAGGACAGCGTCCAGAAGCACTTCATTCAAGAGCGGGACGGTCATCGACACTGGTGGTCAGCAAAAGAAGACAAAGATTCAGATAAGTTAGAAACAACAAAAGAATCTGAGCCACGTTCTCATCAGAAGCGTATACCCTGAACCAAGGCTCAAGCGCATCTGAAAAGAAGCTTCGGCGCATCATCAGGGTCTAAATCCATGCGCGTCAGCAGTGAAGCTTCGGTGCATCATCAGGGTCTAAATCCATGCGCGTCAACAGTGAAGCTTTGGCGCATCATCAGGGTCTAAACCCATACGCGTCAGCAGTAAAGTTTCGGCACATCATCAGGGTTTAAACCCATACGCGTCGACGGAAAAGCTTCAACACATCATCAGGACTCAAGGTCCATGCGCATCGGCGTATGTGAGTTCTAAAAATGGCCTATTCGAGTACAGAAAGATATGGTAAAGAATAATGAAACCCATTTTTTCACCGCCGGTCGAACGTCGACGGACGTCCGGTGGACATCATCCGCAACAACCTCCACAGGCTCTTTCCCTTTGCCTCGTCCTCGGCCTGCACCACCGCGAGGAGTCTTGGGGGCCATCTCGTAAAAAAAGAAGCTAAGGTTTTTTTGAAAGAAGAACTCTAGAGAAGAAGAAAGCAAAGTGGAGAAGAACCCTCTTTCTCCATCAGACGTCTATTTATAGGCTTGGTCGCCCGCGTGAACCGATGAAGGGTGACATCAGCCGCCGCCTCGGTTCTGTGAAGTGATAACTGCAAATAAATCCAAAAAGATCATTATTAATCTTTTTGGTTACTTCGAAGCGTTATCATTTGTATTAACTGAGAGGAACATGCGCCCCATCACTGATGCGTGGAGTAATCATGTGCCCGAACAGTCATGCGCCCCGTTGAAGACACCACCATGCTTCTTATTCAAAGTATTCCAAAAGTTGATAAAAAGTTTTGAAAACTTTGAAGGGGGTCTTGTAGAAGCATAGAATTTCAGGACCAGAAATCCTATGCGCCTAACATTACATGCGCCATGAGCTCAGATGAAGGACTTGGCACAGCAAACAGCAAAAGCATAGACATTAAAAGAAGATTTTTATTTCATATAAAAGTCTATTACAAGTCTAAAAAAGGCTTTTACAAAGAAGAATTTCTACAAAGAAAAGACCCTAAGTCTACAGCCAGGTGCAGCAACTGCCATGCGCTCTCAGTCAGGCGCATCTCCTCAGCGTCTCAGCCAGGCGCATCCTTTCAGCAGCTCAGTTATGTGCATCCCTTCAACGTCTCAGTCATACGCATCATGAAGTCTCAGCATATGCGCTCCACTTCGACCCAATCAAATGCTTCGACTAATGAAGCATTTATTGAGTAGAACGAGGGTGGGCAATCAAACCCCTAGCTGGAGGAAGAGCTCTCCAAAGCCCAAGAAAGATGATCGGGACACCACAATTCCGATCTACGGCTCTTCCAGCATAACGGAGACGAGGCTCGAGCATCTCGATCTTTGGATGCAACAGGCACCATCCGCCTGCCTCAGAAGCCCTCGACTCCGACTTTTGGATGTAACAGTCACCTTCACGTGCATGAACGAAGACAAGTCGTCGCATCTTCACCCTCGGGAGCATCTCGTCAACAGAATGTGCTCGAGCAAACAAGTTCATTTCGGGAGGACGTGAGAGAACGAGAAGCAAACTCTCCCCTTGCCACTATTTATAGGCCGAGCAAATCAAACCCATGCGCCAAGTGGTTGGCTCTTCGAATCTCGTGCAATGAATTTGTATTAATGGTGATGAACCTGACGCTTCAAATTCGGCCAAGTCAAAAACATCTATTTAAAGCACTCGAAGAACGTAATAGTCGGACCAATAAAGACGTGTCATGCAAACGGATGCGCCGGTCAGACCGTGCATCATACAAACACGCCCATCAGCACCAAGCGCCTCATAAGGATGCGCCTCACGCATCCCCATGCGCCTAGTGGAACACAGATCGACGCACCCACTCAACAGTCCATCACCTATCAAAGAACATTAAATACTGAAGTCTGACACGACAGCAGCCAGTCCCCAAGGACTGAACAGTTGACAGCTTTTTCAAAAAATGAAGCATCGCTGACGTCAGCATCATCATTACTTTTCTCCGACTGGCTACAAGCCACGTGGCCAACCAACCATTTCGTATGTGCCTCCGCAGCCATGCGCCTAAGCCCCTGCATGCGCCTCAAAAGCCATGCACCTCAGACTTTTCTCTGATCCCTAAAGACAGAAGTCAAGTCACTACTGAAGCCTCATATGCGCCTCAAAAGTCGTGCGCCCTAGACTGGTTCATGACTCCTAAAGGTTACAAGCCGAAGTCTCCTCATGCACCCAATCCCAGGCGCATCCTATCTGATCACTCTCCACCAAATCCGAGATCTTTGAGCCATGGACCTACGACACGTATCCTTTGACTCGATTCAGCCTATGAAGGGGTGCTAATCACCCAAGATCTCAGCAACTGAAAGATCCTCTCCATTGCTATGTGTCAGTTCGGTCGCAGCCCACAAAGGCAACAGAAAAGGTTAACTCCTCAAACAGAGCGCATCGCCCATGCGCCTCCATCAGCAATCACCACGTGGCATCCCTACAACCTGGCGCATCCGACATATGCACGCATGAGCAGCCAGCCTGCAAAGCTATAAATAGAGGGATTATTTCCTTCTCACACACACACACAGAGACATACCTACAGACAGAGACCTACACACAGTGAGAGAGGCAGATACAGACACTCAACGTCTTCTTCCTCTCCGCAAGCTCCAGCACCCAGAGTGTCACGCCCCGACCCGGAATCACCCGAATCATCGTCCTCGCAGGGGGCGTGATGCCGCACGAGCCTGGAGTTGCGCTCGTGCAAGGCAAGATGACAAGTTCTCAAATGGTTATCCTTTGATTCGATATTAACAACGAAAGAAAACAGAGTATACAAAATAATTCTCTTTATTGATATCTGAAACTGAGATTACAATGGCTTTCGATAGCCTCACAATATATGCCAGATTGGCTACAACACTCAGGCTCTCTCTTGCCCACAAAGGATTTCACCGTTCCATACATCCTGCCTTCTATATCTCGGCCGCATCAATCCCGCTGCGTAGTCCGAGCGTCAATGCGATAGCACGCTTCAATGCACTTCGGCATTCCAAGCCTTAACACGTTCAAGCAACGCTTCGCCACGAGCAATCCATTCCCTGCACCCTGCATAAAGCTGGTGGGGGATCAGTACGTTCGTCCTCACATGTACTGAAGCAAAGATCATCTTTCCAAACTGATATTTTAATATTTATGTTGAATCATGCAACTTAGCTTATGATCTTGCTATGTTCTCCTTAGGGTCAATTTTATGGCATCTTCGAAAGCGTAAAGCATGTTATCATAGCAGCATGTTATCGAATTGAATAGGCAAACAAACAAGCAATCTCGTGTTTGATTCGTGGCGCGACTTACCAAGTCGACGCACTCGCCCTTGCACCGACGCAAGGTGAATACGCCGTAATCCTTCCCTGTCATGTTATATGTGCATCTCTAAGCAGGATCTCTATGCAGGACGCATACGCGCCTACACTTTCAACCCATCGTTCCTTAACTATATGAGGGCTGTTTGCGTATCCGTGCCGGAATGGACTAAAGGAGTTCCTTTCTTTTCTCTCCTTCTTTTCTCTCTATTTGGTTGGGCTACCCGGCGTTTCACGGGTTGGGTCACAATCCCAAACAACCGAAACGTTCCCGCTGTATACCATCATTTGTGGCTTTTTCCATCTAGTTTGATATGCGCCTACAAAGATTATCCGATCCCTCCACGGCCAATCGGTTCCGGGGCGCATCCGACATTTAACCGTTTGGGGGAAACACTCGTACACGAGTTATTATCACATTAATCTCGAGCCCATTCCAATCGACCATGCAACGCCCTATCATTCAAGTAATCAATTCAAACAACCAAATATAGTCTTGAGTTCGAGACTCAGACTTATCATCTCGCATTTCTTTCGTTAGCTTTCTGTGTTCTTACATTTCATACTTCGTTTCAATCATTCAATAGCATCGTGCCTCAACTCAATGCTCGTCAACCGAACGACCCGAAGGTCTTGAACACCTTTCGAGGCACCATGTCATATCCGACAGTTCCGCCACATTCATGCCACAACTGTATTCTCTCGCAACGAAGCCATCTTTTATTATCCCGTGCACGTAGGCACGTTCGACCATATTTCCATGTTCTATAACTTAGCATTCAATGTTCGGGGCTTGCGCGCTAGGGCGCTCGCCTATTGTCTTTCAAAGTTCTAGCCGTCTAACTCGTGCATCAAAGGCACGGTATGGTTCGTGCGCTAAGGTACTCGCCGAGTACAGTTATCCCATGTTCTTGCGGCTTGCGCACCGAGGCGCTCGCCTTTGCGATATCCAATGTTCCATAGCGACTCGTGCATAGGATGCACGTTTCATTTCGATTGTTCTAACTTAGTGTTCGACACACACTATGATTTATCTCCGATCGGACCACGCCCGTGGCGTCGATAGGTTAACTTTTAGCATACAATGATATATTTGACTTATCGCATGAAGGAGTAAAAAGAAGTCAATCCTCCCACCTTGAGTCGATACGCCTTCGTCGTTTCACCGAGCCGATGTGGCTCGATTTCATAACTTTGTTGCACGGCCGCTCTCTTGACATAGCCATTCGAGCACTTCGTGCTTCATTGAGTTATACGTCCGATTTGCCTTAGCGTGCCCAAGTCTCGGCCCGTCGCAAGGCGACGATTTCATTCGCGGACCCCTTACTAAATATTACAAAAGATCGACCTCTAATATTTTCCCGTCAAAGTATAACCTGCACACGAAACCAACTAAAATCAATACTTGCAACGATTCAGACTTGCGCCTTGGTCGATTCGATTTCTTAGAATCTTCGAGCCGATTCAACGCACTCATCCTTCGGGGGCAACGCAGCGCTTCGCATCGATTCACTCGATGCATTCTTCGGGACAAGGCAACTCTTCGCATCAACTTAGTTTGATGCGTTGCTCGGGACAACTTAGCTCTTGTATCGTTTTGCATCGATACATTCTTTCGGTCCATGCGACTCGTTGAGTCAACGCTTCAGCGTAATGCGCCGTACGGAGCGGGGCATTACAGAATATACCACTCAAAACAAGGTTCATCCTCGAACCAAAACCAACACTCTGACTAAGTGTTTTATAGATTATTTTACGATCTCGTCCCACCAACGTTGTTCAGTTTCATATTATCTCGCAAGCTTTTCACTAACATTTCAAAGTCATCCCAGCAGCTCGATTTGAATTTTGTATACAACTCGATTTGGATCCATACTTATATTCAAGGCGTCCCGAAGATATATGTATTTCGACCAATTCCAGTGGTAGCAAATTGGAATAAAGCTGACAGGTAAATTTCAATCCTATGCTTGCCATCTCGTACTCTCGATCGGACTTATCCTAAGCAACTGTTCTCAAAATTTCATCGCATACGTATATTCGATACATACGTGTTTCATTCAATAAAGTCACTGCACGCAAGGCGATTCAAAATCGCGTTTCTCATTTCGTATGTTTCATCGGGACTATCAATTCTACGCGTCGCGTCAAGCCGTCGCGCATCCAATCACAACGAGTCTCCGCAACGCCTTGCGTTCGACGTCGCTACCCAACTTATTTCAGAAGTCTGGCTATGCACTTATCTCGATATGATTCCTTTATCAACATTCGGGACTACGCCCGCTAGGGACTTATCTAGCACCGTGCTTAACTTCTCCTGACGTAACTTTAAATTGATATTGCACAAAGGCCACAATCTATCCGACATGAAAGTTTATATCATGGCGATGGTGCATCAAGGCAACGATCGCCTTAGCATGAAGGTCTTTACGACGCGTCTTACATTCGATTTCCTAACAAGTAGGAATTCACTAGCCAAATTCCCAACTTATCCGTCTCGCAACATCGAATACAAGTTCGATTCACGCAAGCTCAATTGCAAGGTGAATCCGAATCTAACGACATGACTTGTAAGTCATTCCCTTATCATCCCCTCTCGTGCATAGCATGTTTCTCGCAATCGCCTATCCGAATCACCAAGTCCGTTGGTGAATTCTAGTTCGACCATCGACCAACATAACCATTCAAGTATTCATCCGACGAATACTCAAAATCTAACTTATCATTCTCAATCGAAAGCTGTTCCAACAATTCTCGATCGCCTAGACTTATCGTCAACATGCACCGTGTTATATTTGTTATCGGTGCAATCTCATATGCGATATCGCATGGGTCATCTTACGGTCTGCAGTATTCAATTTGATTTGGCGGTCAAGTCTTCTAGGGTCAGCTGCCCCGAAGCTATGCTCGATAACTGTGGATCATCACCGAAGGACAGTTTACTACGAACCATGCTATATCTTATTTCGGAGCCAAATTACGTTCCGATGATTCTATGCGACTATCCAATTTTGGACCAAAACCATTTCTATCGGCGCAACTGATGCGCAACTATCCTCCGAGTAAAGTTATGCACTACCGTCGATGATTTTGCAATTTACGAAACATCTACTCGTATCGAGTTCGAGTCTATCTTATTCGCGGGTCGACACACGAGATGCTATACGCATCGAGCAATCGTCGATGATTTATAGTCTCGTCTTGATTAATCACAAAATTTACGATCAACCAAGTTCGTTCATTCTCGTATCGTTACTTACAAAATTCTATAGCACGAGGCACACTCTATTTTGTATTCTCACATCGCTTACGTTTCCTTACGTATCGATCTCGATATGCCGTATCCATTTCGATAACGTAAGGGTCAACTTTGAATCCGTTTCAACGTCAACTTACCTCGCATCGCATACATCCAAGTTCGTAACGAACTTTTCCATACGCATCAACTTGGTTTCCGATTCACCGCATCCCGCTATACTTTGATCGCGTAACCGAGTTACCGATTATCCAACATCGAACCCTCAAGTCATACGATCACGCCCTATAAGTTTTGCGTGTTTTTCAGTCGTACTCAAATGAGTTTTCGCCTTAACGTAACCAACTATTTCTTAGGCACGATTTCTCATGTCAACCAACTTTTTTACCGAAGTCGCACATCGTGCGATTCAATTACAATTTACATCACCTAACATTTCTATCGAAATCGCAAGTCATGCGATTCGATTCGTCTCGTCCAACATTTCTACCGAGATCGCAAGTCGTGCGACTCATTTGTAAGCTCGAGTATTCATTTTCCGTCGATCCGATTATTGCGTCAAGGTATAATCGTTTCACTAGTCTCGGTCGTCCGACCAACTTATAACTTTCGTCCGACGTATCGTTCATTGATACGAGTCTCGCCTTATCATCCCAACCGATTTTCGAAGAACACTTGCATCAACATATCGTCATACAAATTTTCAATCGAGTCTCGGTACTCTTCCGTCCGTTGCGGACAAACCTTCCGCAATTCTCACAATGCGTCGATGCAATTCATCGCACAAGTCGTATACCATATACCACTCGAAATCGAGTCATTCATCGCATACGTGGTATGGCATATACCACTCGGAATTCAAACCACTTCCCTCGCACTATACTTAGTATAAACCGACATTCTCATTCGACTCACGATTTCCGCAGTGATCGTGCTTGATCACAACCGTAACTTTGATTCTATCAAAATCTGACACAACTCGGTCAATATTCTCGTTTGCCAACATAAGTTTGGTGTGCAACCGAACGATTCGTTCTATCGATTTACGATTTCAATTCTTTTCTTACGTTGCATCTCGTGCAACAATTTATTTGATATGCGTTGCACCCCGTGCAACAAATTTTACTTTCGATACGCGTTGCACATCGTGCTACGATTTATTTTCGACACTTTTATTTCACTTTGTACAACGATTCATTTCCAATTTCCTTTGCACTTCGTACAACGATTAATCTGATATGCGTTGCACCACGTGCAATAATTTTACTTTCAACACGCGTTGCACATCGTGCAACGATTATTTCCGACATTTATCGCACCTTGTGCAACGATTTACTCTCGACTTTTCAAGTCAATGCTCAATCCATTTAACACATTCGGTATTGGCTTATCACTTCTCACTTTTATTTTAACGTATATTCACCATTACTCGTTGCACTTCGTGCATCATTTTATTTCTCATTCAACATGTTACATTGCGACAACATATCAAATCGTATTTCACAATTTGTTTCGCTTGCAGCAACTAACATTTTAACGGCTCGTTTGCATTCAATACAATATACCCCTCGCAACTTTCTTAGCAAACATCGTGTAATTTCCAAAATACATACGGCAAAATTACACGATTTGTATTAAACTTATTGTATGGAACATCCAGTGCGGCATCGAGAAGAGTCAAGAGTGATATCAAGTGGTGGTGGGCAACTTTTCGAATTGTAATGAAGCGAGCGTCCAGAGGAAATTGAGCCTAGAGCTCTGATACCAATTTGTCACGCCCCAACCCGAAATCACCCGAATCATCGTCCTCGCAGGGGGCGTGATGCCGCACGAGCCTGGAGTTGCGCTCGTGCAAGGCAAGATGACAAGTTCTCAAATGGTTATCCTTTGATTCGATATTAACAACGAAAGAAATAGAGTATACGAAACAATTCTCTTTATTGATATCTGAAACTGAGATTACAATGGCTTTCGATAGCCTAACAATATATGCCAGATTGGCTACAACACTCAGGTTCTCTCTTGCCCACAAAGGATTTCACCGTTCCATACATCATGCCTTCTATATCTCGGCCGCATCAATCTCGCTGCGTAGTCCGAGCGTCAATGCGATAGCACGCTTCAATGCGCTTCGGCATTCCAAGCCTTAACACATTCAAGCAACGCTTCGCCGCGAGCAATTCATTCCCTGCACCCTGCATGAAGCTGGTGGGGGATCAGTACGTTCGTCCTCGCATGTACTGAAGCAAAGATCATCTTTCCAAACAGACATTTTAATATTTATGTTGAATCATGCAACTTAGCTTATGATCTTGCTATGTTCTCCTTAGGGTCAATTTCATGGCATCTTCGAAAGTGTAAAGCATGTTATCATAGCAGCATGTTATCGAATTGAATAGGCAAACAAACAAGCAATCTCGTGTTTGATTCGTGGCGTGACTTACCAAGTCGACGTACTCGCCCTTGCACCGACGCAAGGTGAATACGTCGTAATCCTTCCCTGTCATGTTATATGTGCATCTCTAAGCATGATCTCTATGCAGGACACATATGCGCCTACACTTTCAACCCATCGTTTCTTAATAATATGAGGGCCGTTGGCGTATCCGCGCCGGAATGGACTAAAGGAGTTCCTTTCTTTTCTCTCCTTCTTTTCTCTCTATTTGGTTGGGCTGCCCGGCGTTTCACGGGTTGGGTCACAATCCCAAACAACCGAAACGTTCCCGCTGCATACCATCATTTGCGGCTTTTCCCATCTAGTTTGATGTGCGCCTACAAAGATTATCCGATCCCTCCGCGGCCAATCGGTTCCGGGGCGCATCCGACATTTAACCGTTTGGGGGAAACACTCGTGCACGAGTTATTATCACATTAATCTCGAGCCCATTCCAATCGACCATGCAACGCCCTATCATTCAAGTAATCAATTCAAACAACCAAACATAGTCTTGAGTCCGAGACTCAGACTTATCATCTCGCATCTCTTTCGTTAGCTTTCTGTGTTCTTACATTTCATACTTCGTTTCAATGATTCAATGGCATCGTGCCTCAACTCAATGCTCGTCAACCGAACGACCCGAAGGTCTTGAACACCTTTCGAGGCACCATGTCATATCCGACAGTTCTGCCACATTTATGCCACAACTGTATTCTCTCGCAACGAAGCCATCTTTTATTATCCCGTGCACGTAGGCACGTTCGACCATATTTCCATGTTCTATAACTTAGCATTCAATGTTCGGGGCTTGCGCGCTAGGGCGCTCGCCTATTGTCTTTCAATGTTCTAGCCGTCTAACTCGTACATCAAAGGCACGGTATGGTTCGTGCGCTAAGGCACTCGCCGAGTACAGTTATCCCATGTTCTTGCGGCTTGCGCACCGAGGCGCTCGCCTTTGCGATATCTAATGTTCCATAGCGACTCGTGCATAGGATGCACGTTTCATTTCGATTGTTCTAACTTAGTGTTCGACACACACTATGATTTATCTCCGATCGGACCACACCCGTGGCGTCGATAGGTTAACTTTTAGCATACAATGATATATTTGACTTATCGCATGAAGGAGTAAAAAGAAGTCAATCCTCCCACCTTGAGTCGATACGCCTTCGTCGTTTCGCCAAGCCGATGCGGCTCGATTTCATAACTTTGTTGCACGGCCGCTCTCTTGACATAGCCATTCGAGCACTTCATGCTTCATTGAGTTATACGTCCGATTTGCCTTAGCGTGTCCAAGTCTCGGCCCATCGCAAGGCGACGATTTCATTTCGCGGACCCCTTACTAAATATTGCAAAAGATCGACCTCTAATATTTTCCCGTCAAAGTATAACCTGCACACGAAACCAACTAAAATCAATACTTGCAATGATTCGGACTTGTGCCTTGGTCGATTCGATTTCTTAGAATCTTCGAGCCGATTCAACGTACTCATCCTTCGGGGGCAACGCGGCGCTTCGCATCGATTCACTCGATGCATTCTTCGGGACAAGGCAACTCTTCGCATCAACTTAGTTTGATGCGTTGCTCGGGACAACTTAGCTCTCGTATCGTTTTGCATCGATACATTCTTTCGGTCCACGCGACTCGTTGAGTCAACGCTTCAGCGTAATGCACCGTGCGGAGCGGGGCATTACACAGAGCAACTCAGACCTTCAGAGAACCGAGAAACATCGTCAACGGAGTCAACGCATTACCACTCGCTCCATCGACACAGGGACCCAGATAAACAAAAGTGTTCTCCTAGGACTACATCTAAGTCCTACATTGTAACACTGTTCTGTTTGTAATTGAAATTGCAATAAAAAATTTTAATGGCAAACAGGGTGTTCTAGCCAAGATCATGGTCATCTCTTTCCACCGAAGATTACTTGATCTTGGATCGCCCTTTGTTACTTTTGACAAATTCTTTCGATTGTTATGTATTACTCCTCATTTATAATGGTTGGTAGTGGATTTGTCTCAGCCCAATGACTTGTACAAATGACTATTCATAGTTGATTTATGATATCATTATTCTTTTATGTTGTGGATGAGATTAGTTTATCATAGTTATACTGCATTTACAGCTTACGTATATTTATTATATGGTTGACATGTTTACGTACCTAGTCGTACGTATTTTGGGACTTGGACGTTACAGGAGAAGGAGGGGTGACGGTGACATATGAAGAAGGGTTGATGGTGACAGAGGAGGACGGCAATTGTAAACATCCTATTTTTTAAGATTAATTAAAGAATCATTTTCCTTTGAAAATATTGTGTACATAGTAATTTTATTAACCCTTTGTTTTAATCATAAATACGGCCAACTAGTGAACCCAAAATCCTAATCTTAGTTATTTATAATTAATTGATTTTTATGTGTTGGCCCATGGGCTTAGAATACAATGCATATAATATTATGAATGGTTCATGGGCTTAAAATATTAGTTAAATTATCTAGTAAATTATTAGCATTCTTAAACCAATTATTTGGCTACCCATTATTCCCAATTGAATCTCCTAGTTCAGCTAACTTCAGTTGAAAACAAATAGTTTTACACCAAAACCCCTCCACAATTTTACTTTGCACTTCTATCCCTCTCCCTACTTTATGTACGAATTTTGCACCAAATCCCCTCTAATTCTGTTACTTGCAAACAACACTACCTAAGTTTGTGCATCATTGGAAGAAGCTGTGCTTCTTCTCACAGTGGTTTTGGATTTCGACCGAGTCTGGGATTAATTCCTACGCTTCCGCAACCACTTTCCTTCTTCCATGCCATCTCCAACTCTCTCCCCTTATTCCTCCATCTAAATCGTATCCTTATTTCTCTTCCTCTGTTAGTTTTCACCACTACACCTATATCTTCTTCTCCTCCCTTTATCCATGTCAGTCTAATCTCTTCCCTCCCTCGTGCATTCACCGACTGAACGACGCTACAGCCCCGACTCCTTCAGACTTGACTGCCGAAGCTTCCGCAACAGCACTCGGCACTAGTCTAGATGCCCCGTCATTACCAATGCCTTCGACTTGTTGGGTTTTGGTCTTTTTTAAAAGTGAATTTTAGTCCCACATCGGCTAGACCAAAGGACTTGTATCTCTATATATTAGCTTTGCTAGTTTAGAGATGCACATGTGGTGTGAAGGTGCACATGGGTGTGCCATGTGGGATTATTTTTCTAAAGAAAAAAATGCTAAATCAACAATTGAAAGCATTCATGCTTATTGCTCTTGGGAAAATTATTTCCATGGGAGCTAAGCCCCGCGACTCGGGCTCATGGGCTCATGAGGTGTAATGTGGCGTTTTGTTGGCGCACTTTGCACTTAGCACGTCAGCATCGCCGTCGCTAGGCGCATAGTGCGCTTTAGTTTGCGCTGGGTTGCTCGTGCTGCGCTGCGTGCGCAATGCGTGCAGTGCACGCAGTGTGCGCAGCTCAGTGTCGCGCGGAAAGCAGGGTGCGCGCAGTTGGCGCAACTTGCAGCAGAACGTGCGTTTGCATGTTCTGGGCGGTTGCTATATGTTCGGGGTGGTTATTACCACGTCCCTAACTTTGTGGCAACCGAACA
This sequence comes from Iris pallida, assembly GCA_029216955.1. NCBI lineage: Eukaryota > Viridiplantae > Streptophyta > Magnoliopsida > Asparagales > Iridaceae > Iris > Iris pallida. The sequence continues at coordinate 12,507,451 of JANAVB010005796.1, read as the reverse complement.
GTTGCTGCAGGGCCTATATAAGGCATCCTCTCTCTCTCAAGGCTGAACATATAAAAAGTAAGAGAAGCCACCAGAGAAAGTTTACGAAATATTTTTTAGCACAAGTAAACAGAGAATTCAGAAGTGTTCTTTAACACAGTTCTGATCGGAATTTGCTTGCGAATTCCAGCAGCCTTCGAGAGAGAGAGGAAAGGCGCCGCACCAGCGTTGGTTTTGCACGGGAGTTCGTGTCCATCCGAGGAGTCAGAAGAGCAGGAGTGTTCCAAGTTTTCCGACGAACTTGCTGGTTCCTGGATGCTATTCGTGTAGGGCAAATAAAGCTTTGAGCAACGGTGATTATTCACCCCAGCAGGATTTCTTCCGTCTCTCGCCAGTCACCTTCTTCATTGCTGCCAGCAATTCTGATTTTATTTTCTTTTTAGAAGTCCTACGATCGATTGCTGTTTATTACGAAATCTTTTTAGATTCTCGTAATTCAGGATCACCTTCTTTGAAGTGTTGATTTGAAACATTGTCTTTACAATCGTTTCATATTCTCAAATTTTCCATCGAAAAATTGTGCCCCGGCAATAACAATCTCAAAGCTTTATTGCTACGATGGAAAACTTTAATGCTTCACTCCTCAATAATGACTTTTGTAAGTTAGAAAAGTTTGATGGAGAGCATTATCAAGTCTGGAAGAGGAAGGTTTATCTCACTCTTCAACTCAGAGACGTTGATCACGTGCTTCTTGAAGAGGAACCTACTGTTCCAGATACTGGGTCTGATGCCGCAATCACAGCGACTATTAAACTTCAGGCCAAATGTAGAAGGGAGAATAGCATTTGCAGGTTGCTTATCCTGAATGCTATGGAGGATTCCCTAGCAGAATCCTACAGTAAGAAACCAATTGCCAGAGACATATGGGAGTCTCTTGAGAAACTGTACGAAGAAGACAAAAATAGGAGCAAGATATTTGTGGTTAAAAAATATCACAAAATGGCTCTTTGAGGACGAGAAGTCCATGTTGCCGCAGGTAAAGGAATTTCTGAAACTGTGACAAAAGTTGGAAGACGAGGCGATGTCCCTCCCCGACAAGTTTGTTGTTGGAGGGATTGTCTCAAAGCTCCCCGCTGGGTGGAGTAAGTTCTATGCAAACATGCATAGGAAGAAGCTTGAGATCAGCCTTGAAGATCTCTTGCAGGAAATCTATGTTGAGGACCAAATACGGGCTCAACTCAAGGTGGATGCACTGTCCAAGCAATTGGCTAACGCCAATCTGGTTCATACCAAGGAACCAAGGGAAAAGCAGGCGGCTTTCCACAGCAAGAAGAAGGACCCTAACAATCTGAACGTGAAGGGGACTTCCTTCAAGCGAAAGAAGGCAAAGTCTCAGATGCCTTGTTTCAAGTGTGGCAAGAAGGGCCACTTCAAGAATGAATGCAAAGCAAAGACCAAGCTATCAGAGCAAGGAGAGCCTAGTAAGGTATCTATGATCACTGACGTTGTTGTTATGATTGTGCAGGTTGATGCGGTAAGGACTGACTCTGACTGGTGGGTAGACACTGGAGCCTCCTGTCATGTCTGCTCCTGTAAGGAGTGGTTCACCACCTACACACCTACTTCTGAAGTGGTTATGATGGCGAACCAGGCACAAGCTGAAGTGCTCGGGATCGGGACAGTGGTGTTGAAGCTGTCTTCGGGGAAGTCTCTGACGCTTCAAAGCGTAAAGCACGTACCTGCTATCGCCAAGAACCTGATCTCAGGAGGCCTACTCTGCAACGCAGGCCTCAGGATGGACATCAATGCTAGCCAGATGGTGATGTCTATCAAGGGAACATATTTCGGAAAAGCTTTTTATACCGAAGGAATGTTCAAAATTCAGCTTGTAAATCAGTCCAATGTAATTAATGGGATTAATGAAATCACTCCTTCTGCTTATACTCTTGAGTTGTGGCATAATAGGCTAGGACATGTTCATTTTAAACGAATAAATAGAATATCTAGTCTAGGACTTATCTCCAAGTGTGAAGGTAAGGTAGAGAAATGTGAAGTTTGTGCTCAAACAAAGATCACAAGGAAACCCTTTCCTCGGGTTAATAGAAGTGCAGATCTTCTGGAGTTGGTACACTCCGATATCTGTGATTTCAAACAGTTCTCTACAAAGGTCGGGATGAAGTATTTCATAACCTTCATCGATGACTTCTCAAAGTATGCGTTCGTCTACTTGCTGAAAGCTAAAGACGAAGCATTCGAGAAGTTCAAGGAGTTCAGAGCCGAAGCTGAGCGGCAGACTGAACAACAACTCAAAAGGATAAGAAGTGATGGAGGTGGGGAGTACAGGTCTCATAAATTTGCATCGTTCTGCAAAGAACATAGAATTGTCAATGAGACTACGGTTCCGTACTCTCCTCAATCAAACGGAGTAGCAGAGAGGAAGAACAGAACGTTAACAGAAATGATTAACTCAATGTTGTTGACTGCTGGCCTTCCTAAGTGCTACTGGGGAGAAGCTGCATTGACGGCTACTTTTATTCTGAATAGGGTGCCTCATGCAACTTCTGACATTACTCCTTATGAACTCTGGTTCAAAGTCATACCTAACTTGAATGTCATTCGAGTGTGGGGGTGTCTGGCATATGTCAAGCTTCCAGATCTGAAGATTTAGAAGCTTGGGACAAGGACTACTAAGACAATCTTCTTGGGGTATGTCGAGAAGAGTGATGCTCGGAGATTTCTTGATATTGAGTCAAATCATATCATTGAATCTCGCAACGCAGAATATTTTGAGGACAAATTTGTAAGGCACAAGAATATTGTTCTTGCGGATGTACTGGAGAATAATGAGGGTGCGCAGGAAACTGAAGTCTTCAATGAAGATGTGGTCCAAGAAGATGTTGTTGTTGAAATAATGATTGAACCAGAACAAGCTGAGCCGTCAGCTAAGCGTATGAGGAGGCCGAAGGATTTCGGAAGTGACTTTGTCACCTATCATGTGGAAGCTGATCCGCTTACCTATGATGAGGCGATGAAGACCAGAGACGCAATTTTCTGGAAGGAGGCGATTGACAATAAAATTGATTATATCACCTCAAATAACACTTGGGTGTTGGTTGATCTTCCTGAAGGAGCAAAATCCATCGGATGCAAATGGATCTTCAAGAAGAAGATGAAAGCAGGCGGAACTATTGACAAGTTCAAGGCTAGGTTGGTAGCTAAGGAGTTTTTTCAGAAGCAGGGGATTGACTATTTTGACACGTATGCTCCAGTAGCCCGGATGACCACCATCAGAATGTTGATTGCTCTCGCAGCAATACATAAGATGGTGATACATCAGATGGATGTGAATACGGCTTCCTAAATGGTGAGATGACCGAAGAGATTTACATACAACAGCCAGAGGGATTTGTCATCAGGGGTCTTGAAGACAAAGTCTGCATGTCACGTCCCAGTTCCAAAATACGGAACCGAGCCACGTGGCAAGGCCAGCGAGTACCACTTCCAATGATTTTACCCAATTTAATGGAACCATGAGAGTAGCACTTAAGCTGTGAAGTGCAGTAATATAGAGTAATGCCCAGACAATCATAAGTACTAATCTCATCCACAAAATATGATCAAGGAACACATAGTGAAAATATGAAATAAACCACAATGTGCTGAAATAACATAGTCTGAATGTAGTCATAAAACAACCACTGAACAAAGAGTCTTGCAAAAATAATTCCGCTGATACAATACTGAATGAAAATGAAATACAAGAAGATGACGACATGCTACTAGATAATGAAGCCAAAAATAAAGAAAGTGCTCTACCAATCGGCTACTCTGCTGGATCGATCTCGTCGTCAACTGTAAGTCCTGCTCCAAGCTCAACTTCGGATCCGTAGACCTCAGGATAATCGTCTAAATCTTGAGAGAAAACCAGGTCCTCAGAGGGACGCAACAAGGTACATAATATACAAGCCAAAAGTAAGACAGTAAAAGGGTGATATGATAAAAATAAAATAAGACAGAAATAAAGTAGGTGAACTACCGTAACCAACTAGTATGAAATGTAATTTAAGAAACATCACTCGAACACGCGGGCTGTCACGGTGTAATCCAGAGTTCTGATACGGAACTCCGGTAACAATGAGAATCCGCAGTTCCGATAAGGAACTGTGGTAACTATGAAATATCTGCAGCTCTGGTAATGAGGCAGCGGTAACTCTGTGGGAAAGTAGCACAAGCGCACGGTGTATGTTTCTCCCCGCCCATGTGACTTCACGAATCGTGTCTACGAGTCGCTCGGTCAGACCTCTAGCTAGTACAACGAGTCATAAATAGAATAGTAACAGTGCACGCAATATCAATGCCATCGTCCTAGAATCAACTCGAATTTTCGTACATCAAGATGTAAACAAGTACGAAAATCCGTCAATAATGTAGTGTCACATGAATATGTCCTAGGGTCAAAGTGTAACCCGCAACGAATTGTCGTGGTATCGCAAATGGAAATGTCTAGGTTCGATACCCGATGACGCTAACGGCCATCGGCACCCGAATGTGATTCGGACGCGAAGTATCGAATGCGGCCCTAGGTATTGCAATTATATACTCATAAATAAATATTTAAGAATTTTAAATAATGTAACTGAAGTACAAAAATGGCAAGGTACACTTGCCTGGCTCCGGGCACTGAAGATGAAAAGCTGGTCCAACGTCCAAGTTCGTAGGGCCCAAGGAACCTAGATAAATATTAGGATTTAGTTAACTAACTGATTATCTATAGTAATTACACAATTTAGTGATACGTAAAATCCTTAAGCAAGGTAATTTGTAACTCTTTGATAATAATAAGGATTACAATAATGAACTTAAATTGGGATGAGTCACAGCCTTCTCCCCTATCTAAAGTTGGGTCACCTAGCCATTTATGAGAAACTCCAAGGAATTTATTCATGTTTATAAGTATTAGTGGTGGACTTGATAGCAAGACAAAAGAAAAAAGAAACCACAAAAAAAAAAAAGAAAATAGACAACTCTAACACACCCAAGGGTCGAACCTGAGAGACTTCCCTCAAATCCACCAAACTCCCAACCAGGTGAGCTAAGCTTTCAATTGTAGCTAACACCCAAAAATTATATTCTGTTGGCAATTTACTAAGAAAATCTCCAAAAAAAATTCAAAAATGTTTTCCCACCTAGAGTTGAACCCAAGACCACCCTTAGACATACCCAGCTACACTACCAACCGAGCTGCTGATCTCATCTATTTTCTTTTTGCTTCAACTACTATTAAGCCAAATCGCACAGCACACACACACCCCATTCGAATAACATAGGGTTATCACCCACTCATATATAAGGAAATAAATTTCTTCTTCTACACAGAGCCAACCCACACACTTCCCTATAGCTATTCTCTAATGTATCAGTCTGTAATATAGGTTCACATATTAGTCACCTTGAAACTAACCTACTATCTCTTCCAACCATCAATCCATGCTATCCCACCCACGCATGCATATAAGAGAAATATTTGATACCAGTAACACCCCATGATCTACGTACTACCTCTCCATCAATTTGAACACATGAACCCAATTCCATATCATAACCCAACAATGGGAAAACACAGATGCCTACATACAAAATGAATGAAAAGTAGCAATGAGCAAAGGTGAAATAAGGAAGAGGAAGAAAGGGTAGAATACATCTACACACATGCTGTCGGTATATGTAAAAATGGCTCAAGAAGAATGGAAGGTATTAGCAGTACCTCAAAAGGGGAGGAAAGAAAGTGGTGACGGTGGTTGGGTCTGCTGCGACGGGAGAAAACTCGCCACTGCACGTCAAGACTGGCGTCGAGTGCTGTCGGTGGCGCGTGGCTGAATGGAAGAAGACGAACTCGACGTCCACGCGTAGAGATCGCCCAGAACTTCGGAGCCTGGCCCTCCGCTTGTCGGCACTGTCCGGGCGGTACGTCGGAGACGATCGACGAAAGATGGAGGGAGAAAATGGTGGAACACCTTGTTCATCAGACTCATGAACACTGCTGGCGTATTGGTTAAACCAAACGGCATCACAAGGTACTCATAGTGCCCGTGCTTCGTCCGAAAGGCCATCTTCGGAATGTCCTCCTTCCGCACCTTGATCTGGTGATAACCTGACCTGAGGTCGATCTTCGAAAACACACAAGCACCGCTCAACTGGTCAAATAAATCATCGATGCGAGGCAGGGAATACTTGTCCTTCACTGTCACAGCATTTAACTCCCGATAGTCTATGCATAGACGTACTGTCCAGTCCTTCTTCGGTACAAGCAAAACTGGTGCTCCCCATGGAGAAACACTGGGCCGTATAAAACCCAAGCCCAAAAGCTCATCAATCTGGGCCTTCAACATATTTGACTCCTTCGGTGCTAGTCGGTACACGTGGGAAGCGATAAGTGGCGATCATGGTAATAGCTCAATGGAGAACTCTACCTCCCTGTCTGGTGGTAGTCCTGGAAGCTCCTCGGGAAATACATCCTCAAACTCTGTGACGATCGCTGGGCGTGCTGGTTCCTCCAATACAATACGTGCCGCAAGGGTGGGGTGATCATCCATCTCCACGGCTCCCCGAGAGAACTCAAACTCTGGGTGACCTGGGGGTCGAAATATGACGCTTCCACGTCGGCAGTCTAGCATCGCATGGTACTGGCTCAACCAATCCATGCCAAGAACAACATCATAGTCTGGCATAGAGAAGACTAGAAATCGGGCACGCATCTCACGTCCAAAATCAACTACTGAACAAGATCTACATGTATCACTAACAGGTACTATTCCGCCTCCCGTAAGAATTCTCATGGTCTTCGAAAGGGGTGCAGTAGCTACTCTATAGGTGGCCGCAAAACTAGCAGCTATGAATGAATGTGTGGCACCAGAATCAAATAATGCTACTGCAGGTAATGAAGCAACTAAAATAGTACCTGCGATAACTTCTCCAGCTGTCTCTGTCTCTTCAACTGTCATAGCAAAGGCCTGTCCACGCCCATGTGCTCTAGCCTGCTGTCTGGCATGCTGAAATCGGGCTGCCTGCAGTGCCAAAGGTGGTCTCCCCTGGTATCCTCCCGGTGCTGCTGGTCGTATCGCCCCAACTCCTGTAGGGCGCGCCCTCGGACCCTGGAACGGTGGCCTCGGTGCTGGTAGTGCCGGATATGCATGGCGGTGTACCATCGGTGCTGCTCCACAATGCTCTGTACAATCCCTGGCCTGGTGCTGACCAGATCCATAAACCAGGCATAATCCGAGCCTGCGTCGGCAATCCTGCACAGAATGACCTACCTTGCTACAAAAATGACAGGTAGGGGTCCCTAGTGCTGTCGGAGGCGCTGCTCTCTGCGGATGATGAATCTGAGGAAGCTTCGCCGGTCCTCCCTGCGGTGTTCGAGCTACTGGTGCTGATGAGTGAGAGCGTTTCAGGATGGCCTCCCTATGGTTGATGCGCTCCTGACGTCGAGCTGCTGTCAGAATCTCTGAGTATGAGGTAGGAGCGACTGATCCTACCAATCTCTGTAGCTCGAAATGCAGGCCGTCATAGAACTTCTCGGCGTTCTTCTCTTCAGTGTCGATCAGGTATGGGGCAAAACGGCTGAGACGGAGGAACTCCGTGTTGTACTCCTCGACCGTCATACTGCCCTGGGCAAGATGCATGAACTTGTTCGGAAGCTCCGCACGCGCTGTAGCCGGAATGAACATCTCTTTGAAGAGTCTGGAGAAATCCTCCCAAGTGACCCGGTCGGGTCCCAGCCGATGCTCCTCGGCCAACCACCAATGGTGTGCGTTGCCCGTCAGCTGCAACCTGACAGCCTTCATCCATTTGTCTCTCGGAAGCTCTGCGGCCTCCAACTGGTGCTCGATACTAGTAAGCATTGCATGAACCTCTGTAGGCTCCTCTGTGCCCAAAAATAGAAGGGGCACCATGTGACAAAAATCCTTGATAGATCCCGTCGATGGTCGTCGCTCCGGTGTTGTCACATTCTCCAGTGTAGTAACGATACTCTCCCTCAGAGTATCCGCCTGCTGTTGTTGAGCCTGATACTGAACCTGCTGCTGAGCCTGCATCATGGCATAGAACATCTGAAACATCTGTTGTCCGTCCGCCTATTGTCCCAGTGGTAGAATTGGAATATATGGCATCTGCGGGGGAGGCAGAGGTGGTGGCTGCTGCTGCTGCTGCTGTTCTGTCCTCTGGGGCGGTTGTTGCCCCGGTTGTGCCTGGTGCCGCTGCTCTCCTGGTAGGCCCTCAGCCTGCTGAGGAATCTGACCCTGGGGAGCCGAGGTCAACATGAGGACCTGCCTCGAAGTTTGTCCCTCATTCGGTCCGGAGTCCCGGGGGACACCGTCCTGATGCACCACTCGTCCACTGTAGTGCCCCATCCCGCTCAGTCAATCAGAGGAATAGGAACGCCGAAGGCGTTCGGACTTAGCCTTGCAACGGCTACTCGGAGACATCGCTCGGTCGAGGCGACCGCTCGCTCAGGTGGGGTAGTTTCGGTGAACTCGCCTCATCTTTGCCTTCACATAATAAATCGCATGTTTTCAACTTGCACAAGTAGGCTTAATAATAAAAGAGATGAATCCACATAGCTAAAGGGAATAATCTCGACGGGTCGAATTGAGATAGAATATGGAAAGGTCCAATGGTCGGCTTAGAGTTGGTGCACGGCGTGCTTTGAAAATGACACTCGGTCCTTCATCCCGTGGCTTGGGAGAAGGAAAGTTGGTCTTCGATACAAAACTGTGAATTAGCCTAAGTCATAGGCGTCACCCGCGTAAATGCTCGATAAAACATGCACGCTAGCATGATGCAAGGCTTGGCATAGCCTTTGCTCGTCCCTTGAGTTAAGTTGTTGGCTTGGTGAAGTTAGGCTAAGTGATGGCGGTCAACCTAAGTCATTCCAAGCACGGTCCTACAAGTTCCACGATGGGCCTAAGGCACGATGCACGGACTTAGTGTTTAAGGCATGAACCACGGTTGATTGAGTGAGTTTTGGAGAAAGGACTATCGAATAGGCATTGAGTGGAAGGAAATGATATGGTAACATGGAAAGAATGCTCGCGACCGTGGGTCGTCGAGGGGTCTCAAATGATAGAAAGAATGGATATTGGTTTGAAAGAGATGATAACACTGAGAGTACAATGACTGTGTGAGATGTCAGTTTGAGTGAAGGGTCTTGCATGGTCATTGGACAACTTGTCGACAAGGGAGAGTTTCCCCGTAACGGCAACCTAGGGCCATGGGACCATTTCGGCCAAGAATGGAAACACGGTGGTAGCTGTGCTGGCTCGACAACACCGGGTCATTCGGGGACTTCCAGGGGGCTAGCTACCTTGCGCTGGAAGGGTCCCGGCCGACCGCAAGCTACGTTTCTAGGTATAGCTTGTTATGCTAGTGACCTTATATAGATGAGTCGGCATGGGCGGCGATCCACGTAGATGCCTTTAGACTGAGTCGAGTATTAGGTGAAGTGAATCAAGAGTCGAGTCGAATGCGTGCTCGGTCAGAAAGACAATATTTGGGCCTAAGATTTGGCTGCAACGAAGACACCGTGCTTCGGCACGAGATGTGGCATCGAGTCTTATGTTGTCGGCATATAAGTTGCATGGTTATGGTTGAGTTGTTTGAGTTTAAGTCAGGAACCCGCCGCAAGGCAAAGTTGGTCGAGTAACCCTTAGTTCACCAGTTGGATGGGTCAGTTGGTGATCAAAGTAGCAAGGGCCACGAGGCGGCGATATGATCGAGTCTCATTGAGTTGCGAGGCACGGCCTCAGCAAGGGTTTTGTAGCATGGTCACACGGAAATGGAGCCTCATCGCGTAGTTGCGTCTCTGATTTTAAGCCGTAAGGCAAACACGACTCGATAGGTTAACGTTGTTGGTACGAGAAGGGTCTTGAGGCGAGGTATGAGTTAACATTGTCGTTGCAAGCACGAGATGGTCTAGAGACACAGAATAGGCCAAGGCGTCGGTCCTAAAACTGAACCTAAGGCAAGAGTAGAAAGACAATCATAAAGGGGACTATATTGCACAAAAGTAAATCTAACGTGTTGGTTTTGTATGGGTGGGCGAGGAGCTCATTCCACCAGTACAGTTGAGTACTGACACCCACTTAGTTTACATGTGCAGGCACAGATAGAAGCTCGTGGCGCGGAGCTCGCTTGGATGCGTCGAGGCATGGAGTTTCTTGGCAATTTGAAGCGTGCGGCCGCATGGAATAAAGACTTATACGGGACATAATGTATGGACGTCGCCTTCCAAAGCTTCTGCTGGATCAGAGACTTGTATTGAGAGATGAGAGAGAGCTGAGTGACTTGTAATGTGAGAAGAGTGAGCTTGAGAGAATTATAATCTTGGCCTTGTGCCTTCAATGTAACCGTTGTTTCAATATCAATAAAGAGCTTCTTTGTATAACTTGTGTTTTGTTCTTAATTTTCGATGCTATCATTCAATGTCTCTGCTTGGGACTTCTGTGCGATGACCCCGTCGCAGCCGCTGTAATCGGCCGTTATGGAACCCGCCTTGTACGGGCGCAATCTAGGCTCGTGCGGCCTCACGCCTTAGCGAGGACGATCGCTCCTACGGGAGCGGGGCGTGACATAATGGTATCAGAGCACGGCTTTACGTCCTTGGACTATCGATTGAATTCTTTAACTTGTTGTTTCCGCAAACTCTGTTGCTTCCGCAAGTTGATATCGTTGGTGCGCTCTCTCTCAAATGTCCTATGGGATGTCCATACAATAAGTCTAACTATTTTGCAAAATATAGGAGAACAGTTTTTGTCAAAATAAAAAGATGGTTCGCGTAAGCACGGTTGGCTAAGTCGGGCTGGGCATATACACCAAAGTTGCGTCGACTTAGAACAGTCGAGTGCAGGAATTGAATAGTGTTGCACAAGAATGAGTTGGACTTGGTTGAGTAACTGGGATGACTATCGATAGGGGGCTATCGAACGACGATATTATCGTCGGTGCGATATAGGGTGAGCGTGCTTGAAATTTAAGGAATCGTTCGGACGAAAATTCAAGGAAGTAGATTGTGAATCAAATTATAGTTTTGAGAATTTGTTAAATGACTTCATTCCTGAGTGGTGTATGCGATAGGCTCAGGAATATCGATCGATCGATTGAGGATGCGGGGTGTCGGTGAGTCTATCAGCAAGCATCGCGTTATGCAAAGCCTTAGAGTGGGTATCATTGAATAAAGTTTAGCCTTGAAGTTTGACGTTTTGATTCGAACAGATTAGAAATGACGTGCACGGAACGTGCACGTGATTGAGGATTGCGCGAGTATGAAACACAAAAAAGGATTGAGTAGATAAATCAAATCAAGGAAAAGTTAAAGTCTGCGAATGGATGAGTTGATCGAGGAAAGTGATATGGATCGTATACAAAAAGTTAGCAGGACGTGGAGATAGCGTGCATGAAAAAGGTTTAGTTTTAAAATTACGCAAATGACTCTGAGGATTTGAAATGAATGTTGCTCGATGATTTGAGTTAGCAAGGAATGATGCGTTTGAAGAAATTGATGTTGTGAATGATTCGAGGGATAATGATCGAGCTTGAATTGAATGTCGAGGAGATCATCCAGTCGGACGATAGCATCATTCGCACGACTCGAAATTGGTTGCAAAGAAAGATCGTCAGGTTACGCATATCGTCGATGGTATTGAGGTGTATCAAAGATCGCTATGTGATAACTCGGGGGTACTCTAACTCGGCGAATGACGATCGTGCAAGTGTTATTGTTCGGTTGGATGCTATACGTAGGATTTTGATCGAGATGAATGTTGGATGAAAATGATTGTGTCTTGATGGTTACGTGGATAACCACAGCGTCGACATTCTTGTCTTGTGCAAGCGCAACTCCAGCCTCGCACATGCGTCACATCGGATTTTGGGACAATTGTTCCGCGTGAGCGCTGACATGGTGATTCATGTCGCAGAAATAATCGAACTCGGAAAATTAGGACGCGGCAACTTTGATTGTCTCGACTTGTCGGTTTAATACGAAGGAAAGTTTGAGGATGTTAGGACTTACGATTGATGAATGAAATAAACTTGAGGATTGAGTAGGTCCAATCCGCGCATCGAGAATGAATTAGTCTAGACTTGAACAAGAGTTACGTCCCGATGAGAATAATTATTCTGCGGGAGCGTGCATGGTGATTCATGCCTACCGTGGATAATCTGACTCGCGTGAGATCGGGGCACAACGTATTACTAAGTTAGACGACCTCATGATCGAATACGTGAATTGGGATGAATGACTTAGGGAGTATGAAATGTGAATTATGGTTTAGCGATGAACTATGTCGTAGCGTGCTTGACTTGGAAGGAATGATAGGCGAACTATATCAAACGTGTTCGGAGAGATAGACTATGCGAATTGGTTTGTTGGACGAGCGATACTGAGACGTTAAAGATTTGGTTGAGTGAAATTATCGTAGGATAGCTTTGCTGAATGACTCGGATCCCGTACGACGAGATGTTGGGATGTGTGTAGGGAATCGATGCTCGATGTTTAGAAATCAGAGTGATGCGAGCTTGGGTAGAAAACCCCGTACTATCAACTTGGTTTGACCTTAGGATGGGGTCAGTGTTGATATCGTTGTTTGGGAACTATGATTCCAATACTGACGGAAAGACATAGCCTAGCGATTAGACAAGACGTCCATGTTACGAGAGTTAGTATCGGTACGAGCGATCTTGAGGATTGATTGGTTGGGATATTGGTATTAATGAATGGAATGATTTGGGAATATGAAAATACCACTCATGAGGCTCGGCCGACATGCATGTATATCAAGGACGCTTGAATGCGTGCACGATCCGACTCGAGGGGTAATGGCAGAATTCGCCATCACGAAGCTTGGCTGAAATGTATGTATTTTGGGGACGCCTAAAATATGTGCACGATCCATACTAAGTGATACGTTGAATTCAAGTGAGATTTGAGGAACGGGAAGGTGTCGAGGATTTTTGAGATTGTAAGTTTTGAAGAAAAGATTGAGGGTAGCACGAGCGTGGCTCGGATTTGGGAAACGCATAGGCATAGTGTGTGCGAGAGTTCTTGAATGTTGAGTGAAGTGATAATTCGATAAGTGTACTCAGTTAGTTTCGAGGACGAAATTTTTTCTGAGTTGGTGTATGATGTAGTGCCCCGTCCCGCTCAGTCAATCGGAGGAATAGGAACGCCGACGGCGTTCGGACTTAGCCTTGCAACGGCTACTCGGAGACATCGCTCGGTCGAGGCGACCGCTCGCTCAGGTGGGGTAGTTTCGGTAAAATCGCCTCATCTTTGCCTTCACATAATAAATCGCATATTTTCAACTTGCACAAGTAGGCTTAATAATAAAAGAGATGAATCCACATAGCTAAAGGGAGTAATCCCGATGGGACGAATTGAGATAGAATATGGAAAGGTCCAACGGTCGGCTTAGAGTTAGTGCACGGCGTGCTTTGAAAATGACACTCGGTCCTTCGTTCCGTAGCTTGTGAGAAGGAAAGTTGGTCTTCGACACAAAACTGTGAATTAGCCTAAGTCATAGGCGTCGCCCGCGTAAATGCTCGATAAAATATGCACGCTAGCATTATGCAAGGCTTGGCATAGCCTTTGCTCGTCCCTTGAGTTAAGTTGTAGGCTTGGTGAAGTTAGGCTAAGTGATGGCGGTCAACCTAAGTCATTCCAAGCACGGTCCTACAAGTTCCACGATGGGCCTAAGGCACGATGCACGGACTTAGTGTTTAAGGCATAAACTGCGGTTGATTGAGTGAGTTTTGGAGAAAGGACTATCGAATAGGCATTGAGTGAAAGGAAATAATATGGTAACATGGAAAGAATGCTCGCGATCGTGGGTCGTCGAGGGGTCTCAAATGATAGAAAGAATGGATATTGGTTTGAAAGAGATGACTGAGAGTACAATGACTGTGTGAGACGTCAGTTTGAGTGAAGGGTCTTGCATGGTCATTGGACAACTTGTCGACAAGGGAGAGTTTCCCCGTAACGGCAACCCAGGGCCATGGGACCGTTTCGGCCAAGAATGGAAACACGGTGGTAGCTGTGCTGGCTCGACAGCACCGGGTCAGTCGGGGACTTCCAGGGGGCTAGCTACCTTGCGCTGGAAGGGTCCCGGCCGACCGCAAGCTACGTGTCCAGGTATAGCTTGTTATGCTAGTGACCTCATATAGATGAGTCGGCATGGGCGGCGATCCGTGTAGATGCCTTTGGACTGAGTCGAGTATTAGGTGAAGTGAATCAAGAGTCGAGTCAAATGCGTGCTCGATCAGAAAGACAATGTTTGGGCCTAAGATTTGGCTGCAACGAAGACACCGTACTTCGGCACGAGATGTGGCGTCGAGTCTTATGTTGTCGGCATATAAGTTGCATGGTTCTGGTTGAGTTGTTTGAGTTTAAGTCAGGAACCCGCCGCAAGGCAAAGTTGGTCGAGTAACCATTAGTTCACCAGTTGGATGGGTCAGTTGGTGATCAAAGTAGCAAGGGCCGCGAGGCGGCGATATGATCGAGTCTCATTAAGTTGCGAGGCACGGCCTCAGCAAGGGTTTTGTAGCACGGTCACACGGAAATGGAGCCTCATCGCGTAGTTGCGTCTCTGATTTTAAGCCGTAAGGCAAACACGACTCGATAGGTTAACGTTGTTGGCACGAGAAGGGTCTTGAGGCGAGGTATGAGTTAACATTGTCGTTGCAAGCATCAGATGGTCTAGAGACACAGAATAGGCCAAGGTGTCGGTCCTAAAACTGAACCTAAGGCAAGAGTAGAAAGACAATCATAAAGGGGACTATATTGCACAAAAGTAAATCTAACGTGTTGGTTTTGTATGGGTGGGCGAAGAGCTCATTCCACCAGTACAGTTGAGTACTGACACCCACTTAGTTTACATGTGCAGGCACAGGTAGAAGCTCATGGCGCGGAGTTCGCTTGGATGCGTCGAGGCATGGAGTTCCTTGGCAATTCGAAGCGTGCGGCCGTATGGAGTAAAGACTTATACGGGAGAGAGCTGAGTGACTTGTAATGTGAGAAGAGTGAGCTTGAGAGAATTGTAATCTTGGTCTTGTGCCCTCAATGTAACCGTTGTTTCAATATCAATAAAGAGCTTCTTTGTATAACTTGTGTTTTATTCTTAATTTCCGCTGCTATCATTCAATGTCTCTGCTTGGGACTTCTGTGCGATGACCCCGTCGCAGCCGCTGTAATCGGCCGTTATGGAACCCGCCTTGCACGAGCGCAATCTAGGCTCGTGCGGCCTCACGCCTTAGAGAGGACGATCGCTCCTACAGGAGCGGGGCGTGACATCCACTTCGGAGGTTCATACTCTGAAAGTAGATAAGCAAATTTTTAGCGATTCGAAGTCAAACATGATGTATTGATAAAGGAAATTGATGAGGAGATGTCATAGGAAGGTATTCAAGCAAGTGGATGAGATCTTAAATCTTTAAATCCTAATTTGTAACACCCTGTTTTCTGAAATTGGGGATTTTTGAAAATTTATTATTTTTTTATTATTTATTAATGGTATTTTAGTCATGGTATGATTTTCTGGTGATTTTAATTAAGTTAAACCATTTCTAAAGTCATGCTAAGTCATGACTTATGACTTTGTGACTTTGTTAGTAAACCTTAGTGTAAACCCTAGTTTCTCTAACCTAGAAGTTGCCATGACCATGAGAGCTTGACCATAGGCTTAGAATATCATTTTAGTGATTTTTAGCCATAGGGGTATTTTGGTAATTTTTAGGAATTTATTTGGAATTTAGTGGGATTAGTGAGATTTTACTATTCATGGACTTTTAGATTAGTGACTTGCTAATCCCTAACCTAATTACCCTAATCCATAGGTTAGCTACTAACCTAGAATGACTAAGAGGATTAGATATTTCATGGTAGTCAAAGCTATATAAATATCTAGATATTTACTTATTGATATTTTGCTTAATTTATGCAAAATATCTTAAAACCCTTTACAAAGTCCTTCTCTTAGCCTAGAAGCAAGACAACCCCCCCATACCCCCATGCCTTGGCCATGCTTGGCCGGCCAAGACACCCCCCCCTTGGTTGATCATTCCTATATATTAGTTCATTTCCTTGTATTAAAATTTACATGTTTTAAATCATTGAAAATAGCCTTTTCTTGGAAAATTCACAACTCTCAACATAGTGATCCAAATCACTTCAAACCTCTTGCATTGGGTTCCTACAACCTAGAGGGTGCTAAGGGAGGCTAGCAAGTTGGACACAAGGACTTGGACACACCCATAAGTGGACTTGGACACCCCCTCATTTATTGAGTTTTCAAGGATTTTGCACATATAGGTAAATGTCTCTAAACCATATTAATATTGTAGTTTTTCTTCATAAATGCATGCATATAGGTGTATACTAGCTGTGGGTAAAGTTTGGTGAAATCTAGGAATCGTTTGGTGTCGTATCGGACACGTATCCTACATATAAAACCCTATTTATGTTCACTGTTTTTGCACACTGTCACATTGATAACACACACTGTTTTGTAAAACTTTTTGAACCAAAACCTAGTCCTAGGTTCCCTAAACCTAACCCTGAAACACTGAGCACAAGTTGGGTTGTGTCGTGTCCAAAATCTGGACACGAAGCTCTCAGTTTCAACACACAGGACACACTGCACAGTGCAATGTAAAAATCCCCTGCTACCACCCCCTTGGTTCTCTCTACACACGCCACTAGGACACGGGAAAATTGGTGGACACGAGGGGGCAATGTCTGCGCACATGCCCCCAAAATTTGGTGTCGCCTCGTGTCGTGTCGAGTGAGAAATCTCACTCGCACTGGACACGGGCTGTCAGCGCACACACGCACAGACACCAACTTCGAGTGTCTCGTGTCGCACGGACACGACACGATGACACCTCGTAGTGACACGAGAGTGTAGCCCTATAGTTGGCGTACACGAGGACACGAGCACGAGGTGCGTCGTGTCCTGTGTCGCGAGCACGAGATGTGTGCATCGCTGCACGACGCGGTGCAGAACACTGAGTATCAGTCGATTTCCTTCGACTGATACGGAGTTCGTGCCGTGTCCTTAGGACACGTGGACACGAGACAGGCTACCTAAACCCTAGACCAACCCTAGGCGAACCTATCCACACGTGCACGAGACTTCTAGACACGTGTGTCGTGTCCTAGAGCTAAGTGCACGCGTGCACGACACTGCGGTTAGTGTTGTGTATCCTAATTTACCCGGGTGTGGTTTTCGTGTGTTTGGACACGTGAAACCGTGTCGTGGTGTCGTGTCAGTGACCTAGGACACTAGGGTATGTGTGGGGTGTCAGTTACCAACCTTTGGTTGGGAGTCTTAGCTCGATTAGGTTCGTGTATTTCGGTTTACCTCAAATCGAGTGCACAGTGCACAGTCTCACTGTTGGGTTTAATTTCCAGTTTTTGGAAATGGATTTCAAACACGATTTTGATTGAATTAATCCATTAGACTAGTGTATTTTAGTATGTATATGTGTAGTATACATGTAATTGTGAGTGTGGGTCGATTTTGGGGAGTTTTGGGTGTGTGTGTATAGTTATATATGTATATACATATGTATGTATATATGTTATATAGTGTGTGTGTGTTGGGAGCCATAGTGGTTCCAGTTTCCTGGAACCCTCCCCCCTGCCTACTGTCCAGACCCCCCTCTCTTTCACAGTCTCTCACACTCTCTCTCTCATTGTCTCACTCTCTCTCTATGTTTCTATATATATAGAGTATATATATATAGAGTATATATATATATATGAGTTTATATATATGTGTATACCTATATGATATATATATATATGTATATTTGTGTTAGGTTACTTTAGGTCTATATATATATATATATATATATATATATATATATATATATGTATGTGGTTGTATATATATATGTTATGCATTTTTGGGTATAGGGATAGTGTATATCTATATATGTAGATATATACATATATATATATATATGACTTTAGTTATAGGTTATATTTAAAACCTAGACTATGGCCTATGGCCAAGGTTATTGGCCTATGGTTGGGGTTAGCCCTAATGACCCAAAAACCATTGTTGACCCTTGTTGACTGAAAGTTGACCAAAGTCAACTATAGGTCAAGGTTGACCTAGTTCACCTAGAAATGACTAGGAATGACCTAAATCAACTAGTTTGACTAGTTTGACTAAAACCCTAACTAGTTAACTAATGTTGACCTAGCTTTGACTTAGAGTTGACTTTAACCTAGATTAAACTTGTTTGACCTTATTTGACCTAGTATGACTTCCTGTGACTTAGTTTAACTATTAGAGTTGACCAAGAGTTGACTTTTGACCGGTTGACCTAGAATCATGTAGTATGCATTGTATACTTTATTTTTATCATTGTGGATACATTGTGACTTATATTGCTCTGACTAGGAGCCACACACCTCTCCTCAGGCAGTATATCCTCTTCAGACATTCAGTTATCAGGCGAGTACATTCTCTGACCGTTTCATACTTGTTCAGGCTTTACTTCTCGCTCTAGATTACTTTACTTGTTGCTGTCATATTGTAACACGGATTGGTACTATATGGATCTTTACATGAGATGTTATCCCCCTCGGGAGCATCGGGTACTTCATGTTATGTGTGTTTCACTATCATCATGTACTCATATGCTTCTATTATTCATGTACACTCATGTGATCATGTACTCTCATGTTTACTGAGCTCTCATGTATACAATCATGTGCACCCTTTCATGGGCCCCATGTGATATCATGTACAATAACGTAACTTGTATAGATCCTTGTGTATTGATTGGGGTACGGGGGAGTAGAAGTGGACATGTGAATAATTCCAAAGTAGTGTAGTCATGTACAAACTCAGTAGTATAGTCATGTATAAATTCTAGCCATTCACATGCCTATCTTGTGCTCTACATCACTAGTCACTACAGTTCTCTATATACAGTAGATATTTCATTACAGCTATCTCTTTTACAGCGTATATTTCCTTTCAGCAGTTCATGTATCTTACTCTATTGCCTGTATCGTATTTCCTAACCTGATATGCACTGCGTGAGATGTATTGTGCTCGTTCCCGTCCTGATTGGACCTGTTGAAAATATTACAGAGGATGAGGATGAGGCCCTGGTGTCTACCTATTACGGAGCAGGACTAGATGACACCTATGTTGTGGACCCTCAGCAGGATCCACCTGCAGCTGAGGAGGATGTTCCAGTAGTCTAGACCAGTTTAGTCTAGGCAGTCTTTCTATTTGTCTTTTGTCTCACATCTGAGTTGTATTTTGAGATGTTGAGTTATGTAGACTCTTAGACTATTTGTATTATGAGTTGACATTCTGGATGTTATGTATCTTAGACACTTAGTCTTATTTCATCTATGCTATGGTTCTCCTTGAGTTACTATCTATCTATCTGTTCTTCATTCTTCTACCTTAGATGTGATTGAGACAGCATATTGTTATATCACCTCCATTCGGAGAGTATATACTGTACAGGTACTTTTATATTGTTAGATGATTGACCTAGGACAGCGTTCTACCGCCGATACTGCGGCATAGGCTGGGCGTTGTTACATTCTCGTACCCTGACAGTGGGTGCGGGTCGTGACACGTTTTTAGTGGTGGCCCATGCAGGTCGAGTTTATGTAGTGGTACTCGAACTAGAGTATCACTACAGCCTGTGATAGGATTGAAGGAATAAGCTTAGAGAGAATGGATACTCAATCACTGCTAGGATACTTTGAGAGATTCCTGGGATAACCCTTGAGAATCTCATTTGAAATTACGATTTAAACTCCTTTTCCCTTGATTGAATTTGGTTTTGGAGGATTCACTGTAGAACTTTGAATCCTGGTATTAGTTGATGATTTTGAAAATTTTGTAGTTGTTGATTTTAATTTCTTAGTGTTAGATTAATATCTTTTATTTTTAGGGTACTCAATCATAATTATGAGAAAACTCTTATTTGTTTCTTGCCATCTAATCCTCTTGCTAATTGCCTTTCATTAAAATGAACTGTCCTCTCTATTTTGCACCTTGCTTAAACTCTTTCTACCAAACTATGTGACTGTAACCCAAACCTGACTTACTCGACTTTTCCTCAAATAAAGACTCATTGAGACCTTCTAACCTTGACCTTGATTGGTCGAACCCTAACTATATTCATCTAGTAGCCTATAAATCCCTAGGACTGTGTTCCTAAATTATTTACTGGACTCCTGATTTATTTTATTCCATGAGTTAAATTGATCTTCTTCAATTTTGCATCAATTTGTCACGTCTCGAACTCCCACTTTCTATTCTAGATCATTGGACGTCCTTTACCATGACTTAGATATTCAGAGTATAATACTAGCTGTTACCTCCCAACAAACTTCACATGTAAGACCTAGACTAGCCTACCTTCATGTAGGTATTCCATGTCCCACTAAAACCCATCTCCTTGTACTCTATTTTCTTGATATGATTTTCTGGTCAAGTGGCTAAACTATAACCTCTACTATGATACTAAATTCATTTTATATTTCAATTAGAGATCCACCTTGGCTCAATTCTTTCGACCTGGCATGTGATGGTGTTATGCTTAAATCCTTAAATACTTAACCTCGTACCGTATCTTGATTGCTTGACCCGATTGGTTAAGGATCTTGGACTATGTATCTTCTTTTATCATTTCCACCCTTACTTATATCTTATGCTATAAATTTTATCCTCAAGTTTTACAAGCTTATCCTTTTCGAGCTTGATCATGATATATTTTATTGGGGGTACACCCACTAACATATTATCTAATCAGAACAGGCGCATGATGGTCTGATCAACCTATTGCGTTTTGGTTCGCCTTTTCATATATTAATCTACACGGATGGAGACAATTAAACTTGCCCTAGAATCTTATCCGCAGCAGCCTTGACAATTCTTCTTGGAATTATTTTATCGCCTATGAACCTCGTATTCGTATCCAGTTAAATTAACTTAATCATGACCTGGATCTTCATCATTGGATGCTCGTGCTCGTACTCGATTTCATTGATTTTCCATCTTGCCCAAGTCTCGATTTATCCTGAAATTGATCAACTTAGATCGTGTCAAGACAAAAATCTAATTGTGATTGTTTGTGCCTAAATTTTTAATTTTCTTTTACCACTTTATGGAATGGTAACTTTAATGATTTCTCACTTGTTAATGACCCATTTTCATATAGGATGGTAGACGGCCTATAGCCTTGATGATTGTTGTTTCCTTACCTTCCCAATTAGGACACCTTAGATTGCTTGAACATTTTGATACCATAGGACAGTATTGATTTAGAATGACTAGTGCACCTAGATGAGACCGCAGACTGTTCCATTTAACCTGTTCCCCTGGTACCACTATTTCATCACGATTTTTGGTTCAATTTAGGCCATAGACCTTTCCCACTCTAAATTGTGATCATCGTAGGCATATTACCGTGACTTTTAAATTTGGAGCACAAGACTAGTTGTTTTCTCAAAACTGACTTCACATACCAGACCTAGACATGACATACTACACCCATGACCTTAGTGTCCCACTCAGGCATACCATTATGTGCTTTATTTGCTTAGTACGATTTTCCTGACCCGAGACTCCATCCTGATTTATCCCATGGAGTTACTTTTGGTTTCGATTTGAATTCAGGACACCTTATGACCTGAAACTGCCAGCCAATTCTTGGACATGACCCAGTATAGGTCTACTACCCCTATTTTGCTTGTTGACCTTGTATGTTGCCCAGGTAGTGGCTTCGTCCTTGATTGTTGGAGGTTGACCTAGAAGGAGTACGACCATCTAAATTTCGAGGACGAAATTATTTTAAGGTGGGTAGACTTGTAACACCCTGTTTTCTGAAATTGGGGATTTTTGAAAATTTATTATTTTTTTATTATTTATTAATGGTATTTTAGTCATGGTATGATTTTCTGGTGATTTTAATTAAGTTAAACCATTTCTAAAGTCATGCTAAGTCATGACTTATGACTTTGTGACTTTGTTAGTAAACCTTAGTGTAAACCCTAGTTTCTCTAACCTAGAAGTTGCCATGACCATGAGAGCTTGACCATAGGCTTAGAATATTATTTTAGTGATTTTTAGCCATAGGGGTATTTTGGTAATTTTTAGGAATTTATTTGGAATTTAGTGGGATTAGTGAGATTTTACTATTCATGGACTTTTAGATTAGTGACTTGCTAATCCCTAACCTAATTACCCTAATCCATAGGTTAGCTACTAACCTAGAATGACTAAGAGGATTAGATATTTCATGGTAGTCAAAGCTATATAAATATCTAGATATTTACTTATTGATATTTTGCTTAATTTATGCAAAATATCTTAAAACCCTTTACAAAGTCCTTCTCTTAGCCTAGAAGCAAGACAACCCCCCCATACCCCCATGCCTTGGCCATGCTTGGCCGGCCAAGACACCCCCCCCCTTGGTTGATCATTCCTATATATTAGTTCATTTCCTTGTATTAAAATTTACATGTTTTAAATCATTGAAAATAGCCTTTTCTTGGAAAATTCACAACTCTCAACATAGTGATCCAAATCACTTCAAACCTCTTGCATTGGGTTCCTACAACCTAGAGGGTGCTAAGGGAGGCTAGCAAGTTGGACACAAGGACTTGGACACACCCATAAGTGGACTTGGACACCCCCTCATTTATTGAGTTTTCAAGGATTTTGCACATATAGGTAAATGTCTCTAAACCATATTAATATTGTAGTTTTTCTTCATAAATGCATGCATATAGGTGTATACTAGCTGTGGGTAAAGTTTGGTGAAATCTAGGAATCGTTTGGTGTCGTATCGGACACGTATCCTACATATAAAACCCTATTTATGTTCACTGTTTTTGCACACTGTCACATTGATAACACACACTGTTTTGTAAAACTTTTTGAACCAAAACCTAGTCCTAGGTTCCCTAAACCTAACCCTGAAACACTGAGCACAAGTTGGGTTGTGTCGTGTCCAAAATCTGGACACGAAGCTCTCAGTTTCAACACACATGACACACTGCACAGTGCACTGTAAAAATCCCCTGCTACCACCCCCTTGGTTCTCCCTACACACGCCACTAGGACACAGGAAAATTGGTGGACACGAGGGGGCAATGTCTGCGCACATGCCCCCAAAATTTGGTGTCGCCTCGTGTCGTGTCGAGTGAGAAATCTCACTCGCACTGGACACGAGCTGTCAGCGCACACACGCACAGACACCAACTTCGAGTGTCTCGTGTCGCACGGACACGACACGATGACACCTCGTAGTGACACGAGAGTGTAGCCCTATAGTTGGCGTACACGAGGACACGAGCACGAGGTGCGTCGTGTCCTGTGTCGCGAGCACGAGATGTGTGCATCGCTGCACGACGCGGTGCAGAACACTGAGTATCAGTCGATTTCCTTCGACTGATACGGAGTTCGTGCCGTGTCCTTAGGACACATGGACACGAGACAGGCTACCTAAACCCTAGACCAACCCTAGGCGAACCTATCCACACGTGCACGAGACTTCTAGACACGTGTGTCGTGTCCTAGAGCTAAGTGCACGCGTGCACGACACTGCGGTTAGTGTTGTGTATCCTAATTTACCCGGGTGTGGTTTTCGTGTGTTTGGACACGTGAAACCGTGTCGTGGTGTCGTATCAGTGACCTAGGACACTAGGGTATGTGTGGGGTGTCAGTTACCAACCTTTGGTTGGGAGTCTTAGCTCGATTAGGTTCGTGTATTTCGGTTTACCTCAAATCGAGTGCACAGTGCACAGTCTCACTGTTGGGTTTAATTTCCAGTTTTTGGAAATGGATTTCAAACACGATTTTGATTGAATTAATCCATTAGACTAGTGTATTTTAGTATGTATATGTGTAGTATACATGTAATTGTGAGTGTGGGTCGATTTTGGGGAGTTTTGGGTGTGTGTGTATAGTTATATATGTATATACATATGTATGTATATATGTTATATAGTGTGTGTGTGTTGGGAGCCATAGTGGTTCCAGTTTCCTGGAACCCTCCCCCCTGCCTACTGTCCAGACCCCCCTCTCTTTCACAGTCTCTCACACTCTCTCTCTCATTGTCTCACTCTCTCTCTATGTTTCTATATATATAGAGTATATATATATATAGAGTATATATATATAGAGTATATATATATATGAGTTTATATATATATGTATACCTATATGATATATATATATATGTATATTTGTGTTAGGTTACTTTAGGTCTATATATATATATATATATATATATATATATATATATATATATATATATATATATATATATATATATATATATGTATGTGGTTGTATATATATATGTTATGCATTTTTGGGTATAGGGATAGTGTATATCTATATATGTAGATATATACATATATATATATATATGACTTTAGTTATAGGTTATATTTAAAACCTAGACTATGGCCTATGGCCAAGGTTATTGGCCTATGGTTGGGGTTAGCCCTAATGACCCAAAAACCATTGTTGACCCTTGTTGACTGAAAGTTGACCAAAGTCAACTATAGGTCAAGGTTGACCTAGTTCACCTAGAAATGACTAGGAATGACCTAAATCAACTAGTTTGACTAGTTTGACTAAAACCCTAACTAGTTAACTAATGTTGACCTAGCTTTGACTTAGAGTTGACTTTAACCTAGATTAAACTTGTTTGACCTTATTTGACCTAGTATGACTTCCTGTGACTTAGTTTAACTATTAGAGTTGACCAAGAGTTGACTTTTGACCGGTTGACCTAGAATCATGTAGTATGCATTGTATACTTTATTTTTATCATTGTGGATACATTGTGACTTATATTGCTCTGACTAGGAGCCACACACCTCTCCTCAGGCAGTATATCCTCTTCAGACATTCAGTTATCAGGCGAGTACATTCTCTGACCGTTTCATACTTGTTCAGGCTTTACTTCTCGCTCTAGATTACTTTACTTGTTGCTGTCACATTGTAACACGGATTGGTACTATATGGATCTTTACATGAGATGTTATCCCCCTCGGGAGCATCGGGTACTTCATGTTATGTGTGTTTCACTATCATCATGTACTCATATGCTTCCATTATTCATGTACACTCATGTGATCATGTACTCTCATGTTTACTGAGCTCTCATGTATACAATCATGTGCACCCTTTCATGGGTCCCATGTGATATCATGTACAATAACGTAACTTGTATAGATCCTTGTGTATTGATTGGGGTACGGGGGAGTAGAAGTGGACATGTGAATAATTCCAAAGTAGTGTAGTCATGTACAAACTCAGTAGTATAGTCATGTATAAATTCTAGCCATTCACATGCCTATCTTGTGCTCTACATCACTAGTCACTACAGTTCTCTATATACAGTAGATATTTCATTACAACTATCTCTTTTACAGCGTATATTTCCTTTCAGCAGTTCATGTATCTTACTCTATTGCCTGTATCATATTTCCTAACCTGATATGCACTGCGTGAGATGTATTGTGCTCGTTCCCGTCCTGATTGGACCTGTTGAAAATATTACAGAGGATGAGGATGAGGCCCTGGTGTCTACCTATTACGGAGCAGGACTAGATGACACCTATGTTGTGGACCCTCAGCAGGATCCACCTGCAGCTGAGGAGGATGTTCCAGTAGTCTAGACCAGTTTAGTCTAGGCAGTCTTTCTATTTGTCTTTTGTCTCACATCTGAGTTGTATTTTGAGATGTTGAGTTATGTAGACTCTTAGACTATTTGTATTATGAGTTGACATTCTGGATGTTATGTATCTTAGACACTTAGTCTTATTTCATCTATGCTATGGTTCTCCTTGAGTTACTATCTATCTATCTGTTCTTCATTCTTCTACCTTAGATGTGATTGAGACAGCATATTGTTATATCACCTCCATTCGGAGAGTATATACTGTACAGGTACTTTTATATTGTTAGATGATTGACCTAGGACAGCGTTCTACCGCCGATACTGCGGCGTAGGCTGGGCGTTGTTACGTTCTCGTACCCTGACAGTGGGTGCGGGTCATGACATAATTCGCAGGCTCGCTTGGCACAGTTAGGTAACCAAGACGATTTAAATCTTGACCTGCATGGGCCACCACAAAAACCATGTCACGCCCCAGTTCCAAAATACGGAACCGAGCCATGTGGCAAGGCCAGCGAGTACCACTTCTAATGATTTTACCTAATTTAATGGAACCATGAGAGTAGCACTTAAGCTGTGAAGTGCAGTAATATAGAGTAATGCCCAGACAATCATAAGTACTAATCTCATCCACAAAATAGGATCAAGGAACACATAGTGAAAATATGAAATAAACCACAATGTGCTAAAATAACATAGTCTGAATGTAGTCATAAAACAACCACTGAACAAAGAGTCTTGCGAAAATAATTCCGCTGATACAATACTGAATGAAAATGAAATACAAGTAGATGACGACATGCTACTAGATAATGAAGCCAAAAATAAAGAAAGTGCTCTACCAATCGGCTACTCTGCTGGATCGATCTCGTCGTCAACTGCAAGTCCTGCTCCAAGCTCAACTCCGGATCCGTAGACCTCAGGATAATCGTCTAAATCTGGAGAGAAAACTAGGTCCTCAGAGGGACGCAACAAGGTACATAATATACAAGCCAAAAGTACGACAGTAAAAGGGTGATATGATAAAAATAAAATAAGACAGAAATAAAGTGGGTGAACTACCGTAACCAACTAGTATGAAATGCAATTTAAGAAACATCACTCGAACACGCGGGCTGTCACGGTGTAATCCAGAGTTCTGATACGGAACTCCGGTAACTATGAGAATCCGCAGTTCCGATAAGGAACTGTGGTAACTATGAAATATCCGCAGCTCTGGTAATGAGGCAGCGGTAACTTTGTGGGAAAGTAGCCCAAGCGCACGGTGTATGTTTCTCCCCGCCCATGTGACTTCACGAATCGTGTCTACGAGTCGCTCGGTCAGACCTCTAGCTAGTACAACAAGTCATAAATAGAATAGTAACAATGCACGCAATATCAATGCCATCGTCCTAGATTCAACTCGAATTTTCGTACATCAAGATGTAAACAAGTACGAAAATCCGTCAATAATGTAGTGTCACATGAATATGTCCTAGGGTCAAAGTGTAACCCGCAACGAATTGTCGCGGTATCGCAAATGGAAATGTCTAGGTTCGATACCCGATGACGCTAACGGCCATCGGCACCCGAATGTGATTCGGACGCGAAGTATCGAATGCGGTCCTAGGTATTGCAATTATATACTCATAAATAAATATTTAAGAATTTTAAATAATGTAACTAAAGTACAAAAATGGCAAGGTACACTTGCCTGGCTCCGGGTGCTGAAGATGAAAAGCTGGTCCAACGTCCAAGTTCGTAGGGCCCAAGGAACCTAGATAAATATTAGGATTTAGTTAACTAACTGATTATCTATAGTAATTACACAATTTAGTGATACGTAAAATCCTTAAGCAAGGTAATTTGTAACTCTTTGATAATAATAAGGATTACAATAATGAACTTAAATTAGGATGGGTCACAGCCTTCTCCCCTATCTAAAGTTGGGTTACCTAGCCATTTATGAGAAACTCCAAGGAATTTATTCATGTTTATAAGTATTAGTGGTGGGCTCCAAATTGGAACTTACTATTCTACAAAACGAGTTTCTACAATCTAGAATCTAGAAATTGGGAGGCCCAACCCTTGGCACCCATGGATGGGTTGGGACCGAAATTGTAGAAATTGAGACTAGGGATAAGACTTATTATTCTACAAAATGATCTCCTACATTCTAAATCTAGAATCTAGAAAATGGGATGGGCCTTACTAATGATGCTCTTAGACATACCCAGCTACACTACCAACCGAGTTGCTGATCTCATCTATTTTCTTTTTGCTTCAACTACTATTAAGCCAAATCGCACAGCACACACACACCCCATTCGAATAACATAGGGTTATCACCCACTCATATATAAGGAAATAAATTTCTTCTTCTACACAGAGCCAACCCACACACTTCCCTATAGCTATTCTCTAATGTATCAGTCTGTAATATAGGTTCACATATTAGTCACCTTGAAACTAACCTACTATCTCTTCCAACCATCAATCCATGCTATCCCACCCACGCATGCATATAAGAGAAATATTTGATACCAGTAACACCCCATGATCTACGTACTACCCCTCCATCAATTTGAACACATGAACCCAATTCCATATCATAACCCAACAATGGGAAAACACACAGACGTCTACATACAAAATGAATGAAGAGTAGCAATGAGCAAAGGTGAAATAAGGAAGAGGAAGAAAGGGTAGACTACATCTACACACATGCTGTCGGTATATGTAAAAATGGCTCAAGAAGAATGGAAGGTAGTATAGCAGTACCTCAAAAGGGGAGGAAAGAAAGTGGTGACGGTGGTTGGGTCTGCTGCGACAGGAGAAAACTCGCCACTGCACGTCAAGACTGGCGTCGAGTGCTGCCGGTGGCGCGTGGCCGAATGGAAGAAGACGAACTCGACGTCCACGCGTAGAGATCCCCAGAACTTCGGAGCCTGGCCCTCCGCTTGTCGGCGCTGTCCGGGCGGTACGTCGGAGACGATCGACGAAAGATGGAAGGAAAAAATGGGAGGTGACCGTGTAGGCGGCTAGGTTTACTGTGGAAAAGGAAGAGAATGGAAGATTTGGAGAATATATAGGAAGAGGTTAGGGTTTCGTTTATATGGACTGGCGGGTGGGCTACAAAGTGAAGTTGGCCGGGACAAGGAAAATATTTTCATGCTTAAATGAAATAGTAATTAATAGGAGAGGGGAATGGTGATGACTGGCCGTTTGTTCCAATGGTTGAACCCTTACAATAGCATGCAAAAGCTCATAATTTGAGCTTGGTGACAATTTATGCCCACACACACAATTTCAGCTCATTTTAGCAAGGGAGTATCCATTGGCTCAAGTTAGCAAGTTGAATTTAATACTCACATTTCTAGCTCACATTTCTAGCTCACATTAGCATGTGTGCTCACATTTAGCTCACGTTAGCAAGCTTCCAAATGGGACAACTTGGCTACAGCACACATCTAAACTCAAATGTGGACATTCAATAGGAGGTTGACACATGGAGTAAAGTTTCATTTAGGCCCTTAAACAAAACTTAGCCCTAAACATATAGAAATATATATATAATGACACCAATATTTTATCCAATAAGTAATAAATTTAAAAATCGGAGGGGGGGTTACGCTAGCAAATAATTAATTAAGAATATATAAAAAAAATTATATATTTTTCTAAACTTAATAGCATGCTAAAATTCCTTCAACATTTAACTATCAACAAATATCCAGTTAATAAAAATAGTGTTTAATAATAAACTAATAATAACATAAAGAATAATAATATTGTAGTCCTTAAAATAGGCTACTATAATTGTAATATAAAAAAAAAACATAAAAAAATAACTTATAAAATTGGGGGGCTCACACTGCAAGTTGGTGAAATCTTTGTACGGTCTTAAACAGGCTCCCAAGATGTGGCATGAGAAATTTGACAAAGTTATAAGGTCAAATGGCTACATGGTCAACAATACGGACAAGTGTGTTTACACGAAGTTCGCTGATGGAAGAGGTGTGATCGTTTGTCTGTACGTGGATGACATGCTTATCCTAGGTACGAATATTAGCTGTGTCACGGAGACAAAGAAATTCATCTCAAGCAAGTTCAGTATGAAGGACTTGGGAGAAGCTGATGTGATCTTGGGGATCAAGATCATCCGGACAGACACTGGATTAGCACTGTCACAGTCTCATTATATTGAGAAAATGATCACTCGTTATGGGTATCGGGATCTTCCAGGGATCGATACGCCGTATAGGTGTGATATGAAGCTGAAGCCTAATTCAGGGGAAAGCGTCAGGCAGCTGGAGTATGCAAGCGTAATCGGAAGTTTGATGTATGCTACTACTGCCACAAGGCTTGACATAGCTTTCGCCGTGGGAATGCTGAGTCGTTTCACGAGCAACCCAGGTGTTGAACACTGGAAAGCTGTGAAACGGGTTATGAGATATCTCAAGAAGACTCAGACATATGCACTGTACTACAGCGGAGATCCATCGGTAGTGGAAGGCCTCAGTGATGCCAGCTGGTGCTCAGAGGTGGAGAGCGAGAGATCCACAGGTGGATTCATTTTCACAATGGGTGGGACTGCTATATTGTGGAAGTCGAAGAAGCAGACTATGCTCTCGCGGTCATCCATGGGATCTGAGTTCTTTGCACTTGATACCGCAGCCGAGAAAGCAGAATGGCTTCGGGAGCTCATGTATGATCTTCCAGTGGTTGAGGCACAAATACCGACGATACCGATATACTGCGACAACCAGGCGACTACGGCGGTGGCATCAAATGATCTCTTCAACGGGAAGAAGAGGACTATGCGGTTGAAGTACAGGGCAGTACACGATCTTATCAAGAGAGGTATTATTGAAGTAATTGATGTTTGGAGTCAGGAGAACCTGTCGGATCCGTTCACCAAGGGCCTCAAGCGCTAGCTGGTCGATGACACGGCTTATAAAATGGGCTTGAAGGCATTCTGATATTGTATTATTGTATTCCTACCATAAAGTTTAATGCTATTAGTTTAAAGATTTATCTACTAGGCATCTAGCTTTTGGTTCAAGGGAGGACCACTAATCGGAAGAATATCAGGAACGGTGGGTACATGTTCTATTGGGCATGGAGAGGTTACGGACCTATAACCACTGTTGTCTACTGTTGTTTTCTGCAAAATAATGGTTCATGTGGGAAGGTTGGCTTAATTGTCTTAATGAGTTCTCAGGCAGAGTGAATGCCTGGTGTGCAGGAAGCACGGTAGAGCAGCACTACAAGGAGTGAAACTCCATGCTACAGTGGGGTGACTCCATAATGAGGTTCCTATATGTGGGGTGTTGCCCAGGAATAGGATAAAGCCTTGGCTTTGCAGGCCAAGTCACAGCGACGTAGCACCGCAAATAGGAAGTTAGCCTAATATTGTATGTTAAAATAAAGAGGGGTGTAGTCAGCACTACAAAGAGGAGAAGTTCCTCATGTTACAGTGGCACGACACCACGATGAGGTACCCGGTTAGGGATAAAGCCTTGGCCTTGCAAGCCATGTCGTTACGACGTAACACCGCAAGGGAGCCTAAGGCTTCATGCTGGGTAGTTTGGTACTACAAAGAGGTAGTTGCCTCATGCTACAGTAGTATGACACTACGATGAGGTTCCCGGTAAGGAATAAGGTCTCTGCTTTAAGCCATGTCATAGCGGCGTAGCACCGCAAGGGAAGCGCAAAGCGCTTCATGCCATGTCTCTTTATAATGAACTCACCTATAGTGTATGGACAAAGAGATATCAGGCCGTCTCTTGAGGGTAAACTTGTAGACGCCCAAAATAATACACTGAAACCAGGCTCGCACAGGGCCTTTAATGTGTAGCCAGAAGCACATATAACTATATTATGTGAGTGGAAAGAATTTCAGCTATGATGCAGAATTTAAGGCTTAGTCCATTCTTGTATTGTAGTCTGTTGTTTGAACCATGCGGGAAGATTCAAGTCGTCAGCGACATCTCTCCTAATGCATGATGGACAGTTACTGTGGGGAACACTTATACTCATATATAGTTATGTGGGGGATTGTTGGATTTTAGTCTTTTTTAAAAGTGAATTTTAGTCCCACATCGGCTAGACCAAACGACTTGTATCTCTATATATTAGCTTTGCTAGTTTAGAGATGCACATATGGTGTGGAGGTGCACATGGGTGTGCCATGTGGGGTTATTTTTCTAAAGGGAAAAAGGCTAAATCAACAATTGAAAGCATTCATGCTTTTTGCTCTTGGGAAAATTATTTTCATAGGAGTTAAGCCCCGTAGGGGCTTAGCGACTCGGACTCGGACTCGGGCTCATGGGCTCATGAGGCGTAGTGTGGCATTTTGTTGGCACACTTTGCACTTAGCACGTCAGCATCGTCGCTAGGCGTAGAGTGCAATTTAGTTGTGCTCGTTGCGCGAGCCACTTGCGCTGCCACGTTGCGCAAGCCCAGTTGTGCAAGTCCAGTTGCGCTGCCCAGGTGCACGCCCAGTTGCGCAAGTCCAGTTGTGCTGTCCAGGTGCGCGCCCAGGTTGTGCCCAGGTTGCGTCCAGGTTGTGCTTGGTTGCGCTGGGGTTGCGCGGGTTGCTCGGGTTGCGCTGGGTTGCGTTGGGTTGCACGGGTTGCTCGGGTTGCGCTGATTGCGCTGCGTGTGCCGTGTGCGCAATGCGTACAGTACGTGCAGTGTGCGCAGCTCAGTATCGTACGGAGTACAAGGAGCGCAGGGTGCGCGCAGTTGGCGCAACTTGTAGCAGAACGTGCGTTTGCATGTTATGGGCAGTTGCTACATGTTCGGGGTGGTTATTACCATATTTCTAACTTTGTGGCAACCGAACAGTTCCTGCAGGGCCTATATAAGGCATCCTCTCTCTCTCAAGGCTGAACATATAAAAAGTAAGAGAAGCCACCAGAGAAAGTTTACGAAGTGTTTTTTAGCACATGTAAACAGAGAATTCAGAAGTGTTCTTTAACACAGTTCTGATCGGAATTTGCTTGCGAATTCCAGCAGCCTTCGAGAGAGAGAGGAAAGGCGCCGCACCAGCGTTGCTTTTGTACGGGAGTTCATGTCCATCCGAGGAGTCAGAAGAGCAGGAGTGTTCCAAGTTCTCCGACGAACTTGCTGGTTCCTGGAAGCTATTCGTGTAGGGCGAATAAAGCTTTGAGCAACGGTGATTATTCACCCCAGCAGGAGTTCTTCCATCTCTCGCCAGTCACCTTCTTCATTGCTGCCAGCAATTCTGATTGTATCTTCTTTTTAGAAGTCCTATGATCGATTGATGTTTATTACGAAATCTTTTTAGATTCTCGTAATTCTGGATCACCTTCTTTGAAGGGTTGATTTGAAACATTGTCTTTACAATCGTTTCATATTCTCAAGTTTTCCATCGAAAAATTGTGCCCCGGCAATAACATGACTCGATCGGCTTAAATCCAACAAGAGACGTCACCTTCATCACCTTCATCAAGATGCTGCCAGCCTTAAGTGCACCCCCCGCTTGAAGCTACATTGTCATCGTGTCGTTCTCAAGCCCGAACGGCCAGTCCTCACTGCCGCTTGGAACCGCAGTGCCGTTGTGCCGTTTTCCAAGCACTACCCGAAGCCCTGTGAGCAAAGTTTCCCACCGACGTCCGAGTCAAATTCTCAAAATCTGCCGTTGTCTCGTCCCTAATGTCCACCGTGAAGTTTTGCCATTGTTCCGTGTAGCTCAGACAACCAAGCCATAGGTAAATCCTCGAACACCTCTTCCTTATCACCTAAATACACAACTATTATTCTGAGCTCGAAGAACCTAAGAACCATGCATGACAGAAACGTAGCTTATAGCTTCCCTACATGTTATTTTATGAGTACGTAATGTAAGAAAAGAAGGAAGGATATAGGTTCTGTTACTTGGAAATGAATAAGCTTCATTCAAATTCACCCCTTCTCATTTAATATATTAATTGCCATCCTTTAGTCTTTAGTTTCCATAGAATAAAACAAGTAATGATGGCCCCACTAAATGGTAATATAGTTATATAAGTCATTTTAATGATTGACAAAGATTTTCCTAAAAAGTTTGTATTATTGAATTTTGTCTAGGCTTGGAATAGACCTTGGTAATTGAGGACCCAACACGGATTTGGACAACAAGCAGTACCTTGCCAAGTTATTTCAATTATATATTCATTTTATTTATTATGTCCAGTATTCTCCTTAAATGTTCATGATTTAGTTTAGTTAGCCATGTTACTTGTTACAATTATGTTCAGTTCATTATATCTTTGTAGTGCTTGTTCACGGTATAGATTATGGATTGTTGTAGATATGTCGCTAGCAAGTTACCACTTGTGATACCATCATACTAAGGAGGTTGATTTACTTATAGAATTAGACCCGTGGGATGGGAAGAACATAAACACATGGACTGTTTCTGATTCTATTTTCTATATTTGTAACCTAGTGTCCTCCAAGGATAGGGTTACTTGATTATTTGTAAGCTGGTGTCCTCCAAGGATAAGGTTATTTGATCACCTTGTGGCCTCCAAGGTCGGGTGAGTTTTCTTAGCTGTGGTTTATTTTTAAGCTACGGTACTTTTACTCCGTCATATTTTACAGTTCATGTGTAGTTAGTTGTTCTCAATCGCGTATGATTGTCTTATAGGTTATGCTTTAGTTTACTTTTCTTGCTTTATCACTGCCTATTTAGATGCTATATTTTGAGATACTTGGCTTCCATATTATGTATCTTACTATGTCCTCTGAGGACCTGAATTTTTCTCCAGGTGTGGACAGAGAATACCCACAGATTTACGGACCATGACCCGACGTAGGAGTACCCTCTTCAGATCACGAGGAGATAGATCCGCTTGAGTTCGTGTGAGCGTGGCTCACCAAGATTTTCATTATTTCTTTTACTTGTTTCCAATAATTAGTCTACTAGAAGTGGATTTGTCTCCACCAAGACTATTTCATTTATCTTTGCTGCACTTTGACTTTGTTAGCTTGTTCCAGTACTTTATTCACATATAGATTCCTTTGTTTATATATTGTGAATGAGATTTAGAAAATACTTGTGACTTATATGTTGTACTTGAGCCCTTTATGGACAGCGTAAGTGCATGCTTGAGGGGTTTCTATGGCATGGACTAGCCCACGAGTATGTACCAGCTGGCCAAGTCACGTGCTTGTGTCACGATCCGCACCCGTTTTTCGGGACGCGAGAGCGTGAGCAAGCCAGCTACGTATCAAGCGGACCCCAGCCCGACTCAAGTACGTATAAGCTGTCAAGATCATGGTATCATGTCTAATAGGGTAATCTACAGTGTATCTCAATCCACAAGAATATATAAGAAAAGAATGAACAAGTATGGGTCGTGGTCTGCAGCCCACTAGCATATATGTCCGATTATACTCCAAGAATAGTATGATTCTATAAAACTAAACTGATAAGCAGGATATATCATAAAAGTACGAGAAAGATAGTAAATTAATAACACTAACAAAATACCTGTATCATGTGATTGAAGTCAACTACCACATGCTCAGCTAACTAACTCCGTGCAATCAGCTACCTGAAGAGATCATCAGGTCCTCAGAGGACTAGCAAGATACATAAAACATGCCTACTAATATGACAGAAATAACATGTATGGAGGATAAGAACACTGCAAGAAGAACATCTAGGGACGACGGGTCGTGTGGAAATGTAATACTAGACTTGGCTAACTATCAATCGGAACTCCTATAGCTTGTAGTACAAAACAAGATACTCCCAATCTATAGTATTTTAATTGACGTACAAAGCAGGATACTATCAGTCGAGATTAGCCAATTCTAGTATCGATCTACTCTCCTAAATGATACAAGGTCAAGTAGACTCCTATAAATCGTAGTACAATGAAAGATACTCCCAATTCATAGTGTCACAAATTAAGTCAATCAATCAATCAATATATGTTATAGGTCGTAGTACAATGTAAGATACTCCCAATCTATAGTATATCTCATGTCAAGTCAATCAAGCAATATCAAGATGAAAGAATCGGCTATAGGTCGTAGTATAATGTAAGATACTTCCAGTCTATAGTATATCTCAACTGTAGTACAATGTAAGATACTCCCAGTCAAGAATAGTCAAGTCAAGAACAAGATATAGAAACTGACAACTCAATCGCGAGACAAGGTAACACGATAAGACCAATAATCAAGCAATGTCGAATATCCTATACGTGCACGTATTCTAGAACAAGTAAAACAATCAAGGCAAATCAATCACAATATGGAATCATGTGACAATATAAAAAAGAATACAATAAAGAAAGAGAAAA
Organism: Iris pallida; assembly: GCA_029216955.1. NCBI lineage: Eukaryota > Viridiplantae > Streptophyta > Magnoliopsida > Asparagales > Iridaceae > Iris > Iris pallida. Next base: position 12,471,437 of record JANAVB010005796.1, on the reverse strand, counting down.
CAATATAAATACTGTATATGTTCGATAAGGTATACTTGCCTGTGGTCCTTGCACAAATCGTAGTCACAAGTCGAGGATGAGAGGATGTCGATCTAGGAGCTGTCAACCTATAACACATATCGTACCATGAACCGTGCACGAAAACTATAAATCAATTCTAATATTCTAGTTCTAAATTCATGGAATAGTGGCTAGTTGGGTTACTAATCTAATAATAATTATTTCTGGAATAATTCACTTAAAAACCTAATTTAACCTAATAATAATCTGAATATAATCTAAACATGCAAGTTTGGCCATCAAAGTCGTGTTTCACAATTTTGGAAACCATGGCACGCAAAACGAGACGTGTCGTTGACTATCTAGTCAAACACTGTGAACTCTTGTCACGACCCGCACCCTAGAGTAAGGGCACGAGAAGTGGGTACGTCCAGCCTACGCCGCAGTGTCGGCGGTAGAACGCTGTCCTAGGTCAATCATCTAACAATATAAAAGGTACCTGTACAGTTTATACTATCCGAATGGAGGTGACAAATAGAATACAATCTCAATCACATCTAGGTAGAAGAATGAAAGATAGATAGATAGACAGATGGTAACTCAAGAGACAGTACTATAGATGAAATAAGTCCAAGTGTCTAGGATAACATAACATCAGAATGTCAACCCAAAATACAAATAAGTCTAAGAGTCTATATATCTCAACATCTTAAAATACAACTCAGATGTGAGACAAAATGATAATACAGAAAAGACTGTCTAGCTAAACTAGCCTAGACTACTGGGCAACATCCTCAGCTGCAGGTGGATCCTGCTGAGGGTCCACAACATAAGTATCATCTAGTCCTGTTCCATAATAGGTAGACACCAGGGCCTCATCCTCATCCTCTGTAATATTTTCAACAGGTCCAGTCAGGACAGGAACGAGCACAATATATCTCACACAGTTCATATCAGGTTAGGAAATACGATACAGGCAATAGAGTAAAATACAGGAAGTGCTGAAAGGAAATATACGCTGTAAAAGAGATAGCTTGTAAAGGAAATATCTACTGTATATAGAGAACTGTAAGTGGCTAGTGATGTAGAGTACAAGATAGGCATGTGAATGGCTAGAATTTATACATGATTATACTACTGAGTTTGTACATGATTACACTACTTTAGAATTATTCACATGTCTACTTCTACTCCCCCATTTTCCCAATCAATACACAAGGATCTAGACAAGTTACGTTATTATACATGATTACTTCACATGAGGCTCATAAATGAGTATACGTGAAGTTATACATGAGGGCTCAGTGAACATGAGAGTACATGATCACATGAGTATACATGCATGATGGAAGCACAGGAGTACATGATGAAAGTGAAACACACGTAACATGAAGTACCCGATGCTCCCGAGGGGGATAACATCTCATGTAAAGATCCATATAGTACCAATCCGTGTCACCAACGTGACAGCATCAAGTAAAGTAATCTAGAGCGAGAAGTAAAGCCTGAACAAGTATGAAATGGTCAGAGAATATACTCGCCTGATAACTGAATGTCTGAAGAGGATATACTGTCTGAGGAGAGGTGTATGGCTCCTAATCAGAGCAATACAAGTCACAATGTATCCATAATGGTAAAAATAAAGTATACAATGCATACTACATATTCTTGGTCAATCTGGTCAAAAGTCAACTCTTGGTAAACTCAATAGTCAAACTGGGTCACAGGAAGTCATACTAGGTCACATGAAATCAAACTAAGTCAATTAGAGTCAAACAAGGTCAAACAAGTCAAGTTTAGTCAAATCTAGGTTAAAGTCAACTCTTGGTCAACATTCTAATCAAACTAGTCAAATACTAGTCAACATGATCAATCTGGGTCAAGTCTAGGTCAAACTTAGACCAACTAAGATTTTGGTCAAACAAAGACTAGTCAATAAGGTAATTAGGTCAAACATGGTCAGACTAGTTAACTAGTCATTTTTAGGTCAATTAGGTCATGGTTTGACCAATAGTTGACTTTAGTCAACCATGGTCAACAAGGCTACCTAGGTCAACCATTCAAGAGCCAATTAGGCCAAGTATAGGGCAACCCCCTATTAGCCATAGGCTAGTATATCTAGGTTCCATAGGCTAATATCATATAGGTATTTATTTCTATATAATATATATATACACACATATATATATATATATATAACCTAGATATGTATATATATATACAAATGTAACATAACCACATAGGCCTATAGCCTATGTAATACCCATATACCCTAGGTATCTATGTATAGACACAATATATATAATGACACAATATATAAACTAATACAATATATATATATATATATATATATATATATATATATATATATATATATATATATATATATATATCAATATATGCATATATATATATATATATATATATATATATATATATATATATTTTATATATATATATATATATATATATATATATATATATATATATATATATGAAACATATATATAATACATATATATATAGAGAGAGTAAAATAGAGTGAGAGAGAGAGTGAGATAGAGTGAAAGAGAGAACAGTGAGAGAGAGAGAATGGGCTGTCACAGGAAAAAGAGGGGAGGGGTGTGCTCCAGTTTTCCTGGAACCAGGAATCCAGTCCCCACACAACACACACAATGCACACACACACCTACATTATACATACATGTATATACACATGTATATACATGTATACACCCTAAAATCCCACCTACACACTCACATACACATATACTACCTATACATACACTAAAAATACACATATACATGCATAAATCATAATAAAAATAGATTTGAATCTCGATTTGAAAAACTGGGAAATAACCCAAACCTGGAACATTGTACTGTGCACAGGTAAACATGGTAAACCCATGTATACATGCAAAACCGAGCTAAGACTCGAACCTAAAGGTTGGTAAGTGATGCCCCAAGTGTCCTCTAGTGTCTAGGGGGCCTGACACGACACCACGACACGAAATAATGTGTCCAATCACTCAAAAACCCAATCGGGTAAACACAGACACACACATACGTACACAGCGTCGTGCACGCGTGTCGACTAGTCTAGGGACTCGTGTGTCCAACCAAAAGTGTCGTGTTCGTGTCAGTAGCTAGGTGGGGTGTCAGGGTAGGTGTCTAGGTGCCTGAGTCGTGTCCACGAAGTCGCGTGTCCACGCGTGAAGCGCGTATCAGTAGGGAAAAATTCGTGCGCACAGTACAGTTCAAAATCAGTGCGTGCTAAATTCCTTGTCCGACACGACACTAGGAGTCTTGAAACTTGGGGAGTGACTTGTCAGTCACTGCCCCGAGTCCCACACCAAATTTGGTGATTTCTAACGGCCTGTGCAGTGAGCACTACACGCGTGGCAGCAGGGCACTGCCACCGTGTCTGCACGTGTATGTACGTGTCCATTTTGGACACGAGGACACCAAATCTTTGACTCAGTCCTCAGGATTCCTGACCTACAATATAAGACCTAATTTTCCTTTCAATTAGTTTTTGAAATTAAAAACATTTTATTCACACAGGCATTTCATCAAACAAGGTTTAATAGCCTAGGATACGTGTCCGATACGGACACCAAACCAACCCTAAATTTCACCAAACTTGACCCACAGTTCCATGGTACCTAGATGCATGCAACTATAAAGAGAAAACATAATATTAACAAGGTTTGAGGGTATTTACCTATTTGAGTGAAAACTTAAGAAAACACCAAGTAGGGGGGTGTCCTCTTCTCTTGGTGATGCCCAAAGCTCCACAAATCCTTGATAGCAGGCCCTAACTAGTACCCTCTAGTGTAGGGAAGTCCAATGCAAGAAACTAGAGGTGATTTGGATCAAAAATGATCAAGTTATCAAGGTTTGAAGAAAAGGGAATTTTGTAGGATTTAATTCATGTAAAAATGGTCATGAATGAATACCATGGGTTAATATAGGATGGTGGCTGCTAGGGGGGGTGTCTTGGCCGGCCATGGCAAGGGGGGTGTTCCTTGGCTTTCCTTCTAGGTTAAGGCAAAGACTTTGGTGTAAAAGTCTTGATATTTTGAGTGTTTTGTGGAAAATATCCAACAAAGTAAATATCAAGATATTTTTCCTACTTTAACCATTATAAATATCTATCCCCTTATCATTCTAGGTTAGTAACTAATCTCTAGATTAGGCTAAACTTGGTTAGGGGCTCTCATGACACTAATTAATAATTAAATAATAATAAAAATACATAAATCCAAATAATTCCTAATAAATCCTAGAAAATTACCAAAATACCCTTTAGGCTAAAAAGCCCTAATTTGATGTTCTAAACCTATGGCTAGGATCACATGATCATGGTTAGTCTCTAGGTTATGAAATCTCTAGGGTTTACACTAGGGTTATACTAGTAAAGTCACAAAGTCATAAGTCATGACTTAGGAAATGGTTTTAATTACACTAAAAATCACCATAATTCATATTATGACTAAAACACCATTAATAAATAATGAAAATAATAAATTTTCAAAAATACTCCAATTTCAGAAAACTGGGTGCTACAAGTCTACCCACCTTAAAATAATTTCGTCCTCGAAATTTAGATAGTCGTACTCCTCCTAGGTCAAACCTCCAACAATCAGGGTCGAAGCTACTACCTAGCAACATACAAGGTCAACAAGCAAAATATGGGTAGTAGGTCTATACTGGGTCATGTCCAAAAATTGGCTGGCAGTTTTAGGTCATAAGGTGTCCTTAATTCAAATCGAAATCAAAAGTAACTCCATGGGGTAAATCAGGATGGAGCCTCGGGTCAGAAAAATCGTACTAAGCAAATGAAGCACACGATGGTATGCCTGAGTGGGACACTAAGGTCATGGGTGTAGAGTATCATGTCTAGGTCATGTATGCGAAGTCAGTTTTGAGAAAACAACTAGTCTTGTGCTCCTAATTTAAAAGTCACGGTGATGTGCCTACGATGACCATAATTTAAAGTGGGAAAAGTCTATGGCCTAATTTGAACCAGAAATTATGATACAATAGTGGTACAAGGGGGACATGTTAAATGGGATAGTCTGTGGTCTCATCTAGGTGCACTAGTCATTCTAGATCAAGACTGTCCTATGGTATCAAAACGTACAAACAATCTAGGGTGTCCTAATTGGGAAGGTAAAAGAACAACAATCATCAAGGCTATAGGACCGTCTACCATCCTATATGAAAATTGGTCATTAACAAGTAAGTGAGAAATCATTAAAAGTTACTATTCCATAAAGTGGTAAAAGAAAATTGAAAATTTAGGCACAAACAATCACAAATAGATTTTAGTCTTGACATGATCTAAGTTGATCAATTTCAGGATAAATCGAGATTTGGGCAAGATGGAAAATTAATGAAATCAAGTATGGGCACGAGCATCCAATGATGAAGATCCAGGTCATGATTAAATTTAATTCAACTGGATATGAATACGGGGTTCATAGGCGATAAAAATAATTCCAAGGAGAATTGTCAAGGCTATTGCGGATAAGATTCTAGGGCAAGTTTTAACTATGTCTCCATCCACGTAGATTAATATATAAAAAGCAAACCAAAACGCAATATGTTGATCAGACCATCATGCGCCGGTTCTGATTAGACAATATGTTAGTGGGTGCGCACCCAATAAAATATGTCATGATCAAGCTCGAAAAGGATAAGCTTGTAAAACTAAGGATAAATTTGTAGCATAAGATATAAGTAAGGGTGGAAACGATGAAAGAAGATACATAGTCCAAGATCCTTAACCAATCGGGTCAAGCATTCAAGATAAGGTACAAGGTTAAGCATTTAAGGGTTCAAGCAGAACACCATCACATGCCAGGTCGAAAGAATTGAGCCAAGGTGGATCTCTAATTGAAATAAAAATTAATTTAGTATCATGGTAGAGGTTATAGTTTAGCCATTTGACCAGAAAATCATATCAAGGAAATAGAGTACAAGGAGACGGGTTCTAGTAGGACATGGAATACCTACATTAAGGTAGGCTAGTCTAGGTCTTACATGTAAAGTTCGTTGGGAGGTAACAGCTAGTATTATACTCTGAATATCTAAGTCACGGTAAAGGACGTCCAATGATCTAGAATAGAAAGTGGGTGTTCAAGACATGACAATTGATGCAAAATAAAGAAGATCAAGTTAACACATGGAATAAAATTAATTATGAATCCAGTAAATAATTTAGGAACACAGCCCTAGGGATAGATAGGCTACTAGATGAATATAGTTAGGGTTCGATCAAATCAAAGGTCAAGGTTAGAAGGTCTCAATAAAGTCTTTATTTGAGGAAATGTCGAGTAAGTCAGGTTTGGGATACAGTCACATAGTTTGGTAGAAAGAGTTTAAGCAAGATACAAAAATAGAGGGGACAGTCCATTTCAAGGGAAAGCAATTAGCAAGAGAATTAGCTGGCAAGAAACAGATGAGAGTTTTCTCATAAATGTGATTGAGTACCTTAAAATAAAAGATATTAATCTAATACAAAGAAATTAAAATCAACAACTACAAAAATTTCAAAATCATCAACTAACACCAGGATTCAAAGTTCTACAGTGAATCCTCCAAAAATCAAATTCAATCAAGGGAAAAGGAGTTTAAATCGTAATTTAAATGAGATGGTCTCAAAATAGTCCCAAATGACCTTATAGTAATTCATGAAAGTCAATAAATAAATATATCTTTAATAAATAAATATCTAAAAATATCTAAAAATCATAGGAAAATATAATATAGCTATAGCATGCTTATAAACCCTATCTAGAGATCATGTGACCACGAGATGGTCATGAATCACCTGTGGACTTAGTCACAACTCCTATGATCATAGAAAAATTAAATGTAAACTAATCAAATAAAAAAAAATCTATCACAAAATTTCGGGAAGAGGAGTTACAGCTTGTCCCATGAGATTTGGGCACTACCAAAATATGTCAAATTAGCGACGAGATTAGCGACTCCAGTTAAAAATGTCACTATGTTTTGTTTATTTAGCGACGTATGAAAATGACGTCGCTGAACGTCACTATCAGCGACGTTTAGCGACTAATAGTGACTAGAATTATGGTTTGGAAAGAACAAGTCGATATTTAGTCGTAAAACGTCGCTGATTTATATTATTCAGCGACATTTTATGACAATTAATCAAGTCCGTCGCTATCCCATTACTGAACAGCAACGTCTAGTAATGTCTCTCTCAGACGTCGCTAAAAACTTTCATATAGGGTTTTGGGAACCCGGTCGATTTTATTTTATTTCACCCAAATTTTTGATCTCCCGCCTCGAGCCCCAAATCTCTCTCCCCCTCCCCCTCTCGTCTCCGGCGACCGCTCCCCCCGACAAGCTCCTCCCCTCCGGCGAGGCCTCCCGCCGGCGACCCCTCCCTCTGGCCCCTTCCCCCTCGTCCCCTGCCCCGACGACCCCCCTCGCCCCCTGGTGACCTTGTCGTCTCTCCTCCACCGCCGACCCCCCTTGTCCCCTGCTCCACTCCGGCGACCCCGACCCGACCCCGTCCAGGTATACCTAACCCTAACCCTCTCTCCCACTGATATGACACAAACACACTGACACACTCACTGATACGACACCGACACACTTACTGACACGATACTGATGCACTTCCTCAATCTGCCACGACATGTACACGAACATGGACACAAACATTCACGTACTGAGACAAAGACAAACACAGACACAAAGACACACAGATACAGACATACGTACCCTAATACGTAGACATGAAAGTATATAAACATGACACACAAACAAGTAGACACACACAACACAAACACGTATATATATGTATACTCATTGAAGAAAACTCTTATACATATGTATATATGAGACGAGATTGAAGAAAACTCTCGTTTGAAGAAAACTCTTATACATATGTATACAATATATACATATGTATACTCATTGAAGAAAACTCTTATATATATGTATACATGTACACATGAAACTCTTATATATATGTATACAATATATACATATGTATACTCATTGATGGTTCCTTTATATACATATATACATATGTATACATATGTATACAATCTCAGGAAAAACTCCTATATAACTATAGCTATATCTATCAATCTACATATATACATATGTATACAATATCAGGAAAAGCTGAACTAAACACACATAGGTATACTCATTGAAGAAAACTGAGATTTCATAATGGAACTTGGGTTTTGATACATGAAACGAGATGATGGTTCCTTTAGTTAGCTTGCTTATGTTACAATTATATTCTCTATGAATATCGATCTTACCAGATGGCACCCATGACCCGAGCAGCGCCACATCGTTTGAGGGAAACACAGATTGTTGAGGTGGCTTCTCCTACGGTTAAGGAGGAAGTAGCACAGGTAGCTAGTGAGACCAGGAGTTCCATTCATCCAGCACCTGCAGTGGAATGGCGCTTTCCTGTCGTCGATCCCACTTTTTTGAAGATGTTGCGTAATGGTATCATTGAGCGTATGCGTGAGCTGCGTGGTCGTCATTAGTATAGTTTTATGGATATATTTTGTGTTGGACTATTAGTACTTATTACCAGCTGTACTTGTTTTATGGAGATAAGTTTATGGACTTAATTATGGACTTATTATCAGTTGTACTTATTTTATGGAGATTAATTATGGAGATTAATTGTGGACTTATTACCACTTGTTTTATGAAGATTAATTAGGCTAAGTCTTCTGTGTGGTCAATTCTGATACACTATGGTTATATGGTTATGTCATGTGATATACTATTACCACTTGTTGTATCATGATTACTTGGGATTCTATTTCAATATTTAGGATATGTCATGATTAATGTGCCTATTACTTTTATAAGTGTTTCAACGATGTGCATGTATCTATCTTACAGAATTATCCTCAAATGGATATGGATCTGAATTACTATATGCGGAATCATTCTTGGATGTACAATTATCATCCTGATGATATGTGCGGTGTGCAGGATGAATTCGAAGAGGGTGTACAGCAGTTTCTGCAGTTTGCCTAGGCGTTCCCTCAGTACATGGACGATACCAAAATATAAGTGTCCGTGTGTGAGATGTCGTAACTTAAAATATCATCCAGAAGTGGAAGTCACGTATCATTTATAATCGAAAGGTTTCATGTCGAATTACTATCAGTGGACCGTGCACGGAGAACTTGTGTCTTTAGCGTCGGAGTATGAGCCTTATGTGGATGTCCATAACCACGCTGCTTACGACGATGGGTTGGTGAACATAGTTTTTGACGCGACGGGACCTAGTTTCGATCCGAACAAATATGATGCACCTGAGGAGGCACCGAACGCTGATGCTACAAAGTTCATAGAGTTGCTGGAGAATGCAAGGACTCCATTATATCCTGGTTATGAGGATCATTCACCGTTAGAGGTGGTTACAAGATTGTTGAGCATCAAGTCCGATTTTAATATGTCGCAAGATTGCTACAACCGAGTTATGGAGTTGATTATAGAAATATTGCCTGAGGGTGCTAAGTTGCCTAAAGACTTTTACCGGTCTAAAAGGATGGTGAGATCGCTCTGGATGGGATACGAGAAAATCGATACATGTTGCAATGGGTGCATGTTGTACTACAAAGACGACAAGAATGAAGATGCATGCAGATTATATGGTGCTAATCGCTACAAGGGCAGTGGTAGAGAAAAGTCTGTTGGTGAAAGGAAGCTACCGTTCGATGCACTACTTGCTATTGACGCTGCGGTTGCAGAGGTTATTTATGGTGAAGGAAACTGCAGAAAACATGAGTTGGCATAAGCGAGAACAGACCGAAGGAGTGTTGGATTACCCATCTGATAGAGAAGCATGGAAGTACTTTGATCGAGAGTATCCAGATTTTGCTTCTGATCTGCGTAATGTCAGATTGGGTCTCTGCTCTGACGGTTTTACCCCATTTGGACTTTCGGGATCCCAGTATTCGTGTTGGCCTCTGATCGTCACTCCGTACAATCTATCGCCTTGGATGTGCATGAAGACTCCATAGATGTTCCTCACCGTTATTATCCCAAGTCCGAACAATCTGAAAAGGAACATCGATGTGTATTTACAGCCATTGATTGATGAGTTAAATCAGCTGTGGGAAGTAGGTTCCAACACGTACGATGTATCTAGAAAACAAAATTTTCAGATGCGGACAGCACTTTTGTGGACCATCAATGACTTTTCGGCCTAAGGTATGTTATCTGGATGGAGCATGCATGGTCGTCTTTTATGTCCGTATTGCATGGACCGTACTAAGGCTTTCCGTTTGAAACACGGAGGCAAACCGTGCTTCTTCGATTGTCATCGACAATTCCTGCTGAAGGATCATCCGTACCGGAGGAACATGAATGCTTTTTCATGATGGCGTTGTGGAGAAGGCTAATCCCCCGCCAAAGTGGCCTGGATACACGATATGGAAAGAGGTAAAAGATTTACTAAGAGCTATTGAAGAGCCTGCTACGGGCTACAAGTGTGACAAATTTGGTCGCACTCATAACTGGACAAAGAGAAGTATATTCTGGGATCTGCCATATTGGAGCACCAATCTGATTAGACATAACCTTGATATCATGCATATCAAGAAGAATGTGTTTGACAACATAATTAATACTGTAATAGACGTAAAGGGGAAGATGAAAGACAATCCAAAGGCTAGATTGGACTTGGAAGAAATATGTAGATGTCCTGTATTACATTTGATAGAGGAGGAGAATGGAAAGTTGAAGCAGCCTAAGGCAATTTTCTCACTGGAGAAGGAGGATAAAGTGAGACTTTGTAGGTGGATTCAAGGTCTAAAATTTCCAGACGGGTATGTTTTGAACTTGAGAAGATACGTCGACGTCAAGGAGAACAAACTGACAGGTATGAAAAGCCATGATTGTCATGTATTCATGGAGAGGTTAATTCCGATTGTATTTTGGAAATTCTCACCCCAGGTTGTTTAGCATCCATTGACCGAGCTTAGCATATTCTTCAGATATCTTTGTTCTATTAAGTTGCTCGTTGATCGTCTAGAAAAGTAGGAGAACGATATTGCGGCAATACTGTGCAAGCTTGAGAAGGTATTTCCTCCTGGATTCTTCGACTCCATGGAGCATTTGCCAATCCATCTTTCCTACGAGACACATGTTGGTGGGCCCGTAGGGTATCGGTGGATGTACCCGTTTGAGCGGCATTTGAACCACCTAAAAAGGAAGGTGAAAAACAAGGCTCGAGTCGAGGGTTCTATTTGTGAAGCCTATATTCTCGAGGAGATTACAAACTTCTGCCCGACGTATTTCAAACATCATGTTGCTACGAATTGAACGAGGGCTCCGAAAAATGACGACGGATATCAAAAATCTAATGATGGAATACTGAAAGTATTCAATACATCCGAAAAGCCTTCGGAGAAAATAAAAAAGAGATATTTGAATGATGAAGAGCTAAGGGCTGCTCAGTTGTATATATTACTCAATTGCGACGAGAATGAAGTGGAGAAGCTAGAGGATTAAGTAATTAATGATGAGTTTACGTCATCTCAATGTAATAGTATAAGCTAATATTATTGTACTAATCGGCGGTTGCTTCGTTGTTTTTCAGCACATATAATGATGAGTTGAGGTCGATTAGACCCTACCTAACAGATGAAGTATTAGAACAAGAAATGAGACGTTATTTTCCTTCTTGGTTGAGCGAATATGTAAGTAACTCAATAATTACTGGCCTCTTCTAATGCAACTGTGCAATAAATAATTTACTATCTCTTCTTTAGTATTCAGGTCGATCGTCTAATTTTACCAGAGATTGAATTAATTAGAACTCTTGCCAAGGGACCATTTACTTTTGTTAAAATATGGCTAAGTTACTATGTCAATCGCTTTAGGTTCAAGTCGACAAATGCTCCGATCAGAGACAGCTTCCTGGATCTTGATTCTACGAAAAATAATTATTTGTGTATCAAATCTTCGAACTACAAAGACGTCGATCCAGAAAATAATTTTTTTGGCATCTTGGAAGAGATTATGGAGTTGACATATAATTATGGCAGAGAACCAGCAAAGATCGTGTTGTTCAAGTGTGAATGGTTCGATCCGATTGAAAATCAAGGTTGGAAAAATGACAAGCATGGTCTTGTGGATATAAACTACAAGCGTAGATATCAAGGCTACGAACCATTTGTCCTATCAACTCAGGCTCAGCTCGTGTACTTCACAGCTTATCCGAGACGGAGAGCAACGAAGTCTGACTGGTGGGCAGTATGCAAGACTAAAGCTAGAGATACTTTTGATGTTGACAAAAAAACTTATCAGGAGGACGAGCTACCTCTTGTAACCAATATTGTTGATGTGGACTCCACAAAAGTTACATATTACACGACTAATGTAGAAGATATAGAATTATTCGAAGAGGAAGGCGAAGCCGACGAAGGCGAAGATGAAAGTGAAGATGAGGAGGAGGAGGAGGATGAAGAGGAAGATGAGGTCGAGGAAGACGAACAAGATGAATATTCTGAAGATAATTGAGAGAGATGTACTTTCATTTTCTTATTATGTAGAGTTGGTTATTATCTAGTTTTGGTTACTATCTGAACATAGATGTTTCTTTTAGAATGTACTATCTAGACTTAGATATTTTTTATAGAATGTACTATCTGAACTTAGATGTTTCTTGTAGAATATACTATCTGGACTTAGATGTTTCTTGTAAAATATATCATTATATCTTGTCCTGGTTATTATCTTGTCTTTGTTGTACTTCATATTTCTAGTCTCTATTATTTGTTGTATCTCGTTATATGTTGTTATCAGGTATGACAGGTCGTCGCGGATCGTTCCGCATGTCCCGACATGGGGCACGGGGTATTGGTAGTGGCAGAAGACAGGATACTCCTTTGGTACCTCCTACTGGTACCGACCCTAGATCCTCGTTGCCCAGTACTCCTGTGTATCGGACAGTACCTCCACCTGCCCCGACGCTACGTGGCATATCTCCTGGGACGAGTAGTTCCAGGCCTGAGATTGCTCCGTCGTTTAGCATTCCTCCTGCTAATACGATAATAGAAACAGATGAGCAGATGTAGGAGGCTGAGCCGATGGTCGACCAGTATCAGGCAGATGATGCATGCGCACCTTCGGAGGAGATGATGACGGAGATCTGGGCCGACGATACAAAATAAGTGTTTTGGTTTATCATTTTTTCTTGTGTTTATCATAAATTAACTTTTCTCATGAATATAATACGTCTATATAGATATCGTCCCCCATCGGTACAAAGACACCTAGGCCACTTATTAAGGGCTAATTATGGTGGTCCTTAGATAAACTACTCTGATGCTCCGGACGAGAGGAAGGCCTACTGGTTTGCGCGCTTCAAGGTTAAAATATATTTACTTTTAACATGAATCATGTAATTTTTGCATATTATATATAACTGATAAATATTTGGTTTGCACTCTTCTAGGATATATTTTTCTATCCATCGCACCGGGTCGAGATGATCGAGGGGATGTTTTCTGCCGTTGCTGCTAAGCTGATCCGCGACGCTATTAATGATCAGAAGACTCATGATCGTGCCGAAAAGCCGATCCAAGGTTGGATCACCCCTGATCAGTGGACTGCAATGAAGGCTCGATTCGACGAGCCAAGGTACAAAAAAAAGTCTGAGAAGGCCAAGGCGGCTAGGAAGCAGGGATTAAAGTGGTACGGTGGGTCGATTCTGATGACGGAATATTTCTGTCGTTTGGTATGTCTTTTTATTTCAGAAATATTATTTTAATGCAAGTCCGATAAATTAGTAAAAGGTGATATATTTAATTACAGGTAAAGAGGAGTGGTGACGTCAATATGGTGACTGTCTTCCTGGCCACACATCGAAAGGGCGGGAAGCTTATTGACGAGTGGGCGGAGCAGGCCCATATAAGTATTACAATTCTATTTATTAATTTTAATACTTTGTGTTAGTTTTGATATAACTTAGTAAATATGCATGCAAACAGATATTCATGTAGTTAGTAATAATAAGTACATTAGACATTAGAAGTTATAGAGTATCCATGCTTTCTTGGCCGAGTTTCAACGACTTAAGGAGCAGGCAGCTGCTAGTACACATGCTACGGAAGAGGCCGGTACTTCCTCGCAGCCTGCTCCAACTCCGTCGGAGGACGAGCTGTGGGTGACCACTGCTGCTGGTCTCCACAAGGGTACGTACTACGGTACGGGATACTATGGCACCCCAGTTGCGACACAGTCCTCTAGGACCTCCCCTGCTAGTGTGCATGGCCCACAGCCCTCCCAGGAGTCTACCCGAGTCCAGCAGATGGTAGAGTCTGTCCGTGACGAGCTGCTACGATGGATCCAGGAGCAACACCAGACGGATGATACTGTGCTCATAGCACGATTGGATACGCTCGACCGCAACATTATAGAGCTCAGGGATATGACTGAAAGGACAGAGCGGCACGTCACTGATCTTAGAGCGTCGATAGAGCACAGCATGATGAATCTGCAGGCATCGCAGCTGTCCATGGGCGAGAGGCTCACGTCGATGCAGGATTCGATGGTTGATAGCAGTACGAGGCTGTTATCTACTATAGATTCCTACCACCAGCGACTAGCAGCGTTATGATCCTCCGGGTGCGCCTTCATCATCGTCGACTCCGTCAGCGTCACTACCTCCGACTCCACCGACGTCACTACCTTCTTCATCGGTGATGATTTCACGGGAGGAGTACGAGATGTTCCTATCCTTGAGGCGCGGCGGTGCCCCTCCTCCTCTAGATCCGCAGTAGTCCGAGTTAGGACTGTTTTATGAGATTGTAGTATTTTTTAGTGTTTGTTTATGTTGATTCAGTATTGGTTGTGGATTATTTGTTTGTGTAGACTTTCAGTATTGGTTGTGGATTCATGTGGATATTGGTTGTATACTTTGGATATTCATTTACCGACTTTGGATATTTTAGTGTTCGTTGTATTGGTATCTCATCATATATTGGTTGTAGACTTTTACTCTTGTTTGCGTTGATTGTTATAATATTGTGATGTACCGATGTTGAGTGTTCCACCGAAGGGGTCGGCGAGCCCAGAAAAAAATATGCTTGTGTTTTTTTTGTTATTTATTGAACTGCATATAGAAAATATGATTCTGTGGACATTCTGTAATTTATTTTTTAATTTTTTTTGTAATTTAGCGACGTTTAGCGATGTTTACCGACGTTTAGAGACGCAGCTAAATGTCGATAAATCACCAGGAATACCGACGCTTACCGACGTACGATGGCATCGGTAAACGTCGCTAAACGTCGCTAAACGTCCCAATATTTCTCTCGCCTACAGAGTCGGTGAACGTCGGTAAAAACCAGACGTACGTCGCTAACTATTACAGGATTCACCGACGTTGGCCGACGTTTGAGACGTCGCCATATTTCCACGAGGAGTCGGTGAACGTCGATAAATGTTCCAGGATTACCGACGTTTAATTACGTTGGTAAGCGTCGGTAAGAGCGACGATTACCGACGTTTTGCCTGTTAGCGACATGGCTTTCCGCGACCACAGGAAAACGTCGCTAAATATGTCGGTAAACAGTTTTAGCGATTTTTTTTGTCATTTTAGCGACGTTTTCTGACATTGCTAATATGACTTATTATGGTAGTGGGGACTGGGGCGTGACAGCAATGTGGATGGCTGGGCCGGAGTTGGTGATGGAGCCATCTCACACCCGACCAAGTGTGTGATGTGCCAGATTACCTATAGCCGTTTACATGTCAATCTCGGTATTTTAAAACGCACTGCTAGAGTATAGGCTGGACTCACCCTGGAATCATTGATCACTATAACTAGAATCGTTCCTTACTGGATTCATCTTGTATTAGATTCATCTTGTACTGGACTCATATTGGAGTTACACTGGTCTACATTGCTGTCTGGACTTTACATCATATTACCCTGGTTCAGCTAGTTCTATTTTTACAGTCTTCATTGCTATGATTCTTCTCTTGTTTAGTTATTTTCTTTCCTTGCACTTTATCTATCTTTCTTACCATCACCTGAATATAAACTGCCATTTTCATCAATACAACTGTCTATAACTATTTTATAGTTCTCTGTCATTTACTTGGGTTTTCTAGATGAGATGTGCTCGTTTCTGTCCTGACTGGACCTGTTGTAAATTTTATAGATGATTGCCCTGAGGACACATACCCTACATGTTACAGACCAAGAGATGGCTTAGCTACCTATGGCCCCGACACTCAGGAGTGATCGGGAGTTTAGCTAGTTTGTCTTATTTTAGTTTACATATTTAGAACTGGAGTTGTACATATAGAATTGAGACTTGAGATGTATTTGAGATTGTTTGAGTTTGTTATTTTAGTAGTTTTGTTGTCTTCAATTTCTTAGTGATATTCTGTGTTATCTTATCGTGCTTAGACTGTGATTGAGTTACACCATATCTTATACTTGTCCTCCGTTCGGAGTTGATCATGATGAGTACATTATATACTGCATGAGTTGATGGTTAGTTAGAGACTTAGAATAGCGTTCTACCGCCGACACTGCAGCGTAGGCTGGGCGCTGTTACGTACTCATACCCTCACAGTGGGTACGGATCGTGACACATTTTTAGTGGTGGCCCTTGCAGGTCGAGAGTCACATTAGTGCGATATCGTGGTAGTACGGCGACTTAGTTGTACTGCTGCGAGCCTGCGATAGGACTGAGAGATAGGCTTTACCGGAGAGGCACTCAATCACAGTTAGGAAAATTCTGCTTTAAATCATGCCATCTACATATCGTACTGATTTGCCTTCTTTGAAATAACTGTCCTCCTTTGATATATCGATTCCTGCTCAGTATTGACTTCCTTGTTCGATCTGTCTTCAGGATGGTAGAGACACGATCACATCGCTCTGGTGCAGCAATTGTTGTAGAGGGGACTGCCACCTCTCAGCCAGATCAGCAGGGTCAGGAGGCTGCAGCTCCTGCCACCTCTACTCATATTGAGACTTCAGTCGCAGCATCAAGGGGTATGCCTTCACCAGCTCGGGGGCAGGACCCAGACATCCCAGAGATGTGGTTCCAGCAGCCGCCGCCTACAGGACACGTGGATGCGGCACAGATGTTCGCCTACTTCCAGCAGTTTATGGACCGGTAGTAGACCCGACAGGACCGAGGCATGGAGTTGGCCCTTACAGCAGTCGCAGCTCGACCAGTGATCCAGCAGCCAAGGACACCTGGGATAGAGAAGTTCCAGAAGATGAGCCCCAGAGACTTCCTGGGGACAGAGGGGATTTTATATGCTGACGAGTGGATCGAGCATATAGAGGAGATCTTTCGCCTGGCCCGGATACCGACAGATCTCCAGATAGAGGCAGCAGCTAGCCGGATGCGAGATCTTGCTCGCACCTGGTATCAGTCAGACCCCAGGGTGGGGGTAGCTGGACAGACTTGGAAGGAGTTCAAGGGCTTCTTCAAGAAGAAGTTCTTTCCAGATTCAGCGCTCAGAGCCTTGGAGTCGCAGTTCGAGAGCTTAGTTCAGGGGAGCCTGTCAGTGGAGGAGTACGTTGGGGAGTTCGACCGCCTCAGCAAATTCATAGAGGGCTTGAGCGAGGCGGCGAAGGCCAAGAGGTTCCGGAAGGGTCTGGTCAAGGAAGTCATGTCCTTGACCAAGGGCAACAGGGATGCCACTTTCGAGGAGATCTTGACGGGAGCTTTACTGGCTAAGGATGATCTTGAGCTGAGGCTCAAGAGGGGATGGGACGCTCACGGTACCAGCAGCAGCGGAGGCCAGGCCAAGAGGCCTCACGTGCAGGTTCAGCAGACACAGGCACCAGTAGGAGTTTAGCAGGTGCAGCATCAGTATCGGGGTCAGGACCCGAAGGCGATCAGTTGTTCCTACTGCAAGAAGCCGGGACATATTTGGGAGCAGTGCAGGAAGAGGTTGAAGGTTTGCTATTTCTGTGGGTCAGTCGCCCACCAGAAGATAGATTGTCCCATTGTACCTCCTTTTGAGGGGGCTTGGCCACCTGTAGCTCAGCACCAGAGGGGTAGAGCTTTTGCGATGGCAGCCGAGGAGACTGACGTCGCAGGTGATGGATTAGCAGGTTTGACCTTCTTGTTCTTCCTCCCCACTTCCATGTGTGATTTTCTTTAGTACCTGCCAGGATATTGCTTACGTTTGCTAGATAGTGTAGCTACCCTGTTCGAGACTGTGGAATCATGACCAGTAGGATTGTATTGCTTCTACTTTGATTGATTGGGGGTTTGACCTAGGCAAGGTGCGATCATCTTAATTTCGAGGACGAAATTTTTATAAGGTGGGTAGGATTGTAACACCCAATTTTCCAGATGAGGGTATTTTTGAAATTTTGTAATTATAATTATTATTTATTGATATTATTTCATATTATAATTTTTGGTGATTTTTAATTAATTTTAAACTATTTAAAACTGGTTTAAGTCATGACTGGTAATTTTGATGTGCTGCTAGTGAAACCTGAGAGACTGCATGACCTAGAGCCTAACCATATCATTAGGATAATTTAATTATCATTTTTAGCCTAGGGGTATTTTGGTCATTTTGACTTAATTGAATTATTTGATGATTTATTGAATTGGTGAATTCTAGGTTGACTTGACTTGTTGAGACCTAGTGAACTAGCCTAGAAGCTAACCCTAGCCATGGTGATCCTAGTCTAACTTAGGTTAACCTACTTTTAGTCATTAGAAACTAATTTTAGAATGAGTGATTTTGGTTTAGTGAATTTAAGTCATAGTTTATGGTTTCATGAAATGACGTATGGCTAAATGATTTATTTGATCATGACTTGGCCCATGGCCCATAACTAGAAGCCCTAACCCTAACCAAACCCTAAATAACCAGCCATAGGGATCCCCACCCTATATAAACACTTATTCTCTAGGGCTTGCCTCTTTCTTTATTCATTTCAACATTGGAAAAGAAAGGTATTTGTCCCTCTTCCAAAAATCCCCATAAATTCATTTTAATTTCTTTTTAATCCTAGTTTCTTGCATTAGAACCTAATACTCTCATACTTTCTAATTTTGGGGTTTAATCCTAGCTTTGGGATAATTTGGATCTTTTGGCATCAAGAGGAAGAATCCCTCATTTGAAGCTTTTCCAAGCTTTTTGCACATATAGGTAAAACCCCTTAAATTGATTTAAATTTCTATTTTCTTTGCATGTAGGGCTAGATCTAGGAGTCCCCTAGGTGTCCCCAAAATTTGGGTGGATTTCGTGTCCGTTTGGTGTCCGTATCGGACACGTGTCGTGTTGTTTTGTAGGTGTTTGATTAAATGCCCCTAAGGTTTTTATTTTCAATTTTTGTAAAACTAATTATATGAATTTGTTTCTCTATATGTGTACTTCACATTCATGTCCTTCTGAACACATTTCTGGACACGTTCGTGTCCATTTTTGAGCACACACGCGTGTACGAGGACACCGTGCAGTGTCCTGCTGCTCGGGCACTGTAGCGAACACGACACTGCACGTTTTGACACGAAAATTGGTACACACCTAGGACACATGACTGACACGACACCAACAAAATTTTGTGGGTTCTCATTTTGTGTGCACGGAGAAAATCAACCCGCACTGTTTTTCTTACTGTTGCACACACGCACAGACACTCGACTGATACGCACTATTTTCTTAGACACGACACAATGTGGATTCGTTGTAGGCTATGGGACACATTCCCCTACCCTAGGCGAACCTAGACACGTGACCACGAGACACGAGGACACGTGTGCCGTGTCCTAGACCTAAGTGAACACGTGCACGACACTGTTTCACTGTGTTCAGTTTCTATTAGTTTTCAGTGTTTAATTCCTGGTTTAAATGGTTTAATTATGATTCTAATTACTAATTAAGATCTTAGACATGTTTAATGATCCCTGTTAAATTGAAATTTACACATTAGTTGGGTTGTTTGCAATTGATTGGGGAATTCCCTTAATTCCTGATACACGTTCCAGTTTTTGCATTTCTGAAAACTAAATTTCTATCTAAACTAATTTTGATGATTCAAATGTATGTTAGATTCAATTCATGTGTTAATTTCCCATGTTTAATCCATGAACCAAAATCTGGGACACTCCCTACTTACATACATACACTTTCAAATCGGGAAAACATGACACTGAGTTCATTTGCTATGTTTTTATACTAATTAATGTGAATTAATCTTCAGATGTCAGTATGAAGCATACTGCATGTTTTGGGTTGGATTTCATTGTGTTTCACATGTGCAATATGGATGGAGTTTGGTTTTACCTTGATTCTCAGATTTTATGGCATTGTTAGGGATACGTAATAGTGTTTTCTCAGGTTTTGGCATTCCCAGTTGGAGTGGTTAGGAGATTTGAACCCAGCCCATTCATAATCTCTTGTATCAGAACACACATTGTTGTCCTACATCTTACTACTGCAACACAAGTAACCCTGCACACAACTTAGTATTGCATCTGTCAAATGACACTACATCCCCTGCATATATATGTCTGTATTCACCCTACCTGCAATTTACCTTGTTCTGAACATACTACTGCAGTCCAGGATGGTAATTCAGACCCTATTTCTTCACTGGTACAGTTCTATTTTGAGAGTTGTTTTCTGCCATTCCATCAGTCCAGTAATGGACTTGATAATTGGCATGGTGGTTCATCACCCTCACCTTGCCCTGCACATGTATGGTATGCTACCTACATGTTGCAGGTTACTGCTACTTAGACATGTCCACCCAATTGAACAACCATGGTTGCATTCAGCCAATACTTGGTTGAGTATCACTCATACTTCATTCATAATTGCTTTAGTATCAACCTTAGGATCCTTTGTTCATTCCCTTGTTTTTAAATATCAGACCTATGTTAACGCTAACAGCCCCACTTATTTACTTGGGTTTAATCCTTGATGAGGGTTGAGCTTTATGTTCAGTCTTCACTGGACAATGGAGTTTCAGACCCCCCTCTTTCTATACTGTCCTGTCCATTTATTGCTTAACTGTCTTGTGTACTGAGCTGGGAAGCACACTTTTGAACTATTGAAAATTCTGAGATTATAAACTGAAAACCTGAGATTCCATCATGTGAACCTACATTGCTTAGCCATTAACTGTAAACATGTGAAACCCTATTTACCTGGACAACTGACACAGGGCTAACCCTTTAATTGAACACATTGTATCACATGATTACACACACACACAAAGCTGAACCCTGAAAACTGATTTCCACATCACATTGTTCACCCACACACCCTTTACTATGCTCTACACAGGCTCAAACCTGAGATTGGAATTTGGTTTTGGATGTTAGATTTAAACATGGAAACTGAGATTTCATAATATTAAGTGTTGGTATATATATATGCATCAATGTAATGTTATATATTAAGTATGTTATCACACCTTGATTTTTGTATGAATGGTTATATATAAATTAGTTTCAAGTATCCATATGTTGATATATGTCAAATTTGATATTTGAATGTAATGTTAGACATGAATAATACATGTATGCATATATGTAAGCAATGCACTTATATGTATATAGGCAATGTATATATATATCTATGTGAATGTATGTAAATATGCCAATGAATGCAAGTTCAAATATGTGAATGTAATGTAAGCATGTATATATATGTAATATGTGTTCTCTATGACTTGGGATGGTGTGTTTGCTAGCCTAGGCTTGGTTAGGCCTAGTAAGACTTGACTGGACTAGGATGGACCTAGTTGACTAGAGTGTTGACCATGGTTGACCCAGAGTTGACCAGGTTTGACTTAGAGTTGACTTTGACCTAGATTGACCTAGAAATCATGTAGATTGCATCGTAGACTTCATCTGTCTTACTTTTAAACACATTATAATCGGTACTGCTCTATTTAGGACTTTGTGACTCTGGTGCAGACATCTGACATTACACTACTCTTTTCAGAGTATCAGGCGAGTACATTCTCTGATAGTTCTCTCATTTACTTGTCAATTACTGTACTTCAGTTTTAGTTAGTTGTATGCGATTCTCTGTTACAACACATATGGATATTCTGGATTCATGTATACGACACACATTTATTTTCTGGCCTCTATTACTGGTATCATCATTCCTGGCTTTTATTACTGGAATCACCTACTGGAATCATTTACTGGAATCATTTACTGGTATCTTCATATTACTGGCTGGGCTCATCTTGAATCATTGTGTCAGAATTCTGGATTCACTTGCTGGGAGGGGAAATACTAGAGTAAGACATGTAGACATACCCCATTTCTGGAATCACCCTTTGTTGGAATCAAACTGGAATGATAGCCATCTCACACCCGGCCAGGTGTGTGATGTGCCGGATTACCTATAGCCATTTACATGTCAATCTCGGTATTTTAAAACGCACTGCTAGAGTATAGGCTGGACTCACCCTGGAATCATTGATCACTATAACTGGAATCGTCCCTTACTGGATTCATCTTGTATTAGATTCATCTTGTACTGGACTCACATTGGAGTTACACTGGTCTACATTGCTGTCTGGACTTTATATCATATTATCCTGGTTCAGCTAGTTCTATTTTTACAGTCTTCATTGCTATGATTCTTCTCTTGTTTAGTTATTTTCTTTCCTTGCACTTTATCTGTCTTTCTTACCATCACCTGAATATAAACTGCCATTTCATCAATACAACTGTCTATAACTGTTTTACAGTTCTCTGTTATTTACTTGGATTTTCTAGATGAGAGTGCTCGTTCCTGTCCTGACTGGACCTGTTGTAAATTTTACAGATGATTGCCCTGAGGACACATGCCCTACATGTTACAGACCAAGAGATGGCTTAGCTACCTATGGCCCCGACACTCAGGAGTGATCGGGAGTTTAGCTAGTTTGTCTTGTTTTAGTTTACATATTTAGAACTGGAGTTGTACATATAGAATTGAGACTTGAGATGTATTTGAGATTGTTTGAGTTTGTTATTTTAGTAGTTTTGTTGTCTTCAATTTCTTAGTGATATTCTGTGTTATCTTATTGTGCTTAGACTGTGATTGAGTTACACCATATCTTATACTTGTCCTCCGTTCGGAGTTGATCATGATGAGTATATTATATACTGCATGAGTTGATGGTTAGTTAGAGACTTAGAACAGCGTTCTACCGCCGACACTGCGGCGTAGGCTGGGCGCTGTTACGTACTCGTACCCTCACAGTGGGTGCGGGTCGTGACAGTGATGGTGCAGTGATTATGGTGGAGGCAGGGGAGGAGTATGGTGGAGTCGACGGTGATTGGTTGTGGGTGGTCCGGTTGGTGGTGCGGGCGGCTAAGGATGGGTGGCCAGTCAGGGACAGAAAGATGGGGAGGTCGGTAGGAGATGGGTTGGTCGGAGTAGAGAAATGGTTGTGGTGAAGTGTCGATAGTGTCGGGGTGTGTCCGACACAGGAAAAATGTTGTGGATTGCCTAGTGTCCAGTGTATCGGACGCACAATAGTGTGAAAATATGTATTAAATAATGGAATGAAATGGATGGACACGACATGATACATGAACCACTACAACAAAAATACCCTTTAATGACGCTTGATATGGAGTTTTAATGACGGCTGATAAAGAAGCGTCATTAAATTTCAGCCAGACTGTAATCTATGACGGTTATATATAAAAGCGTTATTGAATGTCTCTAAGTGGTACGAGCGTTATAGAAAAAACACAAATTTTAAGTCGAAATTTCGACTCTACCCGCACTTACTCCCGCACTTAAGTCGAAAAGCCCCCTTCTCCCGCACTTACTCTCTTTCTCCTTCTCTCTCTTCTGCCGCTCCCCAACTCCCTTCCGCCCTCTCTGGCGCTCCGGCGCTCCCGATCAACTACTCTTAGCCCGCTCCGGCGCTCCCCGATCAACTCCCCTCAGCCCGCTCCCCTCTCGCCGCGCCCCAACTCCCCTCAGCCCGATCAACTCTCCAAGGTTTGTCCTAATTTTTTTTCTTATTTTGTGCCCTAATTTCTGCCTCGATTTGATTTTAGTAAAATGCCCTAATGCCTCGACTTGATTTTAGTAAAATGCCCTAATTTTGACCTAGTTTCTATTTCCTAGTTTTCGAAAGATGGCTGAAATATCTTTGAATGCATGTTTGGAAATCTTTGAAAGAATTTTCTTTTTTTACTAATTTGTGATGCATTTTCTTCGTCCGCGCATTGGTTCATCTTCTTGTTTCTTTCTTTGTTGGTTCTTGCAGTGTGGAAGGGTGTTAATTCCATTGCTTACAAGTTCAACTTCATGGAGACACGTTCGGGTAGCAAGGTTTGTTTTGGTTCATGGAGACATGTTCTTTTCAATTGCCCTATTTTCTAGAAATCATGGACAAGAAAGAGATCAATGTCCCTGTAACGTCGTGTATGACACATGTTGAACACGGCATTTTTACACTCGAAATTACTCCAGGTCACGCAGAAATCGGTACCGTGTCTGTGTATGTGCCATGTCATATTGTCTTTAAATCAAGTCCTGTTCTTTTTAGATTAAAATACTCCAGGCAATACAATTTATTTTTTACAGTGTGCACGTTGCTCATGCATCGAGAGTGGGATGGATCTTTGACATCAATATATGCAATTGTTTGACTGTACATCTTTAGATTAAATGATATCGGTCATGTTGGATGTGAGCGTTGACCAACTTTTTTTTTAGGTTTATTTGACCCTCTTTTGTAGTTATGTAGATGATTCATATAATGGTTGATTCCAGAATTCATCTCATATAAAACCTGATTTTGGGATTCAAGTACAACACATAACCTGAGAATTAGTTCACTGATTTCCCATTTAATTCATCGACACTCACATGATACACAAGTATATAGACATAATACATCAATGAGATATCAGTTGAAATCTGGAAGCAATAATATCACTAGAAGAATAAGGTTCTACTTTGTATATATGCAAGGTCAGTCGTACAATTGACATTGTTGATATCAGGCCCCCAACAACCTGGAAATGACATAGATGTTTACTTAGCACCATTGATTGAGGATCTCCAGTTGCTGTGGAAGGATGGAGTTGTGACTTACGATGCCTATCGGCAAGAATTTTTTACATTGAGAACTGTATTGTTATGGACTGTTAACGATTTTCCTGCATATGGCAACTTGTCTGGTTGTTGTGTGAAAGGATATTTTGCTTGTAGGTCCCGAAACAACCTGGAGGTTATGAATACGGATATTTTGTTATGAAATATATGCGGGATCTCATGGAAGACCCCTCTCCTACTATTGAGTCAAAGGTAAGTTGTTCATTAATTAAATTCTTAATTACTTTTCTGAAATTATACAAACTAATGTAACTATTTTTTGACTTTTTAGCTAAAAACATTGGCTGGAAAATCAACATACACGCAGGAAGAAATAGATGATGTCCGATGCGAATTCATCGAATTTGTTGCTAATCATATGGATGATACATGAGGGTCAAGGTACTCATTTCACTCATTTTCATTACTGATACGAGACACCCTACTGTCACATGGACACAATGCACTCAAGACACTCACTAAACTATGACTGATAGTCCTACCCTCTGTTCTGTTTGTCGAACATCAATTTGTGGTTATGGAGTTTGTGGATTTGTTGTGGATTTTGAAACATCATTTGGGAATTTCTTATATAAAGGAACTGGAAATGTTTCATGTGCTGTTTATGCATCTCTTGTATGATCAAGTGGTTCAAGTTGGTTTGGATATTATTGGCTGTCGAATTTGTTTTTCTGATGCAGTGAGTTGATACTTCAAATATCGGTTGATACTTCAAGTATCAGTTTGATGTTCAGATATGGGTTTTATATTTCATACATGAGAGTAATTCTCAGCTTTTATTATGTTAAATTGGTTCTCCATTTTGGGAGTTTTGAAATTGGATTTCAAGTTGAACTCAGGTTTTAAACTGAGCATAAGTTCAGTTTTATATTGTGAACCTTGAACAATTGGTTTTACTTGTATCTCAGGATTATTGGTTTTGTATTAAGTTCACCTATATTGATTTGGGTTTGGTTTCACTTGTACATTCTCATATTGATTTGGTTTGGGTTTTTGATGTATGGTTGCATATGAATAATTCTGTCTGGTATACCTGAGACTTGTTCTCAGGATATCCATGTTCTCAGGTTTTAAACTGAGCATAAGTTCAGTTTTATATTGTGAACCTTGAACAATTGGTTTTACTTGTATCTCAGGATTATTGGTTTTGTATTAAGTTCACCTATATTGATTTGGGTTTGGTTTCACTTGTACATTCTCATATTGATTTGGTTTGGGTTTTTGATGTATGGTTGCATATGAATAATTCTCTGTCTGGTATACCTGAGACTTGTTCTCAGGATATCCATGTTCTCAGGTTTTAAACTGAGCATAAGTTCAGTTTTATATTGTGAACCTTGAACAATTGGTTTTACTTGTATCTCGGGATTATTGGTTTTGTATTAAGTTCACCTATATTGATTTGGGTTTGGTTTCACTTGTACATTCTCATATTGATTTGGTTTGGGTTTTGATGTATGGTTGCATATGAATAATTCTCTGTCTGGTATACCTGAGACTTGTTCTCAGGATATCCATGTTAACATTTTGGTTGTTTCACCTTCAGTTTTATCTGTGAGCTTGGATTCCTTGATTCTCAGTTCAGTTGGAAACGTAGCCTACCTGGAATTTCTTATATAAAATATTTTTGAACTGGAAATGTAGCCTACTGCTTTGGCCTGTGGCCTGCTGCCACTTGCCCTACAGCAGGTCAAGCTGGAAAAGGGGGTGAATGAGTGCCCTGCTGCTAATGTAGCCTACTGCCACTTGCCCTACCTGCAGGCAATAGCCTCAGGCCTTATAAGCCAACATCTTTTTGATAGTACTTACATTATATATACACAAGATGAATCTGACAGAAACTCCACACAACAGTTTCCCACAACATATGTTGAATTGTGATCTTATATATGTGTGTTTTTAATCATGACTTATATCATTATATCACATTTATTAATCCTTGTTTTATCTTTTGCAGGGTACATGTGCTGTGGACACAGGTCTTTATGTGAAGTTGTATGTTATGGTGTGGGATGTGTGGATAGTTTTGATGTAAAGTGTACTAGCTATAATGGATACTGATCTATAGATTTTTGTGAAGATGTATATATATATATGGCCTGAGAAATGTGGAATGATAGCTAAAGTGTACTCTATTTTAAGACAATGGAATGTACCCTATTTTGAGACAATGGAATGTGGTTCTATTTTGAGACAATGAAATGCAGATTAATGTTACATTTCAATATTTTGTTGTGAATATGGTTCAAATTAAGTGGTTTTCGAATTGAAATGAGCAGGGTTTGGAATTGAAATGAGCAGGATTTGGAATGTATAACATGCAGTATAGAGCGTTATAAATGTTATACAAATGACCAATCATAACGCTTTTAAAATGTCCTGACCCCAACCATACTAAATTATTCATAACGTTTTTACATAACTATCTATAACGGTTTGAAAATAGAACGTAGTAGAAATTCATACTATTAATGACGTTTTCGGTCAATTTATCTATAACGCTTTGAAAAAACATTCATAACATCCGATTTCATAACGCTTGGATGAAGAAAAAAAACCGTCATGGTTTGTCATTAATGACGGTTTTTTAGCCGTCATTAAATGGTATTTCTGTTGTAGTGAACACATAGAATGAAATGATTGAGGAATGATGTGAATGTGAATAACCCACAAATTATAGATGATAAGTGCTAGCCCCCCAAGCAAAAGCACATGGATGGTAATTAGAAGAAGCTTCTAGGGAGCTCTTCCATGGAAAAAGTAGTCAATTAATGATTAAGCTAATATAATCTAAATACTATTCTAATATATTCAACAGGCCAAACATTTAATTTTGATCCAAAAATAATTTATATAGAAAAATTATATTTAATGGGCCGAACCCATATATAAATAAAAGTTCAAATTATAGTAATTTTGATTTACTAGTTTATGTAAGCCAAAACCATTTTAGCCCAAAAGAATTATATATATATATATATATATATATATATATATATATATATATATATATATATATATATATATATATATATATAATATATATATATATATATAATATATATACTATATATATATAGTATATATATATATATATATATATATATATATATATATATATATTAGTCAATTATATATATATTAGTCAATTAGTGATTAAGCTAATATATATATATATATATATATATATTAGTCAATTAGAGTGAATATATATATATATATATTATATATATTATATATATATATAGATATTAGTCCAATTAGTGATTAAGCTAATATAATCTAAATACAATTCTAATATATTCAACAGGCCAACATTTAATTTTGATCCAAAAATAATTTATATAGAAAAATTATATTTAATGGGCTGAACCCATATATAAATAAAAGTTCAAATTATAGTAATTTTGATTACTAGTCTATATAAGCCAAAACAATTTTAGCCCAAAAGAAGTATCTCTTATACAAAACACAAAGGTTTTTGAATCCTAGGGCTGACTGTGCCAAGATAAAGAGTGGTTGGGATTTAATCTTGGTGAATCAACGGTGGTGGGGTTTTATGGGGAATCCAAAGAGTGGGGTTTGCACTCATAATGGTTGTGGATGAGCATTATTGAGAGTGTGGTTTTATGGGGAATGAGCATTATTAAGAGTGGGATTTTATGGGGAATCCAAAGAGTGGAGTTTGCACTCATAATGGTTGTGGATGAGCATTATTGAGAGTGAGGTTTTATGGGGAATCCAAAGAAAATTCACATCCAGCAGTGGTTGGGATTTAATATTTTGATGGGGGCCTCATAATTATTATTGTTCGTTTAAAATTGGGGGTCCAAGATTTTGAGTGGGAATACCTTAAATGAACCATGCCCTATGGGCACGGGTTATGACTAGTATATATATATATATATATATATATATATATATATATATATATATATATATATATATATATATATATATATATATATATATATATATATATTAGAAGTCTTAACAAATTTTGGGAGCCCAAAATGAAAACATAAACATAAAGTCTATAGCCCATTAGGATTATAAATATATTCAGAACAATTAACAAAGTAAAAGAATAAAAATTCATGATATGATTTTGAAAAAATTCTAGAAAAATTTATAATGAAAAATTTATAAATTTATAAAATACAGAAATTGAGTTTAAAGGAGGTTACAGTCATGCTTGGATGCACACTCATAATGCTACCAATAACTATACAAGAACAGACATAAAAAATTTAAATAGAGCAAGTAATGGCAAGGTATCTTATTTGGAACCTCACGATGAGTGTACAACAATGCTCTGACTCAGCAACCTCAGTCGAATCATCACAACTCCTAAACAGAACAATATATACTAATCAATGACGACTCAATAACATATCACACCCTATTTATAATACTAGGTCATAATATAGCTAGTTAGTCTATAACCAACTATGGGTATTAGTATTATGTATAATATCATGCTAAATAATATTCTTATAAACATAAATTACAATACATATTCTGAAATAATTATTGAAAATAGTTTCTAAACAATATTTAATTATAGTATTTACAAGGAAATCAAGAATCTAGTTAATATGTCTAACTAGTAGCTCAATATTGACAAGTTGTCGGATTGATTGAAAAATATAATTTTATAAAAAAATAGTTTTTAATTCTAAAATATTTATAAAATATATTTATAAAAATTATTTGATTATAATAATGACAAGAAAACAAAGTGGCTAATTAATATATCAAACTAGTATCACAATATAGCCGTATCTACTATATATAGTATCAGGTTACTATAATAAAATAATATATTTATAAATAAAAATATATCATATTAATTCTGGAATAATTAATGAAAATAATTTTGGACATTAATAAATTAGATTATATTTTAAGAAATCAAAGTATCAAATCAACAAACTTAACTAGCAACCCAAATATGCCGACTTGTCAGGTTATTTGGAATCAGACAAATAATAGAAAATATAAATTTATATTCTGGAAATAATCAGAATAATATAAGAAAAATATTATTTTATATCACCAATAACATGACATATATCATATTAAAATTCTACGAAGGTTAGGGCAACCTACATATAATATTTGGTGGTTAAGAGGGTTAGGGTTCCATAGGATATACTTTTGGTAGGGTTTGGTAGAGTTTTGGGGCCCAATACATTGAATATATGGAGGTGCATTTCAAAAGATTAAGTAGGTTGTCATTTTTGGAAAGTAAAAATTGGGTGGTCATAATGTTTATTTATATCAATAATGGCTGCTCATTAATTGATAAAAATTAATCTAATACCATTCTATTAGGTTAGGGCAACTTAGTATAGGCTCTACCAAAATTTGTTGGACTAGTTTTGGGCCGGTAGAATTATTCGAGTTGAAATAGACTCCAAAAGTCTTTTAAAAAGGTCTTATGTGCTATTTGAATATAAGTAGAAAAGCAAATGGGAGCTCAATTGAGTGGGACACTAGAGGCATGTGTGTACTAGGCTCAAATAAGTCAAAATCATATATTGGATTAAAAGTCTTGGGCCGAGATTGAGTTTACAATTTAAATTGGAAAGAACAACAATATTACGGTAGATATTAGAAGTTGCCTTTTTGATCCAAAAATTATGCAATAAAAATATAGCACAAGAGAACATGTTTGAACAGGACATGGTAATCCTAAATGAACGTGGACTCGTCTAGATCATGGATATAAAATTGGTTTCGAGAGAATGGCTTTTGTTGTGCTACAAAATCAAATCTACGGAAAAGAGTATTTAATGACTAAAAATAATAGTAGAAAAATATTTTTTAATAAATAAATTAAATAAAGCTGAAAATAAATTCTAAATATTTAGGGGGCTTACAGTACCATTGTGCTTGGCTAAAATGCATATATTTCGAGTATGCCTTAAATATGTGTACGATCCAAACTCAATGGTATACCGAATTCAAATGAAACTGCAGGGAGATTTTGATATGTTAAGGAAAATTCTACAAATGTTGGAACAAAATTTTGAAACGATCAAGAGAAAAGCTTGGATTGAGTCATTGTTTCGGTTCGAGGACGAACCTTGTTCTTGGTGCATTATGCTCAGTCTACAAAAAAAATGAATATTGACGACACTTTCTTGATGACTCTTTTTAAATAAGTGTTATTAATTTATTTTTATGTTGACACTTCGCAAAAATGTGTCGTGATAATGGAATATTTTGCATCATCCATAACACTTTTTAAAAAATGTCGTAGACATATATTTAACGACACTATTAGGATGTCATCTAATATTAAATCATAAAGATGTCACATTTGTAGTGCCCTCCTAGAAACTAATGGCCTGCTATTTTTTCACTCCGCCTATTTTTTTCATTTTGGCACTCAACTCAATTCTCAACTATTTCCCTCTCGAGAGAGACTCCTAAAACTAATGTTAAATGATAAAAAAGTAGAATTCTCTCTCCAAACTACTTTTCATTTGGGGGTCTCCATTTAGGGACTGTTTGGTTGGTTAAAAGTGTAAAAAAGTACGAAAGTAACTTTTTGTCTGGTAAAATTAAAATGTGTATGCTTTTGTGTTGGAAGGGACCACACATGTAAAATTAAATGTGTTTAGGCTATCTAAATAATTAAGCCAAATTAAAGTGGTCTATTTGGAAATTGACTTAAGGGTATAATTGTCATGGAATTAATGTGTAGATACCGGAGATAATTCTAATTTGATGAGGGGCCAAATTAGAAATGTCAAAGCATATAAATATATGTATTCATTAGGGTTATGGTCCCCAACTTATACGGCCGCCAAAAGAGAGGTTTTCTCTTTTTCTCTTCTGTATCTCCATCAACAGAAAGGGAGGGACAAATGATTCAGATTCTTCTTTGCCATTAAGGGTCGTAGCAAGTTGGAAGATCGAACCCCATAAAAGGACGACCGCTTCAAGATCCATCAAGCCTAGCAATGGATTCAGTTACGCTTCCGCAATTTAATTTATGTTCTTCATCTCATGAATCGATAGGGTACAATAAAATTCTAACAATTGGTATCAGAGCCTTCCTGTTTGATTTATGAGGTTGAAGTTTCAGAATCAATTTTTTGTTATTGTTCAGAAATCATAGATCCTTCATTCTAATTTTAATTTAGGGTTCCAATGGTTCATAAAATAAAATTTATGATACATGAATATTGGATCTACAGTTTCTCAATAACTGATTTCTTGATCCTGTGAAGCACAAGAAAAAAATTCAGATATTTGTTCCAGCCAGATCATGCTGGACATGTATCCAAACGATACATCCATAATTAATGGACTAGGATGGCACTTATGTTTGTGTTGTTTGATCAAAATTGTTGGTAGTACTACACATGGTGGGTTATAATTTATGGTGAAATATAATTTATATATTTCCTTAGTATTGTACTAGATGGCTAAATAAAGAGAACAACTATTGGGATCTTGCCTTCTACTTCTGAGTTGTTTCCGTACATAAACAACTGTTGCAACATGTTTGCACATCATAATTTATTTATTTTATTTTTTGCATACATGGTTCTCCATTGCATACAAGTACATTGATTTGCTGTCAATCCTTCGTTGATTTGATCGCCATATTTAGAAAATCTTGATAGAATTCATAATTTATGTACAGTAATGATCTCTCAGTTTATGCTTAAATATTAGATATGGAAGCATGTGATAATAACCGTAGAAATTCTCTATTATATTAAATATGCATGAATATGCTTATTGCTGGACATGTGATAATATGGAATGTCGGTTAGATTCCAATTACTGTAACAACCCAAAACCAGAATACTGGAGAGCGGGGGCGTACATAGCTAGCTACGTATGTTGAAGTACAACCCACCTCGCTATACGGTCACGGTTGTCTAGATACATGAGGGTTTAACTACAAGCCATCAGTCTCCTATGGTCAAGAACAAGCCTATTGTCTCAATCTCAAGCAATGTAAATAACAGTTACAAGATGTCAGAACACCAAATATACAATAGTAAGGCATCCCATACATTACATATTCCGATGATCATGAAGCTAGTCGTACAAAATGTCAGGACTAGCAAGAGTTTCAGTCATACATGATCAACCCTAAGATTTGTCAATCATGTTACAGCCCGTAGGCAGACAATAAATAAAGGTGCAATACGAGCTAACACGTGCTCGCCGGATAAACGCCTCAAAAGAATAATTTTACAATAAAGTGGGAGGACAAAAGAAACCCACTCGTTGCCAGGGTTACGCCTGGTGGTCACCATCTGGCTGAAAGACTGGTAGATCCTCTGGTGTTACTCCGATATCTGGCCATACAAAACCAGCTGGGTCAGACCCCAGAAAGAGCAAGTGCCACAAAGGAGGCTTCACTTAGGAACTAAACCAACATATCACCATTGACTATTAAGATAATTAAAAGATACCGATCATGACCGAGATAACAATAATATATTGAGCACGAAGAAACCATTCAGGTAGCCAGACTGCATCCTTTAAACCAAACAAGGACCGGGGTTACAATCCTTCACCTGATTAGAAACCCGCCTCAATTATGGTAAATAAAGTAACAAGACAATAAATGAAGAGAGGACACAGAACTGCTCCGGGAGCCAGTTACAACCCTTAAACCAAACAAGGACCGGGGTTGTATCCCTTCGCCTGAACAGAACTGGACCCCTAATCTTTATTGTTGAGGCCAGTATAATTAATCCATGCTATTGAAGTAAGGTAAAATATGACGAGCATGACATAGGGAGCAATAAGACAATAAATGAAGAGAGGACACAGAACTGCTCCTGGAGCCAGGTTACAACCCTTAAACCAAACAAGGACCGGGGTTGTAATCCTTTGCCTGAACAGAACTGGACCCATGATCGTTATTGTTGAGGCAAGCATAAGTAATCATGCCATGTCACAATCTTGTACAGGATCAGGATAAGACCAAGCTGGGCTAGACTCCATCCAATCAATCACGGCCAAGCAAAGAGTACGGCTTGATACTTTAACTAACTAGGGTTATCACAAGCCTAGTTACTAGAAAGATGTAATAAGATTATCCCAACAGCCACAAGCCCTGCAGACCATCCAGGTTACCCAGGTCGAATGTCTGTTTATGAAGGATGCACCACATGACTGTGTGCTAGAAATGTGCCCTACTCGTCGGTAGGCTACAAGTCCACTTAATGCGCCCAGATAACGGGATTGCCTGTAGCTGGGAAATATCTTCATGACTACTGAATTATTCTAGTTTATTAGCCTTAATTAATTTCAATAGGTATCCCTGACCGTGGTACTCAGGGAACCCCATCCTAGACATGATGCAAGACAGTACTGGTTTATTTGTACAAACACAATCGCCCATGGTGTCCAGGTCATTCATACTTGTCATGTCAGGTTAGCTGTTGTAACAGCATGTCGTGATATATCATGTCAGTTTACTTGTCAAGAGTGCGCCACAGCGGGCCACTATCGTGTTCAGGAAATATGCCAGAGTTAACATGACATAAGCATAAATGTGACTATTCAATTTAATAATATAATAATAATAATAATAATAATAGTAATATAATAATAATAAAAAAGATAAGACTATGGAAGGAGCCAGGCGGCTAAGGGGATTAAACTCATGCGACTGTGGGGAGGCAGTGCCATGCAGCTCGGGAGGAAGGGAGCACATGCGGCTGGAAAGTGGAGCGGGACTCATGCGACAGCGGAGAACACAGGCGCATGCGGCCGAGGGCAACGAATCCATGCGGCTGGAACTGCACGCTCATGCGGCTAAAAGAGAGGTGGGCATATGCGGCTCGAAATCAATAAGTATATGCGGCTGGGAAGTGGCCTCGGCCTTATGCGGCTGAGAAGGGTCGGGCTTATGCGGCAGTAGAAGAAACATCTCATGCGGCTGGGTTCAATTGGAGTCATATGCGGCTAGAAATTTCTAAGGCCTTGTGCGGCAACAAGTATTGGAGTTCATGCGGCTGGATGAGATCAGGACTCATGCGGCTCGGGAATGGCAACCCTATGCGGCTGAGAATGAACGCGGCTTATGCGGCTAAAGATGCAAGTGCCCATGCGGTTGCGGACATGCAAGTGCTTATGGGGCTAAGGGCCAAAGCCATCTTATGCGGCCAAATCAAGGGCAGAGCCATGTGGCAGGGTTGAAATGGGTCTTATGCGGCTGGGCCAATGGCGGGTCTTATACGGCAGTGTGTAATGCGCCATACGGCTGAAAAATACTTGCCGTATAAATGTTAATGCGGTCAAGTGCTGTCATGCGGCTCAGAACTGTTCTTCTTCTCTGCTTGTCCGAGAAGAAGAGCCATGAAGCCCATGGCCTCCAAACTCCATAAGTCCTTCATTCCAAGCCCAAATCTGGACTTTCATAGGTCAAAATGGGGCAGAATAAAATTCTCTACAACATGGAGCCATCAAAACTTGGAAATAACAATTTTTAGTAGATCAAAACCCAAAAAATCCAAAAATACTATATACTTAGATCTACACAAATTAAGCCATGGAAATTGGAAATACCAAATACTAAAGTGTGTTAGAATCTTGTGAGAAAGAGAATGGAATAATAAAAATTGTGTTCCTTCATGAAGCAAGCTACACTTGCCTAAGCTCTCTCTCTCTCTCTCTTCCTGGTGGTTGAAGAAGTAATGGTGGAGAAGAAGAGTAATGATGAGAGAGAAAGAGTTGGGCTAATAAATGGGGATGGTGGTGGTAGGTAGGGGTTTTCTGTTGGTCCATGATGAACCAAGCAACCCAACCCGAACCAAGCTAACCCCAACCAAGATGAACCAAGTAATGAAATACTCAATAAACCAAGCAAGGTGACATGCAATACAAGTCAAGATACGTATACGTATTCTAAAATACGTAATACGAACTGCAGACATTACAACTCTACCCACCTTAAAAGAATTTCATCCTCGGAATTTAATCAAGAGGCCAGAGATGCAAGGACAAGCTATACGAATCACAGGCAGGCTATAACAATGCAGTCATTCATGCAGTTATTCATTCAAGCAAGAAAATTAAAAGCATAAGGCATAAGGAAGACATTATACCTTACGAGTCAAACAGGTCGGGATATCGCGATCGAACATTATCCTCACGCTCCCACGTTGACTCACCCAAAGAGTGATGATCCCAAGCAACACGGACAAACTTAATAGTCTTGTTATTGATTATCTTCTCTCTCTGGTCCAATATAGACACGGGCCTCTCCTCATACGAAAGGTTGGTACCAACAACCAATTCTGAATGATCCAGAATGTGGCTCGGGTCCGGGATATACCGTCTTAGTTGGGATACATGGAATACGTCATGCACCTATCGTAACGACGACGGAAGACCGAAACAATAGGACACATTTTCTACCCGCTCCAGAATGTCGAACGGTCCTATATACCTAGGACTAAGCTTTCTCCGTACGCCGAAATGAATGACGCCATGGTTAGGCAAAATCCTCAGGAATACATGGTCGCCGACAGAAAACTCAAGAGGGCATCGATGAGAATCGGCCCAATGACGCTAGCGATCTTGGGCAACTCGAAGATGATCTCTGACTCTCCTGACCACTTCAACGGTCTGAGCAATCATTTTCGGACCGAGCATCTGTCTCTCTCCGATATCGTCCCATGCTAGCGGGGATCGGCATTTCCTACCATACAGTGCCTCGAACGGTGCTATCCGGATACTGGCCTGGAAACTGTTGTTGTATGAGAACTCCACCAGGTGCAGGTGATCTTCCCATGAACCACCGAAGTCGAGTGTGCAAGATCGCAACATATCTTCAAGAGTCTGGATCGTGCTTTTCGACTGACCATCAGTCTGCGAATGATAAGTGGAGCTGAATTGGAGGCAAGTTCCCAAACTCTCTTACAGGCTGCGCCAAAAGTATGATATAAATCTTGAATCTCTGTTCGAGGTGATACTAACTAGAACACCATGAAATCTGACGATCTGCCTGAGATACATATCTGCCAGCTGAGCCATCGACTGACCAATTCTGAACGGAAGAAAGTGAGCCACCTTCGTGAGCCTGTCAACTATTAACCAGATAGCATCTCTGCCGGCCGAGGATCTAGGTAATCCAGTCACGAAATCCATGGTTACATGCTCCCACTTCCATTCTGGAATCGGCAATGGCTGATGAAGTCCAGCTGGCCTCTGATATTCAGCCTTAACTTGTTGGCAAACCAAACACCGAGAGACAAATCGGGCTATCTCCCTCTTCATGTCGTTCCATCAGAAGTGCTGCCGGATATTACGGTACATCTTCGTACCGCCGGTATGAATAGAATACTGCGAGCTGTGAGCCTCTGCCATGATCTCCTGTTTGATATCACCGCTGGGTACACAAAGACGCCTCCCATGTCGAAGTGTACCGTCTTTATGAATGCACAATTTTGGCCTTTGTCCTGCCTCACACTCTGCTCTGAGTCACTGAAGCTTGAAATCTGTTGATTGTGCCATCCGATCATCTCGACTATAGTGGACTAAACTCGCATAGTGGCCATCAATGCCACACTGGTAGGAAGGAAAACTTTTATACCCATCTTCTGAAGATCTGCTAACAGCTCTGGTTGTGCTGTTAGGAAATAAACTTCAGCTCTCCTGCTCAATGCATCTGCAACGACATTGGCCTTTCCTGGGTGATACTGCAGGTTGACATCATAGTCCACAAGTAGCTCCAGCCATCTTCTCTACGCATGTTAAGATCCTTCTACGTAAAAACATAATTCAGGCTCTTGTGGTCGGTGAAAATTTCCACCCTATCTCCATACAAATAGTGTCTCCACAACTTAAGTACAAATACTACTGCTGCCAGCTTCAAGTCATGGGTTGGGTAATTCCTCTCATGATCATGAAGTTGTCATGATGCATAAGCTATTACCTTCCCATGCTGCATCAGAACACATCCTAAGCCTCTTCCTGAAGCATCACAATACACTGAGAATCCTCCAGTCCTATCTGGAAGCATGAGAATAGGTGCCGTCATCAAGCCTCGCTTCAACTTCTCAAAAGAACTCTGGCATTCTGCTGTCCAAGCAAACTGCACATCCTTACAGGTCAACTGGATCAATGGCTCTAAAATCTAAGCAAAGTCTGAAATAAATCGCCGGTAGTAGCCGGCCAAGCCAAGAAAACTGCGAACTTCTGCAACTGTGCTGGGTACTGGCCATGTCTCAATGGCCACGATCTTCTAGGGATCCACTTCTACTCCTTCTCTGGTGATGATATAACCCAAGTACAAAATACGGTCGAGCCAGAACTCGTATTTACTGAACTTGGCATATAACTGGTGCTCCCTGAGAGTCTGAAGAACAACTCTGAGATGCTGCTCATGCTCTGCCTCATTCTTGATGTAGACCAGGATGTCGTCTATGAACACAATCACAAACTGATCCAAATAAGACATGAAGATGCGATTCATGAGGTCCATAAATACAGCCGGCACATTGGTTGCTCCAAAGGGCATCACAAGGAACTCCCAATGCCCATACCTAGATCTGAAAGCTGTCTTCGGGATGTCCTGCTCTCTGACTCTGATCTGATGATATCCTGAGCACAAGTCGATCTTCAAGAATACTGCCGCCCCTCTGAGTTGATCAAACAAGTCATCTATCCTTGGGAGAGGATATATGTTCTTGATTGTCACAGAGTTCAAGGTACGATAGTCAACACATAATCTGGACGTACCATCCTTATTTTTCATAAGAAGCATCGGGGCTTCCCAAGGCGATCCACTAGCACGAATGAATCCTTTGGTCCTGAGTTCTTCAATTATTTTGTATAATATCTCCAATTCTGACGGCACCATCCTGTAGACTCTCTCTGACACAGGTGCGGTCCCGGGGATCAAGTCTATGGTGAACTCGATCTCCCGCTCTGGCGACATTCCTGGAAGCTCTTCGGAGAAAACATCTGGGAACTCTTAAACTATCCGAGGTAACTGCACTGCTGCTACTGCCATCCGCAACACTAGAGGAGAAGGTTCAACTTCGCCCCGGGAGAAGAAAAACTCCGGCTCGCTTGGGATGCGAAAAACAACCCTGCCAATATGGCAGTCTATCCTAGCATACTGGTCCCTCAACCAATCCATCCCTAAGACCACATCATAATTGGCCATCGGAAACTCTATCAATCTAGCGGGGAGTTCTCTACCGCTAACTATGATCCGACACGAGGAAAATACTCTTTCTACTCCCACAAGACCATTACCAGTAAGTATATTGAGCCTTACTAATAATGACTCGGGCTCCAGTCCTATCCGTGTCGTGAATCGTGCAGACATAAATGAAAGCGAGGCACCAGAATCAAATAATACTGAAGCTGAAAAGGTGTTGACGAAAATAGTACCTGCCACTACCTCACTTGGTGTTATTCCTTCCTCTCCTATGGTCAAGGCCAACACTTGACCATGCCCTCTGGGTGCGGGTCCCCTCTGCTGAAAACTACTCTGCCTGCTTTGGATCAAGGCTTGGGCTTGGACATACTGCTGCGGTCTCTGCTGCCAGAATGCCTGGGCCTGTATCGGCAATGGCCTCGGGAACGGGTACTGCAACTGCGGCTGGACTGGTGCTGGTCCTCTAACTGAAGGACTAGAGATAGCTGATGATGAACTCTCCATGTTCGGGCAGTTCCCAACCTTGTGGTCCGGGGCACCACATACCATACACAAACCCTGTGCCCTGCGATACTCTGATACTACATGTCCGGGCTTCCTGCAGTGTGAACATCCCACTGCGGAAGACTGCTTCTGCTGCTGCTAGGGGTGCATCGGGGTTGAATGCTGAACCGACGTCACTGAGGCCACCCGCCTCGGAGCTCCAATAGTCAAAGCCCTGGCTGCCGAAGCTGGTACTGAAGACTGATTCATCTGGCTATGGGATCGCTTCCGACCTCCGGTCCTATCCACGATCCTTTGGGAGGTATACTCATGCCTCCTAGCTGCTCTCAAGACTGGATCGAAAGTCTGATGCTCAAACTGCTCTACTGCCAACAAAATCTCTAGATGGAGCCCCTGCTGGAACCGCTGAGCTTTATCAAACTTGGTTGCTACCAGGGTGGGAGCAAACCGACTAAGTCTCGAAAATACAGCCGCATATCCGTCGATCGTCCTGTCCATCTGCTTCAGATTGGTGAACCTCGTTTGTAGATCGTACCTAGCTACAGCATCAAAATACTTGGTCTGGAATCTCTCTCTGAATACTGCCCAAGCAATAGGTGCCACTAATCCAACGGCCTGTGCCGCCCACTTGCTGCTGGCAAGATCCAGTAACTGCAAGCGCACCACGGCCGCCTTCTCGGCTTCTGGAGTCCTGGCTGCTTCTAGAATCACCTTTGTGTCCTAAAGCCACGTATCCGCAGCGATAACATCTTCACTGCTGTCGAAGAAGGGAGGGTTCAAGCGCTTGAAGCTGTTGGCCACGCTGTTACCCTGATGACCTTCTCTGGTCAGAGCATCTGCCACCGCCTGGTGCAAGGCATCTCCTCGCCGATCTTGGGAAGCTAATAATGACCTGATGAGACCCTCCAAAGTGCCATCATCAGGCTCTACAGGCTGAACTGGCTGGACTGGTGGCTCTCCACCGGTAGGCATGACTCTGGAGGCTACTCCTGAATGCTGAGCTTGATCTCCTGGTTGCTGCTGGTCCACGTGAGGGGCTCCGCCTTGCTGATCAGTAGGACCAGGAACAATGCCGCTGGAGAAGACGACATAGGGAACAATTAGGAAGGACCAGGACAGATCAATGATACAAGCATGTGATCAGGTCAAGAATCTCAGGGATTAAAAGATATGAACAGAGATCAAGGGCGAGTACTGATTGAGACATCTATTCGATAAACCCTCATATATCTTGATTTACAAGACCTGCATGGGCCACAACTTAAACCATGTATGCCCCCGCTCTCCAGTATTCTGGTTCTGGGGCGTTACAATTACTCATGCTGATAGATATTTGGTGTTACTCAATTTAGAGTGCTTTCCAATCTAAGTTGATCATTGGAGGACAAATTGGAATCAAATATAGACAATTTTATGTTTGGCATAAATTTAGTTTCCAATAAATTTATGTTCTAAGTCATATATTTGATGTGATCTATTGACGTACATATCTTCAGTAGATTATTTTAATATAATCTTTATGGGTTATTTGAAGCAATCTATTGGTCCATATCTTCAGTAAAATATTACGTGAATTTTATTATGTTGACAATGCTCAGTTTAGTCAAATTAAGAATATTTGTTTGAATCATGTAAAGAGATTCACATACTTATGATTATCTTATTTGAGTTGTAATATTTTAATTATGCATATACATAAAGTTTTTGGACATAATTCGGTTTTGTAAAATTTAGTCAACATTCAATTTTTTTTGGTACCGTTTGTGACTACCAGTAGTCGTCTAATATTCTAAATACACCCATTGAAACAAGATGTCGCCAAAGTGACCTCTCTTGCGTAGATAGTCTATGAGGGATGTTAGATGTTTGTGTGTGTAAATTCATGCGAGTATTAGCCGGCCCAAAGGAAGGTTAATACTTGGCCAAATTGCACACATACTTGTGGTGATAAATGTGTGACAATTATACAGTTTATATGTGAATAATAACCCAATCCAAAGATAGGCTTATTATTTGACATGACTTATTATCAACGTTTGATCATTACACCAAGAATACCAGTTGCAGTTAATATCACAGTCCAAAGACTTGATATTAATGATGTACTAGGTATCTTGAGATAGGATTCTGTCACGACCCACACCCTAGAGTAAGGACACGAAAAGTGGGTACGTCCAGCCTACGCCGCAGTGTTGGCGGTAGAACGCTGTCCTAGGTCACAATATCTACAATATAATGCTAAGCAGTTTATACTCCCCGAATGGGGGTAAGATAGCAGAATGTAAACTCAATCACAACTAAGGAAGAAGAAGTACGATATGATATAGAACTCAAAATGAAATACAGATAATCAGAAGAGTCTAAGTGTCTAAGATAACATCTCAGCAAACATCCAGAATACAAGGTCTCAACTACAGAGTATGAAAGAATATATACAAAATCTCAGAACAACAACTGAAAGTCAATAACAATGCTGAAAAGAAAGATAAAGCCTAGCTGTCTAGCCTAGACTATGGAAGTAGCATCCTGTACTGCAGCTGGGTCCTCCAGAGGAACCAGGTCGCAGGTGTCGTCTAAGCCTGCTCCGTAATAGGTGGTACATAGGGCCTCATCTTCATCCTTTGTAATATTTTTACCAGATCCAGTGAGGACAAGAGCGAGCACAGTACATCTCATGCAGTTCATATCATGGCAGAAAATATAAAGCAAGCAATAGAGTAAGATACATGAAACGCTGTAAGAAGATGTACATGAAACAGAAAAGATATTTGATAACTGGAAATATATACATGATAAGTAAGAACTGTAAGTGACTAGTGATTTAGAGTACGAGATGGCATGTAATTGGCTTAGGTTGTACATGATAAAACATGGAAGTAACAGAGTGTACATGATGGTAAATCACATGACCATTTATACTCACCCCTACCCGCAATCAATACACAAGGATCCAGTCCAGTTACGTTACGAACATGATGTTTTGGTTATACAAGAAACACATGAGGAAACATGAGCGTACATGAGAGCACATGAAAGTACATGAGCGTACATGAAAGAACATGAGAGAACATGAGTGTACATGAATAACGCAAGAGCAAGGAATACATGATGTACATGAAACACATGTCATAAAGTATCCGATGCGCCCGCTAAGGGGGATAACATCCCAAGAAGAGATCCATATATTACCAATCCGTGATGATAACGTGACAGCATCAAGTAAAGTAATCTAGAGCAAGAATATAAGTCGTGACAAGTATGAAACGATCAGAGAATGTACTCGCCTGATAGCTGAATGTCCGAAGAGGATGTACTGCCTGAGGAGGGGTGTCTGTCTCCTAATCAGAGCAACACAAGTTACAACATGTCTAAATTGAAGTAATTGAACATTACGATGCATTCTACATGATTCAAGGTCAATCTAGGCCAAAGTCAAACTTGGTCAACTCTAACAGTCAAACTAGGTCAACTTAAGTCATACTAGGTCATAAGGAGTCAACTAAGTCAAACAAGGTCAAACAAGTCAAGGTTAGTCAAATCTAGGTCAAACTTAG
Source organism: Iris pallida (assembly GCA_029216955.1). Taxonomy (NCBI): domain Eukaryota; kingdom Viridiplantae; phylum Streptophyta; class Magnoliopsida; order Asparagales; family Iridaceae; genus Iris; species Iris pallida. The sequence continues at coordinate 12,428,093 of JANAVB010005796.1, read as the reverse complement.
ACTAACTAAGGTTTTGGTCAACATAGACTAGTCACAAGGTCATTAGGTTAAGGGTCAACCATTAACAATCCAAGTCAACTCTATAGGGCTAACTCAAAACAATTCATAAGCTAACATAACTTAGAATACCTAAGATACCATACTACAAGGCAAAGGTATAACCAATTATTCATACTAGTATATCACACATAATATATATAAATACCAACCTTAAATCTATATTAAGCTAAACCCATACTCTAACCCAATCATGAAATAACTCTAACCCCATACATATCTAAATCTACATCGGGCTATCTACATAACCTCAGTCACAAAATACTCATATAGGTCAAACTCAATCAGCTAGCTAATAGTCTAGGATTTACTCAAATCTTAGTCAACTAGTCCCTTCTATATCCATCCAAGTCCATTCTAGGTCAAGGTTGACCAATAGTTGACCTTGGTCAACCATGGTCCATAAGGGTCAACCTTTAAGTCAATCTAGGTCTACTAGACCTATTGGTCAATCCTAACTCATTGGCCATAGGCCATAGGCTAGAATTCCTAGGGTACTTAGTGGATATATATAGATATCTATATCTATACATATATCTATACAATATATATACATATATACATATAACATTATATATATAATATTATATATAGATATATATATATATAGAGAGAGTGAATGAGAGGGAACAAGGGTGAATGGTGATCATGTGTGTGTGAGGGGGTCATGGGAAGGGGTAGTGGTGTGTGTGTGTGACAGTGAGAGGGGGTTTAAACTCAGAAAAAACTGAGAAGGGGCACACAAATACACACACACATTACATATATATATACACACACCTATACATACCTATATATACACATATATACACTCACATACACATACACATATAACCACACACTCATATACATATATACATACATATACAGTGTATATATACATAAATACGCATGTATATATACATAAAAATCAATTCAAAACTCAAATACAAAATTTGGAAATACACCAAAAACTGGGAATATTGTACAGTGTATCAGAAAATTGGGAACACCCCAAATCGAAACCAAAAACCTAACCAATAGCCACAAACAGTGGTTGGTAACCCTAGCCCCACATGTATACGTGTCGTAGGGGTCCCTAGGAGTCCACCACGATACGACATAACGTGTCCAAGTGTCAAAATATCAATTCAGGTAAGTGTGTGCAGTGACAGTGTCGTGCAGAGGTGCACACGAGTGTAGGATACGACACAAGTGTCCATAGGTCTCGTACACACGTGTGTAGATTTGCCTAGGGTCAGGCTACACACCTAGGACCCTGACACAAGCCCACATGTCGTCGTGTCTAAAGGGGAAGCCCGTATCAGTCGAGAAAACTCGACTGATGCACACTGCTACGCGCAGCATTGTGCAGTGGTTCACGTGTCTCGTGGACACGACACGAGCAACGTGGGGCCTCGTGGTCATGTCCACGTGTAGCCCACGTATTGGGCTACACACTCGTGTCAACACGAGGTGTCCACAACGTGTCCAGAGTCGACACGACTCGTATGTCAGTGGGGAAAAATGTGTTCGTGCAGTGTAGTGCATGACCCGTGCGAACGCGATTGCGTGTCCGATACGACACGTTGTGTCGTAAAACTCGAGGGGGGTCTGTCAGTGATGGCCCCCTCCTCTGTGTCAATTTGTACGTGTCCACGTGTCAAGAACAGGGAGAAAATGGGATCGGGTAGTAGGGGACAGTGCACTGTGTGTGCACAGCGTGTTCGTGTCCAATTTGGACACGGACACGGCACAGTTTTATGCTCAGTCAGATGGTTTCGTGTCCTACCAGTCTAGGGCTACCCAAAAATGTATTTTGTTTTACAAAACACTAACTTTTATTCCTAAGTGGCATTTCACCAAACACTTGAATTTAAACATAGATACGTGTCCGATACGGACACCAAATCAAACCTAGTTCCTACCAAACTTGGCCTATAGGTCCCTGGTACCTAGATGCGTGTAACCATGAAGAGAAATCACAATATTAATAAGTTTAGTGGCATTTTACCTATTGAGTGAAAACTCAATGAAAAGCCTAGAATAGGGGGCTGTCATCTTCACTTGGGGGTGCCAAATGCTTGTGCAACCTTGCTAGCTCGCTTCCCTTAGTATCCTCAATTGTAGGGGGTTCCAATGCAAGAAATTTGGCTCAATTTGGAGTTGATTTGGGCATTTGGGGAGGAATTGGGGAAGAACACTAAAGGAGGCAATTAAAATGAATTAAAAAGGATGCTAATAATTAATGGGTTGTATTTATAGAGGGAGGGAATGTGTGATGGCTGCCATTAGGTTAGGGTTAGGGTTTAGGATGAGTGGCTAAGGTTTCTCCAATAATTTCAAGCCAATCTAATGGCTCATAACTAAAGTAGCCTTCTTAACCTTTAGCCTAAAATATCTTTCTAACAAATATCTAGATATTACCCTAATTTGATTAGTTAATTGAAACCCTCTTAGTCTCTAGGGTCATGATTAATATCTAGATTAGGCTAACTTCTAGGTCAAGTCTCAATTAATTTAACTAACACATATTTAATTCATATAGTTTACAATTTCACAAAAGTGTCAAAATGACCAAAATACCCCTAGGCTTAAAAGTAGAAATTTGAAATCCTAAACACATGATTAGGTCTCCTTGGTCATGATTAGTCTTCTAGGTCATGCATGACTAAGGTTACACTAGCAAAACACCAATTTCACATTTTACCATTTTAAATAGTTTTAAAATAACTAAAAATCACCAAAAATTATATCATGACTAAAATCAAATATTTTAATGATTTAAAATACAAAAGTTCAAATTTACCCTTATTTTAGAAAAGTGGGTGTTACAAGTCTACCCCCCTTAAAAGAATTTCGTCCTCGAAATTAAGATGGTCGTACTCCTCCTAGGTTAACACCCCAATCAATTCAAAGTCTTAGAATAGTATCAAAACATTTTACCAATCTATTTATTTATATATATTTTGAAAGACTGAAACAAAAAATAGAAATAGTAGATTTTTGAAATTATTCTAATATAATTTGATAATCATATGCGTCTATCCAAAATCATGATAATCAGAATTCCTTGCCATATTAGCAAGTAAGGCTACGGCACCCATGGAGTCTGCAACACAGACTATGCCCTCGTCGTACCAACTAATATAACTATAGGAGACTCTAGATTCCATAATTAAGGCGACCTAGCCCATATGATTCGGTAAAAGGTTTAATCAACAACAAAACATACAGATTCAAATTTATCAACAAAATAGGAAAGATAGGAACAGATGGAATTGAATTTCAAGATGGATATAACGAGGGAAGGTAGGAATGGAATTGAAAAGAACAGAACCTGCAAGCACCTCTCCTACTGCCTGAGCATCCTCAAATGTCATGGTGTAAGCTCGCCCCTGCTGGCCTTCTCTAGCCTGCTGCTGGCCTACTGGAGCCCTGGCTCATGCTCCCTGAGCTGTCCGTCCCGTAGACTTGGGACACTCTCTCAACTGATGATCTGACGATCCGCAGAGTAGGCACTTGCCTAGCCTCATCCAGCATTCATCCCAATCGTGCCCTGGTTTCTTACAGAAAGGGCAAAAGATAACATGCTGCTGTCTAAGAGCCTGGTGCTGTCTCTGCTGCTGCTGCTACCTCTGCTGGAACGGCTACGGCTGGAACTGCCTCGGCTGCTGGTGCTGAAAGTGAGGCCTCTTGGCCTGGCCTCCGCTACTGCTGCCCCCAACTGGGTCTCGCCCCCTCTTGAGCCTAAGCTCAAGATCATCCTCTGCCAATAAGGCTCCCGTCAGAATCTCCTCAAAAGTGGCATCCCTGTTGCCCTTAGTCAAGGACTTGACCTCCTTGACCAGACCCTTCCGGAACCTCTGGGCCTTCGCCGTCTCGCTCAAGCACTCTACGAACCTGCCGAGGCGGCAAAACTTCCCAGCATACTCCTCCTCTGAAAGGCTCCCCTGAACTAAGCTCTCGAACTGCGACTCCAAGGCTCTGAGCGTTGAATCTGGAAAGAACTTCTTCTTGAAGAAGCCCTTGAACTCCTCCCAGGTCTGTCCAGCTACCCCCATCCTGGGGTCTGACTGATACTAGGTGCGAGCAAGATCTCGTATCCGGCTAGCTGCTGCCTCTATCTAGAGATCTGCCGGTATCCGGGCCAGGCGGAAGATCTCCTCTATATGCTCGATCCACTCGTCAGCATATATAATCCCTTCCATCCCCAGGAAGTCTCTGGGGCTCATCTTCTGGAACTGCTCTATCCCAGGTGTCTTCGGCTGCTGGACTGCTGGTCGAGCTGCGACTGTCGTAATGGCCAACTCCATGCCCCTGTCCTGTTGGACCTGCTGCCGGTACATAAACTGCTGGAAGTGAGCGAACATCTGTGCTGCGTCCACGTGTCCTGTAGGCAGCGACTGCTGGAAAGATATCTCTAGGATGACTGGGTCCTGCCTCCGAACTGGTGGAGGCATACCCTTTGCTGCTGCTGCTGAAGTCCCATGAGCAGAGGTGGCAGGAGCTGTAGCCTCCCGACCCTGCTGAACTGGCTGAGAGGTAGCAGTCCCCTCTACAGTATCCCCATGAATGGTACGCTGTAACCGCGTCTCCACCATCCTGAAGACAGATCAACAAGGGTATCAATTGCTGAGAAAGAAGCGATAAATCAAGGGAGGACAGTTTATTTCAAAAAGAAGTATTAAAGTAGCAAGAATTTTGATAACAAGAATCAGGTTAAGAGCTTTTTCTAATGTGATTGAGTACCTCAAAATATTCTACTCCTACTGCAGGCTGTAGTGATACTCTAGTTCGAATACCACTACATAAACTCGACCTGCGTGGGCCACCACTAAAAATGTGTCACGACCCGCACCCTAGAGTAAGGGCATGAGAAGTGGGTACGTCCAGCCTACGCCGCAGTGTCGGCGGTAGAACGCTGTCCTAGGTCACAACATCTAACAATATAATGCTAAGCAGTTTATACTCCCCGAATGGGGGTGACATAGCAGAATGTAAACTCAATCACAACTAAGGAAGAAGAAGTACGATATGATATAGAACTCAAAATAAAATACAGATAATCAAAAGAGTCTAAGTGTCTAAGATAATATCTCAGCAAACATCCAGAATACAATGTCTCAACTACAAAGTATGAAAGAATATATACAACATCTCAGAACAACAACTGAAAGTCAATAACAATGCTGAAAAGAAAGATAAAGCCTAGCTGTCTAGCCTAGACTATGGGAGTAGCATCCTGTACTGCAGCTGGGTCCTCCAGAGGAACCAGGCCGTAGGTGTCGTCTAAGCCTGCTCCGTAATAGTTGGTACATAGGGCCTCATCCTCATCCTCTGTAATATTTTCAACAGGTCCAGTCAGGACAGGAGCGAGCACAGTACATCTCATACAGTTCATATCATGGCAGGAAATAAAAAGCAAGCAATAGAGTAAGATACATGAAACGCTGTAAGAAGATGTACATGAAACAGAAAAGATATTTGATAACTGGAAATATATACATGATAAGTAAGAACTGTAAGTGACTAGTGATTTAGAGTACGAGATGGCATGTAATTGGCTTAGGTTGTACATGATAAAACATGGAAGTAATAGAGTGTACATGATGGTAAATCACATGACCATTTATACTCACCCCTACCCACAATCAATACACAAGGATCCAGTCCAGTTACGTTATGAATATGATGTTTTGGTTATACAAGAAACATATGAGGAAACATGAGCGTACATGAGAGCACATGAAAGTACATGAGCGTACATGAAAGAACATAAGAGAACATGAGTGTACATGAATAACGCAAGAGCAAGGAATACATTGAAAACACAGGTGTAGGCAACTCTAGAGGGGGGTGATTAGAGTTTGTGTCGATAATCACCAAATAAAAATTAACACTATATCACCTCCACAAAATAACTATCAAGATAGTAAATAAATCAGAAGGAAATGCGGAAGTAAATAAAGATCAGAAGAGCATACGCAAACACAGCAGTTTTAACCTGGTTTCTCTCGTGGAGGACTAGTCCAGGCCTGAGAACTCTAGCTCAGGATTCAAATCCACTATTTGTGAAATAGTAGTTTACAACCCGTGCCTTTTCTTCAGAAGAGCACGTCAACTTCTTACAGAGGATCGTAGTGGCAATTTGCTTGGATTTTTCCAAGCGACTTGGAATTGTCCAAGTGACTTTTCTTTTCAACTCTTGCACAAAAACTTCTAGCTGAATCGCACTTGAGCACCTTGGGGCTTAAGAAGTTTTGTGGCTAGTAGATTGGAAGAGTAAGGCTCTTGACTATATAGGCTATGTATGAGAAGAAGAATAGAAGAGTGGATGGTTTCAAATGAGAGAAATCAAGGCCTATTTATAGGGTTCGGGACATGCAGAATTCGGCCAGAATTCGGTATAAATAATTCAAATTTTTGGCCGTTGGACAGCTTGTAGCAAGCAGACCCTAAAAATCAAGGTGCTGGAAATCAGGGGACAGAGTTCGGCCCGAACTCTGTGTGGAGGCAGAGTTCGGCCCGAACTCTGTCTCCAGAAGACAGAATTGGTCCATTGGGCTTTTGGGCTTTGTGGAGCTTGGGCTTGGTTCAGGAATTGGTCTGTTTGAATGGTAGAGCTTTGGAGAGATATGTCTAGGGGTTGAGATGACTCAGTGCGACTCAACGTACACATTCTCCTAGACTCAATAAAATGAAGATTACAGACTTGGAATAAGTAGGAAAACCAAGAGCCCTGTGATGACGCCTTTCTTCTGATATTTGAGCAGCCCTGAAGACGTCTTTTTCCCTGACCGGGCCGCGGAACCCCCGATGCGAGGCCCCGGATAGGTCGCTAGGCGGTTCGGAGAAATCTTTTTGTATGACGCCGCCTTCGCTCCATCATTAATTCTTCATTGCCTATGTCCTGTTTGATCATGTTTGATCATGCTTACTGCATGTCTACAAATACATGTTAGGCCAGCAAAATATGTTGCAGTACGATACAAGCATAGCAATATAATACAGGACAATTAGGACATTGCTAAGTTTTAATAACAACATGATAGCATGTTAGGCCAACAAAATATGTTGCAGTACGATACAAGCATAGCAATATAATATAGGACAATTAGGACAATGCTAAGTTTAAGTAGCAACATGATAGTGAGTATATGAATATTAGTGACATCATTATGTTAAACTTAACTGATTAGCCATATTCAAAAACACAATATAATCATTGGGCCAACAATCTCCCCCTTTTTGATTATGGCAAATCGGTTAAGTTTAAGACAGATATGATAGATGCATATATCACTAATAAACACATACTACGAGAAGATTGTGTGAAACTTAAACTTATTTCTTCCCCTTTGACATGATCAAAAAATAAGCTCCCCCATAATAAGAGATAAACCAAACTCAAGCATAAGTAAAGGAGGAAGGCATAGACAATCATGATCTAGATATACTAAATAAGGAACAATGGGAGAAGTGTGTAAAGACAAGTATAGAAACTACATACCCAATGTAGAGTGCCAAATAGAAAATAGCTTGTCAAGACACAAATAGTTGGTAAAACTAAAAGAATTTGAAAAAAAATCAATAGATAGTTTACCAACATGAAATCCAGGAAAGACATCCAAAAACATAGTATTACATGAAATCCAAGAAAGACATTCAAAACTTTTGGAAGAGAATTATGAAAAAAAATTCAGTCAAGAACCATAGGGATAAGATAATTGCAAATAATAGATATCAAAGTAGAAAGATACCAATGAGACTATAGATATCAAAGAAGAAAGATACCAATGAAACTATAGATATCAATTGAAATATATAAACTTGAAACATTGATCAATGAAACTATGATAGTCACAATTGTCCACAGATAAATAGTGAAACAAAATTAAAGAATGATCAATAAAAAAAAATGATCTCATTATTTGCAAATCTATTTGCTTATCCAAAATTCATGCATTTGAACTCAATTACCTTATCATGCTATATGAATAAACATGAAGGTAAAGGAGAAATGTTTGAGAAGGAGAAATTCAGTCGAATTGAATGCTCCCCCTCAAACTATGACCAATATAGATAAAATCATGAATATTGGATAAGTCCTCAACAAGGAAAGCCAAATGAAACATACAAAGAAAGCCAAATCAAAGAAAGCACAATCGTCATCAAGATAAAATACGAAATTAAATATTAACGAAATGACCCATATAAAAGAGAGATAATATGATGAAAAAAAATTGCATATACTCTCATAAACCTTTCACAAAATATCAGTATCCTAATAATAATAATAAAAGGTCAATGATGAACTATGTATACGACATATTAAAGGGTATAAATGAATTGAACCAATTTATTTGCTCTCCCTTAAAATATGCGTATCTAGTTCCAAAGCACTTATAGCAAAAAAAAATGATAACTTCAAGATCTAGGGGTAAATCAACAATTGATTTCTCCCCCTTGCTCAATACTATAAAGTCTATAAAATGATAACTTATGACAAAAAAAATGATATAAGACTATAAAAATATCATAGAACGAAAAATATCATCTTTAGAAGAGATATCCAATAAATAGTCACTAAAGATGAACGATCAAAATAATGTCTTAATTAAGCACATATAATCAAAAGATGACATACATTAGCCTATATAGAAGAATCTCATATTGAAATATGATAGATCAATGCATGTTACCTTTTGAGAAAAAGATCATCATGAAAAGAAATAAGGTCCATTAAAAACAATCATGATGAGAATCACAATATAGCTCAAAAGATAAAACTAAAGAAAAATATCATCATGAATAAAGTCAATTAAATCAATCATGATGAAAGTTAAAATATAGCTCAAAAATAAAAAATAAATCTCAAATATCATGTCCATTATTATCTAATTAAGAAATAATCAACCAATTTATTGCTTTGCAAGGACTCTGTATGTTTTACCACATATGTACCCATCAATGGATAATAATCCAACCTTGCTAATACTAAATGAGAAACCAATGAAGTTCAAATAGCAAAGAACATATGTGATAATCCATGAGTAGTCAAAGTAGAGTAATAAATTAACTTGATAACCACATAATTAGATAATATAGGACTACTCTATCAATAGGATCATTCATAAAGTAAACCAATAAATAATTATGATCCGTCATAAATTCCATCTAAAAACCATATAAATAAACCAATGGAAAATATATAGAAAAGAGACAATCTTATTTAAATCATTGCAAATTTATTCCAAAGAAATGATAATATAATAGAATCATGACTCAAAAGATGAGAGAAATTTAAGAGATGCTTACCAATGACTAGTATGGAAGGAAGTTAAAGCGATGAATCACAAATCTCAATAGAAACAAGATAAAATAAAAAATTTGTCAAACTAATTTTAGAAACCAAACATATGTATCTAAAATAGAATACAAATCAGGAAGAATTCATAAATCTTGTTTTTGTAAACTAGCATATCACATATAGATTGAAGTTCAAGAAGATAGCTAGATGAGTGAAAGTGAACAAAAATCATGTAGCTTAACAATACATCACAAATAAGCAAGCTAGCTACATAACTAATTAAGATTAATGAGATAGGCCATTAACATGATAAATGTGCTCATTAAATCTTAAGTCACTAACACTAAAGATACATGCTTAAGCATAGAGTTCACAATAAGGGCAATACATTTTGAATGATCAAAATGATTTATATACTCTTTGTTAAGCAGGGATAAGAGTATAAGATAGCAAGTAAATGAATTAGACTCTCATCAAGTAAAAGACAAAAAAGATGTTCATGAAAACATAATAGAGCAAATCTCTTTGCCAAATATTGAGATTAACCCAAGATAATAAAATAATGCAAAATATTATAGCCATTATGAAATTGTATTCTCTAGAAATGGAAAATCTCAACGTAAAAGTTCAACCCATAGTAGCTAAAGACATGAGAAGTATGATATATCAATTACATATATTCTCATGTGCTACAAAACATCATTGGGCAATAATAATAAAATATTTATAGCTCAAATATTAGGCTAGATATGATGAAGTATTCTGGAACTTAGGAGAGGATCCAGAACTAGATAATGGTTGCAAGTAGACCTTAATAAATCTTAAGTCTATAAAGTGTTGATCACTTTGGGTTAGCTGTAGGGGCCGGTTCCCAGCTAGCGGTAGTCCGAAGACTAGTGCACCGTGTCGCTTCAGGCTATTTACACCTGTATGACAGAAAGACCCTTTCGGCTTGTTCCCAAAATGTTCTTTACTTTTAAGAAATTAGATTTAAAGGAATATATACAATATCATCAAACAACATCAAAGTATAAAAATTCCTATGAAAAAGAGAGGTAAATACCCAAATAATAATGAAAGAATGATCATCAAAATTTGCTAAGAATATTTTCAAAACAAATATTTTCATAATACACTTTATGAAAATAAATATATAGAAGATTTATACTCAAAATAAGTATAATGATCTCAACAAGTAAGGTAAAGCACAAAACCAAGCAATTCTTAAAAGAAATTCCATAAAAGTCATGAGCAAGACACTAATAAATATTTTCTCTCAACATTCCAACTTAAAGGCATTTGAATAAATAAATATCAACATTTGGAATCAATAATGGCCATTGGATCTATAATATGATCAACGGCTGAGGCTGTTTCCGGTTCTGGAACAGCCAGGCAGAATTCGGCCCGAACTCTGGTAAGGGCAGAGTTTGGCCCGAATTCTGGATTCTGGTGACAGAACTGGAATCAGGCTGAAAATTGGTTAAGCAAAAAAGATCAAAATAAGAGTGAAAGACATGTATCCATAAAGTCAACAAATAAAAGCCAATAAGATATCATCAAAAAGAAGACTTTAAGGAATAAGCTAATTGATTCAAGTAGAGATAACACAAATTTAGTCAAAAGAATCAATAGCTAAATTATGAGGTAAGCAAAAGTATGAATATATACTCTTCAAAATAATATGAAACTTGAGCTTAACTCATATGCCCACATAAAGATATTTATACAAAAATAGATGTCAATATAATAAATACATGATCTACATGTAAATGAAGATTTAATGAATATAGTCATGTATCCATCATGAGTGTTTGAAAAACTATAACAAATTCAAAAGCACGTATAAATAGACTTTATTAGGCAAAGACATAATTGATTCTCAATAGGATAATCAAAATAAAATATGAGAATTGATAATGAAGATATTATGCAAGCACAAGATTAAAAAGAAGTATAAGTATATACTTATCAAATTATAAGTAGCTTGTGCTAAACACATATATTCACAAATACCAATGATATATTAAATACAAATCGGCAAGAAGTAACTATCTCAAAACTTTTAAAGATGAAGAGTTAAAATCATATTAACTCAAATCAAAACCAAGGTTATATGGACTAGAGTGATATGCATGCTTTGTAAATAAGGATTAAGAATAACGAGCATGCATATATAAATGTATCACACTACTAGAAAATGAGTGATAAACTACATAGTGTGAACTAATCATATAAAGCTATGTAACTAGTCATGCTATATAAAAGAAATAGAAAGAAAATCAACTAAGCATGCTAGTATTATATCTCACATTAATTTATATAATAAGCAACTAAAAGATATCAATGTGAGCTAGTAGCAAGACATCAAAAAAAACATGCTAGATTCAACAAATATAAACCATTTAAAGAGAATCGTTTAGCATGTTACCAAAGTGGCTCTAGTGGCCACACTTGTGTTGGTGCAATTGCTTAGAAGATGACCTTTGAGCTTTGCAACCACCAACACGCTTCCTCGGTGCTATGTCCTGATATAAGAAGCTCCTCCTACAATATTAGGCGAAGACTTTGGTATCCAAATAAACTTGGATCCACATTTGTTAGCTTTAGGGACCCATATACTATTTACTCTAGCATTGGTAGAAAAACTCCTACGAATAGGACAAGTTACACTCATGTGTCCAATGCGAGAGCAATAGAAGCACATAATACTAGTGTGTGCACATGTATCGGAATGAGCATGATTATGAACATGTGACATACTAGAATGATGAATATCTCTAGAGTGAGCATGTATGGATTTGGTCTTAAGACTATCATGTTCTAATAGCAAATCATTATGCGCACAAGTAAGAGAATCACTATGCATGGATTTGGTCTTAAGAATATCATGTTCTAATAGCAAATCATTATGCAAACAAGTAAGAGAATCAAATTTAGCATTTAAAGCATAATTCTCTTTTTCAAATAAAGCAATTCTAGAAATAAAATCATCATTTTGTTTCTTTAAAGAGTCAATAGAAGAATCATGCAAATGATTTAGCTCATGTGCTTGCTTCTTAAGATCTTCTATTGATGAGAAAAGAGATTTGATTTTCAAAATTAAAGAATCATTCAAACTCTTTAAAGAAACACAAGATGAGTTTTGAGAGTCAAGTCTAGATAATAAAACATTGTTTTCATTTCTCAACAACTCATTAGCTTTTTCTAAATGAATAACCTTTTTTACAAGTTCTTCATTTGTAGAATGAAAAGCCTTAACAAACTTTAAGGATTGGTTAGCCATGGCTTTCCACTTAGAGCACTTATTGCATTTAGAAGAAACATAATTATCTATGCTACTAGAAGTAAAACTCTCTTCATCGGAGGAGGAAGAATACGATGCCATACACAAATAAACAAGGATCTACTCTAAGGATGTTAAGCCAAACAATAGAAACCTTGCTCTGATACCAATTGAAAACACAGGTGTAGGCAACTCTAGAGGGGGGTGAATAGAGTTTGTGTCGATAATCACCAAATAAAAATTAACACTATATCACCTCCACAAAATAACTATCAAGATAGTAAATAAATCAGAAGGAAATGCGGAAGTAAATAAAGATCAGAAGAGCATACGCAAACACAGCAGTTTTAACCTGGTTTCCCTCGTGGAGGACTAGTCCAGGCCTGAGAACTCTAGCTCAGGATTCAAATCCACTATTTGTGAAATAGTAATTTACAACCCGTGTCTTTTCTTCAGAAGAGCACGTCAACTTCTTACAGAGGATCGCAGTGGCGATTTGCTTGGATTTTTCCAAGCGACTTGGAATTGTCCAAGTGACTTTTCTTTTCAACTCTTGCACAAAAACTTCTAGCTGAATCGCACTTGAGCACCTTGGGGCTTAGGAAGTTTTGTGGCTAGTAGATTGGAAGAGTAAGGCTCTTGACTATATAGGCTATGTATGAGAAGAAGAATAGAAGAGTGGATGGTTTCAAATGAGAGAAACCAAGGCCTATTTATAGGGTTCGGGACATGCAGAATTCGGCCAGAATTCGGTATAAATAATTCAAATTTTTGGCCGTTGGACAGCTTGTAGTAAGCAGACCCTAAAGTTCAAGGTGCTGGAAATCAGGGGACAGAGTTCGGCCCGAACTCTGTATGGAGGCAGAGTTCGGCCCGAACTCTGTCTCCAGAAGACAGAATTGGTTCATTGGGGTTTTGGGCTTTGTGGAGCTTGCGCTTGGTTCAGAAATTGGTCTGTTTGAATGGTAGAGCTTTGGAGAGATATGTCTAGGGGTTGAGATGACTCAGTGCGACTCAACGTACATATTCTCCTAGACTCAATAAAATGAAGATTACAGACTTAGAACAAGTAGGAAAACCAAGAGCCCTGTGATGACGCCTTTCTTCTGATATTTGAGCAGCCCTGAAGACGTCTTTTTTACTGACAGCAGTCGTCCAAAGATAAACATATCTGGAAATCTGAATACCTTTCGGGGGCTTCGCCCCCGAACCCCCGACGGGGGGTGCTGCCCCCTCGATCCCTGTCCGCTGACCGGGCAGCGGAACCCCCGATGCGAGGCCCCGGATAGGTCGCTAGGCGGTTCGAAGAAATCGTTTTGTATGACGCCGTCTTCGCTCCATCATTAATTCTTCATTGCCTATGTCCTGTTTGATCATGTTTGATCATGCTTACTGCATGTCTACAAATACATATTAGACCAGCAAAATATGTTGCAGTACGATACAAGCATAGCAATATAATACAGGACAATTAGGACATTGCTAAGTTTAAATAACAACATGATAGCATGTTAGGCCAACAAAATATGTTACAGTACGATACAAGCATAGCAATATAATATAGGACAATTAGGACAATGCTAAGTTTAAGTAGCAACATGATAGTGAGTATATGAATATTAGTGACATCATTATGTTAAACTTAACTGATTAGCCATATTCAAAAACACAATATAATCATTGGGCCAACATACATGATGTACATGAAACACATGTGATAAAGTATCCGATGCGCCCGCTAAGGGGGATAACATCCCAAGAAAAGATCCATATAGTACCAATCCGTGATGATAACATGACAGTATCAAGTAAAGTAATCTAGTGCAAGAATATAAGTCGTGACAAGTATGAAACGATCAGAGAATGTACTCGCCTGATAACTGAATGTCCGAAGAGGATGTACTGCCTGAGGAGGGGTGTCTGTCTCCTAATCAGAGCAACACAAGTTACAACATGTCTAAATTGAAGTAATTGAACATTACAATGCATTCTACATGATTCTAGGTCAATTTAGGCCAAAGTCAAACTTGGTCAACTCTAACAGTCAAACTAGGTCAACTTAAGTCATACTAGGTCAACTTAAGTCATACTAGGTCATAAGGAGTCAACTAAGTCAAACAAGGTCAAACAAGTCAAGGTTAGTCAAATCTAGGTCAAACTTAGACTAACTACGGTTTTGGTCAACATAGACTAGTCACAAGGTCATTAGGTTAAGGGTCAACCATTAACAATCTAAGTCAACTCTATAGGGCTAACTCAAAATAATTCATAAGCTAACATAACTTAGAATACCTAAGATACCATACTACAAGGCTAAGGTATAACCAATTATTCATACTAGTATATCACACATAATATATATAAATACCAACCTTAAATCTATATTAAGCTAAACCCATACTCTAACTCAATCATGAAATAACTCCTAAGTATCCCACTTAACCCCATACATATCCAAATCTACATAGGGCTATCTACATAACCTCAGTCACAAAATACTCATATAGGTCAACTCAATCAGCTAGCTAATAGTCTAGGGTTTACTCAAATCTTAGTCAACTAGTCCCTTCTATATCCATCCAAGTCCATTCTAGGTCAAGGTTGACCTATAGTTGACCTTGGTCAACCATGGTCCACAAGGGTCAACCTTTAAGTCAATCTAGGTCTACTAGACCTATTGGTCAATCCTAACTCATTGGCCATAGGCCATAGGCTAGAATTCCTAGGGTACTTAGTGGATATATATAGATATCTATATCTATACATATATCTATACAATATATATACATATAACATTATATATATAATATTATATATAGACATATAGAGAGAGAGAGAGTGAATGAGAGGGAACAAGGGTGAAGGGTGATCATGTGTGTGTGAGGTGGTCATGGGAAGGGGTAGTGGTGTGTGTGTGTGTAACAGTGAGAGGGGGTTTAAACTCAGAAAAAACTGAGAAGGGGCACACAAACACACACACACATTACATATATATACACACACCTATACGTACCTATATATACACATATATACACTCACATACACATACACATATACCCACACACTCATATACATATATACATACATATACAGTATATATACATAAATACGCATGTATATATACATAAAAATCAATTCAAAACTCAAATACAAAATCTGGAAATACACCAAAATCTGGAAATACTGTGCAGTGTATCAGAAAATTGGGAACACCCCAAATCGAAACCAAAAACCTAACCAATACCCACAAACAGTG
Source organism: Iris pallida (assembly GCA_029216955.1). Lineage (NCBI taxonomy): Eukaryota > Viridiplantae > Streptophyta > Magnoliopsida > Asparagales > Iridaceae > Iris > Iris pallida. The sequence continues at coordinate 12,412,202 of JANAVB010005796.1, read as the reverse complement.
GTTGGTAACCCTAGCCCCACATGTATACGTGTCGTAGGGGTCCCTGGGAGTCCACCATGACACAACATAACGTGTGTCCAAGTGTCAAAATATCAATTCGGGTAAGTGTGTACAGTGACAGTGTCGTGCAGAGGTGCACACGAGTGTAGGACACGACACAAGTGTCCATAGGTTTCGTACACACGTGTGTAGGTTCGCTTAGGGTCTGGCTACACACCTAGGACCCTGACACAAGCCTACGTGTCACCGTGTCTAAAGGGGAAGCCCGTATCAGTCGAGAAAACTCGACTGATGCACACTGCTACGCGCAGCGTCGTACAGTGGTTCACGTGTCTCGTGGACACGACACGAGCCACGTGGGGCTTCATGGTCATGTCCACGTGTAGCCCACGTATTGGGCTACACACTCGTGTCAACATGAGGTGTCTATAACGTGTCCAGAGTCGACACGACTCGCGTGTCAGTAAGGAAAAACGTGTTCGTGCAGTGTAGTACATGACCCGTACGAACGCAATTGCGTGTCCGATATGACACGACGTGTCGTAAAACTCGAGGGGGGGTCTGTCAGTGATGGCCCCCTCCTCTGTGTCAATTTGTACGTGTCGACGTGTCAAGAACAGGAAGAAAATGGGATCGGGTAGCAGGGGACAGTGCACAGCGTATTCGTGTCCAATTTGGACACGGACACGGCACAGTTTTGTGCTCAGTCAGATGGTTTTGTGTCCTACAAGTCTAGGGCTACCCAAAAATGTATTTTGTTTTACAAAACACTAACTTTTATTCCTAAGTGGCATTTCACCAAATACTTGAATTTAAACATAGATACGTATCCGATACGGACACCAAATCAAACCTAGTTTCTACCAAACTTGGCCTATAGGTCCCTGGTACCTAGATGCATGCAACCATGAAGAGAAATCACAATATTAATAGGTTTAGAGGCATTTTACCTATTGAGTGAAAACTCAATGAAAAGCCTAGAATAGGGGGGTATCCTCTTCACTTGGGGGTGCCAAATGCTTGTGCAACCTTGTTAGCTAGCTTCTCTTAGTATCCTCAATTGTAGGGGGTTCCAATACAAGAAATTTGGCTCAATTTGGAGTTGATTTGGGCATTTGGGGAGGAATTGGGGAAGAACACTAAAGGAGGCAATTAAAATGAATTAAAAAGGATGCTAATGATTAATGGGTTGTATTTATAGAGGGAGGGAATGTGTGATGGTTGCCATTAGGTTAGGGTTAGGGTTTAGGATGAGTGGCTAAGGTTTCTCCAACAATTTCAAGCCAATCTAATGGCTCATAACTAAAGTAGCCTTCTTATCCTTTAGTCTAAAATATCTTTCTAACAAATATCTAGATATTACCCTAATTTGATTAATTAATTGAAACCCTCTAACTTAGTCTCTAGGGTCATGATTAATATCTATATTAGGCTAACTTCTAGGTCAAGTCTCAATTAATTTAACTAACACATATTTAATTCATATAGTTTACAATTTCACAAAAGTGTCAAAATGACCAAAATACCCCTAGGCTTAAAAGTAGAAATTTGAAATCCTAAACACATGATTAGGTCTCCTTGGTCATGATTAGTCTTCTAGGTCATGCATGACTAAGGTTACACTAGCAAAACACCAGTTTCACATTTCACCATTTTAAATAGTTTTAAAATAACTAAAAATCACCAAAAATCATATCATGACTAAAATCAAATATTTTAATTATTTAAAATACAAAAGTTCAAATTTACCCTTATTTTAGAAAAGTGGGTGTTACATGTTTACCATTATTTGAATTTGTTTGACTATATTTTACGCTTTGGTTATTTGTTAGAGCATGTTTGTTTTTTGTTGCTTGGTTCTCTTTACAGTTAATGTTGTTAAAATATATGCCAATAAGATTTTAATTTTCATGTTTAATGGGATAATCTTTAAGGGAAAAAAGAAATGAATACAGTAGCTGCTAAGGGTCCAGATCAAAAGAAACAACAATATAAAACTAAGGGTTGTTCTTTTGTGATAAGACAGGACACATAAGGAAGAAATGTACAAAGTACCACGCATGGCATATAAAGAAAAGTACATTTCTAAATTTGATCTGTTCTGAGGTTAATTTAGATTTAGTACCAAAAAACTCATGGTAGTTAGATTCTGGTGAAAGATACATCTATGTGGGTGACGACAATTCGATTGAAGTGAAAGCAATAGGACATTTTAGGTTATTTTTAGGAACCGATTATTATTTGGATTTGATAGACACTTTAATTGTACCGTCTTTTAGATGAAATTTAGTTTCAGTTTCCTTAATGGACAAATATGGTTATCATTGTTCATTTGGAAACAATAAGTTTAGTCTATCTTTAAATTTAAATATTATTGGTAACGGTTCCCTTAAGGTTTATGATAACCTATATTTAGTTGAAACTATTGTATCTTATAATGAAACCTTGCAAGTGAAGTCATGTGGTACTAAACGCAAAATTAACAATATATTTTTTTAGCCTCATTATGACATAAGCATTAGGTCACTTCTCTAGAAATAGAGTTGAACTATTTGTGTCTGGTGAGATTTGGATTCCATTGACTTTATAGACTTTAATGTCTATATTAAATGTGTAATGGGAAGACAGACCAAAGTTAAATTATAAGTAGCTACTTTATTGATTATGCTACAGATCAAGGAATTGATAATTATACAATCCCACACTAAAAATTTTTTTGAGACGAGAAGTGTAATATTTTTTGAGGATATTGAGTTTGGGGGAGAAATAAAGTCAGGATCATTGTCTTTGAGATGGAATCAATTACGATTCCTACTATCTTTTTTGACGATGTGCAGGATTCTATACATGTTATGATCAAGAAGTAAATTTGGAGTCTCAATAAGACAATGTCGAATTACCTCTATAATTCGTTGTTGAGATACCTTAACAACGACAACGTAGCGGCACTCCATTCAAGATAAGGTAATTATTCCTAAGGAACAAACTCAACAACTGGTAATATTAAGATGGTCCACCAGAGAAAGAAGAAATATAATTTCGGATAATATTGTCATATTTCTCTAGGAACGTGAGGAAGACTGTGGATACTGAAAGATGATCTAATCAATTTTCGTCAGGCCATGGAAAGTTCTAGTTCTCAAAGTGGATTGATAAAATAAATAAGGAGTATAAGTTCATACAAGACAATAAAGTTTAAGAACTTGTCACATTACCAAAAGGTATGAAATCTATTGGTTGCAAATGGACATTTAGAACCAAGAAGGATTCGAAGGGTCATATAGAGAGGTATAAAGTATGTCTTGTAACTAGTGACTTTACTCAAAATTTTGGGATTGATTTTAAAGAATTTTTCTCTTCGGTATCTTTAAAAAACTCCTTTAAAACAATCGTAGCACATGTTGCACATTTTGATCTTGAGTTACATCAAATGGATGTCAAAACGGCATTTCTCAATGGCAATATTGACGAAACTATTTATATGGTGCAGCCAAAAAACTTTGTGCCAAAAGATCCAAATAATATGGTTTGCAAATTGACAAAATCCATTTATGGACTCAAGCAAGCTTTTCGTCAGTGGTACTATAAATTTCACCAAGTTGTTACCTCGTTTGGTTTTGAGGTTAACGTTGTTGAAGATTGTGTGTATCACAAATTCAGTGGGAGTAAAATTATTTTTCTGATTTTGTATGTTGATGTCATACTGCTTGCCACAAATGATATAGGCATATTGCATGACACTAAGAAATTTCTATCAAATAACTTTGAGATGAAAGATCTTGGTGACGCCTCTTTTGTATTAGGAATTCAAATACACCGAGATCGTTCTCGAGGTATTCTTGGATTATCACAAAGAGCTATATCAAAGTGCTTAAAAGATTTGGCATGCAAAAATGTAAACCAGGTGACACCCAGTCGCTAAAGGAGACAAGTTCAGTCTCAATCAGTGCCCTAAGAATAGCCTTGAAATTAAGAAAATATAATAGATTTTTCTTCATGATCAGTTGTAGGGAGTCTAATGTATGCTCAAGTATGTACGCGTCAGGATATTGCGTACATATCAGGATGTTAGGCAGATATTTAAGCAAATATGGATGGATCATTGGGTAGCAGCCAAACTACTTAAGTAATTAATAGAGAACAAGAAATTATATGCTCTTTGTAGGAGATCGGATAATTCTGGAGATCATAAGGTATTCCGACTCCAATTTTGTTGGATGCCAACATAGTAGGAGATCCACATCAGGTTATGCTGACTAATGGAGATATATTTTGGATGAGTGTCAAACATGCACTCATAATTTCTTCCACCATGGCAGCAAGGTTTATAACATGCTGTGGGGGCATCTATTCAAGGAATATGGTTATGAAATTTTGTCACATGGCTGCGCCTACAGTACGGTGTTGAAAGACCACTTAAATTATGGTGTGACAATAAATCAGCAGTAATGTATTCCAATAACAACAGAAACTTGTATAAGTCAAGGATATTGACATAAAGTTTCTATTGTGAAGGAAAGAATTCAGAATGGTTAAAGTATCCATATAGCACATTATGACAAACTCCATTTTAGCGGATCCGCTCACAAACGCATTATCACCCAGGGTCTTTCATGAGCATACGGCTCATATGGGTATATGGCAGTATAGTGGGAGTTTGTATTTTATGTATTTGGATGCTATTTGGTTTTAGACACATTTATGTATTAAAGTATTTTGGATATTTATCTGATCAGATAAATGAAAATTCAGTTCATTCTATTTTCATTATGTAAAAGTATTGATCTCATTAAAGTTAAGGAGGACCAGTTGGAAATAGACATGTATTGATCACATTGCGTGTAATTTCCATGCTACGCATCCATGATTGATCTATGTCGTTTAGCTATATTGGTATATGTGACCATTGATGGTTTAGTTACGCTATATGTGACGAAGGCCGCTTTGATCCTATGTTGATATGGTTAATGGACGAGATTGTTCGATATACCCTAAGGATTAAGATAGCAATTTATGAGATCACTAAGGTTAACACAATTATAAGGTTATATATGTGGCCCAGTAGGAGATTGTTGGAATTATTCAATAATTAAGGGGCTACACATGTAAAATTAATTGTGTTTAGGCTATCTAAATAATTAAGCCAAATTAAAATAATCTATTTAGAAATTGGCTTAAGGGTATAATTGTCATGAAATTAATGTGTAGATACCGAAGATAATTCTAATTTGATGAGAAGCCAAATTAGAAATGTCAAAACATATAAATATATATATTCATTAGGGTTATGGTCCCCAACTTATACGGCCACCAAAAGAGAGGTTTTCTCTTTTTCTCTTCTGCATCCCTATCAACAGAAAGAGAGGGACAAAGGATTCAGATTCTTCTTTGCCATCAAGGGTCGTAGCAAGTTGGAAGATCGAACCCCATAAAAGGACGACTGCTTCAAGATCCATCAAGCCTAGCAATGGATTCAGGTACGCTTCTGTAATTTAATTTTTGTTCTTCATCTCATGAATCGACAGGGTATAATAAAATTCTAACATTTTGAGTTTTATGTTAGTTCTTGTTTGCTGAAAATGAGTTTCAATGTTTGAATACGTTATATTTTCTAACTTGAAAGTGGCCAATTCACACTTTCAGTGTTTGGATGACTATGAAAGTGGTGGTAAAATAAAAAGTGTATTATAACAATAACAAAATCTTTTAAATATATAACAAATCATTTAATTTTAATTTAAGTATTCTATTCTTCCCTATCTAGGGTGCAACTCGGGCAGGTTGGGTCGGGCCTAAGTTCAAACCGAGTCCAACCCGATGAATGATAAGCTTAGTTCGAGCCCAAGCCCAACCCAACCTCGGGTTCAATATATGAATCCCAAGATCAAGCCCGGAGGAAGCTCGGGTTGGGTCGGATCCATCGGGCTCTAATATGATATTTAAAATAATCTAAAATAAGATTAATGATAAACACATAACCAAATAGCAATTAATCTAATTACAAAATACAAACCAATATGAGATTTAGGAGCTAAAAAATTTGGGTTGAGAAATTTAGGATTTAAATTTTTTATTTAAAAAAGTATGAAACAATGTACACATAATATATATATATAAATTATATGTATGTCGGGTTTCGGGTTCTTTGGGTAACCCGACACATGAATCCGAGCCCAACCCAAATTTTAATCGCGTTCAAATACTTTAACCAGAATCAAGTCCGAGTCCAAGTATCTTCAACCTGAACCCAATCCGTTGACGGGTTTACCCGATCGGGCTCGGGTTTAGCCCGTCCGAGTTGCACCGCCATCCCTATCCCGGTTCCAAGAAATAAAAACGGTAGTAAATTATTAACTTTTTTTATTAACTAATTATTTAAGTTAAGTAATTATAATAATTTTTTTTATCTAACTTAAGTATTATATTCTTCCCTATCCCTTGACTGAAATTTTTTCTCCCCTCTAAAAGTTCTTTTCTGAACTTCTTTGGCTGAGAAGAAGCTTTCATGTCGCCGGTGCTGAGAAAAATTCCACCGCCCTGCCACCTCCTTCCGCGGCAGTGCACGTATCCTCGAGGCTCTCTGCCATGTCCACGCCAATGACGCCCTCTGCCGTACCTCATACCAGAGGTGACAAGCTGCTTTCCCGTGGCCAAAGGTGAGGGTTCTCAAGGTCCTCCTCTGGCTGAAGTGCTCTCGAGGCCTCCTTGATGTGGATGCTGACGAGCGGTCTCGCTGTGGCCGGAGGTGAGGGTTCTTCTTTTTCTTTGAAGCTGTCGAGTCAGCGGTGGTGGAATTTCTTCTGACACAGCAATCATGAAGGCAGCCACTTTCAATCCCACATCCGAGCAAAAAAAATGGATGTTGAGTGGTTCTTTTTCATATAAATTTGGAGAATGCCTCTTCCGACAGGAACTGCAAAAATATTATCGCCCAAGTTCCTGTCCTAGTTTCATTGCACAACCAAACAGCTAAATTGAAAGAATCCCTCTTCCCTTTCAAAAAGAGGCTCAGTTTCATATCACTTTCCTCGAACCAAATAGGCCCTTACAACGAGCAAGAGATGGAGGTCTTGATTCACGACTAGCCGCAGGTTGATTCTTGACTTAGAGCGACTTCATCTTCTTTTTCCTATTGCTTACTCAGGTTAGTTTTCATGTAATTTTGAGACGATTTTAACCCAACTTTTGAAGAGGTCGAGTGGAGAGCTCTTGATCGAGCTCGGTTTCGACGAGTTTGGTGGTTCTTGAGGGAAGTTTCTTTAGAAAATGGTGGATTCTACTGAACCTAGGGTTTCTTTTCTAAGGTTATATTTATTTTATTCTGCATTTGACTTCTTTATTATCATAATGTCTTTGGAGATTTTTTTGTAGATTTTTTCATATTTTTAATTACTATTTATGACGATTAGAGCGAAGGATTTAAGTTGCTGTAAGAAAGAATTTTGTTCTTATTTTTTGCAAATTTTCTTTTGTCCATTTGAGCTATTCAAATGATTAACAAATGTAGATTGATAAGCATAATTTTAGTGTAATTATGTTCCATAATATTTAGTATTTATTGTATATCTGTTCAAACAGTCGATGAGTTTTGTTATTTCCCCTCGATTGCACGTGGTATCGATTCACGGTGGTGTTATTTAGTCCAAAATTCTCATAAATTTATTAGAATGTTCTTTGAAGGTGTTGTTTATTGCAATATCAACAATAACCTTATATTTTATCATGTTTTTTAGATCTATCAATCCATGCATCTTCATGCATATAACATGTTTGATGATTTTCCTAAACCAATCTAACATTCTATCAATATCTAGTTCAGTTATGCTTCTTGTTGTGAGGCTTGAGAGCAACAAATTAGGGACATCATCTCCATATTTGATTATTATTATAAGAGCATGTTATAATTTAGTGTAGTTGTATGACATTTCAAGGAAGTCCAGTACGAGGCTAGCTACTTGTTTTTTGCCACTTTCTAGAATGGCTGGTTTCAGAGACAAGCATATATAAAGAATAGTGATGTGCCGATTAACATTGGAATATCGAGGAGCAAGTAGGACAAAGAAGGAGGAGACGAGCACAAAAAAGGGCATGCATAAATACCATCACCTTTCTTTCTCATAAGAATTAACTTCGGGGTTGGATACGGCTTTTACAAGTTAGAAAGCTAACAAATATTTGGTTGCTGAGTACACTCAGGTTTCCTTCCTCTTAACTTATTTTCCTGTTGTAGTTCCCTTGGTGCTATTATGCTTTCCATCAAGTTTCCATGGCAAATATTTAATTAATTGTTTAGGTTTAAAGTTGAAACTATATATATATATATATTTTTTTTTTTTTGAAACTATATATATATATATATATATATATATATATATATATATATATATATATATATATATATATATATATATATATATGACTTTCAAAAGTCTCTCTACCACATGTTTTACATTTTGTTTGCAAAAAACAAAAAAGTGTTTTTATTACAAACTTTAAAGAATCGTACACGAGTGGGGAAGTACAACTGTAGGAGTCCGGTCTGATTGACGATCGCTTTGCCCCTTTAACGAGGCGATTGTGGATGGAAGCAAGCTTGTCACTATGTCTCAGAGCTTCTTTTGACAAGGAATCTTCTGTATGGCTCGGCCGTGTAGAAGTATCAACAGAACTTCAGCTTCGATTAACAGTTGAAGAACTTGCTCTTGAGAATTGATGATTGCAGAAGATGGAAGTGCGATGAGTGCTCAAATTATACCCCTCTTTTCTGTGTCTGTACGTTGGGGGAGTGGAGCTCTATTTATAGGGCCAAGAGATAACCACCTGACAGTTATTCAAAGTAGGCGCCCCTATATAGATGGGCGCCTAAACAACTGGATGCCACTTTAACACAGAGGCGCCTATTGACATGTGGCACCTATGCGAAATAGGCGTATGATCATGGGCAAGTGATGGGCACGTTCTTCGAAAAGCTCGGAGTAGTGCTCCACGTTCAGTATGTATGGCCGCTTAACACGCCACGTAGATTTGCAGAAGTCATCAGGAAATTGGGTACTTGAGAAAATAGGCGTCCAAGGGAGCAGACGCCTAGAAAAACTGAGCGCCTAATAGCAATAGGCGCCTAAGTGAACAGAGCACCTCAGAGAGATAGGCGCCTAGATGAACATGGAGCCTAGGAGAACAGAGCTCCTAAAAATAATGGGCACCTGAGATAGTTAGGCGTCTAAGAGATAATGGACGCCTAAGAGTGTTAGGCACCTAAGAGAGGATGGGCGCCTAAGAGAGGTAGATATTTGGGCGCCTACAAGACACCCTTCAAAGTTTTCAAACTTGGGTGCCCAAACGTTTGAAATAGTTTGAATGATAGTACGCATTAAATACAACAAAATCCGCACAAGATCCCAAGAGATTTTGACTTTTTAGTTACTGTGAGATTGCCTCGAGCTGGCTGTAACGGAGAACATTGATGACCCAAAAACCAGAGCAGAGGGTGATCAAACCCTCGATATTGAAGCTGAGGGTGCAATCATCCTCAATGAACAACAAAGAAGCGTGGGGCATTTGAGCCCGAAGTTGAGGGTGAGGTTAACCCTGAAAGACATATCATAGTATATCAACGGCTTGATTTTGGATCTTTCAGGAATTTCAAGCCCGAAGCCGAGGAACTCGAAATGCTCATAATATCTGAATACCCTGATCGAGACTCTCCCATGCTTGATGGTATTACGAGTCCTGTTCATGGAGAGGAAGAAGATTTCCCTCCAATACCAGAAGGTGATGAAGTCGGGGGATCTGAAGACCCTATGCTCGAGATCGAAGGATATGATATTCCTGAGGTCGATGACGAAGAAAGCTTCAACGAGGACGATAAGGCCTCTAAAGAATCTGAAGAGAGTGCCGACACCAAGGTCTCTGACGAGGAAGAACCTCCCGTGGTCGATAAACCTATTCAAGAAATTGTCGTTTCAGAACAACATAGTGGACAAGCTGAGACTGGAGAAGTTGAAGACATTCGCTTCATCTCTGGTGGCTCAGATGCGGGGAGCAGCAAGACTAGACCTACTTCAGCTGCTTCCATTGATCTTGTTTCATCATCAATAGAGCGCTTCCGACACCTCCTGTTCCATTTCCTGTAACTGTTGCTCTCACAGGTCCAAGTGTTCCGGTTTCTGTAGGGGTTGGTCTTAAAGATATAGCTGCAACTCCAGATGGCCGTAACCTGGTATGTGGGGTAGCCGATGGGTTTGTGGCATCCTTCTACACTTGCCTGCAAAGCCTAGTGAGAGTAGCTCTGGCTACAGATCTATCCTTTAATGCCCTACGGAACACTACTTCAGCTTTGATAGCTGCCATCCGAGAGACGGATGACAATACAAGGGCGGACGCCTTAGACCAGCTGGTTGCCAGCTTACAAGAACCCATCACTACTCTTCAAGCCTTAAAGAAGGGTGATTTTAACTCTCTAGTGGCAGTTGAATATCAACGTTTGACCCACGAAGTGATTCAAACTAACGCCTCTTTTCACAAAAAGCTGGAGGAGATAGCTGAAGAAGAGAGTCAGTTGACTCATTTGAAAGAACAAACTGAGACGGCTATTATTCTTGATGATGACATAGTGACTGCTCTCAGGAAGGATGATGATAGACTTCATGCAGAGCTGGAGTCCCTTATAGCCAAACGAGCTGATTATGAGACACATTTTGAAGAGAAACGTCCGAAGCTGAGGGAACTGGAGCAGCAGTTGCAAGCTTTAAACGTATCTCGAGAAGCCAAAGTGCATCGCTGTGCCCCTATTCTGAGGCTCATGTCAGAACAGGAGAGAAGGACTGCGGCGACAGAGAATATTGTTGCTGGCCAGGATAATCGAGAGAAATACACTACAGAATTGAAGGCACACATCCTGGCCCTTAGTACCCCACCATGATGCCTTGTATCTGTCTTTTACTTTTTCATCCCTTTTTGTTCATCCCATGAAATGTAATGAACTTATAAATTCCATGGATTGTGAATAAATATTGCTTTTGTTTTGTTCTGAATGCATTTGGTAGTAATGTACACACAACACATTCTTTCGAAGAACAACATCAACTATCATATCTGTTCAGAGGTAGTAAGGACATAACAGATAATGATAATATTGTCTTTGTTGTGACTATTTTGCCAGAGGTATATATATACGTGACAAATGGATATGGATGAATGATAGAATTTAGAGGACATGATTCACAGATGATTCTTGATCCATTGAGGCTCAAGAACAAGATATGGGAATATGTTAAGAGGTAAGTGGACTTGACATATTTCAAGAAACCAGGTCTGTTCAAAGGTGATAAGGACATGACAAACACTGATTTTGAGAAATTATTATCTATGGTTTTATTTACAGAAGAGTAAATAAAGATAATAATTCAAAGATTTGAATCATGTACAATATTAATATCTCACACATTTTTCAAACATAGTATTTTTCAGAAATTTGCCATTGATAGGCATCATGGCCACTCGACCGTCTATCCCAGTCAATTGATAAGCTCTGTTTGAGAAAACTTTGCTTACGACATAGGGAACCTTCCCACTTTGTTTCAAATTTGCCCTTACCCATATGCGTCATAGTCTATGATTGTGAATAAACATTGCTTTTGTTTTTTTTCGAATGCATTTGGTAGTAATGTACACACAACACATTCTTTCGAAGAACAACATCAACTATCATATCTATTTAGAGGTAGTAAGGACATAACAGATAATGATGATATTGTCTTTATTGTGACTATTTTGCTAGAGGTATATATATACGTGACAAATGGATATGGATGAATGATAGAATTTAGAGGACGTGATTCACAGATGATTATTGATCCATTGAGGCTCAAGAACAAGATATAAGAATATGTTTAGAGGTAAGTGGACATGACATATTTCAAGAAACCAGGTCTATTCATAGGTGATGAGGACATGACAAACACCGATTTTGAGAAATTATTATCTATGGTTTTATTTACAGAAGAGTAAATAAAGATAATAATTCAAAGATTTGAATCATGTACAATATTGATATCTCACACATTTTTCAAACATAGTATTTTTTCAGAAATTTGCCATTGATAGGCATCATGGCCACTCGACCGTCCATTCCAGTCAATTGATAAGCTCTGTTTGAGTAAACTTTGCTTACGACATAGGGACCTTCCTACTTTGCTTCAAATTTGTCCTTACCCATATGCGTCATAGTCATAGGACGTCTGACAGTAAGGACTAATTCGCCTTTTTGGAATGCTCGTACTTTGACCTTTCGGTTGAAAGCTTTGAAGATACGGGCTTGATATAGTTTAATATGCTGTTGAGCTAGTAACCGTTTCTCGTCCAACGTCAAGCTCATGAAGCCGAAGACGATCATTGTTCTCAGTCGTGAGTTCATTGGCAATTGCAATTCTCAGGGATGGAATTTGAATTTTCAATGGTAACACAACTTCATACCCATACACCAAGAAAAAGGTGTACAACCAGTAGGATTGCGCACGGTAGTACGATAAGCCCATAGACATTCTCCGAGCTTCTGACTCCAGTTACATTTGTTAATAGAAACGAACTTTTTGAGAAGTTCAATGATGGTCTTGTTGAATGCCTCAGCCAGGCCATTAGCTGCAGGATTATAGGCCGTGGAAGCGACATTGTCGATTCTGTTGTCGTTGTAGAACTGAGTAAACTTCTGGCTAATGAACTGTGGTCCATTATCATGAATGATTCACTGAGGGACACCGAATCTGTATATTATATGATGTTTGATGAAGTTGATGACGTTGTTGGTCTTAACTTCGGCCAAAGGTATAGCTTCAGCCCACTTCGAGAAGTAATCGGTTATAGTCAGCATAAACCGATGTCCTCTAGATGATGGTGGGTTAATAGGACCAATGACATCCATGTCCCAAGCTTCAAAGGGCCATGATGCGGCAGTAGGATGGAAAATTTTTGATAGTTGATGAATGAAGTCTGCATAAATTTGACAAGCTTGACATTTTCTTGCATATTCAATGGCATCTGATACCATAGTGGGCCAGTAGTAACCCATACGTCGGATACGATCCTTTAGCTTAGGATCGGGCTGATGTGCTCCACAAACACCATCGTGAGCCTCACATAGTATTTGTTTTACTTCGTCTCCCTCCAGACAACGTAGGAGTAGACCATCAAACGTTCGCCAATAGAGTGTCTCGGTGATATGATTGTAATAGAATCAGAGGGATCACCGACGAATAGTTGTAGCTTCTTTAGGATTTTCAGGTAAGATGTTATGTACCACGAAGTCAATGAAAGGAGCTCTCCAGTCTTCACTGATGGCATTGATTTCTGTTAAATTGCTGAATTTAATGCTGGAATTTTTCTTGATGCAAAATAATTCTCTGTTAGTGACAACAACCATCTGCTGTCTTCCGACTGAAATTACGAATACTGCAGCAAGATTAGCTAGTGCATCAGCTTCTATATTGCATGCTCGTCGTACATACTCAATAAAGAAGCCTATGAATGATGTAGCCATTCTAACTGCTGCCTCGTGATATGGGACAAGATCCTGATATCGAACTTCATACGTTCCTCTGACCTGATTGACGATCAGTTTAGAGTTTTCGTAAACCTCAAGATATTCAATATCCAGCTTTTAGCTAGTTGGAGACCAATGAGCAAAGCATTGTACTCTGCCATTTTGTTGGAGCATGATTCGTCCAGAGAATAAGCTCTTTGAATATCAAATCCATCATGATAAGAGGATAATTCTGACTCCAGCGACGATGGTGCCTTTGGGTCCGATTCTGGATGTTCCATCAAAGAATAGACCCCAAGTAGGAAATTCTTTAGAAATCATGTTAGTGTCACGATCGCACCCGGGATAAGGTATGAGTGCGTAACTGTCACGCCCCGACCCAGAATCACCCGAATCATCGTCCTCGCTGGGGCGTGATGCCGCACGAGCCTGGAGTTGCGCTCGTGCAAGGCAAGATGACAAGTTCTCAAATGGTTATCTTTGAATTGAACGTTAACAATGAAAGGGAAATAGAGTATACGAAAACGATTCTCTTTATTGATATTCGAAATCAGATTACAAAGGCTTTCGATAGCCCAACAAAATTTGCCAGATTGGCTACAACACTCAGGTTCTCTCTTGCCCACAAAGGATTTCACCGTTCCATACATCATGCCTTCTATATCTCGGCCGCATCAATCCTGTCGCGAGTCCGAGCGTCAATGCGATCGTACGCTTCAATATGCTTCGGCATTTTTGAGCCTCAATGCGTTCAAGCAACGCTTCGCCGCGAGCCTTCCATTCCCTGCACCCTGCATAAAGCTGGTGGGGGATCAGTACGTTCATCCTCGCATGTACTGAAGCAAAGTTCTTCTTTCCAAACCGATATTTTAATATTTATGTTGAATCATGCAACTTAGCTTATGATCTTGCTATGTTCTCCTTAGGGTCAATTTCATGGCATATTCGAAAGCATAAAGCATGTTATCATAGCAAGCATGTTATCGAATTGAATAGGCAAGCAAGCAAGCATTTTCGTGTTTGATTCGTGGCATGACTCTTACTAAGTCGACGCACTCGCCCTTGCACCGACGCAAGGTGAATACGCCCATCCATTTTTCCCTATCATGTTATAAGTGCCCTCTATTCGGATCTATCCATGCAGGATACGTATACCTTGCACTTCCAAACCTATCGCCCTTAACTATATGAAGGTCACTAGCTTTTCGGGCTAGAATGGACTTATATTTATCGAATCGAAACATAAGACGATGTTAACTCCGTGTGGTTGCTAACCAACATCAGAGGCCATCGAAATAATCGCAGCAAGTTGCTTAACACATTCACCATAAGGTCGCTACCCGTCTGGTCAAAGTGGCACCAACAATACCGAAAATGAATCCCTCCTAGGCCGAACGGTCCCAGCGCCCTGGTGTGCCGCGTTCGAGGGAATACCCATGCACGGGCTTTTATATCTTTAAGTCCATTTGACCATGCAACGAATCTTATCTTTCAAACAACCAAGCAAGTTCGCTTATCTCTATTTCAATTGGCACAATGCCCGAATGTTCTCATCGAATGCCCGAAGGCCGTGAACATTTCGAAGGGCACCATGCCGCATTATCATCTCGTATTTCTTTCGTTAACTTTCTATGTTCTTACGCTCTCATTCTTCGTTTCAATGTTTCAATGGCATCATGCCTCAACTCAATGCTCGTCAACCGAACGACCCGAAGGTCCCGAACACCTTTCGAGGCATTATGTCATATCCGACAGTTCTGCCACATTTATGCCACAACTGTATTCTTTCGCAACGAAGCCATATTTTATTATCCCGTGCACGTAGGCACGTTCCGACCGTATTTTGATGTTCTATGACTTAGCATTCAATGTCCGTGGCTTGCGCGCTAGGGCGCTCGCCTATTGTCTTTCAATGTTCTAGCCGTTCTAACTCGTGCGCGAAGGCACGGTATGGTTCGTGCACTAAGGCACTCACCGAGTACAGTTATCCCATGTTCTTGCGGCTTGCGCACCGAGGCGCTCGCCTTTACGATATCCAATATTCTATAGTGACTCGTACATTTGCCATACGATTCATTTTAATTGTTCTATCTAGTGTTCGACACACACTACGTTTCTCTCTCTATCGAGCCACGCCCGTGGCGTTGATAGGTTAACTCAGCATACAATGATATATTTGACTTATCGAATGAAGGAGTAAAAAGAAGTCAATCCTCCCACCTTGAGTCAATACGCCTTTGTCGTTTCGCCGAGCCGATGCGGCTCGATTCCCTAACTTTGTTGTACGGCCACTCTCCTGACTTAGCCATTCGAGCACTTCGTGCTTATTGAGTTTGTACGTCCAATTTAGCTTACCGTGCCCAAGTCTCAGCCCGTCGCAAGGCGACGATTTGCTTTCGCGGACCCCTTACTGAATAAGGCAAAAGATCGACCTCTAACATTTCAGCGTAAACGTATAGCCTGCACATGAAACCAACTAAAATCATTACTTGCATCAATTTGGACTTGTGCCTTGGTCGATTCGATTTCTTAGAATCTTCGAGCCATCTCAACGCACTTATCCTTCGAGGCAACGCGGCGCTTCGCATCGATTCACTCGATGCATTCTTTGGGACAAGACAACTCTTCGTATCGACTTAGTTCGATGTATTGCTCGGGACAACTTAACACTTGCATCGTTATTACTCGATGCGTTCCTCGAGTTAATACGTTTCTCGGGACAACGTAACTTTCGTATCGATTTGCATCGATACGTAATCGGGTCAACGCTACTCTTCGAGTCAACGACTCAGCATAATGCACCGTACGGAGCGGGGCATTACAGTAACAGCGCCCTCCTACGCTGCAGAAATGGCGTAGAACACTGTAGGTATGCTAATCTAACAACAGTATATAATAACCTGTCATCTCCGAACGGAGGATATAATATGGAAAACAGATAACTCAATCACAATCTCGTAGGAAGAGTTTAAGGCACGAATATAGATAGATATGAATCACAGGGTGCAATATCCAGCTCAACGGGAAGAGAGAGTCACAATTAATATAGTTATACAATCTCAAAATAATATCACAAAAATAAGTAGCAAGCTGGAGACAAAGTCCAGTCAAAACCTACTCTAACTGAGCTATAGCTAAAGTCTCCTCAGCCGGGGCTAATCCCTGCTGAACCAGGGTCTCCAAGTCAATACCCACAACGTCATATGGACCGTAGTAAGTACACCAGTCCTCCTCACCATCATCTGTAATATTTTGTCAACATATCCAGTCAGGATGGAACGAGCACAATCAACTAACAACAGTTCACAAGATAGGATGAAAGCTACAAGAATGTAAATAGAGAGTATATACAAGAAATCATGATTGTACATGTAAGTATCATGGCAAGGTAAGCTGTAAATCTAGAGTTAGAACTAGGCAAGTAAAACTGATCATGGCATGTACAAGAATCAAGAATCATCTATCTAAGTGTGTGAATACTAGCTTCGGTGTGTGGCTTGGATCAGAGCAAGGTCTAATGATCTAGCCAATCATACTTGAAGTGTAGGATTGACATTCACAAGGTCTATAAGAAATAAACAAGGCGGATAATGACCACACATCTACGCTAATAACCCTTGGGGTAAATTGCAAGTAGAATTCCCGAAGTATTCCTCTACTAGTTATGGTTACAAAAGTACAACATATATTCAAAATAGCTTATGTCAAACTCAAGTTCCTTTGAAAAGGTCCTGAAGGTTTTGTGAACTGAACCAGTTTAGGGACCAATTTAGGATTCAAGACACCCGACTATACCTATGATACTAACGAGTAAATTAACTTGAGTTGACAAAGTTGACAGCATGGTGTGATCTGTGTGGCCATCATGCCTCATTTACCTTGAGGAAGACCGTAGAAACACAGACTGAACTAATTGGAGGTGCTGATGTCTACATGTCGGTCTGAAGGCAACACTGTCTAAATGGACAAGTGGTTGTAGAAGCTGCAAGGCATGTAATAGAATCTAAGAAGACGTTCTGCAACTCTTTGAAGCAGCAGCAGCTCCTCCCATATTAAGTTAAAATGTCTTCTCTTTGACAATATATCATGTGTAGTTTCAATGGCTTTTCTATTCTTTTGTAAGCATAGTGTTTTACATATAACTTGCTCATAAACACATAGCCTTAAATGGAATTAGTTCCATTTCTTCTGCAGTACAATGCATCCGTGGAACTCAGCTAACAAGGACTCCGTACCTAGTTTTCTAATACAGGTGCGGTACTGAAATAACTTATAATTAAAATTATTGTGCATTTTCTCCTACAGATAAGTTTTTTTGGCCAGTCATTAATGACCCGCCCTGTCATGGGCTACTAGCACCAGGACCCCCCCTCTCATTTAATTATTGCCCGGGGTTAGATTCAAACCCACGCCCACTCTTCCCTCCCTTACTAGTGTTACCACTATATCACCCCCTTGGTGGTACATCTAAGGTAACATTTTTGTAACTATTAGTCATGTGCTTCTTGGGTGACCTAGATTTGATCTCCAATCTTTGCCAATAATAAACATTAATATTTTGCATGATAGTAATTTATTTTGTAACTTAGACGAAAGTTATGCTATATTCTTTGCCTAGTTAGGCTATATTTTCATTCGGTAATGAGAACTTTTTTACAATTGTTTTCCTCTTGATACATAGACAACTGTATTAGCTTAATCTTGGATTGTATCTAATCTTTGAAGTTTAACTCTGGTTCAATTTTCCATTACCTCCATTGGTTTGCTGCAGTTAGAGTTTCTTCCCTTCATATGATAGTACAATCTTTTTTCTTCAGAATTATATTACTAAGATGCCTTGTCTTGATGATAAATCATATCATGCCCTTTGGTTTATGTTGTTGGTCCTATTTGATCAGACTACTAATTCCTTTTAATAAAACTAATTTATATCAACCGATTTCTTTTTCTTGGAAGAAAAGGATTCAAATAGTAGTATATGTCCCTTACTTGGAAGTGAAACGAGGGGATGATATGCCTTTTAGTTTATGTTGTTGGTCATATTTGATCAGACTACCGATTCCTTTTTCTTTCTTGTGTGGTTCTGTATTGATGGCAAGCCATCCTGTTAATCTGCATGGGAAAAAAGAGTATGTATGTTATGTATGGTGTTGTGTTTTTTATTTGAACTCCATTTTGCTTAGCAGATCATATGGCATATTAAAGGGTAGGTCTGAGCTTGCTCACAAATCCCCTTAACCTTTTTAGGGTGAGTTTGAGAAAAAGAGTTTTGAAAATAAAGTTGGGGCCTGCTTGAGTTAGGCCTCCAAACTACAGTTTTTGGTATCGGCTGATTAATACGTATTGTGTTGTGTAAGATGCTTACTTTCTTTCTAATTCCTTGCAATTTCATCCAACGACTAATAAGTTTAACCTTTCTTTCTTTTTCAGGTTCCTCACGACAGAAATCCACTGTTGCCCATTTAATGTGGTTTTCATGGCATGTTCATAATTCAGATGAGGACGCTAAGAAGTAGTATTAGTAGAATTCTTACATATTATGTAGTGACTTTGTTAGTCTCAAACAAGTTGAATACTATATTTTTGTAACTTTTTATTAACATTTTGTATGGATTGAAGTTTTTTAATATATTACTTTTGGTTAATTATTTGATCATGGTTTATTTTGGTTATATATATATATATATATATATATATATATATATATATATATATATATATATATATATATATATATATATATATATATATATATTTTATATATACATATATATATATATATATATATATATTTTGGTTACTAACACTTCATTAGTGTTGATCCCCAAGATTAAACAGCCTAAGTATTTCACAGATTACAGACCGATCAGCTTGTGTTCGGTTCTGAACAAGATAATATCGAAGACCTTAGCTATAAGGTTAGCTTCTATTCTGCCGAGACTCATTTCCCCTGAACAGAGTGGGTTTGTTCGTGGTCGAAAAATAGTGGACAACATTGTACTGGCTCAGGAGATAGCTGCTAAGATGAACAAAAAGCATTGGGGAGGTAATGTGGCAATCAAATTGGATATGATGAAGGCTTACGATCGCGTAGACTGGAGATTCCTATTGAAAGTTCTGCGCAAGTCTGGTTTTCATAATAAGTGGGTTGATATGATGCTTAGAATCCAAAATAATGTATGGTTTGCTCCACTCATTAATGGGGAATCGGCGGGATATTTTCAGGCGTTTAGGGGTGTTCGACAAGGAGACCCATTGTCTCCTGCTCTGTTTATCCTCGCAGCGGAGGCTCTGTCCCGTAGATTGAAATTACTGCCGGCTTCCGAAGGGTTTATCCCTTTTATTTCTCCTAAGGGATGTTTCCCTATTACACATTTAGCGTACGCTGATGATGTATTGTTATTCTCAGCAGGGGATCTGCGTTCACTAGCCATGATACAGGAAACATTGCACAAGTATGAGGAAGTTTCAGGCCAAAGACTCAATGCTGCAAAGACGACATTATATGTCTCGACGAAGACGTCATCAGATAGGGTTGCTGAACTGGAGGAGCGCACAGGTTTTAAAATTAGCTCCCCACCTTTTACATATTTGGGGTGTCCTATGGCAACTGGGCATCAAAACTCAGGTATGTATGAAGATCTTATTAATAAGATTCGATCTAGAGTGGAAGGTTGGCACAACCAGCTATTGTCTCCGGGTGGGAAGTCGGTTTTACTCAAATCAGTTCTCACTTCGATTCCGGTCTACACTATTGCTGCTTGTAATCCTCCAAGTGCGGTATTGAAGCGTATTGAAGCAATTTTTAGCAATTTCTTTTGGGGTTCGATCCAAGGGGCTCCAAAACGAAGATGGTTGGGCTGGACGAGCATTGCCAGAACCAAGGCAGAGGGTGGTCTTGGAGTTTAAAGGTTAGAAGACATTATGAAGGCATTTTTAATAAAATTATGGTAGAAATTTCGATCTCAAGACAGTCTATGGGTGCAATTTTTCATGTCCAAGTATTGTTCTCAGATGCATCCGAGTACAGTCAGGAACACGTCCAACTCTTCCCATGTATGGAAAAGGTTATTGGAAGGCAGGGGTTTAGCTGAGCAACATATATTGCAAGATGATATGGGGATACATTGGCGTAGACAGTCGGGGAGATTCACCCTTGCTTCGGCGTGGGATATCTCTCGTAGACAGTGGCCTCTTGCACCTCACATATGGGGGACTTGCATCCCGTATAAATGGTCGATATTGCTATGGCGGGTTTTGCATAACAGACTTCCCACAGATGATCAAATTATGAAGCTTGGTTTCAGTATGGCTTCCCAGTGCCACTGTTGCGTGCATAGCTCGGTTGAAACAGTAGAACATATACTAAACTCTGGGGAAATGGCTAGGGAAGTTTGGGTTGTGTTGCAAGGAGTTTATCACATCTCATGTGCTGGTCGGTCATTGGATCATAGGCTGCGACGGTGGTGGCGCGGGGGAAGGCTCCATCACAAGCAAATATGTGTAGGTGCAGTAGTTTGGGTACTATGGAAAAATTGAAATAAGTGGAGATATGAAGGGTACAAATTCTCATCGGACAAGTTGGTGAAGGAGATTCAAAGGCAGATAGGCAAAGCTACAGTTAAATGCCGACATTAGTGAAGCAGTTTGTATTTGGTTTTTATTTTGAGTAGTCACTCATCTTGTAACCTGAGTTGGAACTCTTTTAATATTCAATAAAAGTCTAGTGTTCCCATAAAATATATATATATATATATATATATATATATATATATATATATATATATATATATATATATATATATATATTAAAAATATATTAAAAAAATATATATATATATATTAAAAATATATATATATATAATATATATATATATATATATATATATATATATATATATATATATATATATATATATATATTGATGAAATATATATATATATTGATGAAATATATATATATATTTTTAATATATATAAAAAAAAAATATATATATATATATATATATTTTTTTTTTAATATATATATATATATATATATATATATATATATATATATATATATATATATATATATATATATATATATATATATATATATATATAAATATATATATATATATGAAAAAAAAAATATATATATATATATATATATATATATATATGATGTTTTGAAGGCATTTAAAATTTTCTGTTGAACTCGGACTTCATGATACATAAAAAGTGCTATGAATAATATTCATGACATTTATTAAATGTCATTGAGTGATTTTAGATATGGCATTTATAAGGTGTCATAATTTTGACGATACATGTTAAGATGACACTAGTCAAGTGCCATGACTAAAATCTTTATATGACACAAAAAAAGTGCCATAAAAATTTATCCATAACATTTATTAAATGTCATTGAATGCTTCTAGATGACACTTATAAAGTGTCATTGTAACTATCACTTTTCTAAAATGAGGATAATTTTGAACTTTTGTAAAATTGATCATGTTAATTATTAAATAATAGATTTAAATCATGTTAATAATAAATTGGTGAATTTTGATTATTTTAATACTATTTAATTTGGTGTATTGTGCTTTTGGCCTTTTGCTAGTGAAACCTTAGGACTACTTAGCCTAGAGACTAACCATGACCATGGAGACCTAGCTAATGTGATTAGATTAGTTCACTACCACTTTTTAGGCTAAGGGTATTTTGGTAATTTGTGAATAATTATTATTTTTGAATTTTATTTAATAAATAATGTGCTAAGTGTTATTTTAGGTCTAACCCTAGAATTACCCTAATCTAGATGTTGATCATGGGCCTAGAGACTTAGTTAGTAGAATTAAACTAATTAACTAAGTTCTAAAGTATCTAGATATTATGTTGGGATTAAGATATTTTGTAGAAACCCTAATTTGATTGGGCCTTTACTAAAGAGGCTTGATTTCAACTAAAGGAAGGCCTTTAATCTAAATTGGACCTAACCCTAACCCTAGGAACATGTATGGCCGGCCAAGGAGGGATCCCCCCTATATAAGTTCACATTAGCCCCCTCTTGCCTCTTTCATTACAAATCCTAACCCTAATTTGTGTTATTTTCCAAATTTGCCCCTTTCTCCAGATCACCTCCAAATTAAACCAAATCAATTGCAATACACTCCCGTAGTGTAGAGGAGGTCTCTATTGGCTAGCTAGCAAAGATTGGAAGCAATTTGACTATTAGAGCTTGGCGCAGATCTAGATCTAGGAGCTTTCATTGAGATTTCAACTCTCAATAGGTAATGACCTCTAAACCTATTAATTTCCAGATTTCTCACCATAGATACATTCATTTAGGGCCCCCTAGCCCTAGGCCAAGTTTGGTTAGAAATCGAATCCATTTAGGGTGCGTATCGGAGGAGTATCGGAGAGCTATTTAAGGTGTTCGATGAAATGCCTCTTAGGACTTTTTAATCTTAGTTTTCAAAACAAATTACATAATTTTGTAGTTAATTATGTGTAGATCATTTATCAATTTGATTGAGTCAATTTTGGAGAGGTTTTGGTGTCTGAATCAGACATGGGGACACGGGGTTCACTCACTGCACAGGCACTGTACATGTCCTGCTACCCGCATGTCCAAACACACTGGACACGACAGGGTTTGAGTTGCCAATGGTTGGTAAATGTGAGGGCAATGTCTATTATTACACACACGAGATTTGGGATGATTTCATGGAGGAATCGAGGAGTTATTGGACTCACAGATGTCAGTCGAGTCGTACACACACACTATTTTCTATTTCTGATACGCACGTGGACACGGGCCTCGACACTTTGTGGACACATCCTAATGTACTCAGAGGACACTTGGACCCCTAGTTGACACCTTGAGTCATGCACACACACTGTTTTCTATTTCTAATACGCACGTGGACACGGGCCTCGACACTTTGTGGACACGTCCTAATGTACTCAGTGGACACTTGGACCCCTAGTTGACACCTTGACACTTCTTCATGACACATCACTTGGACACTTCGTGCACATTTCCACTCGACACAAACGCACCACACTGCCTTCACATGTTCTGATACATGTATAATACTTTCTGTTGACACTTTGGACACGACTCGTGGACACCATATGGACATACACATACCCTAACATGCTAGACACAACTTGTTTGACACACAAGGACACACCATGACACTTTGACACATGTTCATGGCTCGAGACACACTTACCCTTTACCTGTCACACGTTTGTCTGATACAAGGTTTTGACACAGGTAATGGACACAGTATTGGACACACTTTGTAGACACCCCTGTGACACACACACTTGCCCATACACCTTGACACACTCCTCACACACATGACACAATAACACCCCCTTCTTTCTAAATTGTAGTCATGTATATAGGTAGGTATTTTCGAATGTTAATGTTTGTATCCTGTGGGTATCATTGAACTTGGGCAGAGGGATTACATACCAGTTGGATTTGTATTCAGTAGAGTTAGTTGGGGTTGTTCAGTTTGAGTTGCATGTTATGTGTGAGTTTGGGTTTTGGAGTTATAGTGTGAATATAGGGTTTACATACATTTATATATATATATATTTTTTTTACATACATTTTTATATATATATATATATATATATATATATATATATATATATATATATATATATATATATATATATATATATATATATATATATATATATATATATAGTATCTGATACATTTTGGTGAACACCCTACTGCACAGTATACAGTTGTAGTGTAAACATACATGCATGTAATGTATAGGTATAGCCTATTTGAATATTAGTTCAGTTTACTGTGATTTCAGTTAGGTTTGTATGCAATTGACAGATTTGGGGTTGGTTCTTACCTATGGGATTTGTGGGAGTTTTGATATACGGGGTTATATATATGTGAGTGAGTATATGATATAAGTTCTCAATACAAATGTTCTCAGGATACTAGGTAATAGCCTATATATGTGTTTGACATATATGTATATGGACATAAGGTTGGAAATATATATATATATATATATATATATATATATATATATATATATATATATATATGGTTTGAAATATATAGATGAGTCTTATGTGTTATATATATATGTAAGGGGTGAGGTTATATATAACTATGAGATATAAGTATGTATGAGGCTATATATTAAATGAGTTAACAGCTGTGATGCATAATATATATATATATATATATATATATATATATATATATATATATATATATATATATATATATATATATATATATATATATATATATATTTGGAATAAGGGTAAATTTTATTCCTCGCACACATCGGTAAAGGTATTACAATACACTAAAATCACAACTTCTCATGTCCCAATTTTAATGTTATGGAGCCATTACTGATACATCGAATTCTATGTTATGTAGAATTCCAATAGAAGGGGTAGTCAGTCCTTCGAAAATACGTCTGTTCCGCTCCTTCCAGATGTGCCAAACTGAAGCTGCGAGACGGACTCTGGCTCTTCTGGCCCACCCCGGATTCCTGTCTCTGTGATCTCGGATCCAGCTAAGAATGCTCCTGATGTCTCTATCCATACCAACTCCCCCTCCCAACTGTACGTACTGCTCAGCCCAAATGTGCCAGGACGTCGGGCATTCAAAGAAGAGATGCCCCATAGATTCGTCCACCCCATTACATAGCACACAGTTAGCATCTGGGATCTGCATCCCAAACCTGAAAAGTCTGTCTCTCATCATTAATCTGCCCTCAGAAGTCTGTAGGCACACAGTTAAATTTTTCGGGCAATCCCCTTACCCCTAATGAAGTCCACCTCCTCAGCCCGGTCGTGGTGAGTCCGTATCATGTCATAGCAGCTACGAAAGTAGAATAGTCCTGACCCTCCACCCGAACCTGGGCTGGTCCAGCTCTAGGAGTCCTCACGCTGGCTATCGTCAATAGTAATCTGGCGTATCTCCTCGGCTAGCGGAGCTATATAAGGATATCCTTATGGCCTCCGTATCCCATCTTTGATGATCCGGCTGCATGTGATCCCCCTGCCCACCTCTCTGTCCAGCTATCCTCCCAAAATCTCCAGTAGGGATCTGGAACCCAACCAAGGATCAAGCCAGAGATCAGTGCTCTTTCTATCTTTCATGTTCCTGTAGATAGCGGTCTGAAGAACCGGCCTACACCTCAGAATGGCCTTAAAAGTGACCAAAAAATTATTGTCTATCCTGCAGGCCCAAAAGTTTGTCCGCCTTAGATATCTGTTCGCCATCCACTCCGCCCAAAGCAACCCCTTTGATGAATCTCCAGGCCATCTTCACACCAGCTGCCTTTCTAACTGCACGTAGAGGCCGCAGCCCCACTCTACCTTCCTTCCGAGGATGACATAGCTGGTCCCAAGCGATCACATGAATCCCTCCCTTCCAAATGAAGTCAGCACAGATGGACTCCACTTTCTGAATAGTGGCCGTCGGAATCTGGATAGACTGAAGCCAGAACATCGTGATGCCAGCAATAACCGATCTCACGAACTCAATTCGTCCGCCAAATGATAGACTCGCAGCCTGCCAGTCTTCTACTCTCCTCTGAGCAAAATCTACCAAGCTGTGACAATCCTGCTCTCTGGCGTAGTTGACCGTCAGTGGGACCCCAAGTATTTCACTGGGAGCTCGCCTTTCTCTACTTCCATAGCGAAAGCCCTCTCCTCCTTTAGCGTGCACCGAAAACTGAAGTAGACTCTGCTATTCTCCTTATTTATCTGCAGTCCAAATAACCTCCCGAACTCCTCCATAATGTCTAAGAGCGCACTCATGTCCCGCATGGATGGCTGGAGTAGCACCAATAAGTCGTCAGCATAAATCAGATAAGATACCACCGGTCTCACCAACCTGAAAAGGGAGACGATCCTCTTGCTATGCACCGCCGTATCAATCATGCATGTGAAATACTCCATCACCAAGGTAAACAAGTATGGTGAGAGAGGGACACCCTGCCTCAACCCCCTGTTGCTCCTGAAGTAGGCATATGGAGTGCCCTGGATGAGGACTGAGAAAGTAGGGAAGAAAATACACTCCCTCACCCTCGTAACCCACCTCTCGTCGAACCCCATGGCGAGCATCAAGTGACATAAGAAGTCCTGGTTGATCGTGTCATAGGCTTTTTGCAGGTCTAGCTTCACACAAGCCTTTATCCCCCCAGGTTTGCTGAACTCTCGCACCATCTCATGTGCAAGTAGACTGTGCTCCGCTATCAATCGGCCCTTGATGAAAGCTGCCTGATTCTGGGACACCAATCCCTGCATAATCCCCTCCATGCGCCTGCACATAAGATGAGTAATGATCTTATACAGAAAGTTATAGTAAGCAATGGGTCTAAAGTCTGCTAGAGAGGTCACACCCTCCTTCTTAGGAACCAGCATCAAGAAAGTGTGGTTCATCTCCTTCAAAAGCCTGCCCTCCGCGAAGAACTCCTGAACCACCTCCAGAAGAGGGAACTTAAGCACACCCCAGTGTCGCTTAAAGAACCCTGAAGAGAAGCCATCAGGCCTAGGTGCTTTGTTTGGATTTGCCTTCATCACAATGTCTTCCACTTCCTCCAATCTTACTAGGCCAATTGTCACTTCCGTTTTCCGTTATACGTATTTTTGTATGCGTATACGAGATTTCTGGCATTTATCAGGTGGACCATAGTTAGACTTGTTTTGCTTAGCCTAGTCTTGGTTTAATCTTGACTTGGTTTATCAGATTAGTTTGGTTCAATTTGACTTGGTTTGGCTTGGCTTGGCTTGGTTTGGTTTGAGATGGAGAGGGTTGATATATAACCCAACTCCTCTCTCTCCTCATTCATTTCTACATTTACTTCTTCATCTTCTTTATTTACTCCTCCCACCTACCAAGTCTTAGGCAAGTGCAACTTGCTTCATGATGGATCTTCCATTTTATTGTTCTATCTTCTTCTCTACATGATTCTAAGCATCTTTAGGACTTGAAGTTTTTGGTTTGGACGGATAGATTTTTGTAGATCTAAGTTTGTAGCTTTTTCGGTTTTCTTGGATTTTGATCTACCAAAATTCATTATCTTCAAGTTTTGATTGTTCTATGTTGTAGAGAATTTGATTTTACTCAAAATGGACCTTTGAAAAGTTAGATTTTGACTTGTTTTGAGGAATTTATGGCCAAAATAAGATTTGGACATTTCTTAAGTTCATCTGTCCTAAATCTGGCAGGGACGATAAATAGTGCCGCATAGTGCAGCCTGCCGCATAGTGCCGCAGGAGGTCGCATAGTATCGCAGAAGGCTACATAGTACCGCAGAAGGCTGTATAGTGCCGTAGAATGCCGTATAGTGCCTATTTTGGCTATTTTATATCCTATTTGGCTGAATTGTGGCCAGAATTTCTCTCAACTCCCAACATAAAAGTTGTAGATCATTTCCTTGGCTTTAAGAATATGTTACTAGCTATTTTTATGCAAGTTTCTCTCATTCATGATAATGTAAGGATATGACACGATAGTGGCCCGTTAAGGCGCACTCTTAACAAGTAACAAGTAACTTGACATGATGATTCTTGATAGTGACCTATCATGGTGCACTCTTGACAAGTAACATGACATGATAGTGGTCTGTCGTGGCACACTCTTGATAAGTAAACCTAACATGATAATCTTTATATGCTGTTGTGACGGCTATCTTGACTTGCTGAGTAACTATTGTCTTGACACCGTGGGTGTTTGTGCTTGTATAAGCTACATGTCTCGTCTTGCATCATGTCTAGGATACGAATTTATGGTTACCACGGTCAGGGATTCATATTGAATCTGACTAGGATAATGACTAGATTGATCAAGTAGTTCATGAGGAGATTTCCCAGCTTCAGGCAGTCCCGTTATCTGGGCGCTCTAATTGGACTTGTAGCTTGCCATCGAGTAGGGCACATTTCCAGCAGACTGTCATGTGTTGCACCCCCAAGTCACTTAATCCAACTCTCTCAACTTGCTACTGGATAACCTGGATTAAGTCTGCAGGGCTTGTGGCTGTTAGAACATCTCATTGCATCTTGTTAGTAATTAGACTTATGATAATCCTAGTTAGCTAAAGTATCAAGCCGTACTCATTGCTTGGCCTTGATTGATGGATGGATTCTCGTCTAGTCTTGTCTAGACAGTGCCAGTACATGGTTACTTCAGTGCATTTACTGTTATGCTTTACCTTATCGATAATCGGTCAGGGACTAAGTTCTGTTCAAGAGAAGGGTTACAACCCCTGTCCTTGTCTGGTTTACGGGTTGTAACTTGGTTACCGGAATAGTTCCTTAGTTACCTTATCGTTTATCATCCTGATTTCTTTAACTCATGTCTTTTATTATCATTTATGTCTCATGTGCTAATATGCTGGTTTTAGTTCTTAAGTGAAGCCTCCCTTGTGGTACTTGCTCTTTCTGGGGTCTAACCCAGCTGGTTTTATATGGCCAGATTTTGGAGTAGCACCCGAGGATCTTCCAGCCTTCCTGCCACATAGTACACACTAGACGCAACCCTGGCAACGAGTGGATTTTATTTTGCTCTTCCACTCTATTGTAAATTATTCTTTTGAGGCGTTAACCGCCGAGCAAGTGTTAGCTCGTGTTAAATTTATATTTTTGTCTGCCTAAGGGCTGTAACATAATTGACAAATCCTAGGGTTGATCATGTATGACTTAAACTCTTGCTAGTCTTCTTATTTTGTATGACTAGCTTCATGATCATCTGAATATATAATGTTTGGGACGCCTTATTTTGTATGTCTGATGATCTACCATCTTGCACATTACTTGCTTGTATGAGATTGAGGTACTAGGCTTGTCCTTGACCATAAGTGACTGTTGGCTTGTAGTAAACCCTCATGTATCTAGACAGCCGTGACCGTTTTGCGAGGTGAGATTCACATCAATGTACGTTGCTGGCTCTGTCTGTCTCCCGCTCTCCAGTATTCTGGCTTGTAGGGCATGACACGGTTTAAGTGGTGGCCCATGCAGGCCTTGTAAATCAAGGTATGTAAGGATTTCACTGAATAGATGTCTCAATCAGCACTCGCCTTTGATCTGTACTCGTGTCTTGTAATCTTTTCTAAATCTTGACCTGATCACATGTTTATATCCTCGATCTATCATGGTCCTTTCTTATTATTCCATATGTCGTTTCTTCAGCGACATTGTTCCTGGTCCTACCGATCAGCAAGGCGGAGCACCTCCAGGGGACCAGCAGCAACCTGGAGACCGAGCCCAGCACTCTGGAGCGGCCTCCCAAGTTATGTATTCTGGGGATCCAGAGCCACCAATTCAGCCAGTCCAGCCTGTAGAGCCTGACAATGGAACCCTGGTGGGTCTCATCACGGAATTGCTTGCATCTCAAGATCGTCGGGGCGATGCCCTGCACCAGACAGTACAAGATGCCATGGGCAGAGTTGGTTACCAAGGGAACAACGCGGCCAACAGCTTCAAGCGTCTGAACCCTCCTTTCTTTGACGGCACTGAAGATGCTATCGCTGCTGATGCATAGCTTCAGGACACAGAGGTTATCTTGGAAGCAGCTAGGATTCCTGAGGAAGAAAAGGTGGCCATTGTGAGCCTGCAGTTATTGGACTTAGCCCGCAGCTGGTGGGCGATGCTAGCAGTTGGATTATCGACGCATGTCTCATGGGCGGTGTTCAGCAACAAGTTTCAGACCAAGTACTTCGACGTAGTAGCTCGGTATGATCTGCAGACGAGATTCACCAATCTTAAGTAGATGGGCAGGACGGTTGATGGATATGCGGTCGAGTTTTCTAGACTCAGTCGATTTGCTCCAACCTTGGTGGCAACCGAGTTGGATCAAGCCCAGCGATTCCAGCAGGGGCTCCACCTAGAGATTATTATATCAGTGGAGCAGTTTGAGCACCAGACATTTGATGCCGTCTTGCTAGCAGCAAAGAGGCACAAGTATACTTTGCAGAGGATTGTAGATAGAAGCGGAGGACGGAAGAGGTCTCATGGGCAGATATCCCAGTCTTCAGCACCAACCCCAGTAGCTAGGGCTTTGACTATTGGAGCTCCTAGGCGAGCAACCACAGTTTCATCGATTCAGCACTCGACGCCGGCGTATCCTCAGTAACAGAAGCAAAAGTATTCTTCCGTACTGGGCTGCACTCATTGTGGGAAGCCGGGATATATAGTATTAGAGTGTCGCAGAGCACAGGGATTGTGCTTGGCTTGTGGGGCACCGGATCACAAGATAGGGTCTGTCCGAATAGAGCCAGTTCATCGTCATCAAACCTAACCAGTCCATCTGTTAGGGGTCAGCACCAGTACAGCAGCAGTACCAGCCTCCAAGGCCATTGCCGCCTCAGGCTCAGCAGTATGCCCAAGCTCAAATTCAGAACAGGTAGAAAGGTCACCAGTAGAGGGGACCAGCACCAAGAGGACAAGGTCAGGCTATGGCTTTCACCGTGGAGGAAGAGTTAGATTCATGTGAGGTGGTGGCAGGTACCATTCTCGTCAACTCTTTTCCAGCATCAGTATTATTTGATTCAGGTACATCGCATTCATTTATGTCTGTACGATTCGCAACACGGATAGGACTGGAGCCCAAGTCATTATCAGTAAGGCTCAATATACTTACTGGTAACGGTCTTGTGGAAGTAGATAGAGTATTTTTTTTGTATCAAATCGTAGTTAGCCGTAGAGAGTTTTCTGCTAGGTTGATAGAATTTTCGATGGTCGATTATGATGTGGTCCTAGGAATGGATTGGTTGAAGGAGCAATATGCAAGAATAGACTGCCATATTGGCAGGATTATTTTTAGTATTCCCGGCGAACCAGAGTTTTCATTTTCTAGGGGCGAAGTAGAACCTTCTCCCCCAGTATTGCGGATGGCAGTAGCAGTGGCAGTTCAGTTTCCCAGAGTCATTGAAGAATTCCCAGACGTGTTCTCTGAAGAGCTTCCAGGCATGCCTCCAGAGAGAGAGATAGATTTCACTATTGATTTGCTTCCAGGGACGACACCAGTGTCAGGGGGAGTCTACAGGATGGCACCTTCAGAGATAGAGATCTTATACAAAATGATTGAAGAACTCTGTACCAAGGGAATCATTTGTGCTAGTGGATCACCTCGGGGAGCCCCGATACATCTTATGAAAAAGAAGGATGGTATGTCAAGATTATGTGTTGATTATCGTACCTTGAACTCTGTAACAATCAAGAACAAGTATCCTCTACCAAGGATAGATGACTTATTTGATCAGGTCAAAGGAGTGACAATATTCTCGAAGATTGACTTGTAGTCAGGATACCATCAGATCAGAGTCAGAGAGCAAGACGTCTCGAAGACAGCATTCAGATCCAGATATAGGCATTGGGAGTTCCTTATTATGCCATTTGGAGCGACCAATGCGCCAGCCGTATTCATGGACCTCATGAATCATATCTTTATGTCTTATTTGGATCAGTTTGTGATAGTATTTATAGACGACATCTTAGTCTATAGCAAGAATGAGGCAGAGCATGAGCAGCATCTTCATGTAGTTCTTCAGATTCTCAGGAAACACCAGTTGTACACGAAGTTCAGTAAGTACGAGTTTTGGCTGGATCGTATCTCGTACTTAGGTCACATTATCACCAGATATGGAGTAGAAGTGGACCCCCAGAAGATAGTGGCTATAGAGTCATGGCCAGTTCCCAGTACCGTCGCAGAAGTTCAGAGTTTTCTAGGATTGGCTGGCTATTACCGGCAGTTTGTATCAGACTTTGCTCGGATTTCAGCGCCATTGACGCAGTTGACCCACAAGGATGTGTAGTTTGCTTGGACAGTAGAGTGTCAGAGTTCATTTGAGAAGTTGAAGAAGAGATTGATGATGGCCCCAATTCTTACGCTTCCAGATGGGGTGGAAGGATTTTCAGTTTATTGTGATGCTTCTGGCAGAGAATTTGGATGTGTCTTGATGCAGCATGGTAAGATAGTCACTTATGCGTCACGTCAGCTTCATGACCATGAGAGGAATTATCCTATCCATGACTTGGAATTAGCAGCAGTAGTTTTTGTATTGAAGCTTTGGAGGCATTATTTATATGGAGATCGGGTGAAGATTTTCACCGACCACAAGAGTCTGAAGTATGTGTTTACCCAGAAGGATCTTAATATGCGTCAAAGAAGATGGCTAGAGCTACTCGTGGACTACGACATCAACCTGCAGTATCGTCCTGGGAAGGCCAACATTATTGCAGATGTTTTGAGCAGAAGAGCCGGAGTTTATTTTCTAATAACACAACCAAAATTGTTAGCAAATCTTCAGAAGATGGGAATAGAAGTAGTTCTTTCTACCAATGTGGCATTGATGGCTAGAATACAAGTTTAGTCCAACATAGTTGAGAGGATCAAGATGGCACAATCAGCAGATTCCAAGCTTCAGCGGCTTAGAGCAGAGTGTGAAGTAGAACAGAGAGCAGAGTTAAGTATTCATGAAGATGGTACTCTCCGACATAGGAGACGTCTTTGTGTAACCAGTAGTGATATCCGATAGGAGATCATGACAGAGGCTCACAGTTCTCAGTATTCAATTCATCCATGTAGCACGAAGATGTACCGAGACATCCGTCAGCATTTCTGGTAGAATGGCATGAAGAGGGAGATAGCCCAGTTTGTCTCTCATTGTTTTGTATGCCAACAAGTTAAGGCTGAACATCAGAGACCAGCTGGTCTTCTTCAACCTTTATCGATCCCAGAATGGAAATGGGAGCACATTACCATAAATTTTGTAACTGGGTAACCTAAATCCCCAGCTAGAAGAGATGCTATCTGGGTTATAGTTGACAGACTCACCAAGGTAGCTCATTTTATCCCTTTCAGAATTGGCCAGTCGACGGATCAGCTTACAGAGATATACCTCAGGCAGATTGTCAGATTGTATGGAGTGCCAGTTAGTATCATATCAGACAGAGATTTAAGGTTCACATCATACTTTTGACGGAGTCTTCAAGAGAGCTTGGGGACTCATCTCAAGTTCAGTTCAGCTTATCATCCGTAGACAGATGGTCAGTCAGAACGCACGATCCAGACTCTTGAAGATATGTTGCGGTCATGTACATTCGACTTTGGTGGTTCATGGGAAGATCACCTGCATCTCTTGGAGTTCTCCTATAACAACAGTTTCCAGGCCAGTATCCAGATGGCATCCTTTGAAGCACTGTATGGCAGAAAGTGCAGATCACCTTTAGCTTGGGATAATGTCGGCGAGAGACAGATGCTTGGTCCAGAGATGATTATGCAGACAATCAAGGTGGTCAGACAAGTCAGAGATCATCTTCGAGTTGTCCAAGATCGCCAGCACCATTGGGCCGATTCTCATCGGCGTCCCCTTAAGTTTTCAGTCGGCGACAACATGTTCCTTAGGATGTCGCCTACCTGTGGCGTCATTGGATTCGACGTGCGAGAAAAGCTTAGTCCTAGGTACATAGGGCCATTCGATATCCTTGAGCGAGTAGGTGATGTGTCCTATCGTCTCGCTCTTCCACCATCATTACATGAGGTGCATGATGTCTTCCATGTATCCCAATTGTGACGGTATATCCCGGATTCGAGCCATGTCCTTGATCATTCGGATTTGGTTGTTGGTGCCAACCTTTCGTATGAGAAAAAGCCCGTATCCATATTAGACCGAAGGGAAAAGGTACTCAAGAACAAGACTATTAGTTTAGTTCGTGTTGCTTGGGGTCACCACTCTTTGGGTGAGTCAACGTGGGAGCGTGAGGATGATATCCACTCACGATATCCACACCTATTTGACTCATAAGGTATAATGTCTTCCTTATGCCATATGCTTATAATTTCTTGCTTGTACGAATGATTGCTTGATTGACTGCTAGTCATAGCTTGCTTATGGTTAATATAGCTTGCCCCAACATCTTTAGCCGCTTGATTAAATTCCGAGGATGGAATTCTTTTAAGGTGGGTAGAGTTGTCACTCCCGTTTCCCGTTATACGAGATTTCTGACATTTATCAGGTGGACCGTAGTTAGACTTGTTTTGCTTAGCCTAGTCTTGGTTTAATCCTGACCTGGTTTATCTGATTGGTTTGGTTCTATTTGACTTGGTTTGGCTTGGCTTGGTTTGGTTTGAGATGGAGAGGGTTGATATATAACCCAACTCCTTCTCTCTCTCCTCATTCATTTCTACATTTACTTCTTCATCTTCTTCATTTACTCCTCCCACCTACCAAGTATTAGGCAAGTGCAACTTGTTTCATGATGGATCTTCCATTTTATTGTTCTATCTTCTTCTCTACATGATTCTAAGCATCTTTAGGACTTGGAGTTTTCGGTTTGGACGGATAGATTTTTGTAGATCTAAGTTTGTAGCTTTTTCGGTTTTCTTAGGTTTTGATCTACCAAAATTCATTACTTTCAAGTTTTGATTGTTCTATGTTGTAGAGAATTTAATTTTACTCAAAATAGACCTTTGAAAAGTTAGATTTCGACTAGTTTTGAGGAAGTTATGGCTAAAATAAGATTTGGATATTTCTTAAATTCATCTGTCCTGAATCTGGCAGGGACGATAAATAGTGCCGCATAATGCAGCCTGTCGCATAGTGCAGCCTGCCGCATAATGTCACATGGTGATGCAGCCTGTCGCATAGTACCGCAGGAGGCCGTATAGTGCCGTAAAAGGCTGCATAGTACCGTAGAAGGCCGCATAGTACCGCAGAAGGCTGCATAATACCGCAGAAGGCTGCATAGTGCCGCAGAATGCCGCATAGTGCCTATTTTGGCTGTTTTTGGCTGTTTTATGTCCTATTTGGCTGAATTGTAGCCAAAATTTCTCCCAACTCCCAACATGAAAGTTGTATATCTTTTCCTTGGCTTCAAGAATATGTTACTAGCTATTTTTATGCAAGTTTCTCTCATTTATGATAATGTAAGGATATGACACGATAGTGGCCTGTTAAGGCACATTCTTAACAAGTAACAAGTAACTTGACATGATGATTCTTGATAGTGACCCATCGTGGTGCACTCTTGACAAGTAACATGACATGATAATGGCCCGTCGTGGCACACTCTTGATAAGTAAACCTAACATGATAATCTTGATATACTGTTGTTACGGCTATCTTGACTTGCTGGGTAACTCTTGTCTTGACACCATGGGTGTTTGTGCTTGTATAAGCTACATGTCTCGTCTTGCATCATGTCAAGGATATGAATTCTTGGTTACCACGGTCAGGGATTCATACTGAATCTGACTAGGATAATGACTGGATTGATCAAGTAGTTCATAAAGAGATTTTCCAGCTTCAGCCAGTCCCGTTATCTGGGCGCTCTAATTGGACTTGTAGCCTGCCGTCGAGTAGGGCACATTTTCAGCACACTGTCATGTGTTGCACCCCCAAGTAACTTAATCCAACTCTCTCAACTTGCTACTGGATATATAACCTGGATTAAGTCTGCAGGGCTTGTGGCTGTTGGAACATCTCATTGCATCTTGTTAGTAATTAGACTTGTGATAACCCTAGTTAGCTAAAGTATCAAGCCGTACTCATTGCTTGGCCGTGATTGATGGATGGAGTCCCGTCTAGTCTAGACAGTGCTAGTACATGGTTACTTCAGTGCATTTACTGTTATGCTTTACCTTATCGATAATCAGTCAGGGACTAAGTTCTGTTCAGGAGAAGGGTTACAACCCCGATCCTTGTCTGGTTTACAGGTTGTAACTTGGTTACCGAAATAGTTCCTTAGTTACCTTATCGTTTATCATCCTGATTTTTTAACTCATGTCTTTTATTATTATTTATGTCTCATGTGCTAATATGCTGGTTTTAGTTCTTAAGTGAAGCCTCCCTTGTGGCACTTGCTCTTTCTGGGGTCTGAC
This sequence comes from Iris pallida, assembly GCA_029216955.1. NCBI lineage: Eukaryota > Viridiplantae > Streptophyta > Magnoliopsida > Asparagales > Iridaceae > Iris > Iris pallida. The sequence goes on along the minus strand of JANAVB010005796.1, from coordinate 12,375,786 downwards.
CCAGCTGATTTTGTATGACCAGATTTCAGAGTAGCACCCGAGGATCTTCCAGCCTTCCAGCCAGATGGTGCACACTAGACGCAACCCTGGCAACGAGTGGGTTTTATTTTGCTCTCCCACTCTATTGTAAATTATTATTTTGAGGCGTTTAGCCGTCGAGCAAGTGTTAGCTCGTGTTAAATTTACATTTCTGTCTATCTAAGGATTGTAACATGATTGACAAATTCTAGGGTTGATCATGTATGACTTAAACTCTTGCTAGTCTTCGCATTTTGTATCACTAGTGGTGTGCTATCGCAGGCACCCAAAAATAAAACCTTACTCTTAAAATTATATGTAGTAGAGAGAGTAAGGATCGATCCCACAGAGAGTAATTAGTATAAATTTTATGTTACGTGAACAAGGATTGGGGGAGAGAGTTGTGAAAAGAAAATTTAAGAAGAGCTAAAGCAATTAAAGTATTAAAATCAATCAAGGAACAAATATTGGTCTCAATGAACATTCACCATTGGAAATCATAAAATTTGATCATTGATGCAAGCATAAATTAAATCATACTTTAAATATTTACCGTTGGAAGTATCTTCCTATCTCTCTTAGGCTTAGTTAATCAGATACAAGCGACCTAATTAACTTTACTTACTAAATAATCTAAGACAAGTGCTATAGATTTAATTTAGCAATTTCTTAAAGAACAAAGAGATCGATAAAGCAAAACAATACAAGCACAAGCGGTTGCATTTAATTTTGTCAAATGTTTTCCTCCTAATATCTAATAAAACAAAGCAGTTTATTAAAGCTTGGTTGCTTCACAAATTAGAAACATCAAACTATTACGAATTTGATATCTAATTTAGCGGTCGATCGAAATGAATAATAAACTAGTACGCCTCCTAGTAATTAAACAAAACAATCATGAAAGTTGTCATAGAAAAACATTCAATATTCAAAGTATAAAATCAAACATATAGAAACAATTTAGATCTCACAAGTTTATTGATTCCAAGGCTTTCGTACACTTCGATCAACAAGACTTTTAGCCGCACATGTTCTTCAAAACTTCAAAAGAAAAGTTGGAGAAGAAGAAGAAGAGTTGTGTTGTATTTTTCTTCTCATGATTTCTACCCCCTTTTATACACCATAAATTAGTTGTGTCAAGCCCACAATATCTCCCCACATATCCTCTAAAAGTTACAACTTCTCAAACCAAATAGAATAAGTCATAGAACAAGTAGGAACATGGTTGTTTTGGTTCCTATTTTTGTTCACAACATCTTTGACCCAACTTCAAGTCTGATTTCGTCCATGATTCAGCTTGATTTGCGAAAATCACAAAGTATAAAAGTTTTAGCCCTATGTCTTAGCTTTCTAAAACTTTTTGAATCACCTCCATTGCTTTTCGGATGAGAAAGTTATTCCCATTTTGGTGAAAGGTGTCAAAACTATCCAGAATTGTATTTTAGCTCCATTTTGCACATAGTGTCTCCAAATTCATCCTACAGCAAAATATAAATATAATGAGTACCTATAGTCATAAAATGAGCATAAAATGATGAACATTAAGGGATAAAAATATAACATTTTACGTTCTCATCAAATACCCCCACACTTAACTTTTATTCGTCCTCGGACAAAACTCTTATTTATTTATTTTCAAAACAAAAATCAAGGTTGTAATGTCATAAATAAAGAATAACCATGCTCTTCAAAACTCATAACATATCATGAAAAAATATTCTTAAACAACTTCTAATTACTTAGTAAGTAATTTTATTTGAAGGTATAGTAAACTAAATTGGTAGACCCTCACGGGAATAAACACTCAACTCTCGTATATTTGAAGGGTATGTGTTTTGCTCAAATTCATTCCAATAGAAACGATCTACCATAAGCTTGCATATCTTCTCATTCTCCACCACTTGGATCACATGCATAACACAAATCATAAAGACTTTTTATGGGTTGTAGCGGGGCTTAGGATTATGGTAGGATATATTTTGGGAGTGTAGCTCAAAAGCTATCAAAACTAGTGGAGCAAAAATAATTTAACACAAGCTCGCATATATAAAATATATAAAACTAATCACCCCATTTAGCTTCTTCAAATTGACCTTAAAGCATTCAACGTACCCCTTTACTGGAATTGGAGGAAGAATTATGAAAATGAATATCAAAAGTAAATTCCTCCATCACTTTTTTTTTTACTTCTTTCTTTCTTTCTTTCTTTTTCTCATCATCTTTTTTTTCATTTTCTTTTTTTTTCATTTTCATCATTTTTTTTTGCTTTTTTTTTCATGATGGAACTCAAGAATTTGAGAATAAAAATATGTAGCCAAACTAGAAATTCAAATACCCCCACACTTATTTTTATACAGCCATACATATCATAATGCTCCACTAGTTTACTGGCCTGGGTAAGGATTTTTTTTTCAGGTTAAATCTTGTAATATGGGTTCACAAAAATAGAAGCAATAAGGCTCAAAGGGGTTCAACTAAAGGAAAAATAATTTTAGGGTAGGCTATTTGGCTTATGTAGCGTATAACAAAGATGGCCTTAATCATATTCATGTATGCATGTGTCGATGTGACCTCGAAGAGAATCTAAGCAAGTTCTAGAGAAACAAGTCCATGGAAGAATAACTCTCATCAAGAATAGTGGGACTGATGTGTCAGTCTAAAGGCTCAAAATCTCACCGGCTTTTGTCTACCAAATTTAGTCACAACCATTCTCAAGGAAAAATACTAGACTAATTAATTCTAAGTTGAAAAGATTACTCATTCAATCATGTTATCAATTTTATTAAACTTAGTTTAACTCTTGTTCATGACATACACAACAAAAATTACTGAAAACCATAAGAGCAAATGTCCTTTTTTTTAGAAAATAAATTAAGAACAAAAAAAATATTCAAATTTTTTTTTTAAAATTCATTATTTTAAAAAAATTAACCAAACATAAATATCCTCACCTATAATTAAAACTGACATTGTCACCAATGAAAGTCTAAATGCAAAGAAAAGACAAAAATGAACAAAAATAAAAAAAATGCAAGAATATGAAAAACTTCCCTTGGGTTGCCTCCCAAGCAGCGCCTTTGTTTAGTACGTCGTTGGCTCGACTCTATGCACACTTGAGACAACTACGCAAAGATTTTACATCTTGAATAGAGGCCTGCAAAATAGAGGATAAAAACATCTTGTTAAAAATTGATAATGAAATATAAGGAATGTTACCTGATTGTTGTCTTTTTATAAAATTATTCAACCCTGCAACAATTTTATGCAAATTATTACTCAAGGCTGGCTCCACATTCTTTTTCTTGAGATGTTCGCTGACGACAATATTAAATCCGTCATTGTCATTAAGTTCAAAAACTTCATGTGCATTAGGTACTACGTCGTCATTAGGAATGTTTGCATCTGCAGCACTGTTTTCTTCTTCTTCTTGTTTTGGCAATGTAGGTGCTTCTTTTACTAGGTTGTCAACCTCTCTACCATTTCTCAAAACGAGTGTACTTATATTTTCTTTCGGATTTATTATCGCTTGAGATGATAATTTTTCTGAACTTTGTGCCTCCAACTTTTTAATTGTTGTAGCCATCTGGCTCATTTGATTGTTCAGACTTTGGATGCTGTCCTTCGTCTCCTGTATACTGGCCCTTGTCTTCTGTTGAAATTGTAAGGTATTAGTGGCAATAGACTTAACAATATCCTCTAGAAATATACCAGAATTATAAGTTTGGTTCGATTGTTGTTCATAGAGATATGGTTGCTTGTACTGCTGGTAGCTTGGAAAATTTTGAGTTACATTGGGCTCGTCTTCAAGTATTGGACACATATCAGTTGGATGCCCTACTATTGAACAAATCTCACAAGCCATTGTTGTTTGCATGTTACCACCTACAACCATTTGATGAACAAGAGAAGTTAAACTAGCAATTTGTTGTTGAAGAAAAGAAACGTTTACCTCGTTAGCGTGCCTAGATGGAAGATCCAGCCAAGTGCCAAATTGTTAAGAATTGGTCATCATGTCCTGTTAATTTTTTTTGGGCTAATAGAAAAAATTATTTTATTACAAGAATGAAATAAAGATCACAAAAGCACAAAAATTAACTAAAATTACTCCCCGACAATGGTGCCAAAATTTGGTGTGCTATCGCAGGCACCCAAAAATAAAACCTTACCCTTAAAATTATATGTAGTAGAGAGAGTAAGGATCGATCCCACGGAGAGTAATTAATATAAATTTTATGCTACGTGAACAAGGATTGGGGGAGAGAGTTTTGAAAAGAAAATTTAAGAAGAGCTAAAGAAATTAAAGTATTAAAATCAATCAAGGAACAAATATTGGTCTCAGTGAACATTCACCATTGGAAATCATAAAATTTGATCATTGATGCAAGCATAAATTAAATCATACTTTGAATATTTACCGTTGGAAGTATCTTCCTATCTCTCTTAGGCTTAGTTAATCAGATACAAGCGACCTAATTAACTTTACTTACTAAATAATCTAAGACAAGCGCTATAGATTTAATCTAGCAATTTCTTAAAGAACAAAGAGATCGATAAAGCAAAACAATACAAGCACAAGCGGTTGCATTTAATTTTGTCAAATGTTTTTCTCCTAAGATCTAATAAAACAAAGTAGTTTATTAAAGCTTGGTTGCTTCACAAATTAGAAACATCAAACTATTACGGATTTGATATCTAATTTAGCGGTAGATTGAAATGAATAATAAACTAGTAGGCCTCCTAGTAATTAAACAAAACAATCATGAAAGTTGGCATAGAAAAATATTCAATATTCAAAGTATAAAATCAAACATATAGAAATAATTTAGATCTCACAAGTTTATTGATTCCAAGGCTTTCGTACACTTCGACCAACAAGACTTTTAGTCGCACATATTCTTCAAAACTTCAAAAGAAAAGTTGGAGAAGAAGAAGAAGAGTTGTGTTGTGTTTTTCTTCTCATGATTTCTACCTCCTTTTATACACCATAAATTAGTTGTGTCAAGCCAACAATATCTTCCCACATATCCTCTAAAAGTTACAACTTCTCAAACCAAATAGAATAAGTCATAGAACAAGTAGGAACATGGTTGTTTTGGTTCCTATTTTTGTTCACAGCATCTTTGACCCAACTTCAAGTCTGATTTCGTCCATGATGCAGCTTGATTTGCGAAAAACATAAAATATAAAAGCTTTAGCCCTGTGTCTTAGCTTTCCAAAACGTTTTGAATCAACTCTATTACTTTTCAGATGAGAAAGTTATGCCCATTTTGGTGAAAGGTGTCAAAACTGTCCAGAATTGCATTTTAGCTCCATTTTGCACATAGTGTCTCCAAATTCATCCTACAGCAAAATATAAATATAATGAGTACCTATAGTCATAAAATGAGCATAAAATGATGAACATTAAGGGATAAAAATATAACATTTTACGTTCTCGTCAACTAGCTTCATGATCATCAGAATATGTAATGTTTGGGACGCCTTACTTTGTATGTCTGATGATCCACCATCTTGTACATTACTTGCTTGCATGAGATTGAGACACTAGGCTTGTTCTTGACCATAAGTGCCTTTTGGCTTGTAGAAACCCTCATGCATCTAGACAGCCATGACCGTATTGCGAGGTGGAATTCACTTTAATGTACGTAGCTGGCTGTGTCTATCTCCCGCTCTCCAGTATTCTGGCTTGTGGGGCGTGACACCAATAGCAGGCTATTTTTATGGTGCTTCACCAGCCTCTTTGTAACAAGGGCTGGGAACGTACTAGTGTAATCTGTCTGCTGGTATAAGTCAGAATAAAATCTGACAGCCTCCTCCTGAATCTCCACCGGGTCCCCTACCAGACGTCCCTCGCCATTCAGAAGCCTGGGAATGCTATTCCGGTTCTGACGGGTGCGGATCACATCATAGAAGAATTTCGTGCAGCGGTCTCCATCTTTGAGCCAGATACATTTTGTCCTCTGTGTCGCACTAATCTCCTCCTGCAGTCTCATAATGCTGACCTCCTCAATCAGGGACTTCTCCCTAGCCGCCAACTTGCCGCTCAGAATGTTAGCTTGTAGAGCCACCTGAATATCCCGAAGCTCGACTTCCTTTTTCGCCAGAGAAGACCACGGTCGCATCTTCACCCAACCCCTGAGCACTCTCTTGATCTATTTGAGTTTATGTACCAGGCGAAACTGAGCCGTGCCTTCCCGAATGTGCTGCATCTCCCCCGTAACCACCTCTTCATATCCAGCTGACAGGTACCAGCTATTGTTGTACCGAAATGGCCTCGACCGCATAGTAGGTCTCTTACAGAGGCCAACCCGGATAGGAGAGTGGTCTCTAGTCCCAACCACAAGTCCTTCCGCCATCGAATTTGGGAAGCACCGGAACCATTCATTATTGTCCAAGGCCCGATCCAACTGACATACAATCCGATTATGTGTTGTCTTGTTCTGCCAGGTCTAGATATGGCCCGCTCTTTCTTGCCCCCTTATCCCAGACATAAGCAGACATCTCTGGAAGTCATATAAGATCGAATCCGAAACAGGGCGACCTCCCACCTTTTCTTGGCGAAGCAGTATAGCATTGAAGTCCCCCATGATAAGCAGTGGAAGATGCATGTGGTCCGCCATATGACCCAGATGTACTACGTCCTCCCACAAGGACTCGCGGAGTCTTCGATCATTGTGCCAGTATACGGCACCCAGGATGAAGCCAATCCCACCTTTGTTCTAAAAAATGCCAATAAGTTGTTCCGACTTTTGTATCTGTACCTCCTTCCAGCTATATCGGTTCCATCTAACCTAGATCCTTGCCATATCGCAAAGATCTAAGTTGTGAATGTGGTCCCAGTTTGTCGGAGTCCGATGCGACAGCATCGCGGCCCCTCTAATCTCCATCTCCAGCAAAATAGCTATGTCACATGCCTCTCTCCTCAGAACTCCTCCAATCTCTCTCCAGCGTCCAATGGAACACCCCTCTAATGTTCCAGGCTAGGACCGACATTAATTAATAAATGAGGGGTCCCCCTGAAACTCATCTGGATCGACACTCGAGGGAAGTGTCTCATCCTCTGATCAATGTCTGCGTCCACCATGGAGGAAGAAGCAAGGTGTGCCTGAATCCTGCTAATGGTAAGGGCCCAGTCAGGATTGGCCTCAGTCTGGTGGTCCAGATCCCCCGTCTGGAGGATATCCTCCTGCATGGTCGGAGCATATTTTTCTGTTGCTGTATACCATGATCGCTGTGGGGCTTTGATCACCTTCTGACTGCTGCCAGCCGCGCTCATACCGCTGGTCACCATGTTCCTCTATGGCCTGAAAGTGACCAACGTGCCCTGCGTACTCTCCTGTCTCTGCGTGGATCCTATCTCCAGCCTCCTGTGGACCTCCATCATCGTGTCCTCCTCTATATGTTTGTCTGTCGACATCTCCCCAGGTAAGTGGCTGGGAGCCGCCTCCATCCCGGATACCTCCGTCTGAGCCACCGGTAGCCTAACGGCCTCCCTCCCCTTATATTTGCAAGCACTAGTAGTGTGCCCAAAGCACTCACAGTAGGAGCACATGGGGGGAACCCAGTCATACTCCACCGACTGTGTCAGAATCTTTCCGGACGGTACTTGATATTCCAGCATACTCGACAATTCTGAGCCCACATTGATCTTCGCAAAGACCCTGGCATACATTAGTCTGGTGCAGAATGTAGTAGCCTCATCCGCCTTGATCGATTTTTCCACTAGGCTGGCGAGTCTCATGAGGAGCGGGATGCTCCAATACTTCACTGAAAAGTCTGGGAATCGGATCCATATGGGAATAGCATTCAGCACCTCCTTCTCACATCTCAGCTCTGGTATCCACTCATTCAATATGATGAGCCTCCCATCAAATGACCAGGGCCCTTCCTGCAAAATCCTGGTCACATCCTCTACTAGCCCAAATTTAACATAGTAAAACCCATTCTCCCGGAAGAAGAATTCTATGCTGCCTTTAGGTCTCCAGACTCTCTCCGTATATCCTCAAATTTAGCCATAGAACGGCTTGTTACCAAACACATACAGCACCTATGTGTTCTTCCAGAAGTGTGTAACCTTCGTTATTTCCTCTGCGAGAAAGTATGCCCGGAGCCCTCCTCCGACCGTCATCGGTGTAACAAATTCCATCGACAACGGGCTCTTCGTCTCCATTGGCGTGCATACCTCCTTCCATGATCGAGGCCTCTGCTCCTCTGTGTGAGTCCTGGTTGGAGGGCTCGCAGGTCCCGAGCCTTTTCTACCGTCATCAACAGCAATGCCCTTTGCCTTCTCTACCGCCGTCGCCTTTGGCTGCCATTTTGACACTGTGCGTACCGTACCTCCCCCTCGGCGACGGGGATCCACTGTGTCTATCGATAGGCGATTCCCATAATTCCCAGGTCCCGCCCGACCCAAGACTTGAGTCTGGGCCCCTCGTCGCCCTCCAGCCCATCGTCTCACCACCGTCTGCCAGCCTGCATCTCTAGTCCTGTCTATCCCCGGCTCAGATCCCGAATCGAACTAAAAAACCTAGGCCGTAGACCCCGACCCTCCCCTGTCTGGGGGGATCCCACCTCCCGCACCTGACCCCCCTCCTGGGGAGGTCCCAAAACTACCTGCGCCGCCTCCCCCCCCCCCCCCGCCTGGGGGGACCCAACCCTTGTGTCCGGCCCTCCCCCGCTTGGGAGGTCCCACCCGCGCCCGACCCCGACCCGCCTGGGGATGGCCCTCCTCCCGCGCCCGACCCCATGCCCCCCCCGCCTGGGAGGGTCCCACCAGTCCCGCCCGAGCCCCCCTGCCTGGGGGGGTCCCATTGCCGCCGCCGCCGCCGGTCAGGAGGGGCCACCCGCCCCCCTTCCCTCCGGTCCGCCTTCCTCCCCCCGCGAGTGGATCTGTGGGCGAGGGGGAGGCGTGGTAGCCGCCAGAGAAGAAACCCTAGCAGAGCTCTTTATTTTCATACATATATATATATATATATATAGTGTTATATATAGTGCCATGTAGGCTAGTAGCTATAATTATGTGATATAAGTTAGCTTGCCTTTATATATACCATACGTATATATGTTAGAGTGATGTGGTATCTTAGCCTATACCTTAGATAGACTATGGATTGACCTAGATTTGATCCAAATAGGCCTAATTGAACTTGTAGACTAGAGTTTGACCAAACCCTAGATGTTGACTTGGTTTGACTGAGGGTTGACCAAAGTTGACCAAGAGTTGGCTTTGACCTATATTGACCTAGAATCACGTAGATTGTTTTGTAAACTTCCATTATTATATATTGGACACATTATAACCTGTATTGCTCTAAATAGGATATTGTGACTCCGGTTCGGATATCTGTATACATCAGTCGCTGAGGGTATCAGACGAGTACATTCTCTGATTAGTTCTTTCATTTATTTGATGATTACTGTATTTCAGTTCTAGTTAGTTCTATTTGATTCTATGTCACAACACGTATTGGTATTCTAGATTCATCCACTTGCAATACATGTACTTAACTTGTCTAGCCTCTATTACTTGAACCACTAGCAAGAACCATCTACTTGAACCACCTATTCGAAACACTAACTTGAATCATCAAACTAGAACCACAAACTCGAATCACCCTACTAGAACCACATATTGGAAACACTAACTCGAAACACTAACTCGAACCACTGACTAGAACCATTGACTATAATTACTTACTGGACTCACACTGGGATCACACTTGACTATATTTTACTGTAAGGACTCGTATTACATTTGCTCTAGTTCAGTTAACTATATTTTACAGTCTTCATTACCATGCTCTCCTAATTTGCTGTATTTACTTTTTTATTCTAAACTATTGCTATATTTTATAACCTGTCTCAAACTTTCCATGTACATCAATATAACTGTCTATAACTGTCACAACCCGCTCCCGAATAATCGAACACGAGTCGGACACGCCCAGCCTTCGTCGTTGGACACGATGAAGTAAGCTGTACCAAACTAGGGAAATCTAACCAGATAATCATAAATGTATATAATCACAGCATCTAAAAACGTGTCCCAGAATGATCACCATAATCCACAATTCTATGTATATAAATGTACGAGTCATCAAGAATGAAATGTACATGAATCTAAAGACAATATATAAGAGAAAAGCTAACAGTCTAAACCTGAAACATCAAGCTAAGTCATGACCCATCCTGTTCAGCTAAGATCCCGGGCTCTGGCCCATATGGTAGAATGGTATCCTGCAAGCATACCTGCAACTTATCCAGTCAGGAGCGGAGCAAAGTACAGTTCTAGATAATGAAACATGAACATGAATTGGGTACAAGGGTACAAGAAATGAAATACAGGAATGAACAGGTAAATACAGGAAAGTAGTACATGAACTGAGTACAGGAGATATAGTACATGAATGTAAAGTACAGGAACATATAAAGTACAGGAAATGTAATGTACAGGAATGAATCTATAATCCTGAAGTACCAGACATGATAAGTTCACAATATCGAAATACATCTAGTCCATGTGACCGGCTGGGGTGAGTACATGTACAGGAGTACATGAATATGGTACGACTTAGGACCCGCGTGCACAGTACGAGGCCTAAGCTAGGCACAGGAATATATAGTAACCGGGATTGGTCACATGGCTAGTGTATTTCCCCATCCGACACTAATAAGTACAAGAACAAGAGTACAGGAATACAGGAGTACATGATGTCGTGCCATGATGTGTCACAAGAAAGAGTACAGGAATGTAAATGCACAAAACCGTAGAAAAGTACTTGTCTTGCTCCAGGAAAGTATGGGTGAAGATCGGGACTAGATGTCCTCCTGTATTTTAGGTACAAGTTGGTTAATTTCTAATAACTATTTATCACTTAAACTTTATCTACAACTATTCTTAATACCATCAATAAACCATTATTAATATAATAACTAAAATGTAATGCCAACTACTACTACTGGATTAAAATACATAAGTTGTCAACCTTACCACCACTTTAGATTTTAGTTAAGCTTAAAGGATTTAAAATCCACAATGGTAATGAATATTTACATATATATATGCTTATGTAAGACCATCCCTCATACGTCATGTCCATATGTAAACACACAGCAACCATAGACTACCTGTTGCTAACATTCATCCAGGGCCATTCAAATTCTCATATATAAAAGCTAGTATAACTCAAGGCCTGATACTGCTCTCACTATTGAGGCTTTAGAGAATCAAGGTTATCCCACTGTTAAACCCTTAAATCAATTCTTCTTGACTGTCTGAGTACCACAGTAAAGAATTTTAATGCTTAGGTCAACAGGTCCAATTATGATGCAAAATGTACATCATTCGAAGAACCACTCAACTGTACACAGAAATCTCAAATTCTTTAAATCGTAACAGAGTGCACTCAATACCAAACCAAAGACACAAGCATACATGTCTTAATTTAGACAAGGTATACAAACTGAAACCAGTTAATGGACTAGGCAGCTAACCAATCAATCCTAACCTTACCTTCCAATTCTAGCTTATGGATCCAACAGATAACTTTTAAGAATAGGTGTAAAACCTGCAACACAAGGTCCAACCAACTGATATAGTACATCTTCATGTACTGTTACCAGTCTAACCCATTGCTAGATCCATATTCCCTATAAGCATCTCAAAACCAACCCTGGAAACTTTATTACAGAATCTGTAGCTAACTAATCTTACCAAGAATGATCTCAAAATTACAATATACATTTAAACTCATAGCCACAATGTTCGGATTAAGACCAGCTACTAACCCAGAGTTTAGAAAGAACAGAGCATAGCAAAAATCTAATCTCACAAGTCTCACTAGAAGTTATACAGAAAGTTTACAAAAATATATAAAAATCAGAATAATAATTCAAAGTAATTCCCAGATCACGCCATTGCTATTCACCGTACTCGATGGCCTACTGTACCGGACACAACGCTCCTGGATGGACACGAACAACCATACGGACACACATACAGATACATGCTGATCTGGACACGCACATGACACCAAACTTGGTCCTGACTGTCATCCTTGCTCTTCTTCATCCGTCTCATCCAACTTAATTCCACTGACACCATGCGACACCAGAAAGGATTGGTCCCAACTATGGTCTGACACGATCAAAAGCTTGGAAACGAATGAAAGCAAGACACAACAATCGACACCCTGCAACCCGACCAAACCCCACCAGTTCGACCATAATTAAATTAAGAACTCAAGACGCAACCACAGCAAAGGAGGAGCAGAATAGTTCCTGAGATGAGCTATAATGTGTCGAACACAATTTGAAGAAGTAGATACGTCCTCAAGAGATTGGACACAGCTCTCGAGTCTAGATGTGGTCGAAACCCACTACTCCACAAGAAAGAAGTAGATCGATCCCGATCTGCATACGAGAATCCTATTGTCAAGGAAACGGTAGGATCGGAACAATTCGTGTCGGAGAAGAAGGAAATCGGAGGAAGGAACTCACCGAACCAAATCCTGCGTTGAGTCACCGAACCAACGAATGCCACCGGAGAGATAACGAATTGTTCGTCGCCGTCGTGGAGAGGAGACCCGCATGGTGGTCGAAGTCGTCGTGGCCGCCACCGCCGCTGGAGAGATCGTCGTGGCCGCCGGAGATAAGCTTGCGCAGCCGTCGCCATGGATGGAGTGGTCGCCGGAAAGAAGCAGCACCATCACCGTAGTCGATTGCTCTATCCAAGCACCGCCGAGAGGGTGTGGAGTCATCCCCGCCATTCAGTCGCCGGTGTGGCTCCGTCTCGTCACCGCCGCCATGGAGAGCCGAAGTTTCGCCTAGGTATCCTACTGTCGTTGTCGACCGTCGCTGTCGTCGTCGAAGTCGCCGCTCGTCGCCGCCTGAAACCACTGCTTGTCGATTTAGGGTTTGGCTCGGAAGAAATTGGGGACGAGAAGAACCGAGAGAAAAATGAAATGGGAAGTGTTACACTCTCTCTCCTCCAGATTTGGATTTTTAAAGGAATGAAAAGGAATTTTACAAAAAAAACCCCTCCTGTTCTAAGTAATTACAAAAGACTCACCCGCTCTAAATTATTTTCAAATAAACCCTCCATTTTTTCATTATTTCATATTTTTAAAGAAAACAGTTAGAAAAATTAAAATAAGGAATGGGGACCACAAAGTTTGTTACAACAACTTTTCAAATTTTAAAAATATATATATATATTCCTTCTTCAAATTTCTTCCCTCCAAAAATAGTCATAACTATATATTTATAATAAAAGAATGAAGTATTTATTATTAAAAATTTAAATTTCACCAAAATTGGGAAAAGTGGAGTTACAAATCTCTCCCCCTTGAAAAAAATTTCGTCCTCGAAATTCGAAGACCCACAAAGTTAATCTCAAATTTAAAAAAAATAATTCAAACACGAATCATTTATTGAAAATAGAATTTCTGAACACAAAAATGATAGCGCTCCCGCATCTTGTCCTCACGCTCCTATGTGGACTCTCCCGGAGAGTGATGTCTCCACATGACGCGGACAAGTAGAATAGTCTGGTTCCGCAGGCACTTCTCCCTCCGATCAAGGATCCCACTGGCTGCTTCTCGTAGGTCAAGCTCGAGCCCAACTCTAGCTCTGAATAGTCCATCACATAGCTCGGATCTGGAATATAGCGTCGAAGCTGGGACACATGTAAAACGTCGTGCACTCCCTCCAAGCTAGCTGGAAGTGGCAGTCGATATGTCACCTCGCCGATCTGCGAATCACGTTGAAGGGCCCGATGAATCTCGGACTAAGCTTTTCGCCTCTGCCAAAATGAATGACGCCCCTAGTCGGCGAGATCCTCAGGAGCACTATCTCCCACCGCGAACTCCCGTGGCTGTCTGCTGCTGTTTGTCCAGTACTTCCGCCGATCCTGTGCAACTCTGAGATGCCCTGAGCCTTTGAGACCATATACGATAATTACACACAAAAATTGAAATAATACGATCTAACAATGATCAAGAATTTAATAGGCACGAATGGAATAAAGTTTCGATTACAACTTAGAGGAGCAAAATCATGAAGACACAAACTATTAAGTACGATCAGAATTGATAGTTAATACAAGTGGACCAGGACAAGATAGGAAAAATATGGTCAAATAGACATGATTTAAGATTGAAGTTTAGACAAGACACAACGAAGTACGGAATCACAATCTGGTAATATACAATTTTGAGGAATTCAATGATCTAACGATAAAATGCTAGAAGGAAAATTTAGCAAGGATTAATTGAGGAGACATACATAATACTCAGGAGGTACAGTATCAAATCAGGATGTACGTGCAAGGGTTTGTGATTTTCGAAAATCAATAATCATCTGAAAAAGGAAATATAATTTCCATGATACCCGAGAACATATAGGTATTTGAAATCACTTTGCTTAGAATCCCTACCCCGCCAGTATATATCTGACTGCAGTGGACTTTCGGCTCCGTGACTTAAATAACAATATGTTACCGAATAACATATCAACTTATTCATTTTCAAACAATTATCGACGAAGCAACTCAAGAGATATGAAGAGTTTAGGACAAAGTCTCAATAATACCCGAAAACCTATGAATGTCTGAATCACTTCAACTTGGAGTTCATGCCTCGCCAGTGTACAGCTGGCTACAGTGAATCCTCAGTCTCCATAATCCAGATGATGGCTGCAGCGCGCAACTGTCATGCCATAGTAGGTCATCGAATAGCCTCTCGACTTTATCCCTAGGAATTTTAAAAGAGTTTCAAGGAATTCAAAATGAGTTTCAATAGTCCAAGTCACGAAAATGGTGCAGTTACCTGACTGTTAGAATACAAGGATTTATTAGGTACTAAGAGACGACAAGGGATCCCATCGGTGAGTATAAGAGGGCAACCAGGAAGATTTAAAATTTCAGACAGGGAGCAAAGTTTCAAATTATAACGGAATTCCAACTAATATCTGGAATGGTAACAAGATTCCATATATGGGACATTATCCCAAAGGGATAACAGAGTCTCGAAGGATGAACTGAGGCAAGGTTTTTAGATAGGAGACAAGTTTCAAAATAAATAAAATTTCGTACAAGTTTTAATAAAATCTCGAATATCAATGAAACCTCGAGCAAAACTTGAATTGAAAATGAATTCTCTAATAAGGTACACAGTGAACAATAGAAAATCAAGTATTAACAAAGTCACGGATAGGACACAAAATCACGAATAGAAATCTCAAATAGAAAGCTAGGTTACGAAGAGTGAATGGAAAGCATGTATCATTTAGTGAATGGAATACAAGGTATTGGATCGTAAATATGCGACAAGCAAATCTCAATAAGTTTGAAACAAAGCTGCAGATAAAGAACAATCTCGAATAAATATAAAATCTGGAATAGGAAATAGAATCCCAAACAAGCATCAATAAAAGCGAAGGTTCAAGCAAGGTTTCAAAATGATATTTCAAGTAGGAATAATTCTAGAATAGTACAAGTTTGATTAGCGAACAGAATATCAATAAACGAGTAGGAACAAGTATCCATGAAACAAGCAAATCTTGGATAGGAGACAGGATCGAAACAAAAATAGTGGACCAACAACTCTTGACTAGAAAATCAAAGTCATGAATGAGAAAACAAGTCTCGAATAGGAAACAAAATCTTCAAAACCCTCAAAGGTATTTGCAACAATGTCTGCATAGGATGGAGCTTTAAACAAGTTTCGAATGAGGAACAGGATTTCGAAATAAAATCTCGAGAAATGATTAAATATCAATTAACACGAAGTTTGATAAAGAAACAAAATTTGCAAATAGGAGCCATCACTAGGAAACAAGGTCATGAATGAATGTACAAACGGTATCGAATAATGGATTTCAAACAAATATCGAATTGTGGGTCTGAAACAAGTTTGTCGAATATAAAACAATATCTTGAAATAAGTTTCGAACATCAATCAAGGTTCCAAAATAGAAACAAGAAGTTTCAAGAAATGATCAATGTGTTAGAAGGAATTTAAGAAAAGACTGGATTATTAATCAAGATACATGGTTTTCCCAACCATGCAAAAGAAATCTTCCGTCTTCAGTCTATCTTCAGTGTTTCCTCCAGGACTGGAATCACTTCAATATTCTTCACTGTCCTGACGTAGACTGATCCATGCGGTAATGCTCCATATAGCTGCTGAATCTGGAGAGACGAGTCCTTCTGTGATACTGGTGCTCCTCGTGCTTGTCCTTGGGCAGTGTGATCAGCGGTCTCCAGCAGTCCTTGACTTGGTGGACAGGCGATTAGCAGTACAAGCATAGCCTTCGTCTTTTGTGGCATTCGTCGTAGTGGTGTCCTGGGCAACGGCAGAAAATACAATGATAGCCGGCTGAATCTGAATCTCCTGCTGGACTGAAGAAGTGTTGTCCGAGTGTGGCGATGCTTTACGGATCCACAGTAGTTGCTGTTCTCGTCATAAGTCTTTATGTCTCTCCTGGGCTTTAACTTCCGGTTCTGTTCTATTGTCTGCGCTACATTCTGGATCTCCTGGCTGGTGGCTCTAATCTTCAGATAAATCGTGTCCTCAGAAACTTGGATGACTTCAGTGGCGGCTTCACGTTCTCGATCTGCTCCTCGGTGCAGGATATGCGCTCAGTGTCGGGAAAGCCTAAAAATCCGAGAGTCTAAAAATCAGAAGTCCTTCCTGGCTCGGTGAGTGTATCCACAAATCTGTCTTGAAAAGGATGGCATGCTCCCTCTGGTTGTCAAGGGACTCTTCAAACGTCTCTGTCAACTACGTACTACCTATGGGGATAGTAGAGTGGTAGAAGGCAGTGGAAGCTCGAAGCCCTCAAGTGAAGGTGGATCGACTGTTCAGATATTTGCGTGTCAGAATTATCTGAAAAACAGAAAACTGTTAAAATAACCTAGACCTAAATACAACAAGTGTTTATAGAATATCAATATACCTGATATACCCTTATTTTTTGATTTTTCTATGCTGTGATCAAGTTTCCCAAGTATAATCAAGTCCCTCAATAGTACGCTAAGACCTAGGTACTATTAAGATAGACCTACATGGGCCACCACTAAAAATATATCACGACCCGCTCCCAAATAATCGAACACGCCCAGCCTTCGTCGTTGGACACGACGAAGTAAGCTGTACCAAACTAGGGAAATCTAACCAGATATTCATAAATGTATATAATCACATCATCTAAAAACGTATTCCAGAATGATCACCATAATCCACAATTCTAGGTATATAAATATACGAGTCATCAAGAATGAAATGTACATGAATCTAAAGACAATATCTAAGAGTAAAGCTAACAGTCTAAACCTGAAACATCAAGCTAAGTCATGACCCATCCTGCTCAGCTAAGATCCCGGACTCTGGCCCATATGGTAGAATGGTATCCTGCAAGCATACCTGCAACTTATCCAGTCAGGAGCAGAGCAAAGTACAGTTCTAGGTAATGAAACATGAACATAAAATGGGTACAAGGGTACAGGAAATAAAATACAGGAATGAACAGGTAAATACAGGAAAGTAGTACATGAACTGAGTACAGGAGATATAGTACATGAATGTAAAGTACAGGAACATGTAAAGTACAGGGAATGTAATGTACATGAATGAATCTATAATCCTGAAGTACCAGACATGATAAGTGCACAATATCGAAATACATCTAGTCCATGTGACCGGCTGGGGTGAGTACATGTACAGGAGTACATGAATATGGTACGACTTAGGACCCGCGTGCACAGTGCGAGGCCTAAGCTAGGCACAGGAATATATAGTAACCGGGATTGGTCACATGGCTAGTGTATTTCCCCACCCGACACTAATAAGTACAAGAACAAGAGTACAGGAATACAGGAGTACATGATGTCGGGCCATGATGTGTCACAAGAAAGAGTACAGGAATGTAAATGCACAAAACCGTAGAAAAGTACTTGCCTTGCTTCAGGAAAGTACGGGTGAAGATCGGGGCTAGATGTCCTCCTGTATTTTAGGTACAAGTTGGTTAATTTCTAATAACTATTTATCACTTAAACTTTATCTACAACTATTCTTAATACCATCTATAAACCATTATTAATATAATAACTAAAATATAATGCCAACTACCACTGCTGGATTAAAATACATAAGTTGTCAACCTTACCACCACTTTAGATTTTAGTTAAGCTTAAAGGATTTAAAATCCACAATGGTAATGAATATTTACATATAGATATGCTTATGTAAGACCATCCCTCATACGTCATGTCCATATGTAAACACACAGCAACCATAGACTACCTGTTGCTAACATTCATCCAGGGCCATTCAAATTCTCATATATAAAAGCTAGTATAACTCAAGGCCTGATACTGCTCTCACTATTGAGGCTTTAGAGAATCAAGGTTACCCCACTGTTAAACCCTTAAATCAATTTTTCTTGACTGTCTGAGTACCACAGTAAAGAATTTTAATGCTTAGGTCAACAGGTCCAATTATGATGCAAAATGTACATCATTCGAAGAACCACTCAACTGTACACAGAAATCTCAAATTCTTTAAATCGTAACAGAGTGCACTCAATACCAAACCAAAGACACAAGCATACATGTCTTAATTTAGACAAGGTATACAAACTGAAACCAGTTAATGGACTAGGCAGCTAACCAATCAATCCTAACCTTACCTTCCAATTCTAGCTTATGGATCCAACAGATAACTTTTAAGAATAGGTGTAAAACCTGCAACACAAGGTCCAACCAACTGATATAGTACATCTTCATGTACTGTTACCAGTCTAACCCATTGCTAGATCCCTATTCCCTAGAAGCATCTCAAAACCAACCCAGGAAACTTTATTACAGAATCTGTAGCTAACTAATCTTACCAAGAATGATCTCAAAATTACAATATACATTTAAACTCATAGCCACAATGTTCGGATTAAGACCAGCTACTAACCCAGAGTTTAGAAAGAACAGAGCATAGCAAAAATCCAATCTCACAAGTCTCACTAGAAGTTATACAGAAAGTTTACAAAAATATATAAAAATCAGAATAATAATTCAAAATAATTCCCAGATCACGCCATTGCTATTCACCGTACTCGATGGCCTACTGTACCGGACACAACGCTCCTGGATGGACACGAACAACCATACGGACACACATACAGATACATGCTGATCTGGACACGCACACGACACCAAACTTGGTCCTGACTGTCATCCTTGCTCTTCTTCATCCGTCTCATCCAACTTAATGCCACTGACACCATGCGACACCAGAAAGGATTGGTCCCAACTATGGCCTGACACGATCAAAAGCTTGGACACGAATGAAAGCCAGACACAACAATCGACACCCTGCAACCCGACCAAACCCTACCAGTTCGACCACAATTAAATTAAGAACTCAAGACACAGCCACAGCAAAGGAGGAGCAGAATAGTACCTGAGATGAGCTATAATATGTCGAACACAATTTGAAGAAGTAGACACGTCCTCAAGAGATTGGACACAGCTCTCGAGTCCAGATGTGATCGAAACCCACTACTCCACAAGAAAGAAGTAGATCGATCCCGATCTGCATACGAGAATCCTATTGTCAAAGAAACAGTAGGATCGGAACAATTTATGTCGGAGAAGAAGGAAATCGGAGGGAGGAACTCACCGAACCAAATCCTGCGTCGAGTCACCGAACCAACGAATGCCACCGGAGAGATAACGAATTGTTCGTCGTCGTCGTGGAGAGGAGACCCGCCTGGTGGTCGAAGTCGTCGTGGCCGCCACCGCCGCTGGAGAGATCGTCGTGGCCGCCGGAGATAAGCTCGCGCAGCCGTCGCCATGGATGGAGTGGTCGCCGGAAAGAAGCAGCACCATCACCGTAGTCGATTGCTCTGTCCAAGCACCATCGAGAGGGTGTGGAGTCGTCCCCGCCGTTCAGTCGCCGGTGTGGCTCCGTCTCGTCACCGCCGCCATGGAGAGCCGGAGTTTCGCCTAGGTGTCCTACTGTCGTCGTCGACCGTCGCTGTCGTCGTCGAAGTCGCCGCTCATCGCCGCCTGAAACTGCCGTTCGTCAATTTAGGGTTTGGCTCGGAAGGAATTGGGGACGAGAAGAACCGAGAGAAAAATGAAATGAGAAGTGTTACACTCTCTCTCCTCCAGATTTGGATTTTTAAAGGAATGAAAAGGAATTTTACAAAAAACCCCTCCCGTTCTAAGTAATTGTAAAAGACTCACCCGTTCTGAATTATTTTCAAATAAACCCTCTGCTTTTTCATTATTTCAGATTTTTAAAGAAAACAGTTAGAAAAATTAAAATAAGAAATGGGGACCACAAAGTTTGTTACAACAACTTTTCAAATTTTAAAAAATATATATATTCCTTCTTCAAATTTCTTCCCTCCAAAAATACTCATAACTATATATTTATAATAAAATAATGAAGTATTTATTATTAAAAATTTAAATTTCACCAAAATTGGGAAAAGTGGAGTTACAATAACTGTTTTATAGTCCTTGTCATTTACTTGGAATTTCTATATGAGATGTGCTCGTTCTAATCCTGACTGGATACGTTGACAAAATTTTACAGATGATATATGCCCTACCTGCTATGGATCCGGAGATGGTTTAGCTACCTTGGGTCCCGACTCTCAGGAGTGATCGAGAGACTAGCTTAGTAGACTTATCTTAGATTTCATGTTTGAACTTGAATTATAATAAGTAGAGATATTTGCCTTTGTATTTAAGATTGTTTGAGATATTATTATTTAGTAGTTTATTTAAGTTATTGTTTGTTTAGTCTTATTAGTTATCTAGACTTCTATGTTATCTTATCGTGCTTAGGCTGTGATTGAGTATTACTATATCTTTACTTGTCCTCCATTCGAAGTTGAGATTTATGACATGTACATTATATACTTGTATGAGTTGTTAGATAGTGACCTAGTACAACGCTCTACCGTCGATTGCGATATAGACTGGATGTTGTTACGCACTCGTATCCCTATTCCAGGTGCAGGTCGTGACAGTCATGATTTTAACGACACTTATTAACAGTCATTGAAGGATATTCAAAAAATGTCATCATGAAGTTATGAAGTTATTACATAACAAACAAAGTGTCGTGAGATAAGCATTACACGACATTCAAAAAATGTTGTCATGAAGTTATTACATGACACTTTTGTAGTGTCGTTGAAAAAAAATATTTTTATGACACCCCCTCTAGACAGCACCAAAAGTGCCATGGAAAGTCATTAACGACACTTTTCGAGTGTCGTTAAAACACTTTTTGTGCAGGTAACGTGAAGACGTATTAATTTGCTTTGGTTTCATATGCAGGTAATGTGAGGAGTTCTTGCAACGAACTGAGGCATAGGCGTGATAGATTGAATCAGTCGGTTAGTTCAAAGGAGGACGGTGTACTCGTATGGTTAGATCAAACGATATGATCGTGCAACAAAGTTAAGGTATCGAGCTACATCGGCTTGGCGAGCGATGGACGAGTCGACTTACGTTCAGTGGAATCTATCCCTTCTTCCTACTCTTCATGCCATAATAAAATATACAATATCGTGCTTGCATCTTCAAAAATTGCATGTGCGTGACTTGGATAGATAGAAATCGAAGCGTGTGTCAAACAAGAAGATATAATATTGAACAATTGACGCAAAAGTGCATCAAGTGCACAATTAGGGAAGAACATTAAAGTGTTAATCAAAGCGTGCATAGAGTGCACGAATCAAAGAACATTGAACGTAGAACATCGAAGGACTATATCATGGCGTACATCAAGTGCACGACCAATAGAACATTGAACACTAAGTCTTAGAATATCGAACTAACTATGTCGAGGCGTACGTGCCCGAGTGCACGAGGATTATGTAGTTCGGTTTTGTATGGCAAGTGGGCAGCTGCGGCACAACGCCACAGGACTGTCGATATGTGTTAGTAGAGAGAACAGTTGTGGCACAATTGACACGGAACCGTTGAATGGAGGGATGGTGCCCACGAAGTTATAGGATGTAGCACGGTGCCTCGGTATGTCATGTGGTCTGCGGGTCGCCATTTGAAACACAGATGGAATGAGTAATGATAGCGCGATTTAAACAGAATGGAAGACGCCTTATCGCTTTACTTGTTACGAGATGTGTATGCATGCATTACATGGTTACGAACATGGATGATCTGATAGCCCATGCATGGGTTTTCTTTCCATGAACTTGTATTCATCGGGGCACCGGAACCGTTCGGCTTAGGAGAAAATTATGGTACTATTAAGCACGTGTTAGGGGACCTCCAGTGGAAATTGTTACCTCGGCTGATAGTGCACGACGTAAATCGTGGTACAAAAATATAGTCATTTATGGATCGGAATGTCAGTGACCTTCATATAGATATGGACGCATACCAATGAATGTTTAATGCAAAGGACAGCAAGTGTTTCGTCTTGTATCCTTGCGATGTTGGGTGTATTCATATAGATCGGTGACATGTTAACTTATATATTATTTGTCGGCGGTGGGTATCCACCTTGCAAAAGTGCAAGGGTGGACACATTGGTGATGTTAGGTCTGATTTGTCTGTTTGTTTATTATGCTAGATTTCACATGACAGGAAAGGACGATAACCATTTACCTTGCATCAGCGCAAAGGTAAGTGTGACGACATGTTATAAGAAGTCGCGACGATGCGACATGCTTGATGTATTTACTGCTTTGATTTTGTTATCAAATATCACATGATAATCTGCTCATATGCTTTGCTGCTTTCAAATATGTCATGAAACTGATCCTAAGGCAAAATAGAAAGTTCACCAAATAAATATGCATGCTTCACACAATTACTTAGTGTCAGTTTAGGCGAGTGAGTTATTTTACTCTATAGCATATAGAAATATACTGGCTCTCGTCTTGGACATCATTTTCAGGTGCTCATGCTTGGGAGTCGTTTGGTCTGTGCCAGGACGACGATGTATTAGATGAGTGTGCAGAAACTCTTCTTACAAGATGATGACTTCTGCTATGTGTGACTGATGTATGAAACAAAGAAATCCTTTCTGAGCAAGAGTGATCTGTTAAGCAAACATGGCATATGTATTGGGCTATTCAAAAAAGCATTTGTATTCCGCTGCTTCATTAATAAAAGAAATTGATTTCTGTACTATGATTTGTCTCTATCTTTTACGCTGCAAATACATTGGGTTTGAGACAACCATTATGGAATTTTATCATCTTGCCTTGTACGAGTGCAATTTCAGACTCGTGCAACATCACGCTCCAGCAAAGACAATCGATTCTGCAGAAATCAACGCGAGGACGAACGATTTTCTGGATCGAAATGTGACATTTGGTACCTTGGAAAAGATCAACAAAAGGAAGTTCGATGAAAAATGAAGTCAATCGAATAGGTTCCTGCAAGATTCTCTGCCCCTACTCCATCGTGAAACGTCAAAAACATGAGGCCTTTTGTACAGATAATGTTGGATGACGAGCCAGAAGAGAGTATTTTATCAGTAGATGGGTCATTGGTAGACACCGCAGGACATGCATTGTCGAGAAGATGCGGCATGAAGGAGTCCTTCAAAGTGGGCCGAAAAGGTCAGCATGCAAGTACTGCAAAATCAATCGAAAAAACGACCAAGACAAGTTTTTCCACCATCAGTTCTTGATCCAGTAGTTGGCTCCTTCCAAGGAGGGTAGGAGGGATATTCCAGTGGGTCTCTTAGGGTGCGTTTGATTGCAAGATGGAAAATGTGTGGAAAAGAAATTAATTCCATGGAATTATTTTCCTAGGAAAAAATATTCCATGGAATTTTAAAAATTTTCCATGGAAAACTTAATTTGGGTGTTTGATTGGCATTATTTTCCACGAAAAATAGTTATTTCCCATGGAAAATGATATTTTCCTATGGGTTGGACAAGTTTCATTTTCCACCATTTTAGATGGAAATATGGAAAATGATAGTTTTTTGGAAAATAATTCCATGGATAATATAAGCTATCAAACACTACAATTGGTGGAAAATTTGTGATGGAAATATTTTCTCCATTTGGGATAGTTTCACAGTTTCCATTTCTTCGCTGTACGAGAATATGTCAAATGGACATTGTGATTATTGATTCTGAGAGTAGAGAACAAAATTCTAGATGTGGTCATTGAAAAGTAATTCCGGAGATTCATATCAGCAAGTGATATAACGTCTGTAAGTTCCAATTCTTGTTAAGAAGATTACAGAAATTTGTTTGCATAAGGTGCGCGGTGGAAATTAAATGCTATGTTTCTACTTTTTGTGTAGGAATGGTGTGAATGTTGCAGTTGTGTGATAAATTATGATTATCTATATGGGAAGAGAAAATAAAAAATTAAAATAACAGCTAATAGTTTTGAGATTTCTCAATTTATTAAGATCAATATTAATCAATGGCTATAAAATGAACATGAAGGGAAAATAAACATGTTTTAATCACCACACATTCAAAACCTCTCTTCTTCCTGCATGCTTTTGTTTTCGGAATCTCCAATCATTTACAGAGCAGCAAAGAAGGCAGCTCCCACGGCAGCAGCAATTCCTACCCCTACACCCAATCGGCTGGCCGACGAACTCTTCTTCACTGGTTTTGCAGGTGCCACGATTTCATCCGTAGACCCAGCTGGAGCATCTGCGGCGGAGCCAACAGGCACATCCGTGGCAGGGCCAGCAGGAGCGTCCGTGGTGGCAGGTGCAGGTGTCTCATCGCTCGAATTGCTCTTCGGGGCCGCCGACGAGCTTCCTGACGGCACGGGAGCCGCCTTGGGTGCTCCTGATTTACCAGCTTTGGGTGCGGGAGTGGGCATAGCAGCGCTGCTGCCGCTGCCGCTGCCGCTGCCGCTCGAGCTTCCGTTGCTTCCGCCGCCAGAGGCAATGCTCGAGGGGATGATCATCTGGCTAATCTCGACAATCGAGATGTTAAACGGCTGCATGGCGATCTCCCTGACGACGTCGGATGTGAGCTGGTTGTCCTCAGCAGAGCCGAGCTTGATCTGTCCGTCGCCAACATCGGTAGCATTGATGAACCCGTTCTTGTTGGCGGCCTTGCCCGATGCCTGGAAGAGGGTGGTGAGCTCGCCAGTGGTGTTGGGGAGGTTGGTGAGCTTGTCGATGTCATAGTAGTCGAGGACGACGTGGAGGGACAGGACCTTCTGCTGGACGTCGGAAGGGAGGCTGGTGAGGGAGGATATGGCGGAGTCGGCCACAACGAAGATGGTGATGGTCTGGCGGGAGTTGATATCGGAGACGACCTTGGTCTGGGTGAGGAGCTTGTTGAGGGTGGAGAAGTTGGGGAACTGGTTGAGGACAGTGGTAATGTCGCGGGATCCGGTGATGTTCACAGGCGCAGCACGGGCGGCGGTGGCCAGCAGGAGGAGGAGGAGGAGGAGGGGGAGGGGGAGGAAGGAGAGGTGTTTGGAAGCCATCGGTGGTGGTGATTTATTCTGTGGTGTTGGTTTTATTCAGTTGATGCTTGTGTGGCTCCGAGGAAGGATGATGAAGAATAGGGAGGGATATATAGGGGTTGGTGTTTGAAAGAGGAGAGAGGAGAGTAACTGACTTTGAAAAAATTTGAGGTTGGGGAGGGAGAAGAGGTGGTGGTAGTTTTGGATATGGTTTGAATGCTTCCAATGACCGCTACCAGACACCTTGACCTGTTCTTCTACACTAATTATATATAAGCATTCTAGGTTCAGAACGGCAAAGCCGGCATGACATCCTATAAGCATTTCATACAACGTTTCACACTTAATGTGGCTTAATATTATTCCGTAATATTAGTTTTCTGTACCCGTTGATGAAATATTTGAACTCTACACACCGTGTATAAAATCTAAATTTAGTTTTGATTGTGCCCCCCAATGGATTGTAACTGGTAGTGGCTCATGCGTTGTCTTCAAATTCTCTGTTTTCTGCATTTTCTGGTTAAGTCCTGATTTACACTGAACCACCAGATTGTATCATGGCATATATCATTCAAGATATGGCCATCAGACATTCATCTGATATCTAAATGAAGTCTTTATTAAAAAAAATGCATTGGGCCGTTTGGTACGCGGAATATTAAATACCTAGAAATTCTATATTCCAAGAAATTTTATTCCAAGACATCATATTCCCGGATATTCTTTATTACCACGTTTGGCACATAATATAATATTCCCGGGTATATATAATTTATTTTCGGGTATATATAATACATGCGTTTGGTACCATAAATAAATTCCTAGGAATACATTATTCCTCAAACTTATAAAAAAATGTTAGCAGTGACAATCTTTTTCGTATCTACCCAATAAAAAAATAAAAATATTGCAGGTAAAATTGTCAAAGTCTAATAAATTAAAGCACATACTCAAAATATTTTCAAAGTGCAGCAGCTATTGTTCCAAAGGCCAATAAATAACTAATACGGATGGAAGCAAATTAAACCATAGCTAATACTGGATGGTAGCAAACAAGCAATTAAGTGCATCAGCTATTGTTCCAAAGAC
Organism: Iris pallida; assembly: GCA_029216955.1. Lineage (NCBI taxonomy): Eukaryota > Viridiplantae > Streptophyta > Magnoliopsida > Asparagales > Iridaceae > Iris > Iris pallida. The sequence goes on along the minus strand of JANAVB010005796.1, from coordinate 12,349,238 downwards.
CAAATAAATAGCAAAACTAAAACTTAAAAACAATATCCAACAAGGACAAGGGCAACAGATCCAAAATAACCTACAAGTAAATGCAGGAACCAAGGAGATTGTGCAATAAACAAAGGTACCAAGTGAAAAGATTGAAGTTCCATTGTATGGCTTAGGCAGCTACAAATCACAAAGAAGTCTACAAATTCAGGTGGATACAAACCAAAACAACGTGAGACAATTCATACAAACAACAAATAAGTAGCATAAAGATCCACACATAGCTAACCAACACGAGGATATAAATGAACTACTCTCAATTATTACTGTCACGCCCTGCTCCCGTAGGAGCGATCGTCCTCGCTAAGGCGTGATGCCGCACGAGCCTAGATTGCGCTCGTGCAAGGCGGATTCCATAACGGCCGATTTCAGCGGCTGCGACGGGATCGTCGCACAGAAGTCCCATGCAGAGACATTGAATAATAGCAGCGAAAATTTGAATCAAAACACAAGTTATTCAAAGAAGCTCTTTATTGATATTGAAATAAGGATTACAAAGGGCGCAAGGACAAGATTACAAGTCTCTCAAGCTCACTTTTCTCTTATTACAAGTTCACTCTGCTCTCTCTCATCTCTCAATACATGTCTTGAACCAGTGGATGCTTCGGAAGGCGACGTCCATACATTATGTCTCGTATAAGTCTTGAATCCATGCGGCCGCACGCTTTGAATCGCCAAGGAACTCCGTGCCTCGACGCATCCAAGCAAGCACCGTGCCACGAGCTTCTACATGTGCCTGCACATGTAAACTATGTGGATGTCAGTACTCAACTGTACTGGTGGAATGAGCTCCTCGCCAATCCATACAAAACCGACATGTTTGATTTACTTTTGCGCAACGTATCCCTTTTTACGATTGTCTTTCTATTCTTGTCTTAGGATCAGTTTTTGGACCGACGCCTTGGCATACTTGTGTCTGAGGACCATCCCGTGCTTGCAACAACAACGTTAACTCATACTCTGCCTCTAGACCCCTTCTCGTGCCAACAACGTTAACCTATGAAGTCGTGTTTGCCTTACGGCCATAATCAGAGACGCAACTACACGATAAGACCCAATTCCATTTCCATGTGACCGTGCTACCAATCCATCGTGCCGTGCCTCGCACTTCGGGGAGACTAAACGACATTGCCGCCTCGCGGCCCTTGCTACTTTGGTGACCAACTAACCCAATCGAGACTTGTGAACTTAGTGTCGCTCAATCGACTTTGCCTTACGGCAGTTTTCTGACTTAAACTCTACGACTCAAACCAACTTTGTGTTATGACAGCGCAGCCGTGCCTCATATTTGAGGTCGTGCCCAACAACTCAACGTAACTTCACCCAACTTGCCCTACGGCCATTCTCGACTTAACTCGTAATAGCCCAAGTCTAACTAATGCAACTCTATGCCAACGACTTAACACTCGACGCCACATCTCGTGCCGAAGCACGCCGCCTTCGTTGTAGCCAAATCTTAGGCCCAGACATTGTATCTTCTAACTGCATACACATTCAACTCGACTCAGTCCAAAGGCACACACGCGGATTCCGTCCGTGCTGACACATCTATATGAATGGTCACTGGAATTAACTAGCCATCGTGGACATAGCCTGGCATTCGGGACCCTTGCACCGTAGGTGGCGATCCCTGATGCAAGTCCCCGACCTACCGATTGCCTATTACCCAGCTCGGCTATAATTTGTTCTTCTTAGGCCGGATCGGTCCGTGGCCCAAGGTTGCCGATCCGCAGAACCATCGCCCTTGTCGACAAGTTGTTCATGACCACGCGCCTATGCTAACTTCTAGACTTAACGTAATTAAATGGTCTCATCATCATCACTTAGTTTCTTTGCTTTACTTCTTCCACTTTTCACACTTCTTTGCAGAGCCCAAACCAGGGTTGCCTCGGCGACTGAACCACAGTCCCGACATATTTTTTCTTGGCGAGTAACCATCGCTTAGACTTAACATTCTTTGAACTCAGGGAACGGCTACTGCATAGCCTTCCAACTTAACTTGAACATAACGTATTTCCTTAAGTATCGATAGACCGTGGCTACTTTCCACTGAACCAACCGTGGCTCGTGCCTTAAACTGACTCGTGTTCTACGCAACGCTATCGTCGAAGTCGTACCTCATGTGACGGGCCTTGGAATCGTGGGACTATTTAACTTGACAACCGCAGAATGAGCGGGACAGCATTTGGAGTGACTTAGGTCGACCGACATAACTTTGCCTAACTTACTCACGCCTACAACTTAACCCGAGGGACGAGCAAAGGCTATGCCAAGCCTTGCGTTACGGAAGCGTGCATGCTTTATCGAGCATTTACGTGGACGACGCCTATGACTTAGGCTAATTCACAGTTTTGTGTCGAAGACCAACTTTTCTTCTTCTAAGCCACAGGACGAAGGACCGAGTGTCATTTTCAAAGCACGTCGTGCACCAACTCTAAGCCGACTGTTGGACCATTTCCATATTCTAACTCAATTCGACCCGTCGGGATTATTTTCTTAGCTATGTGGATTCGTCTCTTTTATTATCAAGCCTACTTGTGCAAGTTGAAAATATACGATTTATTATGTGAAGGCTAAGATGAGGCAAGTTCACCGAAACTACCCCACCTGAGCGAGCGGTCATCTTGACCGAGCGATGTCTCCGAGTAGCCGTTGTAAGGCTAAGTTCAAACGCCGTCGGCGTTTCGATTCCACCGATTGACTGAGCGGGACGGGGTACTACATCATACACCACTCAGAAAAAGTTTTGTCCTCGAAACTTACTGAGTACACTTATCGACTTATAACTTTGTTCTACATTCAAGGACTCTCGCACACACTACACCTATGTAACTCCTCTTCCCAAATTATCTTTTCTATTTGTTTTATTTTATTGTGGCCATAATTTTTTTTGGAGTTTTGTGAATGGTTTTATAATTATTTCTTTTATCAGAAACTAGTTAAAATTTCGTGTTTACAAAAATATATACATTATCTAGTATTCCCTATCATTATGAGAAGTAAATTATTCGAATTTGGTTTTAAATTCATGTGATTTAATATGTGTATTTTAGAATATTTTTCCTTGATTTTAAATTCATTTATAAAAGGGTGATTCGTATTTATGCAACAGACTTTTATATAAATTTTAGATTGCGACTAGATCGATTTTGCTTAGACGTTTTTTTTATAATTAAGATCTCTACTGATATTAATATCACCAATAGGTTTTGATTAATATATTCGATATCGTTTTCATAATAACTATTATAGTTAAAATTACTAAAATGATTAATTTTTGAATTAGATAATGCTAATGGTCATTAAATTTATATTGTAGTAGTAAGTAATTATTTGTCTAATTTCAGATTTAATATATTTAATTTAATTTATTGATATTATCGAATTTATATATTTTATGATACTCAATCATTTTTGGTTTAATTTAATAATATCGACTAGTGGAAACCGATCTCTACATGCATATATGGATAGAACCTAATAATTATATAATTTTTCCCTTCCATCTATAATAGATCCCTTCCTATCATCCTGCTATACATATATACACACGTAATCTTATCCCATCCCAGCTACATCACAGCCACCATACATCTCCCTTCATCACCATCGCCAACATTGAGCCTCTCCTCCAACCGGCCTTCCATTTTACTCCTTCTTCATAAGCAGAGCTCTTATCTGGCCATGGCAAGTCATACTCTCCTCGCTACACGCGATATAGACGAGGCAGACTCCATCGAAGGGCGGTCCGATCTCGGATGGACGACGACTTTCGGGCTTCCTCGACGAACTTCCAGCCTCGGTTCGTAGTCGGCGATCGAGACACTCGACTAACGAACACGACCAGTGTCTTCCTCGGCGGACGATGTCACCGGCTCTGCCGCGTCTCCGAGCGCCTCCGCCCCACTGCCCCGTGCTGGCGAACCCCGCTGGAGAGGATCGCACCGCTAGAGACTACTGCCATGCCTCCCCTCCATGCGTCGAGCGTGCTGTCGCGTGCCCAGCTCTTTCGCGCGCGCGCGCGAGCCCCCACCTCATGAAGCACCGCCGGTAGCAGATCTCGGCGCTACTGCCACGCTGCCGTACTACGCTACCGGCCTCCACAACCGAATACTGTTATTGTTGGGAATGCCCGGGCACGCTTTTCGATAGAAAATACAGAAACTGAAACAGTTGTAAAGACAACGTTTTAAATGCAATTCCTTAAAGAAGGTTTTGCAACCGAGATCCAGAAGGATTCTGCAAATTACGAGATCTAAAAAGATATCGTAATTCACGAATAATCTAAAGAGATTTTCGTGATCGTAGCAAACTGACAGTAGTGCCTTCTAAAAAGAAGATACTGACAGAACTGCTAAAGGCAACAGAAAGATGACAGGCGAGAGATGAAAATGCTGGGGTGAATTATCACCGTTGCTCAAAGCTTTATTCGCCCTCTGCGAACAGCTTCCAGGAACCAGTAAGGTTGACGGAAAACCTTGGAACACTCCTGCTCTTCTGACTCCTCGGAAGACGGCGAACTCCTTTGGCAATGTCTCTACTCTTCTCTCTCTGTCTCTGAAGTAACAGAACTCACGCGTACTAAAAAGTACTAGTATTTGTGTTAAAAAACACGCTCACTACTCTGTTGTGTTAAAAAACACTTAAGAGTTTTTTCCCTGGAATTCTGATTTCTCCAACACAGAGAGAGAGGAGAGAACCTGCATATATAGCCCACGGGACGGTTGCCAAGCAGTTGCCTGAACTTCAGGGTAGTGGCTGAACCACTCCTGAAAGTGCAACAACTGTTGCAACCGTTCCCGCTCTAATATGCAGCCAGCCATACGCACATACGCACTCTACGCACACTGCGTACGCTGCGCACACTGCGCACTCTACGCACGCTGCGTACGCTGCGCGTACTGGGCGTACTGGGCTGCGTACTGGGCTGCATAACTGGGCCAGCGTAACTGGGCTCGCGTAACGGGCCGTGCAACGTGGTCGCGCAACGAGCGCAACTTAAGCGCACTATGCGCCTAGCGACGATGCTGACGTGCTAAGTGCAAAGTACGCCAACAAAATGCCACATTATGCCTCATGAGCCCTTGAGCCCGAGTCCGAGCCCGAGCCCGAGCCCGAGTCCGAGTCCGAGTCGCTTAGCTCCATGGAAATAAATTTCCAAGAGCAAAAAGCTTACAGCTTCTTAATTGTTGATTAAGCCTTTATACCATTAATAATTAATCCCACATGGCACACACCCATGTGCACTACATGTGCATCTCCATAAAGAGCAAAGACTCATATATATGGAGATACACATTCCTTTCTAGCCGATGTGGGACTAAAAACCAAAACTAAAGGCTAAAACCCCAACAATCCCCCACATATCTCTATATATATGAGTACGAGTGTTCCCCACAGTAACTGTCCATTATGCTTTTAGGATAGATGCCACTTAAGACTTGAATCTTTCCACGTGAGTCAAAAATCAAACTATAATACAAGAATGGACTAAGTCTTGAATTCTGCATCATAGCTGAAATTCTTTCCACTCACATAATGTAGTTACATGTGCTTCTGGCTGCACATTTAAGGCCGTGTGCCAGCCTGGTTTCAGTGTATAATATTGGGCGTCTATAAGTTTACCCTCAAGAGGCGCCCTGATATCTCTTTGTCCATACACTATAGGTGAGTTCTTTATTAAAGAGACATGACATGAAGCGTCCAACGCTTCCTTTGCGGTGCTACGCCGCTATGACAAGGCCTTAAGCCGAGGACCTTACCCCGAATCACCGGGAACCTCATCGTAGTGTCATACTACCCGTAGCATGAGGTCTAGCCCCTTTGTAGTGCCAAACTACCCAGCATGAAGCCTTACGCTTCTGTGCGGTGTTACACCGCTACGACATGGCTTGCAAGGTCGAGGCTTTATCCCTAGCCGGGTTTACCTCATTGTGGTGTCGTGCCACCCGTAACATGAGGAACACCTCCTCTTTGTAGTGCTGACTACATCCCTCTTTAATTCAATATACAGCATTAGGCCAACTGCCTATTTGCGGTGCTATGCTGCTGTGACTTGGCTAACATAGCCGAGGCTTTACCTCCTTCGAGAACCTCATGGTGGAGTCACCGCCACACATAGCATGGAGTCACACTCCTTGTAGTGCTGTGCTACCATACTTCCTGTAAAGCATATCAGACATTCCAAATGCCTGAGAACTCATTAAGGCATTTAAGCCAACCTCCCACAGGACCTATTTTTCGCAGAAAACAACAGTAGACAACAGTGGTTATAGGTCCGTAACCTCTCCATGCCCAATAGAACATGTACCCACCGTTCCTGATATTCTTTCGATTAGTGGTCCTCCCTTGAACCAAAAGCTAGATGCCTAGTAGATAAATCTTTGAACTAATAGCATAAAACTTTATGGTAGGAATACAATAATACAATATCAGAATGCCTTCAAGCCCATTTTACAAGCTGTGTCATCGACCAGCTGGCGCTTGAGGTCCTTGGTGAACGGATCCGCCAGGTTCTCCTGACTCCGAACATCAATTACTGCAATAACACCTCTCTTAATAAGATCGTGTACTGCCCTGTGCTTCAACCGCACAGTCCTCTTCTTTCTGTTGAAAAGGTCATTTGATGCCACCGCCGCAGTCGCCTGGTTGTCGCAGTATATCGGTATCGCCGGTATTTGTGCTCCAACCCCTGGAAGATCATACATGAGCTCCCGAAGCCATTCTGCTTCCTCGACTGCGGTATCAAGTGCAAAGAACTCAGATTCCATGGATGTCCGCGAGAGCATAGTCTGCTTCTTCGACTTCCACGATATAGCAGCTCCACCCATTGTGAAAATGTATCCACCTGTGGACCTCTCGCTCTCCACCTCTGAGCACCAACTGGCATCACTGAAGCCTTCCACAACCGACGGATCTCCGCTGTAGTATAGTGCATATGTCTGAGTCTTCTTGAGATATCTCATAACCCGTTCTACAGCTTTCCAGTGTTCAACACCTGGATTGCTCGTAAAACGACTCAGCATTCCCACGGCGAAAGCTATGTCAGGCCTTGTGGCAGTAGTAGCATACATCAAACTCCCGATTACGCTTGCATACTCCAGCTGCCTGACGCTTTCCCCTGAATTAGGCTTCAGCTTCAGATCACACCTGTACGGCGTATCGATCCCTGGAAGATCCCAATACCCATAACGAGTGATCATTTTCTCAATATAATAAGACTGTGACAGCGCTAGTCCAGTGTCTGTCCGGATGATCTTGATCCCTAAGATCACATCAGCTTCCCCCAAGTCCTTCATACTGAACTTGTTTGAGATGAATTTCTTTGTCTCCGTGACACATCTAATATCCGTACCTAGGATAAGCATGTCGTCCACGTACAGACAAACGATCACACCTCTTTCATCAGCGAACTTCGTGTAAACACACTTGTCCGTATCGCTGACCATGTAGCCATTTGACCTTATAACTTTGTCAAATTTCTCATGCCACATCTTGGGAGCATGTTTAAAACCGTACAAGGATTTCACCAACTTGCAAACTTTGTCTTCAAGACCCCTGATGACAAATCCTTCTAGCTGTTGCATGTAAATCTCTTCGGTCAGCTCGCCATTTAGGAAAGCCATATTCACATCCATCTGATGTATCACCATCTTATATATTGCTGCGAGAGCAATCAACATTCTGATGGTGGTCATCCGGACTACTGGAGCATACGTGTCAAAATAGTCAATCCCCTGCTTCTGAGAAAACCCCTTGGCTACCAACCTAGCCTTGAACTTGTCAATAGTTCCATCTGCTTTCATCTTCTTCTTGAAGATCCATTTGCATCCGATGGATTTCGCTCCTTCAGGAAGATCAACTAACACCCAAGTGTTATTTGAGGTGATGGAATCAATCTCATTGTCAATCGCCTCCTTCCAGAAAACTGCATCTCTGGTCTTTATCGCCTCATCATAGGTAAGCGGATCTGCTTCCACATGATAGGTGACAAAGTCACTTCCGAAGTCCTTCGGCCTCCTCACACGCTTAGCCGACGGCTCAGCTTATTCTGGTTCAACCGTTGTTTCAACAACAACATCTTCTTGGACCACATCTTCATTGAAGACTTCAGTCTCTTGTGCACCCTCATTATTTTTTGGAACATCCGGAAGAACAATATTCTTGTGCCTTGCAAACTTATCCTCAAAATATTCTGCATCGCGAGATTCAATGATATGATTTGACTCAATATCAAGAAATCTCCGAGCATCACTCTTCTCGGCATACCCCAAGAAGATCGTCTTAGTAGTCCTTGTCCCAAGCTTCTGAATCTTTAGATCTGGAAGCTTGACATACGCCAGACACCCCCACACTCGAATGACATTCAAGTTAGGTCTGACCTTGAACCAGAGTTCATGAGGAGTAACGTCTGAAGTTGCATGAGACACTCTATTTAGAATAAAAGTGGCCGTCAATGCAGCTTCTCCCCAGTAGCACTTAGGAAGGCCAGCAGTCAACAACATTGAATTTATCATTTCTGTCAACGTCCTGTTCTTCCTCTCAGCTACTCCGTTTAATTGAGGAGAGTACGGAGCCGTAGTCTCATTGACAATTCCATGTTCCTTATAGAACGATACGAATTCATGAGACCTGTACTCTCCACCTCGATCACTTCTTATCCTTTTGAGTTGTTGTCCAGTTTGCCGCTCAGCTTCGGCTCTGAACTCCTTGAACTTCTCGAATGCTTCGTCTTTAGCCTTCAGCAAGTAGACGAACGCATACTTTGAGAAGTCGTCGATGAAGGTTATAAAATACTTCATCCCGGCCTTTGTAGAGAACTGTTTGAAGTCACAGATATCTGAGTGTACCAACTCCAGAAGATCTGTACTTCGATTAACCCGAGGAAAGGGTTTCCTTGTGATCTTCATTTGAGCACAAACTTCACATTTCTCTACCTTACCCCCACACTTGGAGATAAGTCCTAGACTAGACATTCTGTTTATTCGTTTACAATGAACATGTCCTAGCCTATTATGCCACAACTCAAGAGGATAAGCAGAAGGAGTGATTGCAGAGTAAGCCTTCCGAGATCAGGTTCTTGGCGATAGCAGGTACGTGCTTCACGCCTTGAAGCGTCAGAGACTTGCCAGAAGTCAGCTTCAGAATAACCGTCCCGATCCCTAGAACTTCAGCTTGTGCTTGGTTCACCATCACAACCGCTTCAGAAGTGGGTGTGTAGGTGGTGAACCACTCCTTACTGGAGCAGACATGGCAGATGGCTCCAGTATCTATCCACCAGTCTGAATCAGATCCTACAGCATCAACCTGTCCAATCATAGCAATTACATCAGTAATCATTGAGACTTTGCTAGGCTCACCTTGCTCTGATTTCTTGGCCGGTGCTGTGCATTCACTTTTGAAATGGCCCAACTGGCCACACTTGAAACAAGGCATCTTTGCTTTAGATTTCTTTGACTTGAAAGAAGTTCCCTTAACATTCAAGTTGTTAGGGTTCTTCTTCTTCTTCTGGAAATCTGCACGCTTTCCTTTTCCCTTTGGTTCCTTGGTCTGAACCAGATTGGCGTTAGCCAATTGCTTGGACAGTGTGTCCACCTTCAGTTGAGCCCGCATCTGGTCCTCAACATAGATTTTCTGTAGGAGATCTTCAAGGGTGATCTCCAACTTCTTCTTATGCATGTTTGCATAGAACTTGTTCCACCCAGCGGGGAGCTTTGAGACAATCCCTCCAACAACAAACTTGTCGGGGAGGGGCATAGCCTCGTCTTCCAATTTCTGCCGCATCTTCAGAAATTCTTTGACCTGCGGCAGCATGGACTTCTCGTCCTCAAAGAGCCATTTGTGATATTTTTCAACCACAAATATTTTGCTCCTGTTCTTGTCTTCTTCGTACAGTTTTTTCAGAGACTCCCATATGTCTCTGGCAATTGGTTTCTTACTGTAGGATTCTGCTAGAGAATCCTCCATAGCATTCAGGATAAGCAACCTGCAAATGCTATTTTCCCTTCTCACTTGGCCTGAAGTTTAGTAGCCGCAGTGATTGCGGCAGCAGATCCAGTATCTGGAACAGTAGGTTCCTCTTCAAGCAATACGTGATCAACGTCTCTAAGTTGAAGAGTGAGATAAACCTTCCTCTTCCAGACTTGATAATGCTCTCCATCAAACTTTTCTAATTTGCAAAAGTCAGTATTGAGGAGTGAAGCATTAATATTTTCCATCGCAGCAATAAAGCTTTGAGATTATTATTGCCGGGAACGCCGGGGCACGCTTTTCGATGGTAAATACAGAAACTGAAACAGTTGTAAAGACAACGTTTCAAATGCAATTCCTTAAAGAAAGTTTTGCAACCGAGATCCAGAAGGATTCTGCAAATTACGAGATCTAAAAAGATATCGTAATTCACGAATAATCTAAAGAGATTTTCGTGATCGTAGCAAACTAACAGTAGTGCCTTCTAAAAAGAAGATACTGACAAAACTGCTAAAGGCAACAGAAAGATGACAGGCGATAGATGGAAATGCTTGGGTGAATTATCACCGTTGCTCAAAGCTTTATTCGCCCTCTGCGAACAGCTTCCAGGAACCAGCAAGGTTGACGGAAAACCTTGGAACACTCCTGCTCTTCTGACTCCTCGGAAGACGGCGAACTCCTCTGGAAATGGCTCTACTCTTCTCTCTCTGTCTCTGAAGTAACAGAACTCACGCGTACTAAAAAGTACTAGTGTTTGTGTTAAAAAACACGCTCACTACTCTGTTGTGTTAAAAAACACTTAAGAGTTTTTCTCCCTGAAATTCTGATTTCTCCAACACAGAGAGAGAGGAGAGAACCTGCATATATAGCCCACGGGGCGGTTGCCAAGCAGTTGCCTGAACTTCAGGGTAGTGGCTGAACCACTCCTGAAAGTGCAGCAACTGTTGCAACCGTTCCCGCTCTAATATGCAGCCAGCCATACGCACATACGCACTCTACGCACACTGCGCTGGGCCAGCGTAACTGGGCTCGCGTAACGGGCCGCGCAACGTGATCGCGCAAGTGGCTCGCGCAACGAGCGCAACTTAAGCGCACTATGCTGACGTGCCAAGTGCGCCAACAAAACGCCTCATGAGCCCTTGAGCCCGAGCCCGAGTCCGAGTCGCTAAGCTCCTACGGGGCTTAGCTCCATGGAAATAAATTTCCAAGAGCAAAAAGCTTACAGCTTCTTAATTGTTGATTAAGCCTTTATACCATTAATAATTAATCCCACATGGCACACACCCATGTGCACTACATGTGCATCTCCATAAAGAGCAAAGACTCATATATATGGAGATACACATTCCTTTTTAGCCGATGTGGGACTAAAAACCAAAACTAAAGGCTAAAAACCCAACAAATACCACCGATGAGACGTCCGGTGAACCCCTTCATTTTCTGCCCAACGCAGCGCTTGGACGAAGCCCCCATGTTCTCTGGTGTTTGAAGAAAGGGTCTGTCTTGGGTTCATTGGAACGAGAAGGGGTAAGTAATTTTTATTTTTGATGGTTTCCATCTCAATTAATACACTCCCCCACTTTTGCTAATGCTGCACCCTCTTCTTTCGGTTTCCAACATTCTCCATCTCTCTCTTTCTTCAGTTTCCTATGAGGAACAACAACAAAGCTATGGCTCCTTTATTAGAGTTGGGTACACGAGAAACAATATCCTATTAATATTTTATTATTATTCCTACTTATTACACGCAGCAGGAGAGACTTACCAGAGTACTTATTAAGAAGTCTCTTCTCATGTATAACATGAGTACTTACCAGATTATATAAGTATTAGTAATTTATATTTAGATGTAGTATTAGTATGTATACTGTATACAATAGGTATATTTTATTCTTTTGTTCGTTACTATTAAAACTGTACCTATATTATTTTGGACTTGTGGACTTTGGGCCATTTGGGCCTGAGAATATTTAGTAGAAATTCAGCTTTATTATGTTATGGGCCTGGACTTTTGGCCTAACTCACCAAATTCAGATATTTTTACACAAGTTAGATATATTGGATTGTATCTGAACTTTATTAAAAATGGACTGTGCTGATTTTTGTATAAAGTATTTTGGGTCTTACAGATTGGGCCTTACAGGTTGGGCCTGGTATTTGGGCCTGATGCTCAATATATATAAAGTATTATAAGCTAATTTAATTGATGGGCTCTACCTATTGGCTGTGGGATTGTGGTCTGAATCACTAATTAAAAACTATTAGTTTAATTATTATTATTAAGTTTTAATTATTTGCTAATTATTTGATTAACTATTTTTATTATTTTGTATATATTTATTTGTATATTTTCTTAATATGGGTTCACATATAAATATAAATAATTTTTGGCTTTCAAAGCATTTATCTAAAATTATTTAACTAGTATAAGTATAGTTTTCTAATATTATAAATAGTTACTAAGTAATATATATTTATTTATATAAATTTTTTTAATTACTTTGTGCACGCTCGTCAGATCGGGACGAAACTTGCGCCAACATGACCGTATCGTTTTTCTGGTCCTGTATGCCAAGTTTGGTCCAATTCTGAGACAATTGATAAAATTACCGTTTTGCGGGCCCCACGGTCCCACTCAACGGACGATTTTGTGCACGGCCCGCCGGAATCCAACTTTGGACATACGGTTGGGTTCGTATCGGAAAACAGGATCCGTACACATGTAGTTTGACGATTTTAGAGACCGTTGACTCTGGCACACTTTTCGATACAAAGCGGGTCCAACGGCGGACATCGTTTTTGTCCGAAATTACCGTTTTGCCCCTGTGTCCAGAATTGGACTTAAGGACAGGCAATCCTAGCTAATTTGACTATTCTAAGAACGTTGGTACTGTTTATTTCAGCATCCGGAGACTTCTGCATGTGTTGACTGATTGTGGCTCATTGAGTGGTATAATATTATTGGTTTCTCCAGCTAAGGACCTCATGCAAGTTCACTTTCTGATTGCTTTCCGATTCATAGTAGTCTTTTCATTTCATGTCTATACATATATCTTGCTGCTTGTTGACACGCTCGTCACACAGAGTAGTCGGGAGGGGAAATATCTTAGTAGACATGTGGACTACCCAGAACTATCTCCCGTATCTTTCGTGAATGATAGCAGCTGCACACGACACGTGCAGGGTGCCGAATTTACTCCCTAGCCGTTCATATGTCGAAACAAATATTTCACACCACCTAGATAGATGTCTTTTATTAGTTTTTCCTTGTTTACTTCTCTATCGTGCTATGTCATCAGTTTTTTTACTAGCTTTCATATTCCATATGCTATTTTCATGTCTTGTTAATTCTATTGTATTTTGCATTGTCGTCTGTTTGTGTACTTGTTCCATTCCTGACTGGAAACCAACATTTTTCAGGTTTAGCCGCGATCACTCTTAGCACTGGGGAAGACTTGGGTATGCTGAAGACAACCTAGAAATAGATAGCAGATGTATCAATTTCATTTACTGTAAAATCTTGTATTTTTCTTTAATTATAAATGTTGTAATAAATGTAGAAATGTGAATGAGCAGCAAATGTTTATTTTTGAGCATTTATTTTCTTACGGGCTTGACAGCGTTCTACCGCCGACTCTGCGGCGTAGGCTGGCTTGGACACGTCTCGTATCCGAAAAGCGGGTGTGGGTCATGACAAGTTTTTGTGGTGGCCCATGCAGGCCAGTCTTCGTAATAATTATGCGAACTTGTAGTAGTACCAATATTGGTCGTACTACTGCAAGCCTGCGACTAGGAAATACTTATTCACAACTAGGAGTAAAATAATTTTAAGAGAATGGTTAGGATTAGGAGTCCCTAATTTTAATTTGACAATGGGTAGTTAAGGTTGCTAGATAGGCCACATTGAATTTTAAATCCTGTTAGATAATTTTCGTGGAAGGATGCACTGTTGTTTTCTGAATCGATAGTATTTCTGAAGAAGGGTAGATTCGCAACCCTTTTTCCAGAATTTTGTTGTTTACTTATTTGAAATAAGTGTGATTTTTAGAATTTTAGAAATACTTACTTTAATTAATTATTATTATTATGGAATATCTTGGTCATGGTTAAATTTTGGAGTGTAAAATGACTAGGAACTATGGCACGAATAGTGCAGTGGCATGCTTTAACTAGTGTATTAGTCATGGAAGAAAAGGCTGAACCATAAGTGTGTCCCAACTAGGAAAACCAGGCCAAGTTGTGACTTGACCCAAAATATGTAAATATATTTATTTATTTATTATTAGGATTATTGACTTTTAGAAATTTTAATTGTTCCAAACCAGCCCGAATCCAACCCAGGTCTTAGTGGTCATGAAGTGCGACCAACGTCGTCCATGTAGATGTGTAAATGTATATATATTGGTAGTCCATTTCTAGCATTGTGATTAATTTCTATAAATTATATATTGAATATAATATATGTATTATTGCTATTTAAATTTATATTTTACTTAAAAATAGGATAACCTTCTCTTAGAATGATATTGTGGAATTTTGGGGATTTACTTAGGCTATACATATATACCTGTGTATAAATGTATTCATAATGGGTAGTCATAGTGCTATATACATACTTTTCCTTCGATCTTGAATATTAGAGAAATATAAATTCAAGTTTATATTTCTTTTGCCTTCGGTCCTTTCCTTCCTGATCTTATCATTTGTACAACTTTATCTTATGTCTTCTCTAAACAACGCCATATCATGAGTTTGTATCACTTATATTTTCTTGGACCCAAGGGATTTATCTTTTAAATAATTTTTCACTCAATTGTCTATACCTTAATCTTAAGTTAAATTTTTGGATTCAAAAGTTTTTCTCTCAAACGTTGAATATTGAATACCTGTGAAATAAGGATTGAAATCTTTTTACTTATTTCGACTTCGATCATCACCCTTCCTAATCAATTATTTTTTTTCTTTTCAAGAAGCTGAATCTTATACTTAAAGAACAGAATACCTGTACTTTTTCTATATTTATCAATTTATATGATATTTTTAAACTCCTTAGATATTCTTAGAGGATATAGTTGGAATAATTTTGATGACTTATGATGGCAGACAGCCGCGCACTGTCGCCACTTATTTAACTTACGGAGACTGTGGGTTCACTGCAGCCAGCAACGCACTGGCAAGGTATGATCCCTAAGTTGAAGTAATCTCGAGTAAGTATAAGTTATCGAATGTTGTCAAAGCTATATCTTGGTCGTCCTATCTTCGCCTTTGAGTTATTATGTCAATTTGGATAGAGTTGATAGAGTATTCAATACGGTATTCTTACTTGCGTCATGGGACCAAAGGGTTTACTGCAGCCAGATATACACTGGCGAGGCATAAATCTTCGGTAAAATGACTTGGTAATGCTTACGGTTTTGATACTATAGAGGCTGTATCCTTATTGGTATACGACTATTCATTTTCCAAATTATTGGTGTAATATTTCTATCGTTCCTAAAAGACCTTGATCGTGACTAAAACTATTTGACTATAGTTGTAGTCGTGTTTATATTATTTCTAATGCTCATATTTTATTTCCATTATGATCATGATTATTTTGATTGTGTTCATGCTTGGGCCAAAATTTTTTAATTTTGATTTAGACTTCATCTCTTAATTATGTTCTTAGTCATACCTAACTATGTGGATTCGTCTCTTTTATTATCAAGCCTACTTGTGCAAGTTGAAAATATGCGATTTATTATGTGAAGGCTAAGATGAGGCAAGTTTACCGAAACTACCCCACCTGAGCGAGCGGTCATCTTGACCGAGCGATGTCTCCGAGTAGCCGTTGTAAGGCTAAGTTCAAACGCCGTCGGTATTTCGATTCCACCGATTGACTGAGCGGGACGGGGCACTACATCATACACCACTCAGAAAAAGTTTCGTCCTCGAAACTTACTGAGTACACTTATCGACTTATAACTTTGTTCTACATTCAAGGACTCTCGCACACACTACACCTATGCGTTCACTCAATCTGAGCCACGCTCGTGCTTATCGTTAACTTAGTCGTAAGGCACACCAACCGATCAACCAACATTCAAACTCGTCTCAATTCAATATTATCAACATTTCTTCGAAACTCACGATCTCAAAATCCTCGACACTTCCCCGTTCCTCAAGTCTCACTTGATTCAACGTATCACTTAGTTGGATCGTGCACATATTCCAGGCGTCTCCAAAATACATGCATTTCAGCCAAGCCTTGTGATAGAGAATCTGCCATCACCACTCGAGTCAGATCGTGCACATATTCGAGCGTCCCTGATATACGTGCATGTCAACCGATACTCGCGAGTGGTGCCTCCATAATTCCTACCACTTCGCACTCGGACGTCTGCCTAACCGCTAGGCTATGTCTTTTCGTCAGCATTGGAATCATAGTTCCCAAACAACAATATCAACACTGACCCCATCCTAAGGTCAAACCTAATCGATGGTACGTGATTTTCTACCCAAGCTCGCATCACTCCGATTTTTAAACATCGAGCATCGATTTTCTACACACATCCCGACATTCGTCGTACAGGGTCTGAGTCATTCAGCAAAGCCATCCTATGATAACTCACGTTCAACCAATTCTACGATGTATCGATATCACTCGTTCATCAAACCATTTCGCATAGTCTATCTCTTCGAACACGTTCGACATAGTCCGCCTATCAATCCTTCCTAGTCAAGCACGCTACGACACAATTCATCGCTAAACCATAATTCACATTTCATATTCCCTAAGTCATTCATCCCAATTCACGAAATCGATCACAAGGTCATCTGACTTAACAATACATTGCGCCCTAATCTCACGCGAGTCAGATTATCCACGGTGGACATGAATCACCATGCACGCTCCCGCGGGATAATCATCCTCATCGGGACGTAACTCTTGTTCGAATCTAGACTAATTCATTTTCGATACGCGGATTGGACCTACTCAATCCTCAAGTTTTATTCATTCATCAATCCCAAGTCCTACAAGTCCTCGAATTCACCTTCGCATCAAGCCAACAGTCGAGACAATCAAAGTTGCCGCATCCGGTTTTTCGAGTCCGATCATTCTCGCGACATGAATCACCATGCCAGCGCTCACGCGGAACGATCGTCCCAAATTCGATGCAACGCATGTGCGAGGCTAGAGTTGCGCTCGCACAAGACAAGAATGTCGACGCTGTGGTTATCCGCATAACTATCAAGATACAATCATTTTCATCCAACATTCATCTCAATCAAAATTCTAATTGTAGCATCCAACAGAACAATAAAACTTGTACGATCGTCATTCGCCGAGTCAGAGTATCCCCGAGTTACCGCATATCGTTCTTTGATACGCCTCAATACCATCGACGATATGCGTAACCTGACGATCTTCCTTTACAACCAAATTTCAAGTCATGCGAACGATGCTATTGTCCGACTGGATAATCTCCTTGATATTAAAATTTAAGTTCGATCATTATCCTTCGAATCATTTCCAACATCAATTTCCTCAAACCCGAATTCACGTATCGTTCATCCGTCCATCTTAAGTCATCGACCAACGTATTTCTTCGATTCGCGTCATTTCTTGCTAACTCAAATCATCGAGCAACATTCAATCCAATCCTTAAAGTCATTGCGTAACTTCAATATTCAACTTTTCATGCATGCTATCTTTCCATCATGCTAACTTTTTCTATACGATCCACTTATCAAACTTTATGACAACAACTCACTCAATCTAAGGCTTTGCATAATACGATGCTTGCTAATAGACTCATCGACACCCTATATCCTCAATTGATCGATCGACATTCCTGAGGCTATCGCATACACTACTCAGAAATGAAGTCATTCAACAAATTCTCAAAACTATCATTCGAATCAAAATCGACTTTTTCGAATCCCATTCGAACCATTCCTCTACTTCCAAGCATGCTCATCTATATCACATCGACGATACCATCACTCGATAGCACCCCTATCGATAGTCATCTCATTTACTCAATCAAGTTCAACTCATTCTAGCTCGAAACATTACGAATTTTGCACTCGACTTTGCTATGGTCGACACAATCCTTGGTGTATATGTCCAGCCCGACTTAGCCAACCGTGCTTACGTAAATCATCTTTTTGTTTTATCAAATACTGTTTTCCTACGTTTTACAAAATAGATAGACTTATTGTATGGACATCCATGGGACATTTGAGAGAGAGCGCACCAACGATATCAACTTACGGAAGCACAATTCAGAGTTTACGAAAATAACAGAGTTAAAGAATTCAATCGATAGTCCAAGTACATAAAGCCGTGCTCTGATACCATTATGTCATGTCCCGCTCCCGTAGGAGCGATCGTCCTCGCTAAGGCGTGATGCCGCACGAGCCTAGATTGCGCTCGTGCAAGACGGGTTCCATAACGGCCGATTTCAGCGGCTGCGACGGTGTCGTCGCACAGAAGTCCCATGCAGAGACATTGAATAGCAGCAGCAGAAATTTGAATCAAAACACAAGTTATTCAAAGAAGCTCTTTATTGATATTGAAATAAGGATTACAAAGGGCGCAAGGCCATGATTACAAGTCTCTCAAGCTCACTTTTCTCTTATTATGTAATGACCATTGTTTGTATCACGTATCTCGGTATACATGTACATATTTAGACTCGTAATTGCATGTTTCCTTGGTTGGTTCGACCCAACTTGACTTGGTTCGGCTTGGTTTGCATGGTTCGGTTTTATGTGAACCACTCCCACCTACCACCACTTTCATTAAATATCCCACCTACCACCACCCTCTTCATTAAATATCCCACTAACCTTTTTCTCTCTTCATTACTTCTTCTCCACCATTACTTCTTCAACCACCAGAGAGAGAAAGAGAGAGGGAGAGCTTAGGCAAGTGCATGTTGCTTCATGGAGGAAGTCCATTTTTATTGTTCCATTGTCTTCCTCATGAGTTTTTAACCCACTTTAGTACTTGGCATTTTTTATTTCCATGGTTAAATTCTTGATCTAGCTTTGTGGTATTTTCGGTTTCTAAAATTCTGGATCTATCAAACTTGCATATTTGCTAGTTGAGGACCCCATGATTGCAGGAAATTTCATTTGGTCCAAATTCGACCTATGGAAATTTTGCTGAGCCGCATGGGCATTTCAGCACTCAGCCGCATGGCCATTTCACCTTTTAAAATCTTGGCAGCATGCAAATACAAAAGCCAGTCGCATAAGCATTCAGGAGTGCATTAATGCATTACTCTAATAAGTGAGCCGCATATAGCTTAGGAATATTTAGTCTGTATATTTCTTTAACATATTTTAATGCATGCTTTTAGTTAATGCATATTAATGCATGTTTTTAATAAATTAATGCATGAGCTTTTGTATGCATTTAGCATGCAAGCTCACGTAAGGAGCCGCATATGCTTCCTTAGGAATGTATGAGCTTTTGTATGCATTTAGCATGCAAGCTCACGTAATGAGCCGCATAGGCTTTAAAGAAAGCATTTAATGCACTTTTTCTTATAATACATTTTTCCATGCATTCTTTCTTAATGCATTTTTTTCATGCATTTTCCTAAGGAATGCTGAGCTAGTCGCATGGGTTCTGGAGGCTTATTCCTAAAGGCATTACCTAATGCAATATTAATCCATTCTTAATGCTTTTGTCCTTATTTGCTTTATGCTTTGGTTAAAGCATTTTTGTCCTTATATGCTTTGGTTAAAGCATCCTGGAGAGGGCTAGCCGCATAGCTTCCTAAGGCTTAAATTAATACATTACTTTAATGCTTTATGCATTTAAGACCCTAATATTTCATATATTGTATGCTTTATGCACTTAAGGCCTTAATAGTTGTATTCATGCTTTAATACACCTTCTTGGAAGGCCAGCCGCATATGCTTTAATGCATTTACTTTAATGCATTTGCTTTACTGCATTTTTCCTTAGCACAGCCGCATAGCATTTGCTTTGGTGCATTTCATTTGCTTTAATGCATTTCTTTTGCTTTAATGCATTTGGCTTAGGAATTCTCTAATACAACCCTTAATACATTTCCTTAATGCACTTCTCAGCAGCTAGCCGCATATGGCCTAAGGAATCCGCCAGCCGCATACCAATAGCGAGCCATATTAATTTGTATATTTATATATTTTGCTAGCCGCATGAACGTATTTAATGGCTTAGCCGCATGAGCTAGTGACTGCTGGCCGCATGGAAATTTTCGAGCCGCATAAGTCCCCCACAGCCCTTGTCCTTTTTAATATTTAGTTATTATATGTGCACTTGTGCTAAAATTAATTATTCCAGGACACGATGGTGACCCGTTGTGGTGTACTTTTGACATGACATGATAGTGGCCCGACGCGACGCACTCCTGACAGTAAACATGACATGACAAGATTGGATGGCCTGGACACCGTGGATGATTGTGTTTGTACAATTGAACCGGTAATGTTTGCATCATGTCTAGGACAGGGATCCCTGTTTACCACGGTTAGGGATACCTGCTGTAAATGGCTAAGGCTAAAAACTAGAATAATTCAGTAGTCATGAGAGATTTTGTCAGCTACAGGCAATCCCGTTATCCCGGCCACTATTGTGGGACTTACAGCCTGCCAACGAGTAGGGCATAAGTCCAAACTCACTGATATATGGAAAGAACGATGTACTGCTTAATGAACCCAAGTCGCTTGGATAACTTGGATTAGCTGCAGGGCTTGTGGCTGGAGGAACATCTCACTGCATGAATGTGAAAACCTTAGTTAGCTATGTAGAAAGCCGTAGTCACTGATTGGCCGGGAGCGATTGTATGGTGTGGTTTCAGTGCTCGATTATTGCAAGCTGGATCACATGATTTTCACTCTTAACAATAAAGATCAGAGGCTAAGTTCGGTTCAGGCGAAGGGTTACAACCCCGATCCTTGTTTGGTTTAAGGGTTGTAACCTGGCTCCCGGAGCAGTTCTAAGTCCTCTCTTCGTTTATTGTATTATTGTACCCCACGTCATGCTTGTAAAGTTTTACCTTATTAACAAGATTCGGAGACGGAGTTCTATTCAAGTGAAGGGTTACAACCCCGGTCCTTGTTTGGTTTAAGGGTTGTGACCCGGCTACTTGAATGGTTCCCTCGTGCTCCATTTTGATGGTTGTTATTCTTTTACTTCAAGTTCTTTTAACTGCTTTAATATCATTTTTTGATGTGCTGGTTTTAGTTCTTAAGTGGAGCCTCCTTTGTGGCACTTGCTCTTTCTGGGATCTGACCCAGCTGGTTTTGTGTGGCCAGATTTCGGAGCAGCTTCAGAGGATCTACCTACCTTCCAGCCCGATTGTGACCATCAGGCGTGACCAGGGCAACGAGTGGGTTTATTTTGCTCTCCCACTCTATTATAAAATTTCATTTTGAGACGTTTAGCCGGCGAGCACCTGTTAGCTCATATTGCATACCCTATTATTGTCTGCCTACGGGCTGTAGCATGATTGACATATCCTAGGGTTGATCATGTATGACTAAACTCTTGCTAGTCCTCATATTTTGTAACGACTAGCTTCATGATCAGCGAGATATGTAATGTTTGGGACGCCTTACTATTGTATATTTGGTGATCTTACATCTTGTAACTTTACTCGCTTGCTTGAGATTGAGACAATTAGGCTTGTTATTGACCATAGGAGACTGATGGATTATAGTTAAACCCTCATGTATCTAGACAGCCGTGACCGTATAGTGGGGTGGATTCCATTTTATTATACGTAGCTGGCTATGTATGCTTCCGCTCTCCAGTATTCTGGTTCTGGGGCGTTACATGGTTTAAGTGGTGGCCCATGCAGGTCTTATAAATCAAGATATGTGAGGGTTTACTGAATAGATGTCTCAATCAGCACTCGTCCTTGATCTCTGCCCGACTTTTCTAATCCCTGGGATTCTCGACCTGATCACATGCTTGTATCGTTGACCTGTCTGGGTCCTTCCTTATTGTTCCCTATGTCGTCTTCTTCAGCGGCATTGTTCCTGGACCTGCCAATCAGCAAGGCGAAGCGCTTCCCGTGGACCAGCAGCAATAAGAAGACCAGGCCCAGCACTCAGGAGCAGCCTCCCGGGCCATGCCTTCCGGAGATCCAGAACCCCCGGTGCAGTCAGCCCAGCCCGCGATGCAGGATGATGGAGCCTTAGTTGGATTTATCAGGGAGTTGCTTGCATCTCAGGACCGTCGAGGAGATGCCTTGCATCAGGCAGTGGCAGATGCTCTGGGAAGAGGTGGACATCATGGGAGCAGTGCAGCGAACGGTTTCAAGTGCCTGAACCCCCCATTCTTCGATGGCAGCGAAGATGCTATCGCTGCTGATGCGTGGCTTCAGGACACGGAGGTGATATTAGAAGCAGCAAAGACCCCAGAAGATGAGAAGGTGGCCGTGGTGCGCCTGCAGTTATTAGATCTAGCCCGCAGTTGGTGGGCGGCTCAGGCCGTTGGGCTAGCGGCGCCTATTGCTTGGGCAGTATTCCGTGAGAGGTTCCAGACCAAGTATGTCACGCCTCGCTTCCGTAGGAGCGATCGTCCTCGCTAAGGCGTGATGCCGCACGAGCCTAGATTGCGCTCGTGCAAGCCGGGTTCCATAACGGTCGATTACAGCGGCTGCGACGGGGTCGTCGCACAGAAGTCCCAAGCAGAGAAATTGAACACGCAGCGAAAATTTAACAAACACAAGTTATTCAAAGAAGCTCTTTTATTGATATTGAAACAACGGTTACATTGGGGGCACAAGGCCAAGATTACAATCACTCAAATACACTCGTCTCATATTACAAATCGCTCAGCTCTCTCTCATCTCTCAATACATATTTGTCGATCCAGCGAAAGCTTCGGAAGGCGATGTCCATACATTATGTCCCGTATAAGTCTTCGAATCCATGCGGCCGTACGCTTCGAATCGCCAAGGAACTCCGTGCCTCGACGCATCCAAGCGAGCTCCGCGCCACGAGCTTCTACCTGTGCCTGCACATGGAAACTGTGTGGGTGTCAGTACTCAACTATACTGGTGGAGTGAGCTCCTCGCCCACCCATACAAAACCGACACATTTATTTTACTTTGTGCAATACAAGCCCCTTTTACGATTGTCTTTCTAGTCTTGCCTTAGGATCGATTTTAGGACCGACGCTCGGCCTATTTAGTATCTTTAGACCATCTCCGTGCCTTGCACTAATAACGTACCCATACTTTGCCTCTAGACCTTTCTCGTGCTTGCATTGTCAACGTACCGACTCATACTTATCTTTCGTACCATACTCTTGGACGTAACGATTAGGTCGTGTCAAATACTTGCCCGTGCCTCAAACATCGAGGCTATGCCTCGCAGCGTAACCTGGCTTATCCAAACTCACCTTACGGCCCTTCTCGACTTAACGCGCAACGACTAACCAAATTTGTGGAACCAGTGTTGAGAACTCAAGTACGACGCCATATCTCGTGCCGAAGCACGTGTCTTCACGTATAGTCGAATCGTAGTGCTTTATAATACTTTGGTGCAACCGAGCACACATTTCCCCATTCAACGCATACCGTACTTACACTTCCTTTGTTATGACCGACACCGTGCATGCGGATTCGCCGCTTAGCACGCCAAATATCTATATGAAAGGCCACTGGCATGACAAGCCATCGCAGACATAGCTCGGGTAGGCGGCGGGTCCTTCAGCGCAGGTAGCGAGCCCCGTTGAAAGCTCCCGACTACCCACGCAATAAAAGCATGCGCTGCTATAACGTCTACCTCCTAGGACGACTGGGCCCGGTGCCCCGGCGTATAACCAGTCTAGGCAAAAATCCTTGTCGACAAGGTGTCCAATGACCACGCACCTACGAGACATCTAGACTCACATAAATGCATGGCCTAATTTGTTGGTACGACTGGAACTATACTTAGCAACTCGTGCTCTGAACCACCCTTTGCATTACGTGCATCGGGGCCGCGAGACCCCCAACCGAGGGACCGCCTCGGACTTCTTAACGTGGATAGGAACGCGAGACTCCCAACCGAGGGACCGCCTCGAAACACCTTAACGTGGATAGGAACGCGAGACTCCCAACCTAGGGACGGCCTCGAAACACCTTAACGTGGATAGGAACGCGAGGCTCCCAACCGAGGGATCGCCTCGAACTTCTTTGAACTCGAGGGAACGACTACTACGTAGCCTTCCAACTTAACTTGAACAAAATGTGTTCCTTAAGTGCCATGGACCGTGGCTAACTTTACATCGTGCCACCCGTGGCTCGTGCCTTTAACTGACTTTTGTCCTACGCGACGCTATCACCCAAGTCATACGTTATATGACGGCCCTTGAGATCGTGGGACTATTTAACTTGACAACTGCAGAAAGAGCGGGACGACACTTGGAATGGCTTAGGTCGATCGGTATAACTTTGCCTAACTTACTCAAGCCTACAACTTAACCCGAAGGACAAGCCAAGGCTATGCCAAGCCTTGCACAGTGGAAACGAGCATGCTTTAACCAGCATTTACGCGGGCGACGCCTATGACTTAGACTAATTCATCGTTTGTGTCGAATACCAACTTTCCTTCTCCCAAGCCGCGGGATGAAGGATCGAGTGTCGTTTTCAAAGCACACCGTGCATCAACTCTAATCCGACCGTCGAACGTTTTCTATGTTCTAAACTCGATTCGATCCGTCGGGATAATTCCCTTTAGCTATGTGGATTCGTCTCTTTTATTATTAAGCCTACTTGTGCAAGTTGAAAACACGAATTATTAAGTGAAGGCTGAGATGAGACAAGTTCACCGAAACTACCCCACCTGAGCGATGTCTTCGAGTCGCCGTTGTAAGGCCAAGTCCGAACGCCGTCGACGTTTCGATTCCTCCGATTGACTTTGCGGGACAGGGCACTACAAAGTACTTCGATGCGGTGGCTCGGTACGATCTACAGACCAAGTTCACCAATTTGAAGCAGATGGACAGGACGGTCGATGGGTACGCAGCCGAGTTTTCTAGGCTTAGTCGGTTTACTCCCACCTTGGTGGCGACCGAGTTCGATAGAGCCCAGCGATTTCAACAGGGACTCCACCAGGAGATTTTGCTGGCAGTGGAGCAGTTCGAGCATCAGACTTTTGATACGGTATTGAGGGAAGCTAGGAGGCATGAGTATACCTCCCAGAGGATTGTGGACAGGACCGGAGGTCGAAAACGATCTCACGGCCAGATGAATCAGTCGTCAGCCCCAGCCCCGGCAGCTAGAACTTTGACCATTGGAGCTCCGAGAAGGGCAGCTTCAGTTACGTCGGTTCAGCATTCAACCCCGATGCACCCTCAGCAGCAGAAGCTGAAGCAGTCTTCCCCCATGGGCTGCTCTTATTATGGGAAGCCTGGACATGTTGTTTCAGAGTGTCGCAAGGCTCGAGGATTGTGTTTGCTTTGTGGAGCGCCAGACCACAAGGTAGGATCCTGCCCGTTCAGGACTGACTCATCACCAGCCGGGACCAGTTCATTAGTGAGGGGACCAGCCCCAGTACCAGTCCAGCAGCAGTTTTCTTCCCCGAGGCCGTTGCCGACGCAGACCCAGGCTTTTCATCAGCAAAGGCCTCAGCGGTTTGCCCAGGTGCATGCCTAGAATAGGCAACGAGGATTCCAACAGAGAGGACCGGCACCCAGAGGACATGGTCAAGTGTTGGCTTTGACCATGGGAGAAGAAGGAGTGGCACCAGATGAGGTAGTGGCAGGTACTATTCTCGTCAACACATTTCCCGCTTCAGTGTTATTTGATTCTGGTGTATCGCATTCATTCATGTCTGCACGATTCGCGACATGGATAGGACTGGAGCCCGAGTCGTTATCAGTAAGGCTCAATATACTTACTGGTAATGGTCTTGTGGGAGTAGATAGAGTATTTTCCTCGTGTCGAATCGTGGTTAGTGGTAGAGAGTTTTCCGCTAGGCTGATAGAATTCCCGATGGCCGATTATGATGTGGTCTTAAGGGATGGATTGGTTGAGTGACCAGTATGCTAGGATAGACTGCCATATTGGCAGAGTTGTTTTTAGCTTTCCAGGCGAGCCGGAGTTTTCCTTTTCTCGAGGCGAAGTTGAACCTTCTCCTCCAGTATTACGGATGGCTGTAGCAGCAGTACAGTTACCCCGGATAGTCGAGGAATTTCCGGATGTTTTTCCGAAAGAGCTTACAGGAATGCCGCCAGAACGAAAGATCGAGTTTACTATTGACTTGATTTCCGGGACAGCACCAGTGTCAGAGAGAGTCTACAGGATGGCGCCGTCAGAATTGGAGATATTGTACAAGATGATTAAAGAACTCCGGACCAAGGGATTCATTTGTGCAAGTGGATCACCTTGGGGAGCCCCGATGCTTCTTGTGAAAAAGAAGAATGGTATGTCCAGATTATGTGTTGACTATCGTACCTTGAACTCAGTGACAATCAAGAACAGATATCCTCTCCCCAGGATAGATGACTTGTTTGATCAACTCAGAGGAGCGACAGTATTCTCGAAGATTGATTTGCGGTCAAGGTACCACCAAATCAGAGTCAGAGAGCAGGACATCCCGAAGACAGCCTTCAGATCCAGATATGGGCATTGGGAGTTCCTTGTTATGCCCTTTGGAGCGACCAGTACGCCGGCTATATTCATGGACCTCATAAATCGTATCTTCATGCCTTATTTGGATCAGTTCGTGATCTTGTTCATAGACAATATCCTGGTCTACAGCAAGAGTGAAGCAGAGCATGAGCAGCATCTCAAAGTTGTCCTCCAGATTCTTCGAGAGCACCAGTTGTATGCCAAGTTCAGTAAATGTGAGTTCTGGCTCGATCACATTTCATACTTGGGTCATATCATTACCAAGGGTGGAGTGGAAGTGGATCCCCAGAAGATAGTGGCTATCGAAACCTGGCCAGTGTCCCCGCACAGTTGCAGAAGTTCACAGTTTTCTTGGATTAGCCGGCTATTACCGAAGATTCGTTTCGAACTTTACTCGGATTTCAGCGCCATTAACACAGTTGACCCGCAAGGATGTGTAGTTTGCTTGGACAATAGAGTGTCAGGAATCTTTTGAGAAGCTGAAGCGATGCTTGATGACGGCACCCGTTCTCACACTTCCAGATGGGACCGGAGGATTTTCAGTGTACTGTGACGCTTCAGGAAAGGGTTTAGGATATGTTTTGATGCAGCATGGAAAGGTAGTAGCTTATGCATCACGTCAACTTCGTGATCATGAGAGGAATTACCCAATCCATGACTTGGAATTGGAAGCTGTAGTGTTTGCACTTAAGTTGTGGAGACACTACCTGTATGGAGATAGGGTGGATATTTTCACCGAACACAAGAGCCTGAAGTATGTGTTCACTCAGAAGGACCTTAATATGCATCAGAGAAGGTGGCTAGAGCTACTTGTAGATTATGATGTCAACCTGCAGTATCATCCTGGGAAGGCCAACGTTGTTGCAGATGCGTTGAGCAGGAGAGCCAGAGTTTATCTTCTGACAGCGCAACCAGAGTTGTTAGCAGATCTTCAGAAGATGGATATAGAAGTTGTCCTTTCTACCAATGTGGCATTGATGGCCAGCATACAAGTACAGTCCAGTATAGTTGAGAGGATCAAGATAGCTCAGTCCTCCGATTCTAAGCTTCAGCGGCTTAGAGCAGAATGTGAAACAGGATGACGACCAGAATTATGCATTCACGAAGACGGTATACTTCGACATGGTAAGCGTCTTTGTATACCCAGTGGAGATATTAGACAGGAGGTGATGGCGGAGGCTCACAGTTCTCAGTATTCGATTCATTCCGGTGGCACGAAGATGTACCGAGATATCCGTCAGCACTTTTGGTGGAATGGCATGAAGAGAGAGATAGCTCGGTTTGTCTCTCGGTGTTTGGTTTGCCAACAAGTCAAAGATGAACACCAGAGGCCAGCTGGACTTCTTCAGCCCTTACCGATTCCAGAATGGAAGTGGGAACATATAACCATGGATTTTGTGACTGGATTACCTAGATCTCCAGCAGGTAGAGATACTATTTGGGTTATAGTTGACAGGCTCACGAAGGTGGCTCACTTTCTTCAATTCAGAGTGGGTCAATCGACAACTCAGCTAGCAGAGATGTATTTTCGGCCGATTGTCAGATTCCACGGTATACCAGTCAGTATCACCTCGGATCGGGATTCGAGATTTACGTCGCACTTTTGGCGTAGCTTACAAGAGAGTTTGGGAACTCACCTCCAGTTCAGCTCAGCTTATCACCCGCAGACAGATGGTCAGTCGGAGCGCACGATCCAGACTCTTGAGGATATGTTGAGATCTTGTACACTCGACTTGGTGGTTCGTAGGAAGATCACCTAAATCTGGTGGAGTTTTCGTACAATAACAGTTTCCAAGCTAGTATCCAGATGGCACCGTTCGAGGCACTGTTTGGTAGGAAGTACAGATCTCCACTAGCATGGGACGATGTGGGAGAGAGGCAGATGCTTGGTCCAGAGATGATCGCTCAGACCGTTGAAGTGGTCAGAAGAGTCAGAGATCATCTTCGAGTTGCCCAAGATCGCCAGCGTCATTGGGCCGATTCTCATCGACGTCCTCTTGAGTTTTCTGTCGGCGACCATATATTCCTGAGGATTTTCCCTAACCGCAGCGTCATTCGTTTCGTCGTACGGGGAAAGCTTAGTCCTAGGAATATAGGGCCGTTCGATATTCTTGAGCGAGTAGGAGACGTATGCTATCGTCTCGCTCTTCCGCCATCTCTGAGTGAGGTACATGACGTGTTCCACGTATCCCAACTACGACGGTATATCTCGGACCCGAGCCACATCCTGGATCATTCGGAATTGGTTGTTGGTACCAATCTTTCGTATGAGGAGAGGCCCGTATCCATATTGGACTAAAGAGAGAAGATACTCAAGAACAAGACTATCAAGTTAGTCCGTGTTGCTTGGGGTCATCACTCTTTAGGAGAGTCAACGTGGAGCGTGAGGATGATATCCGATCGCGATATTCCGACCTGTTTGACTCATGAGGTATAATATCCTTCTTATGCCTCATTTCTTCGATTCATTGCTTGCATGAATGATTGTTTGATTGCTTAACTAGTATAGCTTGCCTGTGAGTAGTATAGCTTGTCCTTGCATCTCTAGCCACTTGATTAAATTTCGAGGACAGAATTCTTTTAAGGTGGGTAGAGTTGTAATGACCATTGTTCGTATCACGTATCTCGGTATACGTGTACGTATTTAGACCCATAATTGCATGTTTCCTTGGTTGGTTCGGCCCAACTTGACTTGGTTAGGCTTGGTTTGCATGGTTCGGTTTTATGTGAACCACTCCCACCTACCACCACCCTCTTCATTAAATATCCCACTAACCTTTCTCTCTCTTCATTACTTCTTCTCCACCATTGCTTCTTCAACCACCAGAGAGAGAAAGAGAGAGGGAGAGCTTAGGCAAGTACATCTTGCTTCATGGAGGAAGTCCATTTTTATTGTTCCATTGTCTTCCTCATGAGTTTTTAACCCACTTTAGTACTTGACATTTTTCATTTCCATGGTTAAATTCTTGTAGATCTAGCTTTGTGGTATTTTCGGTTTCTAAAATTTTGGATCTATCAAACTTGTATATTTTCTAGTTGAGGACCCCATGATTGCAAAAAATTTTGTTTGGTCCAAATTCGACCTATGGAAATTTTGTTGAGCCGCATGGGCATTTCAGCACTCAGCCGCATGGCCATTTCACCTTTTAAAATCTTGGCAGCATGCAAATGCAAAAGCCAGCCGCATAAGCATTCAGGAGTGCATTAATGCATTACTCTAATAAGTGAGCCGCATATAACTTAGGAATATTTAGTTAGTGCATTTCTTTAACATATTTTAATGCATGCTTTTAGTTAATGCATATTAATGCATGTTTTTAATAAATTAATGCATGAGCTTTTGTATGTATTTAGCATGCAAGCTCATGTAAGGAGCCGCATATGCTTCCTTAGGAATGCATGAGCTTTTGTATGCATTTAGCATGCAAGCACACGTAATGAGCTGCATAGGCTTTAAAGAAAGCATTTAATGCACTTTTTCTTATAATGCATTTTTCCATGCATTCTTTCTTAATGCATTTTTCCATGCATTTTCCTAAGGATTGCTGAGCTAGCCGCATGGGTTCTGGAGGCTTATTCCTAAAGGCATTACTTAATGCAATATTAATCCATTCTTAATGCTTTTGTCCTTATTTGCTTTATGCTTTGGTTAAAGCATTTTTGTCCTTATATGCTTTGGTTAAAGCATCCTGGAGAGGGCTAGCCGCATAGCTTCCTAAGGCTTAAATTAATACATTACTTTAATGTTTTATGCATTTAAGACCCTAATATTTCATATATTGTATGCTTTATGCACTTAAGGCCTTAATAGTTGTATTCATGCTTTAATACACCTTCTTGGAAGGCCAGCCGCATATGCTTTAATGCATTTACTTTAATGCATTTGCTTTAATGCATTTTTCCCTAGCACAGCCGCATAGCATTTGCTTTGGTGCATTCCATTTGCTTTAATGCATTTCCTTTGCTTTAATGCATTTGGCTTAGGAATTCTCTAATACAACCCTTAATACATTTCCTTAATGCACTTCTCAGCAGCTAGCCGCATATGGCCTGAGGAATCCGTCAGCCGCATACCAATAGCGAGCCGTATTAATTTACATATTTATATATTTTGCTAGCCGCATGAACGTATTTAATGGCTTAGCCGCATGAGCTAGTGACTGTTGGCCGCATAGAAATTTTCGACCCGCATAAGTCCCCCACAGCCCTTGCCCCTTTAATATTTAATTATTATATGTGTACTTGTGCTAAAATTAATTATTCCTGGACAAGATGGTGACCCGTTGTGGTGCACTTTTGACATGACATGATAGTTGCCCGAGCGGCGCACTCCTGACGGTGAACATGACATGACAAGATTGGATGGCCTGGACACCGTAGATGATTGTATTTGTACAATTGAACCGATAATATTTGCATCATGTCTAGGACAGGGATCCCTGAGTACCACGGTCAGGGGTACCTGCTGTAAATGGTTAAGGCTAAAAACTAGATTAATTCAGTAGTCATGAGAGATTTTCCCAACTACAGGCAATCCCGTTATCCCGGCCACTATTTTGGGACTTGCAGCGTGTCGACGAGTAGGGCACAAGTCCAAACTCACTGATATATGGAAAGAACGATGTACTGCTTAATGAACCCAAGTTGCCTGGATAACTTGGATTAATTGCAGGGCTTGTGGCTGGAGGAACATCTCACTGCATGAATGTGAAAACCCTAGTTAGCTAATGTAGAAAGCCATAGTCACTGATTGGCTGGGAGCGATTGTATGGTGTGGTTTCAATGCTCGATTATTGCAAGCTGGATCACATGATTGTCACTCTTAACAATAAAGATCAGAGGCTAAGTTCGGTTCAGGCGAAGGGTTACAACCCCAATCCTTGTTTGGTTTAAGGGTTGTAACCTGGCTCCCGGAGCAGTTCTAAGTCCTCTCTTCGTTTATTGTATTATTGCACCCCAAGTCATGCTTGTAAAGTTTTACCTTATCAACAAGATTCGGAGACGGAGTTCTATTCAAGTGAAGGGTTACAACCCCGGTCCTTGTTTGGTTTAAGGGTTGTGACCCGGCTACTTGAATGGTTCCCTCGTGCTCCATTTTGATGGTTGTTATTCTTTTACTTCAAGTTCTTTTAACTGCTTTAATATCATTTTTTGATGTGCTGGTTTTAGTTCTTAAGTGGAGCCTCCTTTGTGGCACTTTCTCTTTCTGGGATCTGATCCAGCTGGTTTTGTGTGGCCAGATTTTGGAGCAGCTTCAGAGGATCTACCTACCTTCCAGCCCGATTGTGACCATCAGGCGTGACCAGGGCAACGAGTGGATTTATTTTGCTCTCCCACTCTATTGTAAAAT
Source organism: Iris pallida (assembly GCA_029216955.1). Taxonomy (NCBI): domain Eukaryota; kingdom Viridiplantae; phylum Streptophyta; class Magnoliopsida; order Asparagales; family Iridaceae; genus Iris; species Iris pallida. The sequence continues at coordinate 12,317,270 of JANAVB010005796.1, read as the reverse complement.
TTTATTTTGAGGCGTTTAGCCGGCGAGCACCTGTTAGCTCGTATTGTATACCCTATTATTGTCTGCCTACGGGCTGTAGCATGATTGACAGATCCTAGGGTTGATCATGTATGACTAAACTCTTGCTAGTCCTCACATTTTGTAACGACTAGCTTCATGATCAGCTGGATATGTAATATTTGGGACGCCTTACTATTGTATATTTGGTGATCTTACATCTTGTAACTTTACTCGCTTGCTTGAGATTGAGACAATTAGGCTTATTATTGACCATAGGAGACTGATGGATTGTAGTTAAACCCTCATGTATCTAGACAGCCGTGACCGTATAGTGGGGTGGATTCCATTTCATTATACGTAGCTGGCTATGTATGCCCCCGCTCTCCAGTATTCTGGTTCTGGGGCGTTACATATTACAAGTTCACTCTGCTCTCTCTCATCTCTCAATACATGTCTTGGACCAGCGGATGCTTCGGAAGGCGACGTCCATACATTATATTCCGTATAAGTCTTGAATCCATTCGGCCGCACGTTTCGAACTGCCAAGGAACTCCGTGCCTCGACGCATCCAAGCGAGCTCCGCGCCACGAGCTTCTACCTGTGCCTGCACATGTAAACAAAGTGGGTGTCAGTACTCAACTGTGCTGGAGGAATGAGCTCCTCGCCCACCCATAAAAAACCGACATGTCGATGGTACTTTTGTACAACATATCCCTTTTTACGATTGTCTTTCTATTCTTGTCTTAGGATCCATTATGCTAGGATAGACTGCCATGTTGGCAGAGTTGCCTTTAGTATTCCCGGAGAGCCAGAGTTTTTATTTTCCAGAGACACAGTAGAGCCATCTCCTCCAGTATTACGGATGGCAGTAGCAGCAGTGCAGTTGCCCCGGATAGTTGAAGAGTTTCCAGATGTCTTCCCAGAGGAACTTCCAGGGATGCCACCAGAGCGGAAGATCAAGTTCACCATTGACTTGATTCCTGGGACAGCACCAGTATCAGAGCGAGTCTACAGAATAGCGCCTTCAGAGTTGGAGATTTTGTACAAAATGATTGAAGAACTTAGAACCAAGGGATTCATTCGTGCTAGTGGATCGCCTTGGGGAGCCCCGATGCTTCTTGTGAAAAAGAAGGATGGTACGTCCAGGTTATGTGTTGATTACCGTACCTTGAACTCAGTGACAATCAAGAACAGATACCCTCTTCCAAGGATAGATGACTTGTTTGATCAACTCAAAGGGGCTTCAGTTTTCTTGAAGATAGACTTGCGGTCAGGATACCACCAGATCAGAGTCAGAGAGCAGGACATCCCGAAGACGACGTTCAGATCGAGGTACGGGCATTGGGAGTTTCTAGTTATGCCCTTTGGAGCGACCAATGCACCGGCAGTGTTCATGGACCTCATGAACCGTATTTTCATGCCTTACTTGGATCAGTTTGTGATAGTATTCCTTGATGACATCCTGGTCTACAGCAAGAGTGAAGCAGAGCACGAGCAGCATCTCAGAGTTGTCCTCCAGATTCTCAGAGAGCACCAGTTGTACGCCAAGTTCAGTAAATACGAGTTCTGGCTCGATCGTATTTCTTACTTGGGTCACATCATTACCAGAGGAGGAGTGGAAGTGGATCCCCAGAAGATTGTGGCTATCGAGGCATGGCCAGTACCCAGCTCAGTGGCACAAGTTCGCAGCTTTCTTGGATTGGCCGGCTACTACCGGCGGTTCGTCTCTGATTTTGCAAGGATTTTAGCGCCGATGACCCAGCTGACCCGCAAGGATGTGCCGTTCGTTTGGACAGCAGAATGTCAGGAATCATTTGAGAAGTTGAAGCGAGATTTGATAACGGCTCCCATTATCACACTTCCAGATGGGACCGGAGGATTCACAGTTTATTACGACGCTTCAGGCAGAGGATTGGGATGTGTTTTGATGCAGCATGGAAAGGTGATTGCTTATATGTCACGTCAACTCCGTGATCATGAGAAGAATTACCCGACCCACGACTTGGAGCTAGCAGCAGTAGTATTTGCACTTAAGTTGTGGAGGCACTACTTGTACGGAGACAGAGTGGAGATATTTACTGATCATAAGAGCCTGAAGTATGTTTTCACCCAGAAGGATCTTAATATGCGGCAGAGAAGATGGCTCGAGCTACTTGTGGACTATGATGTGGACTTGCAGTATCACCCAGGGAAGGCCAACGTGGTAGCAGATGCGTTGAGCAGGAGAGCCGGAGTCTACCTTCTAACAGCGCAACCAGAGCTATTGGAAGATCTTCAGAAGATGGGAATTGAAGTGATTCTTCCTTCCAATGTGGCCTTGATGGCCAGCCTGCAGATTCAGTCCACCATAGTTGAGAGGATCCGGACAGCACAGTTAACAGATTCCAAGATTCAGCGGCTCAGAGCAGAGTGCGAGGCAGGACACAGGCCAGAGTTATGCATCCATGAAGATGGTACACTTCGACACGGCACGCGTCTTTGTGTACCCAGTAGAGATATCAGACATGAAGTCATGGCAGAGGCTCACAGTTCGCAGTATTCCATCCACCCAGGCAGCACGAAGATGTACCGAGATATTCGTCAACACTTTTGGTGGAATGGTATGAAGAGGGAGATAGCCCGGTATGTCTCTCGATGTTTGGTTTGCTAACAAGTCAAGACTGAACATCAGAGGCCAGCTGGACTTCTTCAACCTTTACCGATCCCAGAATGGAAATGGGAACACATAACCATAGATTTCGTGACTGGGTTACCCAGATCTCCGGCAGGCAGAGATGCTATTTGGGTTATTGTAGACAGGCTTACCAAAGTGGCATACTTTCTTCCATTTAGAGTTGGACAGTCGACGGCGCAGCTGGCAGAGATGTATCTCAGGCAGATCGTCCGACTTCACGGAGTGCCAGTCAGCATAGTATCAGACAGGGATACGAGATTCATATCGCACTTCTGGCGCAGTCTTCATCAAAGTTTGGGGACTCGTCTCAAGTTCAGCTCAGCGTATCATCCGCAGACAGATAGGCAGTCAGAGCGTACTATACAACTCTTGAAGATATGTTGCGGTCTTGTACCTTGACTTCGGTGGTTCGTAGGAGGATCACCTGCACCTGGAATTCTCGTACAACAATAGTTTTCAGGCCAGTATCCAGATGGCACCCTTCGAGGCTCTGTATGGTAGGAAGTGCAGATCCCCGTTAGCATGGGACGATGTCGGAGAGAGGCAGATGCTCGGTCCAGAACTGATTTCTCAGACGATTGAAGTGGTCAGGAGAGTCAGAGATCACCTCCGAGTTGCTCAGGATCGCCAGCGCCATTGGGCCGATGCTCATCGGCGTCCCTTAGAATTTGCCGTCGGCGACCATGTATTCCTTAGGATCTCTCCTACCCACGGTGTCATTCGTTTTGGTGTGGGGGAAAGCTTAGTCCTAGGTATATAGGGCCGTTCGATATTCTAGAGCGAGTAGGCGATGTGTCCTATCGTCTCGCTCTTCCGCCGTCGCTAAGTGAGGTACATGATGTATTCCATGTATCCCAATTAAGACGGTACATCCCGGACCCGAGCCATATCCTAGATTATTCGGAATTGGTTGTTGGTACCAACCTTTCGTATGAGGAGAGGCCCGTATCTATATTGGATCGGAGAGAAAAGACGCTCAAGAACAAGACTTAACTTAGTCCGTGTTGTTTGGGGTCATCACTCTCTAGGTGAGTCAACGTGGGAGCGTGAGGACGACATCCGATCGCGATATCCCTACCTGTTTGACTCATGAGGTATAATGTCTTTCTTATGCCTTACGCCTTCCCTTCCTTGCTTGCATTGTATGATTGTATGATTGAACTGCTTAGTGTAGCTTACCTGTGCTTAGTATAGCTTGTCGTGGCAATCTCTAGCTCCTTGATTAAATTCCGAGGATGGAATTCATTGAAGGTGGGTAGAGTTGTCAACCCCATTTTCTGTATTTCGTATTTGTACTCGTAATTTGATTTTGGCACGTATTTTATTTTCTCGACTTGTGGACTCGGTTTCTCGTAAATGGGTTTTGGACATGGCTTGGTTTTATTTTGTGGAGTTGGTTTGGTTTGGTTTGGTTCATCATGAGTGGAACACCTTAGCCTATTCTCCACCTCCATTCCATCACAACCACCCTCATTAAAACCTACCAACCTTTTCTCTCTCCTCCATAACTCCATTAATTTCTTACAACTTCTTCTTCTTCCTTCTTCCACACAACACACACCATAGGCAAGTGCACCTTGCCATCAAATAAGCACCACTTTTTATTTGTCCATTAACTAGATTAGGCCATAGAGAACAACTTTAGAACTTGACATTTTGTGATTTGGAGCTTTCATTCTTCTAGATCTAGGTTTTAACCATTTTCGAAAATCCTTGGTTTTGATCTATTAAACTTCGATTTTTGCATGTTTTGATGTTTCCATGTGGAAGAGAATTCAATTTTACTCAAGTTAGAACTTTGAAACTCTAGATTTGGTTTTGATTTGGCTAAGTTATGAAGATTTGAAGTTTTTGGTGTTCTTGAGGAGTTCATCTCAGCCTTGGTGAAGGCTCTCGGCCAGTGCTCTTTAGCACTTGACCGTTTGCGCACCCCGGCCTGTGCTCTTCAGCGCATGGCCGATTGCGTATAGGCTCAGCCAGTGCTTTGCGCTGCGCTGGATGTGCTGGCGCAAGCTAGCCATGCGCAAGCCAGCCATGCGCAAAGTAACCCCTGCGCACTGACCATTGTGCAGTCCATACTCTGCGCAGTCTACCCTTGCGCAATCCTTCCTTGCACAATCCAATTGATGCGCAAGGCATCCCCTGTGCCCCTTTAACCCTGTACCCCTTGACCCCCTGCGCAGTCTACCCTTGCGCAAGGTAACCCTTGCGCAAGGCAACTCTTGCGCAGCTCTTCCATGCGCAGTACATACCCTGCGCAGCCCAACCCCTGACCCCCCTGTACAACCTACTTGTCTATGATGAATTGTTTATTTCTTTAAGCTTGGCTCTTCTATAGCCCTATATATTGGTATTTATTTAGATATTTTACGCCCATTTTATATCCTTACGCCTTTTGTCATGAACTGATTTTACTTAATATGTTTGGAATGACTATTGTACATGGCTTGGTATGGCAAGGAACTAGCATAACACGACAGTGACCCGTAGTGGTGCACTCCTGACATGACCAACCTGACATGATAGTGGCCCGTCGTGGTGCGCTTCTGACAAGTACCCTGACATGATTTATCTTGATAACTTGATAGTGGCCCGTGGCGGCGCACTCCTGACTTGACTTGTAACTTGTAACTTGACTCGTATAATCAACTTGACACCGTGGGTGCTCCTGCTTGCTTGCTGGTACAATCCACTTGTCTTGTCGTCTTGTCTTGCATCATGTCTAGGACGTGACTTCCTGGGTACCACGGCCAGGGACTCGCGCTAAATTGGATTAGGCTAATTATTAGATCAAACTAGAACATGGAGAATTCCCAGTCACAGGCAATCTCGTTATCTGGGCGCTTTAATGGACTTGTAGCTTGCCGAGTAGAGCACATTTCCAGTACACTGTCATGTGTTGCACCCTCTAAGTCACCTAAGGGTACATTTGTCTCCCGGGCAATGTACCCACCTATAACTCTCAACCCGCGAAGGATAACTGGATAGTCTGCAGGGCTTGGGACTGGGAGTTTCTCACTTGCATCTTGTTAGTAATTAAGGCTTGTGATAACCCTAGTTAGTTAAAGTAGTAAGCCGTAGTAATTGCTTGGCCGCTTGTGAATGCATGATGTCCAGCCTTGTCTAAGTCTTGTCTAGCCCCTGTACCTGGAACTCTTGATCATGATTGTTTTACTTATCTCTAACGATAAATGGGTAGAGACAGTGAGCTATTCAGACGAAGGGCTACAATTCCAGTCCTTGTTTGGTTTAAGGATTGTAACCTGGCTCCGGAATGGTTCCACGTCCCTAGTCGTTTATCGCTCTGTGTACTTTTATTACTTGTACTTTCCTTTTATTCTTTATGTTCTGATATGCTGGCTTTTGTTCTTATTTGTGGCCTCCTTGTGGCACTTGCTCTTTCTGGGGTTTGACCCAGCTGGTTTTGTGTGGCCAGATTTCGGAGCAGCTTCCGAGGATCTACCAAGCTTCCAGCCCAATGGTGAACACTAGACGGAACCCGGGCTACGAGTGGGTTTTCCCTTTTTGTTTCATCCACTTATATGTAAATTTATTCTTTTGAGGCGTTTAGCCGACGAGCACCTGTTAGCTCGATGCATATTTACTTACTGTCTGCCTACGGGCTGTAAACATGATTAACAAATCCTAGGGTTGATCATGTATGACCGAACTTGCTAGTCCTATCTTTTGTACGACTAGCTTCATGATCATCCGATATGTAATTTGGGACGCCTTATATATATTTGATGCTCTAACATCTTGTAACTCTGTTAATTGCTTGAGATTGAGACAATAGGCTTGACCTTAAGAGACTGCTGGCTTGTAGTAAACCCTCATATCTAGACAGCCGTGACCGTATAGTTGAGATGTATTCTGTTTCAATATACGTAGCTGGCTATGTACGCCCCCGCTCTCCAGTATTCTGGTTCTGGGGCGTGACACTTACTCACGCCTACAACTTAACCCGAGGGACGAGCAAAGGCTATGCCAAGCCTTAGTTACGGAAGCGTGCATGCTTTATCGAGCATTTACGCGGACGACGCCTATGACTTAGGCTAATTCACAGTTTTGTGTTGAAGACTAACTTTCCTTCTCCCAAGCCACGGGACGAAGGACCGAGTGTCATTTTCAAAGCACGCCGTGCACCAACTCTAAGCCGACTGTTGGACCATTTCCATATTCTAACTCAATTCGACCCGTCGGGATTATTCCCTTAGCTATGTGGATTCGTCTCTTTTATTATCAAGCCTACTTGTGCAAGTTGAAAACATGCGATTTATTATGTGAAGGCTAAGATAAACAAGTTCACCGAAACTATCCACCTGAGCGAGCGGTCGCCTTGACCGAGCGATGTCTCCGAGTAGCAGTTGTAAGGCTAAGTCCGAACGCCGTCGGCGTTTCGATTCCACCGATTGACTGAGCGAGACGGGGCACTACAATTACTACTAAGTAAACCCTGGATATAATTATTAGACAATATTCCAAATGTGAGTTGCTTCAGCATCTTCAGGAGAGAGTGGAAAGTCAATATAGTTTTAACAAATACATACGTGAGGCTCAAAATTTCAGAACCCTAATCACCAATCACCAAGAGAATCTCAAAGAACAATTGATAAACCATTCTATTTTTTAGGAAACATAATCACCAAATCTCAAATCAAACCCTAATCACCAAATCCCTAAAATAATTTTTAAATTTTAAACAAAATATAATTTAGCAAGCAACCAAAACAACATCATTAAAAAACTAATAAAAATTGACCCAAAAAATTAAAAAATTCGAATAAATAGAAATCCATACCTATGAGATCCGAGCGAGAGAGAAGAGAGAGAGAGAGAGAGAGGAGAGAGAGGAGAGAGGAGAGGTGGAGAGGAGAGGACGAGTGAGAGGAGAGGGGAGGATCCGGGAGAGAGAGAGCTCCGAGCGAGAGATCCGAGTGAGAGAGAGAGATCGAGCTCCGAGCGAGAGAGAGATCCGAGCGAGACTCTCTCTTGAGAGAGAGAACGAAGAAGAAGAAGAAATGTGTGAAGAAGAGAGAGAGACTATCGGGATTTTAAAAAAAATTTAGTGGCAAAATGGTAAATAAGTTAATTTTTGGTTGAGTTTATTCCCAGGTAAAAAAAAAATATAACCACCTATTTGCTAGGGAATAGGTTTTCCATATTTCATGGGTAAACAATTTATCCAGGCATCCTTAATTCCTAGGATAAATTTGAATAAGACAGACCAAACATGGGAATTATTTTTCCATCCCAAATTTTTCCGGGCAAATTTTTATTTCTCGCGTACCAAACGGCTATGCGGAATACTATATAGCCGAGAATTCTATATTTCCGGGAATCAAATTCCAAGGAATTAAATTTCCTGGAAAATTACATTCCCATGTTTGGTGACAATATAAATATTCCCGGGAAAAAAATAATAATAATAACGAAAAAAAATGAACAAATATAAAAATCCTGGTAAAAACGATAAAAAATCGGTTAAAAACAAAAAAAAATGGTAAAAACGACAAAAAATTGATAAAAACGTCAAAATAATAAAAAACGATGAAAACGATAAAAAATCGGTTAAAACGACAAAAATGACCAAAAAGCGACAAAAAATGTATAAATGACAAAATAACAAAAAAAGGGTAAAAACGATAAAGATAAAAAGGGGTAAAAACGACAAAAATAGCCAAACACGACAAAGACGACATAAAATCGGTAAAAACGAAACAGAAACCAAAATGCGGCAAAACGACAAAAAACAACAAAAAAATCGGATAAAACGACAAAAAATGACAAAAATCGGTTAAAAACGTAGTATCTTTTCATCATTGTTCACATAGGAATGTTTTTATTATAGCAGTTCACCTTGGTTAAGAAAAGAGGAGTTGGTATTATAGATTAGTAATGTGAATAATTAATTTAGTTGCAAACTAGTGATGGAAGACTAGCACAAAACAATTAGCTAACATTTTTTTTATAATGTGCATTCATTAGCATTAAGTAAGAAGTTAAACACAATATTACTTACTTCATGTCAATATTTTGTGATGTCTAGCTATTGATTTCATGGTTGCATGCATTTAATAATACTACTACGGGTAAATGTATATAGTTAAATCAATTATTAGGTAGAAGTAATATTGTTCACATGAAATATTTATAGGAAGAAGAGAGACAGAGAGGAAAGAGGAAAGAGATGTGCAATTGTAGTAGGAGAGAGAGAAGAAACGGAAGCACTTTGCTTCCAATGGGTTAAAAGAGGTCATAAGCAAGTATTTTGTAGCAAGCCCCGAAACAAATCTTCAGTATAAAGTAAGTCCAAGTTCATTCAAACACCCCCCCAACTTTATTAAAGTTGGGATATTACTTATAGGCCCTCTAGAAATAGTAATTGCAAACTTATGTGTATACAAATCTAAAGGCTGAAGCATAGCTTTTGTAGTTAATTTTTCTTCTTCATATAACCTCTCCCATATTCAGGTAATGGCAGTATACAACTAGATCCTAAATATCTTAACTTGACAGTATAGGTCATTTGGCTTGGTATTAGTTTGAATAGATAGGCGACAGTTCAGTAAATCATTATTTATTGATATTAGATTCTTGGTTATTTTTAGGACTTTGTATCTGACCTTGGATTTTGGACCTCAGCATATCCGGACAAATTTTCAGACAAGTATACCTTGTCATCAGTTACAGTTTTTCATGCTTATAGTCATTACTATTATCTATTCCATTATTTTTGTTAGTTGCTTTATTTTCATACCTATTGTTAGCAGTATACCTATTTTGCTCATATGACATTGACTCTAATAAGAGGTTTTCATGCATGGTAGCTCAGTGTTCTCTTATCTACTTGTCACAATTATGGTTTCGTTTGTATCACTTGACTCGCAGTTAGTTTTACTCCTATGGTTATTTGGACATTGACTCGATTTTTTGTATGAGCATTGGGTGGGAAGGACAGTCACTAGGCGTTTGGGATATGTTTCTGTTTGTGTCTGTATCGCTGGTGCCTCGAGACGAGTGCTACCCGTGTACTTGTGTATTGTTAGTGACTCGAGGTGAGCACTAATCGGGGAGTCTTTGCTAGCGACTCAGTTGAGCATTACCCGTGTATTTGAGTCGTGTCAGCCTAAGTGTGCAAGAGTTGTCTTAAATTTGCATGTACACATAGACTGGCTAGTAGTAGCACACATTATATTTCTTGTTCTTATTTTCTACATGATTATACTATTAGCTAAGCATGTATATTGTGTATCTTGCTACGTCCCTCTGAGGACCTGGTTCCCTTCCATGTATAGTACACTAGTTCGGATCATAATCGAGCGTAGGCGTGTAGCTTCAACAGAGGATTACGAGATTGTTCCTGATGAGTATCAGTGAGCTTGGACTTTCTTTACCTTTATCGTACATTCTTCAGTCAATTGGCAGTAAATTTTTCTCCACACGACTTGTTATTATTTCTTGCTGGACATTCAACAATACCTTTACTTTCAGTATTATTTCAGTTTGCAACTTAGTTTTCATATACTGTTCCTGTGGATGAGACCTAGATATCAGTCATGTAAATATACACCTGTAAATTTTGGACCAGAGTTCATCTAGAAAGCTTATACGTATTTGAGTTGGGTTGGAGTCCACTTGAATGCGTAGCTGGCCATTGTCACGTAGCTCGGTCCCGTGTATTTTGGAACTGGGGCGTGACATCCTTTGACAGAACTTGGCATATTCTTCAGAGATTATTTTTCTACTAAGTTGCTCGTCAATCGTTTAGAAAAGCAAGAGACGGACAATATGGTAACACTATACAAGCTTGAGAGAGTGTTCCCTCATGGATTCTTCGACTCCATGGAGGATTTCACAATTCATCTTTCCTATGAGGTACGTATTGGTGGGCCCGTCGATTATTAGTAGATATACCTGTTTGAGCGACATTTGAACCACCTAAAGAGAAATTAAAAAAATAAGACAGGGTCGAGGGTTCTATTTGTGAAGCATATGTTCTTGAATAGATTACAAACTTTTGTTCTATGTATTTCAAACCTCACATTGCTACTGATGGAACGAGGGCCCCGAGATGACGATGGGTACCTGGAATTTAATAATGCAATATTGAAATATTAAATGCATTCGGAAAGCCTTCCAAAAAAATAAAGAAAAGATTTCTGAATCGACAAGCTAAGGGCTGCTCAGTTGTATATATTACTCAACTGCAATGAGGATGAAGTGGAAAAGATCGAGGGATAAGTAATTAATACGTACATGCTCACGTCATTTTAATGTAATAGTATCCGATATTACTATTACATTAACTGGCCGATGTGTGGTTGTTTATCAGCACATTTAATGATAAGATAAGGTCGCGTAGACCATACTTAACATATGAAGAATTATAACAAGAAATGAGACGTAATTTTCCTTCCTGGTTAAGTGCTTATGTAAGTAACTTGCTAATTATTTTTGTATATGCACATTACATAATAATTTATGGAACGTTGAACTTAATTTCTTATCTTGTGGTAATTAGGTCGATCGTCCAGACGCAACACTAGAGAATGAATCTATTAGAACTCTAGCCGAGGGGCCAATTTATGGCGTCAAAATCTAGCCAAGCTATTTAGTGAATGGGTTTAGGTTCAAGTTAACAAATGCCCCAATCAGAAAGACCTTTCTGGATCTTGATTCCATAAAAAACTAATTATTTTGTATCAAATCTACAAATTACAAAGATGTCAATCCAGACAATGATTTCTATGTCATATTACGGGAGATTATTGAGTTGACATATAATATGGAATAGAGCCTGCAAAGATTTTGTTATTAAAGTGTGATTAGTTCGATCGGATCCAAGATCAAGGTTGAAAATAGACAAGCATAGTCTCGTGGATATAAACTATCGATGTCGATATCAAGGCTACAAACCATTTGTCCTATTAAGTTAGGCTCAGCTCGTCTACTTCACAACTTATCCTAAACGGGAACAACGAGGTCGGACTGGAGGGCAGTATACAAGACCAAAGCTAGAAATACCTTTGATGTTGACGAAATAGATTATCAGGATGATGAGCTACCTCCTATAACAAATATTATAGATGTGGACTCAGCGGAAGTTCCTCATTACATATCTAATCGTGTAGAAGAGGTAGAAATATTCGAAGAGGAAGGCGAAGTAGATGAAAGTAAAGATAAAGAGGAAGAGAAATGGGAGGACAAGGAAAACGAAAAAGAATTTTCAGAAGAAGATTGAAAATAAAATGTAAAATTTGTCATATAAAATCTGAAACTACATATAACATGTATCCATATATTTATATTTGTTAGACTACTAATCTCTATGTTTTTGTCTATCTTACCAAATAGCACCCATGACCGGAGCACGTCGCTTCAAAGAGGCATAGATTGCTACCGAGGCGGAAGTGGTACCTCCTACAGTTAAGGTGAAAGTGGCACCTCCTATTGTTAAGAAAGAAGTGGTACCTCCTACACTTAAGGAGGAAGTGACACCTAAAGCAGAGATGATGTTAAGGATAAAGTAGTCCCTACTACTATTAAGGAGGAACTGTCAATAGTACTGAGCAATATCAAAAGTTCAACTCACCCAGCTCCTGGGAGTGGCACCGGATCTTGATGACCTACACCCTGCTTATGTGCAGTATCTAAGGATGGATTTCAGCCCCATCATAGAACTTATAGTTATATATGATATGACTTTTGTCCAGATTTGTCTCCGGTAGACTTGTCGTTGTTTTATCTTTTTGGATTATATAGACTTGGATGTTTCTGGATGTTTATGGTTTATTATCTAGACTTTGATGTTTATGGATGTTTCTGGAAGTTTGTGGTTTAGTATCTAGACTTGGATGTTTCTAGAGTTTCTGGATATTTTTTTACTATCTATACTTCTGGCTATGTATTATATTTTCTCCTTTTCATTCTGTGACATGTACTGTATTTAAATTGTTTCCTTGTAACTTTATTTTGTTGATCATAAGTCATGTATGACAGGGCGACGCGGATCATTCGGTCGTTCTAGAGTTAGACCTAGAGGACATGCCATGTCGTCCATCATTCCTGGGATGAGCAGTTTTCCTTTGGGACATGATACTGGGTCCTCGTCTTCGAGTACTCCAATCTATCGACCACTTCTATCTCCAACTGGCAGTGCTCCTGGGACGAGCAGTTCCAGGCCAGAGATTACTCGTCCGTCCAACATTCTTCATGCCGACAGTACCATGGAGAACGAGAAGCAGGCTCCATAGAATGCACCTTCGCCATCTTTATTTCAGAACGATCCTCGGTGTGCTCCTCAGGAGGAGACAAGAATGGAGATTTGGGCCGACGGGCCTACAAAGTAAGTTAATTAGTTTTAGTTTTCTTACGCATGTACATCACTTTTTCATGAATATAATTATCTATGTATAGATATTGTCCCTCGTCAGTACATAGAGCATTGAGGCATTTTTTGAGGAATAACTATTATGGGGCTTGGATCAACTGCTCGGATGCCCCGGATGATAAGAAGGCATTCTGGTTTGCCCACATCAAGATAATTAAAGTATATATTCTTTTAATATCAATTATCTTTATGTATGTCATATAAGTTACTATTTTACTTCTTGTAGAGAACATATTTCTATCCACTACACAAGGCTGAGCAGATTGAGAAGTAGTTTTTTGTCATTGCCGCCAAGTTGATCTGTGATGCGATCGACGACCAAAATGCTCGTCATCGCTCCGGAAAACTGATCAAAGGTTGGATCACGGCTGGCAGTGGACTTTAATGAGGGTTAGATTCGACGATGCTCGGTACAAGGATCGTTCGGAGAAGACGGCTAGGACGAAGGTTGGAAAGTGGTGTGGTGGGTCGATTCCTACGACAGAACATTTCCGTCGTCTGGTATATATTTATTGAATAAATATAATTTTAAAGAAAGTAGGATAAAATGTTTAATTTTAATAACAAACAAAATATTTCTAACAGATATAGAGGGTTTAGGACGCCAAAATGGTGACCATCTTCCTGGCCACCATCGAAGGGCGAAAACCTAGTCGATGAGAGGGCCACAGAGAGCTATATAAGTATTACTTTATGTTTCATTAACTTAATTAGAAAATATACAAATAGACATCCATATAGTTAGTAATAAGTACCTTAGCCATTGGCATGTGTCACGACCCGCACCCGCTTTTCGGATACGAGACGTGTCCAAGCCAGCCTACGCCGCAGAGTCAGCGGGTAGAACGCTGTCAAGCCCACAAGAAATAATTGCTCAAAATAAACATTATTGCTCATTCACATTTCTACATTTTATTACAACATTTACAATATTTCTAATTAAAAAAAATACAAGATTTTACAGTTAATGAAATTGATATAATTGCTTTCTATTTCTAGGTCGACCTCAGCATACCCATGTCCTCCCAGTGCTAAGAATGATCGCGGCTAAACCTGAAAAATGTTGGTTTCCAGTCAGGAATGGAACAAGTACACAAACCGACGACAATACGAAAACACAATAGAATTAACAAGACATGAAGATAACATATGAGAGATAAAAACTGGAAGATAACTGATGACATAGCACGATATAGAAGTAAAGGAAAAATAAAAGACATCTACCTATATGGTGTGAAATATCCTTTTCAACATGTGAACGGCTAGGGGGTAAATACGGCACACTGCACGTGTCATGTGCAGCTGCTATCATTTACGAAAGACACGGGGGATAGTTCTGGGTAGTCCACATGTCTACTAAGATATTTCCCCTCCCGACTACTCCGTGTGACGAGCGTGTCAACAAGTAGCAAGATATATGTATAGACATAAAATGAAAAGACTACTATGAATCGAAAGCAATCAGAAAGTGCACTTGCCTGAGGTCCTTAGCTGGTGAAACCAATAATACTATACCACTCAATGAGCCACAATCAGTCAACACATGCAGAAGTCTCCAGATGCTGAAATAAATAGTTCAAACATTCTCAGAATAGTCAAATTAGCTAGGATTGCCTATCCTTAAGTCAAATTTTGGACACAGGGCAAAACGATAATTTCGGGCAAAAACGATGTCAGCCGTTGGACCCGCTTTGTACCGAAAAGCGTGCCAGAGTCAACGGTCTCTAAAGTCATCAAACTACATGTCTACGGATCCGATTTTTTGATACGAACCCAACCGTATGTCCAAAGTTGGATTCCGGCGGGCCGTGCACAAAATTGCCCGTTGAGTGGAACCGTAGGGCCCCAAAATGGTAAATTCATCAACTGTCTCAGAATCGGACCAAACTTGGCATACAGGACCAGAAAAATGATACCGTCCTATTGGCGCAAGTTTTGTCTCGATCTGACGAGTGTGCACAAAGTAATTGAGAAATTTACAAAGTGCACGATACGGTGAATTTTGACAGATACGTATCAAATTCGTCGCGCACACGCGACCAATTTGAATACCGTCAAAGCCCACACGACCACGAAGCCATTACAGCTTTCGATGCCTACGATGCGCAACCACGTCGCCCGGTTTGGCAGGACGCACGACGCGTGGATAAATTTTCATGTTTTTGGAAAACAGTTTATCTAGGTTTCTTCCTATTTTAAAACCAAATTAACTTGTGAAATATTCCCTGAAAAATAAAACTAAAAGAAGGTTTTGATCATGGTTATGTTTTCTGTGAAGGTGTTCAAATAGGTTTCTAAAATTCCCAACAGATCGATCAGGAATCGCCTTCCAATACGGCCTCGTGACAGTTCCTTTGTGTTCTATTTTTTTCGGTTTTCGACCAACTTCGGGTCGATCCCATGGACTGGTCGTGCATCCTATACGCAATTTAGTTACTGGGGTTTCGAGGCGGTTATGTTGGCTTCCCAAATCAATTTGTGTCTTCGAAAACTATCGAGCGGATAGGGAGAAATTGGTGTTCGAAATAGCGTACCTTGCTGCTGTCGACAACGGAGCAGTGCTCTGTCTCCAGTCGGCCATCGCGGCTTGGCGGCGCTCCGGCGCCTGTTACGGCGGTGCAGGGCGGCACGCGCGGTCGCCTAGGGATGGGAAGTCGACTGGGGTCTGGGTTTCTGCATTAGGGTTTGGGTTTTGGTGATCCCCCATCCGCCGCTCTCTCTCGTTTCTATATAAGCTGTCGGCTGTTCAACAGAGGGGTCGGGTCAGTCTTTGTTTGGCCGATAGTATGGGTTGTTCTAAGTCTTTGTTTGGGCCATATGGGGGCTCGGGTTGACTGGGCCGGGCCTGGGCCATGCTGGCTCGGGCTGGCTATTATGTTCTCCTTTATTAATCTGAATATATTTACATATATATGACTATAGGTGTACATATATATATATATATATATATATATATATATATATATATTATATATATATTTATATATATATTAATATTGGTAGTATATATATAATATTGGTGGTATATATATATATATATTATATATATATATATATATATATATATATATATATATATATATATATACCACCAATATTTATATATATATACCAATATATATATATATAAATATATATATATATATATATATATATATATATAATATATATATATATATATTATATATATAAATATATATATATATTAATATATATATAACATATATAATGTAATATATATATTGTATATATACACACATTCATAATATTATAGATATATACATATATAATGCACCTCTATATATATATTATATTATATATAATCATACACTCTTTTATACCTATATTTATTTACACGTATATACCTATATTTATATCTATTACTCATATAATAAATATATTCCAAAATATTATTATATATCTAGAATGACATCCACATATATATATATAATTATTATTATATATATTTATATATATATATATACACACATACAACTATTATACATACATACATATTATATATATTTATATATATATATACAAATATACACGTATTTAATATTTATTTATATTTACATACCAATACACATATAATTTATATATACTTACACTCACATTCACACATATATAATATTATTTGACAATAAAATAATATAACCAATAAAATAGTAATATTAAATAACAATCCCAAAAAATAATAATAATAATAATAACAAAATTTAATATACCCATAATAGGCATTGCATCTACTTGAAATATGACATGGGTGTATTTGATCTCACTACATGTCTCCAAAGGCTTGGATTCGGTTCGGACCCAATTCAGGCTAAGTTGGTACAATCGGGTCATCTAAAATCAATATCTAATTAATAAATAAATAATTCATCGGTAAGGGTTAAGTCGCAACTTGGCCTGGTTTTCTTAGTTAGGACGTCACTATGGCTCGGTCTTCCCTACCAGGGCAAATACACTAGTCAAAGTACGCCACTGCACTATCCGTGCCATGATTCCTAGTCACCTTGTACTCCAAATTTAATCATGATTAAAATCATCTACCGTAATAATTAACTAAATAATTATTTACAAAAATTCTAAAATTACCATTTAAATCAAATAAATAAATAAAAAAATATTTTAAAATTCCGGGAAGGGGAGCTACAAATCTACCCACCTTAAAATAATTTCGTCCTCAAAATTCTAACTCATAACTATGCCTAAAATTTAAAATAAAAGTCAAGGAGTAAATCCACTATTACCACAATCTTCTCAAATGTTAATTCCTCAAAAATAGTTTGTATTCTTCTCCTAGACAAATAGCCTCCAGGACTTCTACCCACCTTTGGTCACACTACTCCTTCACACTAAAATCCTAAAATCTTCTAACTGGTGCTAACAATCCTACGAACAATTATCTAGGTATATGGTATCTATAATTCTCTCGTATCTATCAAGCAACTCAAAATTTAACAAGCAACAACGTACACAAGTAGCTAAGAAATGTTGATAAACTCTAGTAAGCATGACCATTCGTCGCTCCGAAATAGGAAGGACATGAAGATAAGAATAATCGAGAGCAAATATGAAGTTTCAAGAGCGGTAGAGAGTTTCCAATGGTACAGATAGGGAGGAAGTTTACGAACCGTTGCCTTATTTGCTAGATTGGCTACTCTAGCCCAGTCACTTGCCAAATCGAAGAACCTTCGTTTCTTAGAGGGACTTCGAGTAGGTCACATCCATATATTGGGTCGAAGGAATTGAGTCAAGGCTGAGAATCTAATGGAAGTCGAAAAGTATACCGGTACTATGGTAAGGGTTATAGCTAGTCCTTTTGACCTAAAAGTCGTCCCATAAAAATAGAGTACAAGGGGACGGGTTTGAGCGTGACATGATATACCTAGGTGAAGGTGGACTCGTCTAGATCTTGTCTATAAATTTGTTGGGAGGTAACAGCTAATCTCGTGCTCCAAATATTAATGACACGGCCGGGGACACAAGATGATCTAGGTGGAAAGTGGGAGTCTATGGGGCACTAATTATCATCCTAATGGGAATTATTCTAATCAATCGGTAGTCTTGGTATATCCTAAAATTTTTGGAGGCTCCCAACAATCGGTCTCTTGAGAATAGGTAGTCTCCTAGATTGGCATTTTATCAAGGAAAAAATTCGAATCATTCTCGGACTCCAATGACTAGAAGATCAAGATAGTAGGTTTAGTGTCGAAGGGAGGACGAGTAACTCAAGGCAAAGTTTCAGTCACAGAGCTGGCCGATAGTAGACACTTGCATATACAACTATCATAGCCATGGGAATACTCTGTATCTATCTATCAATTACGAGCTTTCGTCTTTCTAATCGGCGGAAAAGCAACACAATTAAAGAGTTCAAGAGAGATGTTACTGAATACAATTTCGTGATTCAAAAGACGAATGCATAATTCAAGAGAAATTGTCAAAGCAATCGTGGATGAGATCCTGGATACCTCTATATCTCAATCTACGTAGGGTAATTAAATAAAAAGCGAACCAAATGCATCATGGTTGATCAGACCATGATACAATGATTTTGATTTAGACAATATGTTAGCGGGCGTCCCCAATAAACATATGTCTTGAATCAAGCTCGATAAAAGAGTGAGCTTGCAAAAACTAGGCTGTAATAGCAGCATTGGTCAAGAGAGTCAAAATATAATATGCGAGATTTTTGAAAGGAGGCACAAGTGGTTCGAGTTTTGAGAGAATCAAAACCTTACCTGGTGTTCTTATTTATATAGGCATCCTACTATCTTCTTGTCTTTAAGGTATTGGTCGACTAATAGGTTATGGTCTTCTGAATTCTACGTTATAGGTAACTTATTAGTGTCAGTAAATTACTTCGTTAATAGATCACAAGGACCATATAATGCTAGATTGGGAGACATGCTATCCAACTTACAGGGCCTTTCCTATCCTCTATAGTATCCTAAACTGACAATCACGTCTGAAGTCATTTTACCGAGAATTATGCCTCGCCGTATACTCAGGTTGCGGTAAACTCTTGGTTCCGTGATTCAGGGGTGCTATGCCATCCGGTACTCTACCTTATATTAACACAAGGGTATCTAAGTTCTAAAGAGGTCAAGAGGACATAGTTTTAGCAATGTTTTATAGACTATGATTCTCCGAAATGATTTCAATTCTATGGGTTTTGCCTCGCCAGTGCGCTGCTGGCTGCAGTGAACCCACATCTCCACTCTCAGCTAATTGATGACAGTGCACTGCTGTCTAACTATTATTAGTTAACTAATACTCCTTTAACTATATCCGTAAAAATTCATGAGCTTTTAGAGATCCAAACAAGTTGACTAAGAATAAAGCGTAGGTATTTGTCCTATCAGTCACAACACTTAAATTAAAGATTTAACATGGAGAAAATAACTAAATATGAAAGAATACAAACATTCTAGTATCTATTTCATATGCATTTCACTGGTTGAGGGAAATCTCGAATCAATCTACCTCGAGATTTTATACGAATAAAAGAATAGTAATTATAAATCAATTCCTTACAACAAAAGAGAATTTATAATAGACAATTCTAACTTATGATATAAGTTCTATATCTAATACAGCAAAAAGAAAATTAAACAGTTCATCAAAATTAATGCCTTAATTCTAGGCAAGTCTAACATACCAAGCGAATAGTATATCTACATTGGATCACATCATTACATCAAAAGCAATAGTGTGTCTATAGGGATCTAGCAAGCTATCAGAATTTAATACTTCTAAATTGCGTGGCCTATCTAACAACCTTAACTATCCGATTAATCGATTTAATAAGGGACCCTTATCCTAGTTGTCCTCCTAAATCATTTTAATCCTATTTGTGAATGAGCATTTCTTAGGTGCAGGCTCGCGCAGCAGTACGACTAATATGGTACTATCGCGAATTCGCAATCTTTTACGAAAATCGACCTGCATGGGCCACCACAAAAACTTGTCACGACCCGCACCCGCTTTCGGATACGAGACGTGTCCAAGCCAGCCTACGCTGCAGAGTCGACGGTAGAACGCTGTCAAGCCCGCAAGAAATAATTGCTCAAAATAAACATTATTGCTCATTCATATTTCTACATTTTATTACAACATTTACAACATTCTAATTAAAGAAAATACAAGATTTTACAGTTAATGAAATTGATACAATTGCTTTCTATTTCTAGGTCGACCTCAACATACCCATGTCCTCCCAGTGCTAAGAATGATCGCGGCTAAACCTGAAAAATGTTGGTTTCCAGTCAGGAATGGAACAAGTACACAAATCGACGATAATACGAAAACACAATCGAATTAACAAGATATGAAGATAACATATGAAAGATAAAACTGGAAGATAACTGATGACATAGCACGATATAGAAGTAAAGGAAAAATAAAAGACATCTACCTATGTGGTGTGAAATATCCTTTTCAATATGTGAACGGCTAGGGGGTAAATACGGCACACTGCACGTGTCATGTGCAGCTGCTATCATTCACGAAAGACACGGGAGATAGTTCTGGGTAGTCCACATGTCTACTAAGATATTTCCCCTCCCGACTACTCGTGTGACGAGCGTGTCAACAAGCAGCAAGATATATGTATAGACATAAATGAAAAGACTACTATGAATCGAAAGCAATCAGAAAATGCACTTGCCTGAGGTCCTTAGTGGTGAAACCAATAATACTATACCACTCAATGAGCCACAATCAGTCAACACATGCAGAAGTCTCCAGATGCTGAAATAAACAGTACCAACGTTCTCAGAATAGTCAAATTAGCTAGGATTGCCTGTCCTTAAGTCCAATTCTGGACACAGGGGCAAAACGGTAATTTTGGGCAAAATGATGTCCGCCGTTGGACCCGCTTTGCACCGAAAAGCATGCAAGAGTCAACGGTCTCTAAAGTCATCAAAATACATGTCTACGGATTCGGGTTTTCGATACGAACTCAACCGTATGTCCAAAGTTGGATTCCGGCAGGCCGTGCACAAAATCGTCCGTTGAATGGAACCGTAGGGCCCGCAAAACGGTGATTTTATCAACTGTCTCAGAATCGGACCAAACTTGGCATACAGGAGCAAAGAAATGATACGGTCCTGTTGGCGCAAGTTTTGTCTCAATCTGACGAGCGTGCACAAAGTAATTGAGAAATTTGCAAAGTGCACGATACGGTAAATTTCGACGGATACGGATCAAATTCGTCGCGCACACGCGACCAATTTGAATTCTGTCAAAGCCCACACGACCACGAAGCCGTTACGCAGCTTTTGATGCCTACGGTGCGTGACCACATCGCCCGGTTTGGAGGAAAGCACGTCGTGTGGATGAATTTTATGTTTTTGGAAAACAGTTTATCTAGGTTTCTTCCTATTTTTAAAAAAATTAACCTGTGAAATAATCCATGAAAATAAAACTAAAAGAAGGTTTTTGATCATGGTTATGTTTTCTATGAAGATGTTCAAATAGGTTTCTAAATTCCCAACAGATCGATCAGGAATCGCCTTCCAATACGGCCTCGTGACAGTCCTTTGTGTTTGTTTTTGTCGGTTTTCGACCAACTTCGGGTCGATCACATGGACTGGTCGTGCATCCTATATGCAATCTAGTTACTGGGGTTCGAGGCGGTTATGTTGGCTTTCCAAATCAATTTGTGTCTTCGAAAACTATCAAGCGGATATGGAGAAATTGGTGTTTGAAATAGCGTACCTTGCTGCTGTCGCGGACAACGCGAGCAGTGCTCTATTTCCAGTCGGCCATCGCGGCTTGGTGGCGCTCCGGCGCCTGTTACGGTGGTGCAGGGCGGGCGCGCGCGGTCGCCCAGGGTGGGAAGTCGACTGGGGTCTGGGTTTCTGCATTAGGGTTTGGGTTTTGGTGATTCCCCATCCGCCGCTCTCTCTGTTCTATATAAGCTGTCGGCTGTTCAACAGAGGGGTCGGGTCAGTCTTGTTGGCCGCTAGTATGGGTTGTTCTTAAGTCTTTGTTTGGGACATATGGGGGCTCGGGTTGGCTGGGCCGGGCCTGGGCCATGCTGGCTCGGGCTGGCTATTATGTTCTCCTTTATTAATCTGAATATATTTACATATATATGACTATAGGTGTACATATATACATACATACATACATACATACATACATATATATATTAATATATCTATATATATATATATATATATATATATATATAATATATATATATATATATACTACCAATATTAATATATATATATATATTTTAACATATCAATATTTATGTACATATTTACCTATATCAATATGTTAATATTAATATACATATAACATATCAATTAATGTATATATATATTTGTATATACATACACTCATTTATATATATATATATATATATTAATATATATATAATATATATATAATATATATATATATATATATATATTATATATATATTATATATATATACTCATACACTCTTTATACCTATATTTATTTACACGTATACCTATAATATATCTATATTACTCATATAACCAAATAAATTCCAAAATATTATTATATATCTAGAATGACATCCACCACACACACACACACACACCACACATATATATATATATATATATATATATTATATATATAGATATAATATTATATATATTATATAATATATTATATATAATATATATATACCATACATACATACTATTTATATATATATATATATATATATATATATATATATACAAATATACACGTATTTAATATTTATTTATATTTACATACCAATACACATATAATATTTATATACTTACACTCACATTCACACATATATAATATTTATTTGACAATAAAATAATATAACCAATAAAATAGTAATATTAAATAACAATCCCAATAAAATAATAATAATAATAACGAAATTTAATATACCCATAATAGGCATTGCATTTACTTGAAATATGTCTACATTGGTGTATTTGATCTCACTACATGTCTCCAAAGGCTTGGATTCGGTTCGGACCCAATTCGGGCTAAGTTGGTACAATCGGGTCATCTAAAATCAATATATCTAATTAATAAATAAATAATTCATCGGTAAGGGTTAATCGCAACTTGGCCTGTTTTTGTTAGTTAGGACGTCACTATGGCTCGGTCTTCCCTACCAGGGCAAATACACTAGTCAAAGCATGCCACTGCACTATCCGTGCCATGATTCCTAGTCACCTTGTACTCCAAATTTAATCATGATTAAAATCATCTACCGTAATAATTAACTAAATAATTATTTTCAAAAATTCTAAAATTACCACTTAAATCAAATAAATAAATAAATAAAATATTTCAAAATTTCGGGAAGGGGAGCTACAACATGTACCACGATTGGATAGTAAAAAGTACGCTTATTGATATGCGTATTTTTCTAGGATGAGTATCTTAGGCCGTGAGCGGACGAGTGCTAGCTAGTACACCTGCAGAGGGGGTTGGTACTTCCTTGCAGCCCTCTCTAGCTCCATCGATGGACGAGCTCCGGATGACCACCGTTGGTGGTCTTCAGAGGAGTACATACTATGGTATAGAATCCTACGGCACCTTTGTTGTGACGCAGTCATCCAGGGCACCCTCTGCTAATGTACGTTCCCCACAACCCTCACAGGATGGCCCAAGTCGAGTAGAGTGTTGCCTAATAGGTTGCTGAACTGCATGACGAAGATGTTGTGGAGGATTACTGAGCAACCCCAGTGTCAATTGTAGATGGACGATGCGATGCTCAACGCATGATTGGATACGCTCGAGCATGCCATCTTGGAACAGGACGAGAGGACATATCCTAGAATTAAGGTACTACAAGGGATGCATGTGGCCATGGGCGATCAACTTTTAAGGCTACAAGATGCGATGGCTCTTAGCAGTATGAGACTGGAGTCTGTCGTAGATATATACAATGCTAGACTTGACTCATTGGAGCAGACACATCCTCCTGGTCCGCCATCATCGACACCAACTCCTTCGATTACACTGCCCCCTTCATCGTCATCGGTGATGCTTACGGGAGCAATATGAGTTCATGCTATCCCAGATGCGCGGTGGTGCTCCTCTTCCTAATCAGCCATAGTCCTTCGTTGGACAGTTTGTGTTTGTTTGTGTGTGTGTTGGCCCATTCTTGGGTCTTCATGTATTTATTTCAGACTTTTAGTTATAGTTTTTATTGTTATATTTGATGTGATGTGTTGGCCCATTTATGGGTCTTTATTGGACAGTATTTGATGTGACATTCTATTTGATCTGTTTAATATAGTACAAATTTATGTATTTTTATGCATTCACTCTATATGCTTTTTCGGTGTTAAGTGTTCCATCGAATGGGTTGGCGAACCCAGGGAATTTAACGGAGGGTTGCTTCGGATTTAGTATTTATAAACTATAATTTAATAAATACAGGCAAATTTTGGATAGAAAACAAACTGCTTTTTTTTTCTTTTTTTGGAGTTTAGCGACGTTCTACAAAGTTCAACGACAATTTTTACGTCGCTAAACTGTATCGATACCGTCGCTAAATGTTGCTACCTTGCTGACATGGCCAAGTTTTGCCGTGTCAGCATTGTCGTAGTAAAATGTCGCTAATGTTGTCACGAAACGTCGCTATGTAGCTGACATGGCAATGCTTGCCACGTCAGCAATATCGTAGCAAAACATTACTTTATTTGTCGGTAAATCGGCGACGTTTAGCAATGAAGTTTGATGCTGCTGATTAGCAATGGCACGTCGGTATGCGTCATAAATTAGGGATGTTACTTTGTCACTTAGGGACGTCGATACATCGACGAATAACAACATTTTTGGTGTCAGTAATCATCGATTACGCGACATCATGAATTCGTCGCTAAAAATGTCGCTAAATATTTTTGTGACATTTTTTTGCATATTAGCGTTTCTCGGCATCACTAATATCACTTATTCTAGTAGTGGTATGATACCCACCACATGGGCCACCATCCCATGTGCATCTCTTAATACCAAGTATGGTATTATATTGAGATGCCCATTTAGAGTATTTTCTAATGTGAAACTGTTTTTCCAGCTCTCAAGTAAAAACACATCCATAAGTATAAGGAAAAACTTCAACAATCCCCATATATCTCAATATATATGGGATGGACGTTCCACACAGTGGCTACCATCATGCATAAGGGTAGATGTTGCTTCGACTTGAATCTTCTCACATGGGTCAAATAACAGTATGCTACAAGAATGGACTAAATCTTGAATTCTACACCATATCTGCAATACTTTCCACTCATACAATGACACATGTTATGCTTCCAATAGCACACTAAAGGACCCGTGCCCACCTGGTTTCGGTATATGGATATTAGATGTCTACAAGCTAACCCTCTAGAGATGTCATGTATCTCTTTCCATACACTTTAGGTGAGTTCTTTTAAAGAGTCAACGACATGAACCATTGTGCTTCCTTGCGGTACTACTTCGCTCTAACGTGGCCTAAAGCTGAGACTTTATATCATTTACCTCATTGTGGTGTTATACCACTATAGTATGAGGACACGACGTCGTTATAGTGTCGTATTATCCAGCATAAAGCCTTGCACTTCTTTGTGGTGCTACGCCATTGTGATACGGCTCGCGAAGCCGAGGCTTTACATCTTTTAACTCTTCGTGGTGTCGCACCACTGTAGCATGAGTTCATTGGCCTCTTTGTAGTGCTACCTGTCATGCCCCAATCCTAGAAGATCAAAAACTAGCCACTGGGCGTGATGCAGTACAAGTCTATATTGCACTTGTATAAGGCAAAACCATTACAGTTCCCGGTATTGCTCAGAAAATAATGACATCGCAGCAAACCAAGCAGATAAATTGAAGTCACAACAAGATACAAAAAATGTATCTCTTTATTGATAATTACAATAGATTACATGGCTTGTAGTTGAATACAAAGTTTACAACAGATTACAAGACTTTTGAATAGCCAACTGAATTACTTGCCATTTAGGCTTACAACTGAACATGCCGACTCGGCTTACCACAAACTTCCCAATTTGGCTTACAATCTCACTTGTTCAACTGAGTTACACTCTTCCATATATTATATCCAATATAGCAGAAGATATCGTCTTGCGAGAAGAGCTTCTGCACACCCATCCGATTCATCGATGCCAAGCAACGATCAAATAATTTTTGCCATGCACGAGCACGTGAAATGATGCCACAACGTGGGTCAATATATTCACTTATGTACTGGTGAACGGTGCTGGCCCAACTCACCTAAGAAGACAACACTAATTAATCATGCGATAGGAACATTATTAATGTAGTTTTTCTCGTTGCCTTAGGGACAATTAGAAGTTCATATCATTCTTAGCTAGCATAATGTAAAGCGTATATGGTAACACCCTTTTGTGATTCTTACCCACGGTCATGTAGCCATCTCTTTACATTTATAATACTTACTCTGCCTGCATAAGACATTGTTAGGAACAATATCATATTTATCATATTCATCACCATTCAGGTGATTCTTACAAACAACCAACATCCTTCCTTGTATATGATTCATAACTTACTCTGCCTACATAAGACATCATTAGCATGCGACCTATCTATATGCGGGTCACTGACTACATTCCATCTTGGACTTATGGTTAGACGACTCCCCTTCAGCGGAAGGTAGCTAGCCCAGTCCGGAAGGTTCCCGAATCACCATGATGTAGGACCATTGAGTACCTCCAGAGGGGGGTGAATAGAGTGTGTACGTGTGCAGCAGAAATAATAACCACTTAAAAATTAACATATTATAAACTACGACAGATATAAGAGATAGTAAATTAAATGCAGTAATCAAGAGATAGAAAATCAAACTCAGTGAACACCGCGATATATACCGATTTCCCTCTGAGAGGACTAATCCAGTCGCGAGTACTCTTGCCCGCTGTTAATCCACTATTGTAAGCTAAATGAGAGCTTGTCGTCTCTTTACAACACCGTGCTTGGTGACAAATGCACGACCGACTTCACAACACCGTGCTTGGTGATGAGTGCACGACCGACTCCAACAAATTTGAGTACGAAAACTGAGAAGTTTTCTGACTTGCGACCTCTTTACGACTCTGTAAACCAAAGACTCTAAATCGAACATAATGTTAGTGGCTTTGGCTAAGAGTGGTATAGGCGAAATATGAAAGCTTTAGATCGATGAAAAACTCTTAGGAAGAGATAGAGAGAAGAGTGAATGAGTGATTAGAAATGTGAAAATCCTTCTCTATTTATAGTATTTTTCCTGACCGAACTCGGGTAGAGTTCGGGCTGAGTTCGGATGCTAAGATCTTGCAAACGAACATTGCCTACAGATTTGGAGGGAACATAATTTTAAAAACCCTTGGCCGAACTCAGACTGAACTTGATCAGAGTTCTGGCCGAATTCTCTCTAGGCAGAATAGGATTTTTGGGGTTCAAATTGCATAATTTTTTTGGATATATGGATATGTGGAACTTTGTGGGATTGGGTAAGCTTTTTGGATTTTATGGACTAAGAAAACCTAAACCAGTAATATTCTGATCGATCTCACATTTTATATTTCCTAGACTCAATAAAGTAAAAATTACAGAAGAAAATATTAAAAGACTCGATCTGGATTCCAATGCAATTCCTTTTGGATGATGATTTGATTGCTCTTTGTAGATGCAGGATGTAGACATAGTACGTTCTTTGATATTGATTTCAGTAACCTGTAACATCTGTATCATATCGTATATTTTGCGTATCGACTTAAGTTGCCGTTGATTATCAAAATTAGGTGTGACCATTTAGGCAATGGGCCAATAATCTCCTCTATTTTGATAATTGACAAACTTAAGTCTATACCAAAATATAACTAAAAATATAACTTGAAATAATATACCTGACTTGTTCATTGATTGGAATTTTCGTTGATATTTGAAATTTTGGTATTATTTTTCTTCCCCTTTGTTATGTACGCAAAATGAGTAGCTCCTCCGCAATATGTGAAGCCAATAATTTTACACAAACAAGAAAAGAAAAAGAATAATATCCACAGTAAACAAATCATAACTTAGTAGAGCTAGTAAGTGTAAATGAACTAAAACTCAGATAACATCAACTAGAATATAAAGGAAATACAACTAAAGTCCAAAAGCATAAAGTCATAACTAAAAGAGTTTATGACTGCTAAAAGTACTATATAAAAAGTCCAACTGTGAAAGTTTGGACTGCTACAAAATGCAACTACATAGATCATCACTAGCGATATAAAATCTCAAAACTCTAAACTGAAAGCCCAAATCACATCTGAGCATCATCATCGGCTGGAGCAGCAGGTGGCTGAGGATCAAAGTAAGCAGTAGTCGGATCAAAGTATCCAAAAGTGGTCGGATCATCAAACCTCGGTTCATCAAAGCCAGGATGATGGATCAACAAAATAGGAGCTGAAGATTTATGTGCCAAACTCCAGTACAGATCAGCAATACTATTCTTTAAGACCTGAGCCTGTGAGGTATGACGGAACTCAGCATCGATATAACTTTGATGACGTTGTCCAGAGAGAGTGACAAAGTCATCAAAGCGCGAATAGAACTGTGGATCAAATTCTGGAACAGGAGCAGCAGGGGCAAAAACAGGAGCGTCTGGGTCAGCCTGAGCATCAACAGGAGCAGCACCGGGTACAAGTAGAGGGAGAAGAAATCTCTTAGACCTAGTCAGCTTAGAAGATGACGCAGAGATAGGACAAGAATCAAGGTTGATTTCAAATCTCCTAAAGATAACTGCTAGATGCATGGGGTACAGAAGGTTGTGCCCCACTCTCCTAGAACCAATCATCTAAGCCATGAATGTCTTGGGGATAGAGAAAGAAACACCGAAGTGAATGTGATACATGGCAGACATCTCAAGAAAGGTAATCTTATCGGTAGATCCCTTTTTAGGAAGTAAAGCTGAGTAGATAAAATGATGCAACTCATAAAAGTTTTGATTAAGGTGTTTTGCATACAACCTACTGCCCCGAGGGACTGGGTTAGGATGACACATTGCAGCCTTAATGGAATCACGAGTAACTTCTTCAGGAAATTGAACTTTGTGAATTTCAACTAAAGTTTCGCCGATGTTAGGCATATGAAAATATTCACTAATATCAGTCGAGTTAAATTCAAGTTCTTTTCCGCCGACGCAAGAATAGATACTACCGTCGGGTTTTATTTGCATGTTGCAGTAAAACATATGAACGACATTATCATAGATATTATCAGAAGTTTCAAAGAAATCTCAGAGACTTAAGTTTTCAAAAGTCGACACGCACTCCGAAATAATAGTAAAGTTGACGTATCGCCCAGGGCAAATATCCCGATATCGAAAAGCGTGAAACTAAGAGTCCGCTATTTCCAAACATGAAAATAAAGTCGCGTCATATTCCTCTTCGCCAGTAGGGCGAGCAGGACTGAACACGTTGACGGGTTCGTATTAAGAGGTCGAAGAAGATGAACCTATCGCAGAATCTCCTTTCTTCCTTTTGAAGAGTTTATGAGCCATAGATAAAGATGGTAAAGAGATATACCTCAAATAGAATAGAGAAAAGGAGAAGATCACCTTCTTGAGCTGCTTAAAGCTAAGGAGAAAGGAGTAAGGACCTTGGAGGAGGTGGAAGATGAAATTTTTGTGGAGTTTTTCGTGCTCGGATGGAAGTAAAATGAGGAAGAAGAAGGGTTTAAAAAGGAGCTAGGGTCGACTGTGCTGTTCTGGAAATTTGAACCGACGCCAACCGAACTCGTTCCGAACTCGGTCTGAGTTCTGACAAAATTCGGCCACTTGTTTTTCCATTTCATTCTATGAATAATGAATAATAAATAGACTTTATAACTTTTAGTTCTTCAATTTACTAACATTCATTACTTTGGGTTAGTTGTAGGGGCTGGATCCTAGCTAGCGGTAGTCCGAAGACACTTGACACCGTGTCGCTTAGACTTTTACGTCTTTTTGACAGAAGGACCCTTTCGGCTTGTACCCAAAATAACTTCAATTAATAAATATCAAAAATTTTAAGTTGTAAGAATTTTTATTAATTATAACGCATTATGAATATGAAAATTCAAGTATTCCCAGTTCATGTCGTAGATATTGAAACGGTCTTCAGCCAGCAATTTTGTAAAAATATCTGCTAATTGATGATCTGCGTCAATGAATTCTAAGCAAATATCCCCATATTGTTGGTGATCACGTAAAAAGTGATGGCTTATCTCTTCGTGCTTCGTGCATGAGTGACAAATAGGGTTCTTAGTCAAATTGACTATGCTAGTGTTATCACAATGTATAGAAATCTTCGTATAGTGTAGATTGTAGTCTTCTAGGGTTTGCTTCATCCATAAAATTTGAGCACAACAGCATCCTGCAGCGATATACTCAGCCTCAGTCTTTGATAGCGCTACAAAATTTTGCTTTTTGCTAAACCAAGAGACTAAAGTTTTTTCTAGAAAATAATACGTACCGCTGGTACTTTTACGGTCTAATTTGCATCCTGCAAAATCCGTATCTAACCTATCAGGTCAATATGCAAACTGTAGAAGTTCCTTTAAGGTATCGAAAGATACGCTTAACGGCGCATAAGTGTGATTCCTTAGGATTAGCTTGATATCTAGCACATATACAAATGCTAAACATGATATCAAGGCGACTAGCACTAACCAAAATAGCTAATTAGGAACACTAGACATATTTCAATGTGGAACACTTATTTAGCGTGACTAGGTTTTGGAACGGAATAAAACTGTGCCAAAATATAAAAATGTTCCAAATATTATGTTATTATTTTTAATAGAAAATTTATTTTGTAACACGCATAAACCATTCCAAAACCGTTCGAAACGTGTAAAAATTCAATTCACGTGATATCACGTGACCTTAACAAAGCATCATCCCCTTTTCTTCCAATCTGGCACACAAACCCTTCTCTCTTATTTGCAATGCCTCCTCTCCAAACTGCTGGCAGGAATTAAAAACCATACGGGAAACCATTTCTTCTTTGGCGGCCATCGGCGTCCTCTTCTCTCCATCAACGTCGGGAAAGCCATTGCTTCTTTCCATCCTCGACCGTCCTATTCTCTCCTTCCCGTCGGGTCTGAGTCATCTCGCCATCGGATCACGGCTTTCTCTCCGCCCTCATCTCGCCGTCCTCGTACACCTAAGGTATTTGCATTCCTTTATTATTTTGAAACCCTAAAAAAATTGATGGGTTAAAATGCCTCTTTGTTATATATCGTGTGGAAGAACATTTTTTTTACAAGCCATTGTCGGCTTCGTTATGTTTCAGAGTTCTTAGATGGGTTAAAAAAATTTCTAAGCCACTCTCGTGGAAGAATATTTTTTCTAAGCCATTGTAGTGGAAGAACATTTTTTTCCAAGCCATTGTTGGGTTAAAATGCCTCTTTGTTATATTATTTTGAAACCCTAAAAAAATTGATGGGTTAAAATTCTACTGCATGGAATATAAGCCAGCGAGTGGAGCATGATTTTTTCCATGCTATTTTGCTTGGAACAGAAACCAACAAATACTCTCAAAGTGAATGGAATCAAATTTGTTTGTTTGCCATTTTCCTTTCTTGAAATATATGAAAAAAATGATTTGGACATAAGTTAGATAAAGACAGATTTTTGCAGTGTACAGGTGGAAGCGAGTGGAGCACAATCACCATTTTTGTTCCTTTTTCGAGTTACTTCGTACATCGTTTGGATATTAACCTAAGGTTTTCTCTCTGTCTATATATATAATTATTGATTCCTTCTAATTCCATTAGGTAGATCTTATTTTGTTGATGTTTTCGTTGCATTTTTGTTTTTGGTTTGTTTGCAAACAACATTGTGTTGCTTCTGTAAAATTGATTATGCATATGCATACCTCTTACAGTTGTTAATTTTCTCTGTGTGGTTAGATAATATGCTTGGTATCTAAAAGGAAATAAATTCTAGCTTGGTAAAATGCTCTTATGTTGCCTTATAGAAGTTTCTGTTAGGATATCTTGTAAGCGTTCCCGAAATATTGTTCCTATTCCAAATCATGAACGTATCTTTCCACAATTTTCCAAATTCTCAAATCCAAGCCAATCAATTAGCAGGGCTAAGCACACACTTCTGATTGTTTAGATTAGGGAAGGGATGTGATTGAATAACTTCAACAGAGGAAATTGCCTACCAGTTTACTTTTACTTTCTCCACGTTGATCTATCTTTCCTTTACTTGTTAGAAAATTTATCTAGTGTTGGAGACTTGTTTCTTTTTATATAGTATCATGATTGTTCAAGTTACAAGTTAATTGATCCTTGCTTAGAGTTATGTAACTGTAGAAGACTGTTATAAGTTACTCTTGTATATTTTATAGCTTTATACAATTAGTAGTTTTAGTTCCCTATCGGGAAAACTTTCACCATTGCCTATATATTGTATACTCCATTCCCTAAATGTATCAAATCAATCATTAGTTAACCCAATGTATGAGAATTTAAATAATGAATAGTTAGTAATTACCGCATACTTATCAATAAAATGATTTGAATCATTTGCTAGAAAATGGGCATCTTGCCTTTATCTAATGCCTAATTTATAACCTATATTAAAAAGGGATTTTTTTGGATTTGAAGCAAAATTACATTTTGTATACATTAGAAAAGAGAAATTTGAAATTAAATAAAAAATAAATAAAGAACAAATAAAGTAACAACTTTCTTGACAACTAAACATTTTTGTTTCTTTGGTCGGACTACTATTAAACTTCCAGCTATTATAATTCCTCAAATTTAGAATCCAGTTCATGTAAAGAGTTATAAAAGAATAGATGGATGCATAATCCACCATGTAAGTTCACTAGCAAGGGGTAAACATTTAAGCCATGAACCTATTAATAACTAACATATATGCACCATATACTTTCTCTCTTTATTTAAAGACTAATGGGGGAATATATGTGGAACCTGAAATTTAAAACCAAACTTGCTGAAACTTTTGAATTGGATTTGAAGAGAGTCAAACCAATGCCGAAAGAATGATTAAACCCTCAATCACCTAACTCTAGTTGTTCCATCGTAGTGATAGCATGGAGGGACTCTGAACCATAGTTCACGGTATCGGCCGATACCGATCCGATATGGCCGGTACCGATATGGTTTGGTATGTCCATATCCGATACGGACCGATGCCCGATACTGACCGATACTGATATTGCGGGTCTCTTTTTCGGTCAATTCGGCATAGAAAATTGAACAAAAAAACCAATCAACAAGGGTGTAAAAGCCCAGAAAGGTTATAAATGCATGTAAAAGAAGAAAACTTATCTATTGTATGTAAATCAATCGGTAAAGGTGACTACTATTTTATTCAATTTCAAAACTACTAAGAAACAATACTGAAAAATATTAAAATTATGCCTAAAGGTATAAAATATATTTTCTAAAATGTTAATAATTTATTAATAATTATTTGCTTTCCGATACCAAAAAATTCGATACCCGATTCGAAACCTCCGATACTGTCGATCCTGCCGATCCCGATACTCATATGAATGGTCCGATGCCGATACTTTGAACCTTTCTCTAAACATTTATAGCCGTATACACTATATATTGAGTTATGAATTGGTTTGTTGGTTAGGAAGGAGTTTCACCAGATAATTTGAATGGTTCAGGCATAGTAAGAACCTTCCCTTTGGGCACTTTAGAAATTCCTTTTAAGCAATTCTTGGTTTGTAAATATATTAAAGAAAAATATAGACGAGATTAGCATATATTTTTTCCTCTCTCTGTGCTCTCAAGAAGAATTTTAATTAAGTAAAAAAGTTTCCAGTGGTGTCAGTTGTAGTAGCTAGCCATCTTTTACCTGTTATGTCCTTATTTCTTTGAAGTGGTAATGAAAGGACCATTCATTCATACTATATGTATATATAGCATTTTTAAGACAGTCAAACATCAGTTTGGTTTAATCAAATAGCCGGACATATTTATAATGTACGTGTATTTTCCACTCTATCAAGTGGAGGGATAAATAAGATTGCTAATATTACATAATGAGAGCCTTAATGGAGATGAATGGAAGAAACCTATGAAGCACGAGTACTCCATTTAGGAAGGTATACCTAATACTTGGTACGTACTATTGCTACTCCTTGGGTACTCCCGGGTATGTACCACATACATACTACTTATTGTATTCTCAATTTTTTATTTTGGTCATTTCTTTGGGTACTCCATGTCATGAATATGCATTATATCAATAACTTTCTTAGTTTTTGTTTCAGATTGTTCTATTTGTTATCACATATTAATAATATGAATTTTTTTTCTTAGTTTCAATTTCATATTATTTTTATTTTTAACTTCACTTGGTAAATGATTATATTTTGTAGGGATTGGGCAACTATACTACAAATAAAAATAACTTTGGAAAAAATCATGGATGAGAAAAATGGGTGGCACAAGTTATATCAAAGGTGTTGAACAGTTTTTGAATTTTGTTAAGAAGAATGGAACCGGACAAACACAATTTCCATGTCCATGTAAGCATTATAAGAATTCGAAGGGACACATAGATCTCGATGAGATTTGCCTTCATTTGTTGAAGAATGGCATGTACCAAATTTACGTGGTATGGAAGCATCATAGAGAAAAGGCAAGAGATTTAGGTGGGAATGTGCTAAAAATGGCTAACCCAATTGGAGAAGCATCAAGTGAAGGATCAAACTTTCTAGACTAGAGGATCTCATTGACAATGTATATAATATTTATACCAAGGAGGCTGAGCATTTACCTGCTGATATGAGTGAAACAAATGAAGATGACGAGGGAGATGACACAACTGTTGAGCTAAGGATTGCAAGAGACCAAAAAATACAAAAAGTTAAGGGATATGGCATTAGAACCTCAGTATCCGGGTTGCCCTAAGGGGAAAACCATATTGTCTACCATTATTGAGGTGCAAAATTTAAATACATGGTATGTGTAGACAGGCACAAGTGTAATTACATTACTAGGGTGGCTAAAGGGCCTGCTCACAGAAAATTGCAATCTTCCAAAAATAATCCTAATATGAAAAACATGATTAAAGACTTGGGAATGGAACGTGAAACCATCCATACATATAGGAATGGATGCATCATGTACCGTAAGGAATATGAACATCTTCATATATGTCCGAAATGTGAAGTGAGTCGGTATAAACTTGTGTTTGAAAATGATACAGAAACAAAAAAGAATTTTAAGAAAGAACCTGCAAAGTTTGTGAAATATTTTCCCTTGATTCTGAGGCTAAAAAGATTCTTTAGCATTCCTTGGATTGGAGAGGCAATGACTTGGCGCCAAAAGGCAAAGAATAATGGAAATATAATGAGACATCCTTGTGACTCGGACCAATAGGATTCAGTCAAAGTTCATTGGCCAGAGTTTGCTGCAGATGCTAGGAACCTACGACTTGCAATATCAATTGATGGTCAATTTTGTGACTTGCAATAGTGGGTTAGAAAGGAAGATTGGGAGCAATTTTGTATCAGTGAGGTTAATGAAAAACAGATAAAAAGAAGGGCCACAGCCGTTGAAAGTAGAAAGTATAGTGTGTATGGTCATACTGGGTCATAAGAGCAGTGCAATGGTAGTGTATGAAATGGTAATTTTCCTCTAAAACCAACATTAGAATTTTATAAGTTTTGTATTCCAATATTAAGCTTACACCTCAAAACTAATTCATGATTTATCCAGAAGGCAAAGCGGGAAGATCCTACTATCCCTATTACACGGACTCAAGCGTGGATAAAAACTCATACGAGAAAGGATAGAACTACGTTGGCTAGTGCTGAACCGTTTATGGTGAGGTCACATAAATCTTTGTTATCACCTTGCATTTAATTTAATGTTAGATCTTTTACAAATGATATTGCAGAAATTAGTCAAAGAAAACTTTGTTGAATCGACACAAAGTGAAAGCGATAACAATAGCGCTCAGCCTCTATCAATTGATAATGATCCTTTGACTCAAGTGTTTGGCAAGAAAGCAAAAGGGCTGCCAGGTTGGGAGCCTTATTTCCAAGAGAAAGTATGATGCTGTCCTTCATGCTCATATAATGCACAAAGGAAAGAGGCGAGAGGGAGAGTTTGAAAAATAAAGTTGATGAGATGCAGACAAAGGTCAACTTCATTTTTGATTATTGTAAGGTGAGGCAACCAACTTCTTACATGAAAGTCTAAAAGATAATTACTACATGCCTATTAAAAATATGTAAACTTTTTTTCTTGTACCATAGTCACAGATTGGTGGGCCACCAATACCTATTCCCCAGTCAACTGGTGGGCCATCAACACCCATGCCCCATGCAGATGGGTCATCATCTCCCATTCTAATGTCCCAGGCAGCTGGTGGATCATCAACACCCATGCCTCGTGCAGGTGGGTCATCATCTCCCATTCCTATGTCCCAGACAGTTGGTGGGTTATCAACACCCATGCTCCAACAAATGCAAGCAAGTATTGGGCAGTCAACACCCATGCCTCCAATGATGATGAACAATGCACATGGGCCATCTTTGGGTAAAAGGAATTCAACGACATCGATAGACACTGAACCAACTCCTACGACAATGTTGTGTGAATTGCATGATTGGAATTGGAATTGTGTTGCAATCGCAAAAGAAGTAATTGATCCAATGCATCAAGGTAATTGTCTTAATTATCGCCTAAACCCTCAATATGAAATGAAGCTTAGCATGTGTGTTCGAAAGATTTTTTCGCTAAGCTCTACAAGGAAAGTCCCGTTGCAAAAACAATTAAAGAAGTAGCAGTTGGCGAATTCCTTGTGCGGCCCAAATCACACATCAGATTCATGGAAGAGTGGCTTGTGGGTATTTTCCTATCAAACTTTTCTAATGATTAACAATACATTAATTGATTTCCTTCATTTTCTTGATTTTTTTTCCTCGAAAGATACATTTCTTAACTTTGTTTTTGTCCGACTAGTTGAAATTCGTTACACTCCAAAACTTCTCCACACTTGTCTCAGTTGTGAAGGAAGAGAAATAATTGTCTTTTGTATTGTACCTTGAGTTTTATGCACTATAAATAATAAGATTTGCACTCTATCAAGAGTGTTGTTTGAGTCTCATCCCTATGATTATATGTGTACTATTGTGATTAAATAACTAAATGGTTGAGTACGTAAAACCTAAGCCCACTAGTAGGTCTGGTCCGAGTAGTGCTAGTCCTAGACTGGATTCTATGGGTCCAGGTTATGGAACTTATCCTACTAATACAAACTCTAAGGCGTGTCCGGATACAGATTCTCTATATATATCTCTACATCGAAACCAAACTGTACATGTTTACCATAAAAAATTGGGTCCATATTATCAGCTCCAAATGAGTAGGATTCGAGTATTTCAAATATTAGACTTCATATACCACCTGTCTTTTATATAACCACCACCACCACAATAACAAGGCCTTTATCCCATTTTTTTGGGATCAACTATTTGAATCCTCTTCTTCCATTCTACCCATGTATTTAACTTTTCCAGTCGTGGTTTGTACTAATTTAAGTTGTTAAATTGGATTGGTATCTTATTATTTAAGCAATGGGCAAGAAATTGAATTCCTTGAAATCATACCTACGTTGTAATGAATCCATCCAACTAAGATGCAAGTCAAACCATTGTAATTAATTTGCAAAGGCTAATTTGGAGTCAACAAAATGCTTCTTGGTACCAACATATAATGTTTCTATTTTTTTATCCTCGTTCAATTAATGTTTTCTAAGACCCTGTCCTATAATTTTGGTTTTTTTTTTTCATTTTTATTTCATTCAGGCCTATCCATGATGTGATGATATTGAGAACCACAGTCAAGGACTTATTTGCTCAAAGATGTAGGATATACCAGTTGGAGGTTGCTACGATTGTAAGTCCTATCGGTAGACCCCTGAAGCTTTCCAAGCCTCCTGACACATGCTGCCAGGTTGAGATTTCCAATCTAGCAATAGCGCTCCCAACTGTCTGTAAAATACTTATAACAGAATATAGATATTGGTTGTAAGATCATTGACCACCAAGGAAAATAGCAAATGACAATTAGGATGATGATTTGCTTATTCCTTATCCTACTGATAAATTTATTGCTTACTTTCGATAATTAGTTTTTAATGGCTGGTCAAGTGTGTGTGCCTTGTGGCAGTACTCTAGTCAGTGCAAATAATTACGAAGTTCTACAACTATTAGGTTTGTTTGTACACCAGAAATGCAAACAGAAGAAACTACTAGAAAACTATGACAAACTAACACATGCAAATGTATGCAGTTGCCATGGGAAAAACCTAACATTTTACCAATACATGGCTCCACACGACACTAACAAACTTAGGAAATTATTGAATTTCATTGGTTGGAAATATTGTACCAAAACTGGGAAGTCTATCATATCTGAATGGATTCAGACTCCACCCCTAGTTTAAGGGCCCTGAATCGTAAGGTATTAAAGAGAAAGAACTTTGATTACATAAGAGGGAAAATTCTGATCAAAGGGAAAATAGTTATTTATAGCCTTTGAGGAGTAATGTTTCGACTCCCCCATGTTCAGCTACATTTGGAGGCAATGCCTCTAGGTGATACTGTCCTGTGAATGCCTCTAGGTGATATTGTCCTGTCAATTCATTCATTGCAACTTTGTTTGTTCACAGTCACATGTGGTGGGCTCTGCCATCTCTTATTCTCTTCCAACAGGGTGCTTAAATGCAATGTGTCCCTACAAACCACGAACAGGGCGAAGCTTCCTAGACTAAATAGCATAGCTCATGTGTGTTAGATACTAATGTTCAATTGAAATGAAAGTTTGTGTTTGCATTAAATTTGTTGCCGTCATGTACCACACATGACACACATGTATCAGCTGTATATGAATTGATTTTCTTTTATACTGTTACTGATATATTAATTGATTTCCTTTTGTATGACAGTTGGTTCGTTTTGTAAATCATCTCTTTTTACCACTTTGGGATCTGTGATAACGTTGATAACATACAGGTAAGACTCCTTGTCTTCCTTGTAGAAACTTGATTATTAGACCTTCACATGTCCTATCAGACAAGTAACTTTGCAAAGTCAAAAAAAATGAATATGCCATATTGACAAGCTTGAAAATACTACATTATCTCTATGTGCTCACCAGATGTAGCTTCGTTCAACTTTACCCAATCCTGTTGCTTGATTCTTGCATTCGATGCCTTTATCAAGTCCATTAAAGATTGATTGACCTGCATGTGTACACAATTGAACTTGACATCTCATTCCAGTTGGTATTTGTCATGAAAATCCAAATTTCATTCTTAAAACACTTAAAGCAAGAACCAATATCATGAAAGATATGTTTTGAAACATTACAAAACATATAGTTGTTGTTGAGTCTGCTACATATGTATGCCACAACAATGTGCTCTAACAATTTGCTTAAGTATGCAATTTGGGTTATAGTTCCAATATTAGGTAGGTTGGCCTAGAAAGACAGGTCCAGTGGTCCACATATGTATAACCCGAGCCGTTCCTCAATTTCTGTATTATGATGTTTTGTTTATGCATTTACGTAATACTTTTATTCTCCACTATTTTTTTGACCTTTCACTTTGCAGGCCCAATGTCCATCCCAACAATGAAAGAGTTTGATCACAAAGCAATGAGAAATTAGCTATGGGGAAGAAGAGAACGAGGAAAAGATCTCAAATTATTTTCACATCACTAGGTCATTTTGATAGAATCGTAGTCTAGTAAAATTGTATGAAACATAAAACAATCTTTTGTAAGACATTTTGACTTCAATAGTCTATGCCGATTTATCTTTATCTATTTTGTGTGTACTTATGCTATTGGCATTTGTTTACTTTCTTTTATATTAAGTCACTTTTAGTTTTATAAAATCTGAAGATGGTTAAAAATTATTTATCTATATATGAATTCAGATTATGGGTATGGTATTTTAAAGAATCTGGACAATTGATAGGAACACATTTCTACCATTCAAATATTGGAACACATTATATTCGTTCCAGTATTAATGCAAAACTTATTCGAACAGTTTCTTATTAGGAACACTTTTTGGTGTTCCGAGACTGGCACTCATATAATGTGTTCTAAAATCATCCCTTGGAACCCTTTGTTAGGAATGCTTTGTAGGTGTTCCAACACTGGCACACATATAAAGCGTTTCAATAACCATCCTTTGGAACACTTTTATTTCGTTCCAAGAATTTGGCAGCCCCAAAATAGGCACGGAATAAAGACGTTCCAAAAAATTTGGAATATAACTTTAGCGTTACAAAATGACCATTTTGGTGTAGTGTAGCAGTTAAATATAATAAACTATGAATCATACCTCGATACATATGTTGGTCGACTGGTTTGCCATTTTTATCAATGTCAAACCGGGTTGATATAGCCATTAGAGTTCCGATAGGCTTTACGTTGTCAAAGTCATACTTCTTTAGTAAATCCTTTATATACTTAGCTTGGTTGATGAATATTCCCTGTGTGTGTTGTTTGATCTGGAGTCCTAGGAAATATTTAGCTCTCCCATCATACTCATCTCAAACTCACTCTGCATACACTTAACAAATTTTTGACAAAGTTTTTTATTAGTAGAACCAAAAATGATGTCATCTACAAAAATTTGCACAAGAAGAATATCATCATCTGAAGACTTGCTAAATAAAGTAGTATCAACTCTTCATTTTGAAAATCTATTTTCAAATAGAAAGGCACTTAGGCATTCATACCAAGCACGAGGTGCTTGTTTGAGTCCATAAAGTGCTTTCGTAAGTTTGAAGATGATCGGGTGTTTGAAAATCTTCAAAACCAGGGGGTTGTTTCACAAAAACTTTTTCTTTTAAAAAACTATTTAAAATGCACTTTTTACGCCCATTTGAAATAGTTTGAAATTGTGAAAACATGCAAATACACAAAACATGCAAATAGTTCTAGTCTAACAACATGAGCATATGTCTCGTCATAACCAATACCTTCTTCTTCATTATAACCTTGTGCTACTAGACATGCTTTGTTGCGTAGAACTTGCCTATCCTCACTAAGTTTATTTTGGAACACCCATTTGGTAGCTATTATCGATTGACCAATAGGTTCAGGAACAAGTTTCCAAACTTAGTTTCTCTCCAATTAATTTTTCTCTTGCATGACATTGTTCGATATAACAAAAGGTTGAACAAATGTTTTGCTTTATTGAATGTAAAAAGACCTATTTACAACCAAGGATGTCCTAAATAGGATATTCTAAGCACAAGGAAAGAGTTTCTGGGAAAGTATGACGGTAGAGATCGAGCACTGCAGTGGCTCCTTTACTCTGTTGACGATCTGACGACAGGTTGAACTTGCTTTGGCTCTCTGATACCTTTGATGGAACTCTAGGGTCACCGATCAAGAGGATGTCTGGAGTTGAAGATTTCTTGGTGATCTTCATGACCTTGATAGTTCTGGTGGTCGATGGTTGTTGAGGGAAAACTCTTTCTATTTCTAGATAACAGAGCACATACGTGATGTGCATTAGGGTTTTGAGATATGAAGGAATCTGCCGTCATTGCACGATGTGGGCTTCTGCGGTGCTAACACGTGGCAGACATCGAGATTCTCCTCAATCGAGATCTCGGTGGTTATCAAAATAACCGAAGGAGGAGACATGTGGCACGTGCATATTTGCTTGTTCGGATGCTGCTAAGTAAATCTTGAGATTTTATCTCAGATTTGGATTCTAATTGATCCTCGTATAAGATTTAAATCAATCTAATAAGATATCAATCATGATTCAATCCCAATCCCATCTTTAACAGAGGCAGTTTAAACAAACCAATTGGGTGGGACCATGCTTCCTGTCCTTTAGCGAGGTATAAGTATCGCTGCACTTCTAGGACGACGGGTAGACCGTTCTTCTAGAGACAACAGAGCCTCTGTGCTTTCAGGCGATGAGTGGACTTGGCTTCGAAGACGACGAGACTTCTGTACGTTAGAGCAACAAGAAAGCTGTGTTTCAAGCAGCAAAGTTACTATGCTGTAGGGCGACGAGTAGGCTTGTGCTTTAGGTTGACGAGGTTACTGTGCTTTCGGAGTGACATGCAGACTTGTGTTAGAGGCAATAGTATCTCCCAATTCTCTGGAGAAAGGTGTTTCTGAACTTCTGGGTCAGAGCAGAATGTTGTGCCGTTGATGTTGATATGGTGTAAACATATCACCAGTCTGCACCTAGGGTTGGCACAGGCATGTAGCTACGCCTCTGGATCGAAGACACTGGCTTTGAAGTAAAGAGCATAAATGTCCGCTCTTTAAGGACTTCCTCTTAATTGCCACCGTTACTTGGAGAATTGCAAGGGGGTCTAGGACTTAGTCGAATGAACCTTATTTAATGAGATTCATCGTGCTAAGTCCTAGGTTCATTCCATTACAGTGGGAATTTCAATCGTCGGCCATGTGGTGTACGTTTTGGACCACCCCGCCAAATAAAGAGGAAGTTTCTTCTGAAGAGCCATGTCTTCATCTTCTTGTTCTTCAGCACCATGTGAGACCCAGACTTAGCTTTGAGCGGTAGTGGGCTTTGCCTAAGTCAGATTTTGGTTGAGGATCCCTTCACTCAGAGGTGTTATGCCTTTGTAGAAGAACTGTTGATGATCTTCAGAACTGTTGGAACGCTTCTCATACGGAGTTCGAACCTGGGCGATGTCTCGAAGGTCTTGGAGGTCCTGATGACCTAGCTCGTGGGCCGATTTCCAGCGTGAAGCACAGCAGGTTATGCTCTACCATGCTCATTGGCGGCTGTACTTTTGTTAGGCTGGAAGAGCCTCAGAAGTTGATACCCTTTTGAAAAAGGCCTTCCTACTGTGTTGTGGCATGAGCTCTCGGCGGACCAATAGCTGCTTCTGAAAGTGCTGCATGTCTGGGGGGAAAGCTGTGGTGGATACTTTGATAGAGACTGTATTCACATCTTCTATCTACAGTGCCTCTCTCCATGATGATCACACTGTGAAGATTAACCCTGACGTAGATCCGTAGGAGTTTTTAATTCAGCACATGAAACCACAAAGCCTTTTGTAACAGATCCTTGTAATTACGTCTTTATGAAGTCCTTTATGTAATCATGTCGAATCGGTAATAGACCCTTGTAGCTATGATTAATGAAAGGAACTTCCGAGCTTTTCATTTGTTTATGACTTTTGTCTTTGCTGTTTGGCGCCTTGTTAGCAATCACCCGAAAAAACGCGTATTATATGCAATTTTTCCGTATCTTACATAAACGTATAATACTTACGTACTTTTGAAAAATTCGAATTTGTACGCGAATTTTGAGCCTGTGGCGTTTTAAACGCGTACCGTACAAATTTTTAAAAAATTTGGCCAAAAAAATGTTACCAAGAAACCCAACAGTCTTAACTTTCTTAACTCTTGCTGCTATTAGATATTAAGACCGGCACAATTCTAAAAAATTATCAAAAGAAAAGAAAAAAAGTCTCACAGTAACCAAAAAAAGAAACCCAAGAGTCTTTGCACATTACTTGCAACAATCAAAGAAAAACCTTTCTGTTTTCCATCATCCAACCTCTTCTTATTCTCATACTGAACCCTTGTTTATGAACTTGTTTATGAAAGAGTAGAGGTGGGTGGGCCCTATATATATGCCGAATTTTTAGTGCCGAATTGGTTCATATGAAACGTACTAAATACGAATTAAATTTGATCCGAATGTTTTTCGTTAGACGAATTTTTGACCGAATTTTTGACCGTATTTTACTTATATTGTGTCGATTTATACTCGTACTTTTGTCGTTCTGAATTTTTTCCGTTTGCCGAATTGCTAACAAGGGTTTGGCGTACTTGACCGCCTGTACTTCTGTGATGCCGGTCTCATAGTGAGGACACTAACCTGCGCCATACAACCTCTGAACCATTGTGAAGAGGGATAGGTAGCGGGCGCACCCACCTGCGCCTTGCACTATGCTGAGATTTTTTATGCTTCTACAGACATTAATCCAAAATTCTTCATTAATAGCATCTGCTACAGTTTTAGGTTCTACTTGAGATATAAATGCTATATTTGCTGCTATATCGGTGTCTTTAATAGAAGAATGTGTACTTACACCTTTTGTTATATCACCTATGACGAGCGTCTCTGGACAGTCTGGCAAGAAATTCCAAGATTTGAACATATTTGTTAGACTTTCTACGGGGCTCTCTTTGGTAGAAGTATCTTTAAATGACTTAGATTTAATCTGTGCATCTTCATCATTACTGTCACTAGATCTGTGACTATTGATCTCATCAAAGGTAATGTTAATAGATTCTTCAACAATTATAGATCTTTTATTAAAAACTCTATATCCCTTACCCTTAGTAGCATATCCGAGAAATATCCTTCATCTGCTTTAGAGTCGAACTTACCCAAGTTATCCTTGGTGTTAAGGATAAAACAGCGACATCCAAAAATAAATATAAAGTATTTGGAAAAACCATAGTTCATATGGTGTTTTCTTTGAGATAGGTCGAATTAATACCCTATTTAAAACATGATAGGCTGTATTAACAGCTTCTGTCCAAAAATATTTAGAAAGATTATGCTAATTCAGCATAACTCTAGCCATTTCGCATAGAGTACGATTCTTCCACTCCACAACACTCTAGATAGCCATGATAATCATAGGATTAACACGGAGAGAACGACTACTTAGAGTTAATATGGACATAGTAGCCATAATTTTGGGTGTAGAGGAGCAATCTAGAGGTAATATGGATGTGAAGTGCTTCATCTACTCGAGAGAAAATATAGAAGAGAGGGATCCCCTTACCAGACCCATAGACACCCTTTTAGGGAATATGGGAGCCTATGACGGTTTCGTCTTCAGACG
Organism: Iris pallida; assembly: GCA_029216955.1. Lineage (NCBI taxonomy): Eukaryota > Viridiplantae > Streptophyta > Magnoliopsida > Asparagales > Iridaceae > Iris > Iris pallida. The sequence continues at coordinate 12,272,282 of JANAVB010005796.1, read as the reverse complement.
TAATACTTCTTCAGGAACTTGTCGCCGTTAGGTTTCGCGAGCCGGTAGGCACCATTAGAGTAGTCCGTCTCTATAACAAACAGTCCTTCTCACTTAGGCTCAAACTTTTCTACTATTTTGTTTGTCATTACCATCAGTCTTCAAACTGCCAAGACGAGGTCGCCCATTCAGAATGTTCTTTCTTATACCTTTTTGTTGAAGGCCCCAGAAATACGAGCTTGACAAAGCTCGATTCTCTGCTGCACTAGTAGGCATTTTTCGTCCAGTGCTTCTAACTCTTGTAGCCGCCGGCGCTGGTTGTCTTTGTCGGTCAGCTGGTTAGTGATGGCTACCCGTAAGGACGGGATCTAGATCTCCAAGGGGAGGATTGTCTCGCTCTCGTAGACAAGAGAGAATGGTGTGCTGCCCGTGGGCGTACGAACGGTAGTACGGTAAGCCCATAGACATTCGCCCAACTTTTTATTTGAGTCACGTTTGTTAGAGAGATGACTTTCTTAAGAAGCTTGACGATAGTCTTATTGAATGCCTCGGCTAGTCCATTAGCTGCCGGGTGGGTTGTAAGCCGTTGACACTATATTCTGAATTCGGTTTTTGTTGCAAAATCATGAAACGCATGGCTTACGAACTAAGGGCCATTATCGTAAACAATTCTTCTAGGAACTCCAAAACGATAAATAATGTGGTACTTGATGAAGCTGATCATGTTGGAGGTTTTCACCTCTATCAATGGTACTGCTTCTGCCCATTTTGAGAAATAGTCCTTGATGACGAGGATAAACCGGTGTCGAATAGAAGAGGACGGGTTGATTGGTCCCACAATATCCATTCCCCATGCTTCGAATGGCCAAGAGGCCACCGTGGGATGCAAATATTCTCGAGGCTGATGGATGAAGTTAGAATAAAAATGAGACGCCCGACACTTCTTTATATATTCTGCGACGTCTATTATGATGGTGGGCCAATAATAGCCCATACGGCACAGTCAGTCTTGTAACTTAGGACCTGGCTGATGAGTCCGCAGGTTCTATCATGTGCCTCTCTGAGTGCCTCCTATGCCTCTTTCTGAGACAGACAGTGTAGGAGAAGCCCGTCGTATGAACGATGGTACAATATTTTAGTAGCTGTGTCATAGAAGAAACGGAGTGAGCATCTCCTGACGGAAGCTGCTTCCTTTAGGTCTTCAGGCAGGATCCCGAGACTACGTAGTCTATAAATGGGAATCGCCAATCTCGAGTATCTTCATCCGTATCTACTTGTAGCGAGTAGTTTCGACATATGTACAGAGCATTCTTTGGACATACTAGCTCCCGTCCCATCACCGTAACAGTATATCGGGAGCCGATGGGGGCAGCCAGGAAGCAGCAAGACGAGCTAGTTCGTTGGCCTCTAAGTTTTGCAGTCGTGGCACATGTTCTATCAAGAACCCTGTAAAGGTGGAGATGATATCGATCTCCGCCTGGTGGTAGGGATCAAATCTTTGTGTCGAACCTCATACTGCCCTCGAACTTGGCTGATGATTAATTTTGAATCTCTATAGGCCTCGATGTAGTCAACCCCCAGCTATTTAGCGAGTTGGAGCCAATAATGAGGGTGTTATACTCTGCAGCATTATTGGTGCACGACTCCATAAAGGAATATGTACGATTGATAACCAGTCCGTCGGGAGTAACGAGGATGATCCCGACCCCTGCGATGATTTCATCCTTTGGCCCCGTTCTTGAGGCTCCATCGAAGAACATATGCCAAACTGAATGGTCTGAAACTATATTGGACTCTAGAACTTCGTCTGGATCTCTTCGTAGAGTCTCGATGTCGCTGGCACCGAATGTGCTGCCAAGAAATCTGCCAGCGCTTGGCCTTTGACTACTTTCTGCAGGACGAACACCATGTGATAGGGAGTCAAAAGGATTGCCCATGTGGCTAATCAAGAGTTTAAAGCTCCTGGCTTAGTCATGAGGATTCTGACGGGATTGATCCTGGATACGACATAGATTGTCTGTCCAGTCACATAGTACCACATCTTCTGGGTGGCGAAGAGAAGGGCAAAACATTCTTTCTCGATAGGATTTTATCGATGCTCGGCTCCAAACATGGTTTGGCTGAGATAGTATATCGCCTGCTCGTGGCCTTCACTGCTCTTTTGGGCTAATAGGGCACCAAGAGAATGATCCATAGCTCGGATGTATAGTAGAAAGGGCTTTTCCACGACCAGTGCTACCAGTACGGGAGGCCTGGTGAGATACTTTTTGATGTCGTCGAACGTGCACTGGCACTCTTCGGTCCATACAAAGGAAACCCCTTTCTTTATTAACTTGGTGAAGGATTGACATTTACTAGAGAGATTTGCTATAAACTTTCTGATATACGCCAATCGCCTTGCAAGCCTCGAAGCTCTCGAAGATTTCTTGGAGGAGCCATGTCTAGGATTGCCTTAGTCTTCTCTGGATTGATGTGAATTCCCTTTGCAGTGATGATGAAACCTAAGAACTTGCCGCTGGAAACGCCTAGGGAGGACTTGGTCAGATTCATCTTCAGCTGATGCGTCCGTATTAGATCGAACACCGTTCATAGATCATCCATGTGGTTGGACTTGTCCATACTTTTAATGGTAATATCATCAACATAACATTCCACCATCTTTCGAAGATGCTTGCAGAATATTGTGCTCATAGCCCTTTGGTAGGTTGCTCTCGCATTCTTCAATCCAAAAGGCATCATCGTGTAATAGTACACCCCTATTGGAGTCCAGAATGCCGAATGCTTTTCGTCTTCTAGGAGCATCTTGATCTGGTTGTAGCCGAAAAAACCATCCATGAAGGACATACGCTCGAAGCCACAAGTATTGTCAATCATTGCGTCAGTGATCGGGAGGGGAACTTTCTCTTTAGGACAGGCTGAGTTAAATCCCTGAAGTCTATGCAAATTCCTATCTTCCTATTTTCTTAGTAACCGGGATGACGTTTGCTACCCAATCTAGGAGCTGCACTTCACGGATGAAACCACTCTCGATGAGTTTGTCGACTTCCTCCTCAATTGCATCCATGATGTTTGGGCAAAACCGATATTGTTGTTGTTTGACAGGATTAGCGTCGGAAAGGATGTTGAGGCGATGCATGGCAACCTGCGGGTCCAAACCTGGCATGTCCTCGTAGCTCCAAGCAAAGAATTTGATGTATTCTCGGATGAGTATATCAGAGATTGCTTGTCACCTTCTGTTAGGCTTTTACTAATAAAGATGGGCTTAGAGGAGGCCTCGTTCCCCAGTTCGACCTGGATAACTTCATCTTCTATAGGAGGTTTGCGCTGCTCGAAATGCCATTCCCATTGAGATCCCAGACGCTGAGCCCAGGGTTCATCTTCGGAATACTCGAAGGTTTGGTCTTCGTCCTCGACCGGAGAGCTTACGGAGGCCATATTAGATGACAGCATCTTCTTAAAGGCCAAGCCGGTGCTGGTGTCGGAGTCCCAGGTTGAGGAGTCAGAAGAGTGTGATTGCATCATGACTTCTTTCTCTGAGCCTTCTGAATTGGAAGTGGGTATAACATAACCCAACCCCCTACGGGTGCAATGGTACTAGTCTTGGGACTTTCCCTTTGGAGCTCGAATCCGCAAGGAAAGGCACTGACCCTTACCATAATTGAGCCCCTTGTTACTGTTCAGGTCGTAACCGATCTTCTGGATGAGGTGTTTGGCCTGTGTAGTGTAGCGGTAGAGCTGCATCTTGCCGCTGTCAGACTATAGATCTTTAAGAGCTAACCTCAACGGGTGCTCCATTCGACCGAATATGATGGGTTCTATGTGTAACAACCGTGGGAGGTTGTATTAGAAGGGTTGCCTACTCAGAGGTAATATGGACATGGCAAACACCCTTCTCTAGAATAACAGTTCAAAGGTAATATGGACGTGGAACATTTTCTAGGTGGAGAGCTATGACAACTCAAGGCTTATCATAGGAAAAGTGTGACTACTCAGAGGTGATATGGAAGTGGTAGACACGGTATAGAATAACATTTCAAATGTGATATGGACGTAAAATGTTTTCTAGGTGGTCATGACAACATGATGATATCATGAGAGAGGCAAATACTCAGAGGTAATTTGGACATGGTAGACGTGACTTAACTAAGGTGTAGGGGACCAATCCAGAGGTAATATGACCATGATAGGTTTTCTACCAGGAAGAGGTATAGAAGGGGTGAATTCTTTCAAAGGAATCCTTGAACACTTACCGAGATATGGGAGTTTCGGACATAGCGGTGGAATTTATGTCTTGCCGCTGCCGGATTCTTTCTCCTTACTGGAACTAAGAAGCAGGCGCCCTGGGAAAGGACAACTTGGCTCGCATAGTTGGCAGTTGTCGCTTGCACTTGAATTTTTATAGAGAGCTGTCTAGAAAATATCTAGCATCCCAATACGTGCAAGAGTAATTCGAAGATAACTTTATATTAATAACATGAGAAATCTTATCACAAAGGACTACATTATCTAGCAAGGGTATTGCTAACTGTTCTAGTATGTCGAAGCTGTAGGGTTTGATAGGCCCTACTGTCGAGTCTTTTCTGAGTGGCTTGTCAAAGCGAACCTCCTTTTGCTTATGTTTATTTATAGCAAGAGTCTACGACGGGCCTGCCTTTAATATTAGGGGCAGGGGTTATAGTTGGTAGAGGCTCTACCTCCTCTGGAGACTGGATCTCCTCTTACCGCTACACCGAACGAGTGGTACCAAGGTGTCCTCGGCCGATGTCGAGATCATGTGATAGGTCTTGACTTTCTTTTCTTTGATGAAAGGGGTCGTAGGTGCCTTCATATCGGGAGTCAGGTCAGGATGAACCCAGATGACCTTGCCTCACTATGTAGAGAGTGAATGAGCCTTTGAGCGTTGTCCCGTGCTGGTGGAAGGTTAACCACTTTCATTGTCGCCCTCGGGATGGCGACGACTCCGTCTTGCACCTTTGTGGTTGGAAAACTTCCAAACTAGAGAGTAACCATGTTTGCCGTGACGGTCTTCTCTTCATAATCCAGCGATATGACGTTGGCATTGATGAGGCACTGGATCTACCTTTTCAACACATAACAGTCTTTTGTTGAGTGGTGAACATACTGGTGATAATGGCAGTATTTGGGGTTGTCCATCTTTCCCACTTCGTCGGGACGCTTCGGCGCTGGAAGAGACAGCTTGCCACTCTTCGTCAGCATCTCAAAGAGTTCTAGCATATCTCGTTGTTGAAGGAGTAAGTCTCCCTCGGCTTCTGCGCTTCTGCAGACTTGGGGTTCATGGTTGCTGAACCTTTAGGGATGTTGACGATCATAGCCTGCTTGCCTTTTCTGTCTTTGAGGTTGTTGTTAGACGAACGTCTTCCTTTCTCTTTGAGAGAGGGATAGTTCAGTCCCAGGAGCTGCCGTCTTGGGCTTTGCTCTGTGCCACATCCGCCTCTGTAATGAAGGGGTCCACTCCGTGTAAGAAGCACTGTTCCATAATTTTATTGCCCGCAACATGTTCTTGTGGCATGAGTCCATAAGCATAGGCTCGGGCATACCAGGGGGTAGCCTTAAGGCTGCTTGGCATAAGTGCTTAATGTATGCACGGACAGCTCTTTCTCCTTCTGGACAACCTCCATAAGAGTTGACATTGTCATGTCCATCCCTCCTTCATAGAATTGATCTACGAATAGATTCTTAAGGTCCTCGAACGATGAAATACAATCATCTGGAAGACTGCAGAACCACTCATAGGCTACCTCCTGCAGAGCTCCTATGAATATTGGTAAGGAAAGCGTCGTTCTTCGGTAAGTACCTTGTTACTGAGGCAAAGTACCTCAATAAGAAATGGTTGAACAACTTTTTTCTTTATTGAATGTAAAAAGACCTGTGTACAGAGAAGGAAGTCCTAAATAGGATATTCTAAGTACAAGGGGAAGTATTTTCTGAGAAAGTGAGACGATAGAGATCGAGCACTGCAGTAGCTCCTTTACTTCGTTGACGATCTGACCATGGGTTGAACTTGCTTTGGTTCTCTGACGCCTTTGATGGAACTCTAAGGTCACCAATCAAGAAGATGTCTGGAGTTGAAGATTTATCGGTGATCTTCGTGACCTTGATAGTTCTGGTGGTCGGTGTTGTTGAAGAAAAACTCCTTCTATTTATAGATAACAGAGCACATATGTGACGTGCATTAGGGTTTTGAGATATGAATGGATCTGCTGTTATTGCACGGACTTCTGCGGCGCTGACACGTGGCGAACATCAAGAGTCCCCTCAATCAAGATTTCGGGTGGTTATCAAAAAACCAAAGGAGGAGACACATGGCACGTGCCGATTTGCTTGTTCGGATGCAGCCGAGTAAATCTTAGGATTTTATCTCAAATTTGGATTCTAATTGATCCTCGTCTAAGATTTAAAACGATTTGATAAGATATCAATCATGATTCAATCCCACTCCCATCTTTAACAGAGGCGGTTTAAGCAAACCAATTGGGTAGGACCATGCTTCATGTGCCTTTGGCGAGGTATAAGTACTGTTGTGCTTCTAGGGCAACGAGTAAACTATTATTTTGGAGACAATGGAGCCTTTGTGCTTTCAGACGACGAGTGGACTTGGCTTCGAAGACGATGAGACTTCTGTGCGTTAAAGCAACGAGAAAGCTGTGTTTCAAGTAATAAAGTCACTGTGCTGTAGGACGATGAGTAGGCTTGTGTTCAGGTTGACGAGGTTACTGTACTTTCGGAGTGACAGGCGGACTTGTGTTGGAGGCAATGTTATCTCCGAAGTCTCTGGAGAAAGGTGTTTCTGAACTTCTGGGTCGGAGCAGAATGCTGTGCCATTGATGTTGATATGGTATGAATGTATCACTAGTCTGCACCTGGGGTTGGCGCAGGCATGTAGCTGTGCCTCTTGATCGAAGACACTGGCTTTGAAATAAAGAGCAATAAAGGTCCGCTCTTTAAGGACTCCCTCTTAATTGCCACCGTTACTTGGGGAATTCCAAGGGGGTCTTGGTCTTAGTCTAATGAACCTTATTTAATGAGATTCATTGTGCCGAGTCCTACGTTCATCCCATTATTGTAGGAATTTCAACCGTCGGCCATGTGGCGTGCATTTTGGACCACCCCGACTTATATAAAAGGGAAGTTTCTTCTGAAGAGCCATGTCTTCATCTTTTTGTCCTTCAGCACCATGTGAGACCCAGACTTAGCTTCGAGTGGTAGTGGGCCTTGTCTAAGTCAGATTTTGGTTGAGGATCCCTTCGCTCAGAGGAGCTGTGCCTTCGTAGAATAACTATTGATGAGCTTCAGAATGTTCTGGAATGCTTCTCATACCGAGTCCGAACCTGGGCGATGTCTCAGAGGTCTTAGAGGTCCTGACGACCTAGCTCGTGGCCCGGTTGCCAGCATATAGCACCGCAGGTTGTGCTCTACCTTGCTTATTGGCGGCTACACTTTTGTTAGGCTGGAAGAGCCTCAGAAGCTGAAGCCCTTTCGAAAAGGGCCTTCCTGCTGTGCTGTAGCCTGAGCTCTCGGTGGGCCAATAGCTGTTTCCAGAAGTGCTGCACGTCTGAAGGGAGAAGCTGTGGTGGAGACTTTGATGGAGACTGTATTCACATCTTCTATCGACAATGCCTCTCTCCATGACGATCATGTTGTGAAGATTAACCCCGGTGTAGATCCGTAGGATTTTTTAATTCAGCACATGTAACCACAAAGTCTTTTGTAACAGATCCTTGTAATTACGTCTTTATGAAGTCTTTTATGTAATCATGTCGAATCTGTAGCAGACCCTTGTAGCCATGATTAATGAAAGGAACTTCCGAACTTTTATCTGTCTGTGACTTTTGTCTTTGCTGTTTGGCGTACTTGACCGCCTGTGCTTTTGTGATGCTGGTCTCATAGTGAGGATACTAACCTGCGCCATGCAACCACTGAACCGTTGTGAAAAGGGATAGGTAGTGTCTCGTCCTGCTTCCGTAGGAGCGATCATCCTAGCTAAGGCGTGATGCCGTACGAGCCTAGGTTGCACCCGTGCAAGGCGGGTTCCATAATGACCGATTTATGCGGCTGCGACGGGGTCGTCGCACAGAAGTCCCAAGCAGAGACATTGAATAGCAGCGGAATTTGAAGCAAAACACAAGTCATTGCAAAACACTCTTTTATTGATATTGAAACAAAGGTTACAATGGACACAAGGCCAAGATTACAAGTCACTCAAGCTCACTCTTCTCACATTACAAGTCACTCAGCTCTCTCTCATCTCTCAATACATGTCTTGAGCCAGCGGATGCTTTGGAAGGCGACGTCTATACATTATGTCCTGTATAAGGCTTGAATACATGCGACGCATGCTTCGAATCGCCAAGGAAACTTTGTGCCTAGACGCATCCAAGCGAGCCCCGCGTCATGAGCTTCTACCTGTGCCTGCACATGAAAACTATGTGGGTATCAGTACTCAACTGTACTGGTGGAATGAGCTCCTCGTCCACCCATACAAAACCAACACGTTTGTTTTACTTCGTGCAACATAGTCCCTTCTTATCAATTGTTTTTCTAGTCTTGCCTTAGGATCAGTTTTAGGACTGACGCCTTAGCCTATTTTGTGTCTCTAGACCATCTCGTGCTTGCAACAACAACGTCGGCTCAACAACGTTAACCTATCAAGTCGTGCTTGCCTTTCGGCCAAAATCAAAGACACAACTACGTGATAAGACTCCATTCCCGTGAGACCGTGCTATAAGTCCTTGTGGAGGTCGTGCCTCGTAACCCAATGAGACTCAATCATATCGCCGCATCGCGGTCCTTTGCTACTAAATCATCAACTGATCCATCCAATTTTTGAACTAAGTGTCACTCGACCAACTTTTGCTTGTGGCATTTCCTGAACTAAACTCAAGACAACTCAAACCAACTTATGCAACTTATATGCCAACAACATAAGACTCGACGCCACATCTTATGTCGAAATATGGTGTCTTCGTTGCAGCCAAATCTTAGGCCCAACATTTTGGGTTCCAATTGTACACACATATTTAAGTTGACTCCTTGATATACTGCACTCAATACTCGACTCTTTCCAAAGGCATACACGCGGATCGCTGCCCATGCCGACTCATCTATATGAGGTCACTAGCATAACAAGCTATACCAGGACTCATAGCTTGCGGTTGGCCGGGACCCTTCTAGCGCAAGGTAGCTAGCCCCCTGGTAGTCCCCGACTAACCCGGTGCTATCGATTCAGTACTGCTATCACCGTATTTCCTTTCTTGGCCAAAACGGTCCCATGGCCCTGGGTTACCGTTACGGGGAAACTCTACCTTGTCGACAAGTTTCCAATGACCATGTAAGACCCGACTCAAACTGACGTCTCACACAGTCATTCTTCCTTCAGTGTTACCCTCTCTTTCAAAGCCACGTTCAGGACTTCTATCCTTGACCCCTCGACGACCCACGGTCGCGAGCATTCTTTCCATGTTACCATATCATTTCATTCAACTCATGAATGCCGTCCTTTCTCCAAAACTCACTTGAATCAAGTGTGGCCCTTGCCTTAAACACTAAGTCCGTACATCGTGCCTTAGGCCAATCGTGCTCTACGCGACACTCCTGCCAAGTTGACGGGCCATGAGATCTTGGGACTACTTAAATTTGACAAACCGCGAAAGAGCGGGACGGTACTTGTAACACCTTAGGTCGACCGGCATAACTTTGTCTAACTTAACTATGCAACAACTTAACGAGCAAAGGCTACGTCAAGCTTTGCCTTTATGGATCGTGTCGTGCACGCATTTGACTTGAAAGACCAAGTCAATCGGGTGCCTAGACTTAGGTCACAAGCCGCTCAACGCAACTTAACTCATGGGCAAGCCAAGGCTATGCCAAGCCTTGGGTGATGGACCGTGCATGCTTTATGACGCATTCATGCGGGCGACACCTATGACTTAGGCTACGATCATAACTTCGCCTACTCAACCAACTTTTCTTCTCCCAAGCCACGGGAAGAAGGATCGAGTGTCATTTTCAAAGCACGCGTGCACCGACTCTAAGCCGACCGTTGGACCTTTCTATATTCTAACACAATTCGACCTGTCGGGATTATTTCCTTTAGCTATGTGGATTCGTCTCTTTTATTATCAAGCCTACTTGTGCAAGTTGAAAACATGCAATTTATTATGTGAAGGCTAAGATGAGGCAAGTTCACCGAAACTACCCCACCTGAGCGAGCGGTCGCCTTGACCGAGCGATGTCTTCGAGCGGCCGTTGCAAGGCTAAGTCCGAACGCCATCGGTGTTTTGATTCCTCCGTTGACTGAGCGGGACGGGACACTACATCATACACCACTCAGAAAAGTTTTGCCCTCGAAAATAACCGAGTACACTTATCGACTTATCACTTTACTCAACATTAAAGGACTCTCGCACACACTTCTCCTATGCGTTCCCTCAAATCCGAGCCACGCTCGTGCTACCCACAATCTTTTTTCAAAACTTACAATCTCAAAATCTTCCTGTTCCTCAAGTCTCACTTGAATTCAACGTATCACTTAGTATGGATCGTGCACATATTTTAGGCGTCCCCAAAATACATACATTTAGCCAAGCCTCGTGATAGAGAATCCCCCATCACCACTCGAGTCGGATCCTGTACATATTCGGGCGTCCCTGATATACGTGCATGTCAACCGAGACTCGCGAGTGGTACCTCCATAATTCCTTTGTCTTCGCGCCAGGACGTCTGCCTAATCGCTAGGCTATGTCTTTAGGCTAAAGTCGATCGTCAGTATTGGAATCATAGTTCCCAAACAACAATATCAACACTGACCCCATCCTAAGGTCAAACCAAGTTGATAGTACGGGGTTTTCTACCCAAACTCGCATCACTCCGATTTCTAAACTTCGAGCATAGATTGCCTACACACATCCTAACATTTGTTGTACAGGGTCTGAGTCATTCAGCAAAGCTATCCTACGACAACTCACGTTCAACCAATTTTACGACGTATCAAAATTGCTCATTCAATAAGTCATCTTGTATAGTCTATCCTTTCAAACACGTTCGATATAGTTCGCCTATCAATCCTTCTCAATTCAAGCACGCTATGACGTAATTCGTCGCTAACCAAAATTTCACATTCTACATTTTCTAAGTCATCTATTCCAATTCACGTAATCGATCACAAGGTCGTCTGACTTAACAATATGCCACGCTTCGATCTCACGCGAGTCCGATTACCCACGGTGGGCATGAAATCACCATGCGACGCTCCCGTGGAATGATCATTCTCATCGGAGCATAACTCTTGTTTGAGTCTAGACTAATTCATTTTCGATGCGCAGATTAGACCTACTCAATCCTCAAGTTTATTTCATTCATCAATTGCAAGTCCTAACAACCTCAAATTTTCCTTCGCATCAAACCGACAAGTCAAGACAATCAAAGTTGCCGCATCCTAATTTTTCGAGTTCGATCATTCTCGCGACATGAATACCCAAGTCAGCGCTCACGCAGAACAATCACCCCAAATTCGACGCAACGCATGTTCGAGGCTAGAGTTGCACTCGTACAAGACAAGATCGTCGACATTGTGGCTATCAACGTAACCATCAAGACACGATCATTTTTATCCAACATTCATCTCAATCAAAATCCTAAGTATAGCATCTAACCGAACAATAACATTTGTACGATCGTCATTCGCCGAGTCAGAGTACCCCCGAGTTATCGCATATCGATCTTTGATACGCCTCAATACCATCGACGATATGTATAACTTGACGATCTTCCTTTGCAACCAATTTTGAATCGTGCGAATGATGCTATCATCCGACTGGATAATTTCTTCGATATTCAAGTTCAAATTCGATCATTATCCCTTTATCTTAAGTCATCGACCAACGCATTTCCTTAATTCGCATCATTCTTGCTAACTCAATCATCGAACGACATCCATTCCAATCCTCAAAGTCATTGCATAACTTCAAAATTCAACTTTTTCACGCACACAATCTTTCCATCGTACTAACGTTCTCTATACGATTTCCTTTATCAAGTCATCTGTTCGCTATACCTTAACATTTCCTCGATTCGATTTCATCTACTCGCTCATTTTTGTATTTCATACTTGCGTAATCCTCAATCCCGTGCACGTTCCGTGCACGTCATTTCTAATCTGTTCGAATCAATACGTCAAACTTCAAGGCTAAACTTTATTCAATGATACTCACTCTACGGCTTTGCATAACGCGACTTGCTGATAGACTCACCGACACCCCGCATCCTCAATCGATCGATTGACATCCCTGAGGCTATCGCATGCACCACTCAGGGATGAAGTCATTCAACAAATCCTCAAAACTATCGTTTGAATCTAAATCGACTTTCTTCGAATCCCGTTCGAACCATTCCTCTAATTTGAAGCACGCACATCTATATCGCATCGACGATATCGCCGTTCGATAGAACCCCTATCGATAGTCATCTCACTATACTCAATCGAGTTCAACTCCTTCTTGCTCGACACTATTCAATTCCAGCACTCAACTTTTCTAAGGTCGACGCAATCCTTGGTGTATATGCCCAGCCCGACTTAGCCAACCGTGCTTACGCAAACCATCTGTTGGTTTTGTCAAAAACTATTCTCCTATATTTTACAAAATAGATTGACTTATTATATGGACATCCTGTGGGACATTTGAGAGAGAGCGCACCAACGATATCAACTTTGCGGAAGCAATACTTCAGAGTTTACAGAAACAACGGAGTTAAAGAATTCAATCGATAGTCCAAGGACATAAAGCCGTGCTCTGATACCATTATGTCACGCCCCGCTCCCGTAGGGGCGATCGTCCTTGCTAAGGCGTGATGCCGCACGAGCCTAGGCTGCGCCCGTACAAGGCGGGTTCCATAACGGCCGATTTATGCGGCTGCAACGGGGTCGTCGTACAGAAGTCCCAAGCAGAGACATTAAATAATAGCAGCAGAATTTGAAGCAAAACACAAGTCATTGCAAAACAATTGATATTGAAACAAAGGTTCCAATGGGCGCAAGACAAAGATTATAAGTCATTCAAGCTCACTCTTCTCACATTACAAGTCACTCAGCTCTCTTTCATCTCTTAATATATGTCTTGAGCCAGCGGATGCTTTGGAAGGCGACGTCCATACATATCCAGTATAAGTCTTAATATATGCGGCCGTACGCTTCGAATCGCCAAGGAAACTCCGTGCCTCAACGCATACAAGCAAGCTCCGCGCCACGAGCTTCTACCTGTGCCTGCATATGAAAACTATGTGGGTGTCAGTACTAAACTGTACTGGTGGAATGAGCTCCTCGCCTACCCATACAAAACTAACACGTTTGATTTACTTCATGCAACATAGTCCCTTCTTATCAATTGTCTTTCTAGTCTTGCCTTAGGATCAGTTTTAGGACCGACGTCTTGGCCTATTTTGTGTCTCTAGACCATCCCGTGCTTGCAACAACAATGTCGACTCAACAACGTTAACCTATCAAGTCGTGCTTGCCTTCGGCCAAAATCAGAGACGCAACTACGCGATAAGACTCTATTCCGTGTGACCGTGCTATAAGTCCTTGTTGAGGTCGTGCCTCGTAACTCAATGAGACTCAATCATATCGCTGTCTCGCGGCCCTTTGCTACTAAATCATCAACTGACCCATCCAACTTGTGAACTAAGTGTCACTCGACCAACTTTGCCTTGCGGCGTTTCCTGACCTAAACTCAAGACAACTCAAACCAACTTATGCAACTTATATGCCGACAACATAAGACTCGACGCCACATCTCATGCCGAAACATGGTATCTTCGTTGCAGCCAAATCTTAGGCCCAATATTTTGTGTTCCAACTGTACACAAACATTTAACTCGACTCCTTGATATACTGCACTTAATACTCGACTCTTTCCAAAGGCATACACGCAGATCGCCGCCCATGTCGACTCATCTATATGAGGTCACTAGCATAACAAGCTATACCTGGACTCATAGCCTGCGGTTGACCGGGACCCTTCCTGCAAGGTAGCTAACTCCCTGGAAGTCCCCGACTAACCGGTACTATCGATTCAGCATAGCTATCATCGTGTTTCCTTTCTTGGCCAAAATGGTCCCATGGCCCTGGGTTGCCGTTACGGGGAAACTCTACCTTGTCGACAAGTTGTCCAATGACCATGCAAGACCCGACTCAAACTGACGTCTCATACAGTCATTCTTCCTTCAGTGTTACCCTCTCTTTCAAAACCACGTTCAGGACTTCTATCCTTAAGACCCCTCGACGACCCACGGTCGCGAGCATTCTTTCCATGTTACCATATCATTTCATTCAACTCATGAATGCCTATTTGATAGTCCTTTCTCCAAAACTCACTTGAATCAAGTGTGGTCCTTGCCTTAAACACTAAGTCCGTGCATCGTGCCATAGGCTAATCGTGCTCTACGCGACACTCTTGCCCAAGTCGATGGGCCATGAGATCGTGGGACTACTTAACTTTGACAAACCGTGAAAGAGCGGGACGGTACTTGTAACACCTTAGGTCGACCGGCATAACTTTGCCTAACTTAACTATGCAACAACTTAACGAGCAAAGGCTACGTCAAGCTTTGCCTTTACGGATCGTGCCGTACACGCATTCTGTTATGACCCGCACCCTGAAGAGGGGCACGAGCATGTGGTTACGTCCAGCCTACGTCGCAGAATCGACGGTAGAACGCTGTATATAGGGTCTGTAAATACTACGACTAAAACAAATAAATGTACCTGTACAGTATATACACTCCGAATGGAGGTGACATAGCAATACAGTTTAAATCACATATATCAAACTAAGGTAGATAGCATAAAAAAGATATGATAGATAAAGCAGAAAATGAGTCCAAGATCCATAAGTCAGAGCTAAACACAAATATCCAGAGTCTCAGAAAATATATTAATAGATACTACAAACTGAAATGTACTAGCCGGCTCGCAAGCCAGGCAAACCTAACTAAACTATCCTACTCAGGGTGAGCAAAGTCTAGTGGCTCTACCAACAAGCCACGGTCTAGTTCTAATCCATCAGACTCAACCCTATAGAAGGTCGGGCAATCAGTCTCAGAGTCATCTGTAAAATTTGTCAACGGTGTTCTGTCAGGAAAATGAGCAAGTACAAACCCCAACACAGTTCCTATGAATTAAGAAATACTATAGGAGACAACAATAATGAAATACAAGACAAAGATATGTACGACTTAGAAACCATTTGAAAGCCGAGTTACAACCCTTGAACCAAACAAGGACCGGAGTTGTGACCCTTCTTTCAAACAGGACTTAGTCTCAAATCATGGTACAGTATAAAAGCAGGTAGAGCATGTGAGAAATAGAATCATAGCATGGTGAGAAGTACAGAAAGTAAAGCTGAACTAGAATATAAGATATACTAATAAATGTAAAAGGTGATTTGAACTATTACAGCGATATGTGATCGGCTAGGAAAGCAAAGATGGTTATCCACTTGGCCTGGCAATCCGCGGTGTCCTCAACGAGAGTCATATCGTCCAACCTGGATAACTGGTAATGGGATGTCTGCTACATCCTACGTGAGGTGAGGGTGGCGCTAGCAAATATAGTTACATGGAGGCTTTGATCACATAACCCCTAATAATTCCCCCATCCCCGAATAGTATTACGGATCCAGACATGGCACGTCATGACACGGGGTTCGAGAGCAGGGGGCCAGCCCACTCCCAAATCAGTGTCTATATAAGTACAGGAACACAGAAATATCACATACTCATATACCAAGGGAGTCTAGAAATAACATCTCATGACAGGATCCGACGTATACTATCCGTGAACCGTCGTGTCGGAAATCATGTAAAATACTACAACTGAATCGGATATAGTAGATATCAAGACAATGAAAACTATCAGTGAATGTACTCGCCTGTGTTCCTGAGCTGATAAGGTGAACGGACGCTCAGATGATCACAGACCAAAAATAAGATACTATGAGTCAAACAGGGCTTAATACTGA